>CM038681.1:537870355-538470355 GCA_021605205.1 Aegilops longissima | reverse complement strand
GATGAATTATATATTAATAAACAGGAATATAAAGCAAAAAAAAATTGGGTTGCCTCCCAACAAGCGCTATCGTTTAACGCCCTTAGCTAGGCATTGAGATTTCAATGATGCTCACATGAAAGACAAGAATTGAAGCACAAAGAGAGCATCACAAAACACGTGACAAATACATCTAATTCTAACATACTTCCTATGCATAGGCATTTTATAAGCAAACAAATTATCAAGACAAGCAAAAACTAGCATATGCATGTAAGAAGAAAGGAACAATAGCAATCTCAACATAACGAGAGATAATTTTGTAACATGAAAATTTATACAACCATATTTTCCTCTCTCATAATAATTACATGTGGTATCATATTTAAATTCAACAATATAGCTATCACATAAAATTTTCTCTACATGACCCACATGCATGCAAAGTTGACACTCTTCCAAAATAGTGGAAATATCATTAACTAAAGTCATGACCTCTCCGAACCCACTTTTATCCAAAAATTCATAAGATTGAACATTATAAAAATATGTGGGATCTAAAGTTGACACTCTTCCAAACCCACTTTCAGTATTATTGCAAACATTATTATCAATCTCATAATCATCATGGGGCTTAAATAATTTTTCAAGATTGTAAGAAGAATCACCCCAATCATGATCATTGCAACAAGTAGTGGACATAGCAAAACTAGCATCCCCAAGATTAGGGTTTTGCATATCATTAACACAATTGAAAATAATATAATTTATAATACTACCCGTGCAATCATGCTTTTCATTCAAGGAGCTATCGTGAATCACTTCATAACTTTCTTCTTTCAACACTTCATCACAATTTTTAGATTCACGAATTTCAAGCAAAACCTCATAAAGATAACCTAGTGCACAAAACTCACTAGCAATTGGTTCATCATAATTGGATCTTTTAAAAATATTAGCAAGAGGATGAGGATCCATAACAATAGATTTTTAGAGGCGAAGATGCAAGCAAATAGAAGGCACATGGTAACACAAGATCGAACGAAGGAAGGGCGAAGAAAAGGCAAAGGTTTTAGAAAATCATTTTAGAAGTGGGGGAGAGGAAAATGAGAGGCGAATGGAAAATAATGTAATGCGAGGGAGAAGCTTTTATGATGGGTACTTGGTATGTCTTGACTTGATGGTGATCTCCCCGGCAACGGCGCCATAAATCCTTCTTCCTACCTCTTCAGCATGTGTTGGTTTTCCCTTGAAGAGGAAAGGGTGATGCAGCAAACTAGCGTAAGTATTTCCCTCAGTTTTTGAGAACCAATGTTTCAATCTAGTAGGAGATAACACGCAAGTCTCCTAGTACCTGCACAAACAATCAAGAACCTTGCAACCAACGCGATAAAGGGGTTGTCAATCCCTTCACGATCACTCGCAAAAGTGAGATCTAATAAAGATAATAAGATAAATATTTTTGGTTTTTTTGTTGTATAGATTGGAAATTAAAGATTGCAAAATAAACGGCGATGGAAATTGTCAAGTTGACGAGAAACTAATATGATGTAAAATAGACCTGGGGGCCATAGGTTTCACTAGTGGCTTCTCTCATGATAGCATATATTACGGTGCGTGAACAAATTACTGTCGAGCAATTGATAGAAAAGTGCATAATTATGAGAATATCTAGGAAACGATCATGAATATAGGCATCACATCCGTGTCAAGTAGACCAAAACGATTCTGCATCTACTACTATTACTCCACACATCGACCGCTATCCAGCATGCATCTAGAGTATTGAGTTCATAAGAACAGAGTAACGCATTAAGCAAGATGACATGATGTAGAGGGATAAACTCAAGCAATATAATATTAATCCCATCTTTTTATCCTCGATGGCAACAATACAATACGTGCCTTGTTGCCCCTACTGTCACTGGGAAAGGACACCGCAAGATTTGAACCCAAAGCTAAGCACTTCTCCCATTGCAAGAAAGATCAATCTAGTAGGCCAAACTAAACCGATAATTCTAAGAGACTTGCAAAGATATCAAATAATGCATATAAGAATTCAGAGAAGAACCAAATATTATTCATAGATAAACTTGATCATAAATCCACAATTCATCGGATCTCGGCAAACACACCGCAAAAGAGTATTACATCGAATAGATCTCCAAGAACATCGAGGAGAACTTTGTATTGAGAACCAAAGAGAGAGAAGAAGCCATCTAGCTAATAACGATGGACCTGAAGTTCTGTGGTAAACTACTCACACATCATCGGAGAGGCTATGGTGTTGATGTAGAAGCCCTCCGTGATCGTTTCCCCCTCCGACAGTTCGCCGGAAAAGTCCCAAGATGGGATCTCACGGGTACAGAGGGTTGCGGCGGTGGAAAAGTGGTTTCGTGGCTCCCCTTGATGTTTTTAGGGTATAAGAGTATATATAGGTGAAATAAGTACGTCGGTGGAGCTCCGTGGGGCCCATGAGGGTGGGGGTGCGCCTACCCCCTGGGCGCGCCCTCCTGCCTCATGGCTGTCTCGCGGAGTTCCAGACTTCAACTCCAAGTCTTCTGGATTGCGTTTGTTGCAATAAAGATCATCGCGAAGGTTTCATTCCGTTTGGTATTCTTTTTCTGCAAAACACTGAAATAGGCAAAAAAACAGAAACTGGCACTGGGCCTTCGGTAAATAGGTTAGTCCCAAAAACAATATAAAAGAGCATATTAAAGCCCGTTAAACATCCAAAACAGATAATATTATAGCATGGAACAATCAAAAATTATAGATACATTGGAGACGTATCATCCACCCTCGGGGCTGAGGGTTTGTACCAGTAGCTATGTTTTTAAAAATCTCTCTCTCGAGTTCTTGAGATGTTACTATCTTGATGTATCACGGGCTTTGTTAATATAGTCGGATCATATGGTATTGTCCCCTCTCTATCTTGTTGTGATGAATTGAGTTTTCCCTTTGAGATTTCATTGTTATCGGATTGAATACTTTCATGGATTTGAGAACACTTGATATATGTCTTGCAATTGAATACTCGTGATGACAATGAGGTATCGTATTGATTCACTAGATATATGTTTTGGCACTCAACTCGCGGATTCCCGAGGTGACATTGGGGTAATCTATGCATAGGGGTTGATGCACGTTCTTGTCTTTGTTTCTCCGGTAGAAATATTGGGGCACTCTTTAAAGTACTTCGTGTTGGATTAAGTATAATGAATATGAATTTGTTTTGGTGTTATTTTAGTACGAACTCTAGGATAGATCAAACGGAAAGAATAGCTTTATGTTATTTTAGTACGAACTCTTGAATAGATCGAACGGAAAGAATAGCTTTGAGGTGGTTTCGTACCCTACAAACAATTTATTCTTATGTTCTCCGCTAGATAGGAACTTTGGAGTGATTCTTCATTGCACTTTGACGGATGGTTATATGATCCCATTATATTAGCACCGTTGAGAGCTTGCACTAGCGAAAGTACGGACCCTAGGCCTCATTTTCAAGCATTGCAATACTGTTTTTGTGCCTATTTACTATTTTCTACCTTGTTGTTTTTATTTACTCAGATTATAAAAATATATTTCTACCATCCATATTACACTTTTATCACCATCTCTTCGCCAAACTAGTGCACCTATACAATTTGCCATTGTATTGGGTGTATTGGGGACACAAGAGATTTCTTGTATTTGGTTGCAGGGTCGTTTGCAAGAGACTATCTTCATCCTACGCCTCCCACGGATTGATAAACCTTAGGTCATCCACTTGAGGAAAAATTGCTACTGTCCTACAAAACTCAGTGCTTGGAGACCCAACACGTGTCTACAAGAATAAAGTTGCGTAGTAGACATCAGTGACATCCGCGGGTCCAACACAGGAGGAGATCTGGCTGCCTCAAGTGGTCGAGGAGGTGGCGGCCCACCATTGGTTGCGGCACGGGTGAGTGATGGGAACGATGATGGCTTGGGCACAGAGGATCCGGTGGGTATGGCATTGGTTGTGCTGCTGCCCAACCCGATGGTGCCGGACGTGGAGGGTGGAGACAAGGATGCCTCAGTGAGTGAGCCCTACTTTGCAATCCCGAAGCTGGTGGGGGCCCTCAAAATGATTGGGGAAGATTCTACGGCGTGTGAGGAAGTGCAACAACAAGTGGCAAGTTCATAGGAGCTGGATATAGTGCAACAACAAGTGGCAACCTCTCAGGAGCTGGAACCAGTGCAACCAATTCCAGACGTTAACTTAAACATGCAACCCAGGGAGGAGGCTGGTGATATGTCCATTCTGCATCATGTTTTCTACTGTTATTTATAATGTTTTTATCCATAATGATGCTTTTTGGAGTAATTCTAATGCCTTTTCTCTGATAATTTGCAAGGTACACACAAGAGGGAGAATTCCAGCAGCTGGAAATCTGGACCTGAAAAAGCTACGTCAGGCCACCTATTCTGCACAACTCCAAACAAGCTAAAACTTCACGGAGATTTTTTATGGAATATATAAGAAATATTGGAGCAAATAACTAGCAGAGGGGGCCCACCAAGTGAGCACAACCCACCTGGGCGCTGTCGGTGTCAAAACCGGCGGATCTCGGGTAGGGCGTCCCGATCTATGCGTCAAGGCTGATGGTAACATGAAGCAAGGGACACAGATGTTTACCCAGGTTCGGGCCCTCTCGATGGAGGTAAAACCCTACTTCCTGCTTGATTAATATTGATGATATGGGTAGTACAAGAGTAGATCTACCACGAAATCATAGAGGCTAAACCCTAAGAGCTAGCCTATGATGGTATGATTGTAATTGTGATCGGCCTTCTAAGGACCAACCTCTTCGGTTTATATAGACATCAGAGAGGGTTAGGGTTTACATGGAGTCGGTTACAAGGAAGGAAATATAATATCTGGATCGTCAAGCTTGCCTTCCACGGCAAGGAAAGCCCCATCCGGACACGGGTCAAAGTCTTGAGTCTTGTATCTTCACGCTTCAATAGTCCGGACGATGTATATAGTCCGGCTGTCCGGATACCCCCTAATCCAGGACTCCCTCAGTAGCCCCTGAACCAGGCTTCAATGACGATGAGTCCGGCGCGCAGTCTTGTCTTCGGCATTGCAGGGCGGGTTCCTTCTCCGAGTACTCCAAAGTAATTATCAAACACTTGAACCGTGTCCGGATCCACAAAATGATCTTCACATGCCAACGTAGAGACAATGGTATTTCACAAATGCAATCTACTAACAACTTTTAGGCAACGCGACGTGTCATTATGGTCGGGTTATTATTTGAACCATTTTCCCACAACTAGCCACAGCACATATTGCGAGGCGGTTTCCTTGACACGTCTTGTCAAAGCAGAGATCGTGTCCCCTTATCACGGGATTCTCATCAATACGGGTACGGGTAACCCCACCACATCATCAATCGTGGCGCTTGGGAAGCAAGGATTCCCAACGGGCAAGTGGGGAGGCGCATCGCCTTTGTCGCCTCTATAAAGGGATAAGATTTCCCCATTTTTAACCACGCCTTCTTCCTCCTTTTCCCATTCTTGCCTCCCCGAGCTCCAACGCCCAAGCCTAAGTCTTCTTCGCACAACAAAACATGTCCGGAACAGGAGGCAAGTGGGTGGCTTCCACCGTCAAGGAGAAGCATATCGAAAATCTTCGGGCGGCCGGATACTTGGCCGCCGGCTACCGGACGCTGGGCAGGTCATTCCGACCCCGGGACCCCACGAGAGGGTCGTGTTCGTCGCCCACTTCGTCCGTGGACTGAGGTTTCCACTTCACCCCTTCGTCCACGGGCTCATGTTCTACTACGGGCTAGATTTCCACGATCTAGCCCCGAATTTCGTCCTCAACATCTCGGCGTTCATCGTCGTATGTGAGGCCTTCCTCCGCATCCGGCCTCACTTCGGTCTGTGGCTGCAAATCTTCTGCGTGAAGCCGAAGATCGTACGCGGCCAGCAAGCAGAATGCGGAGGGGCCATGGTGGGCAAGATGCCTAACGTCACCTGGCTGGATGGATCCTTTGCGGAGACCGTAAAAGGGTGGCAATCGGGGTGGTTCTACATCACCGAGCCGCGCGGCGCCAACTGGGCAGCGGCCCCCGAGTTCCAATCCGGAGCCCCCATGCGGCTCACCTCCTGGGAAAGGAAGGGCCTGACTTGGGGAGAACCTACAGAGCTGACCGGACTCCAAACCTGCATCAAGAGCATGAAGGACAAGAACATCAAGCTTGTCAACATGGTCCAGGTCATGCTCGTTCGCCGGATTCTGTCGTGCCAAAGGCGGGCATTCAATCTTTGGGAGTTCGTCCCGGCTGAACACCAGACGCTCCAGAGGCTCTATGGCATGAAGCACAAAGACGCGTGGAAGGAGTTGTTTAAGGCCTCCGAAGTACCTCCTTCCACATCCGAGGACCCCAGACTTGATGCAGCGCGACCCCCTCGTCCGGTGAGTTTTGGGACTACCACCAGGTTCGATTTTTCCCAATACATACATGGGGGAGTCTTAAGTATTTGTGTATATTTGCCTCAGGATTATGTGGAGATAGTGGAGCAGGTTTACTGTCCGGCTCCACTGCCAGAGGGCCCAGCTAACGCTCTCCTGGCGGAGATGCTGGTCTCGGCACCGTACAAGGTGCCGGAGAAGAAGGCCGAGAAGAAGGCCCCAGGGACCCGAAAGGGTCTCTGGCGTAAGGTTGTGCCAGAAGCCTCGTCCGAGGATGACGAGGAAGACTCCTCCCACGAAGTGGAGGAGGAAGAAGAAGAAGACGCCCCATCCAGAAAGGATGAGGGGCCCGGCGAAGCGGGCCAGGGGGCTGGAAAAGGCCCTCGGCGCAAGGCTGTTATACCCCTATCGTCCGATGACGATGAGACAAATTCCTCCCGCAGAGGCGGGGGAATCAAGAAGAAATTCCACCTCCCCGCACTAGGGGGGAGAAGAAGAGAAAAGCCGCCCCGGAGGGGGAGGCTGGGGCGTCCAAGAAGGGGAAAACATCCCTTCCAGACTACTCCACCACGGCCGCTCACAGCGATGAAGGGTGGGTGCCCAGGGGGAAGCCCCCGGCGCGATCGTAAGTGTCCGCACTCTACCGTGGTTTTACGTCATAGCCATTTAATAACGCCGAACATATATGTAGTCCGGCCAGGGCTCATCCGGAGGTGTCGTCTTCGGACGGGTCTCTGAGCGCTTCAGAGATGAACTCGCTCCCGACGGCCACCACTCCTCAGCCTGCGGATGACACGGAGGTGTTGTCCCGAAGGTTCCCCGAGCAGGGGGAGGTGACCCTGGAGACGCCCCAAGGCGGACTTCCGAATGTCGGACATGCGGGGTTCAAGATCCCCGCGGATCGCGTCGATGAGAGCCGCAGAAAGGCGGACTCTCGACCGAACACTGCTCCGGAACCTCCGACAGTTCCGGACTTAGGCGGGCAGCCCCTCGTTAGGGAGGGCGAGCCGCCCGTGCCGAGGACTTCCGTCGCATCAACGGCGCCGGATAGCCTGGTGGAAGCGCTTCGAGGCGCTTCCATGGAATAAGAGAACCGTACTCTTATGAGTGCGGTGATTCAAAAGGTTCTGTCCGCCAAAAGCGGACTAACCGAAGCCTGCACAAGCCTCCTGACGGGCTTTGAGGTAAGTAAAAATGTATGAAATTACCACCCGATTGGTAGTAGCCCCTGATACTCTGGTTGGTGTTCGGAAAGAAAAGCCAAACGGAGGGTCATTTACAATCCGCAGGAGTCTAAAAAGTGTTTATGTGAATAAGCAGGTTGTGCTGCTTGCTGCTGCTGCCCGTACTGCTGAGGTTGCCGAACTGAAGCGGGACCTAGAGCAGGCGCAGGGAGAGCTCGGCCTCACGAAGAGGCAGCTCTAGGAGAATAAAGGTAAGTGATTCCCCGTTCGTATGTGTTTAAAGATAAGCCAAATTGGTCAATTCTAACGCCAAAGCGTCATGGCTGTGTAACAGGGGCCACCGCCGAAGTGGCGTCCCTGAAGAAAGCGCTGTTCGAGGCCGAAGAGAAAGCGGCCTTGGAATGTAAGGAGCGCGAAAAGCAAAGTGCTAGAGTGGGCGAGGTACAACAAGAGCTCCAGGACCTCGGCAAGAAGTGCGAGTCCGTGGAGCATGATCTGAAGATGAAGGAGGCCGAGCTTGCGAAGGCCCTTGTAAGTTTGAAAGATGCCAAGGCCGAAGCCGAGAAAAAACAGCAGGAGATCCAGGAGGCCAAAAAGATAGCAGCGGGTAAGAAATTCTTTGTGCAAAGCAAACATGTGGAGGAGGTGTTTCTTTTACTTACTCGAATACGGAGCTCTCCAGGGGCATTTGCAGATCTGCCACGCAGCGCCTCAGACGCTGCAGAGTTCTGTCGTGCCCAGGAGGGGAGCTCAACGGAGAAGCTGTTCTGGTCCCAGTATGCTGGGGCCGATCATCCGATGCCTCTGAGCAACCAACTGAATCAGTTGATCAAACTCCATAGGGCGTCCGAACTGGCTATGAAGGACTTCATAGTCAGGATGTGGCCTGGTGAGCTCCTGCCCAGTAGCTACTTTGGCTTGATCAAGCGGATGGTGGATTCCTGCCCGCGGCTTGAAGTGATCAAGCGATCCATTTGCATCGAAGGTGCCCGCCGAGCCTTTGTCCGCTTCAAGGTGCATTGGGGCAAGCTAGATGCGGAGAAGCTGGTCAAGGACGGGCCGCCGGAGGGCAAGGCGCATCGCCATCCCGAGATGTACTACGATGGCGTGATGAAGGGTGCTCGCCTCGTTGCCGATGAGTGTACCAAGGACGCCATTTTGGAATGAGTTCACTTCTGTCATGTTTGTAATTTAAAGACGGAATTACTTGCGCTATGTAGCGCATTTGTTATTTAAAATATTACCTTCTGTGCGTTTGTTTATAAAATTCTGAAAGTAGGCCAGTCGTCGGCTTCCTCCCCCGCGTAACTAGTACTGGGGTGTTCGTGGAAAACCTGGACACTCTTTATCCAAATGTTTGGTCCCTTAAGGAGGTGTCCGGCGCAGCAAACAAGGCAATCGGACTATGCGGCTTTATAACTTTCACTTAGCCATAGAAGTCTACAATTTTAAATTTTGGCGAAGCCCCTAGAATCCGGAAGGCCGAATCGGGGCGCTATACACGCCTAGATCAGACAAAGCCGATTTATCGCCTAAAGCAAAAAATCTTTAAGGATTTTAAAACCTCTCGAACAGCGACCAGCTCTCGCCACATCATGCCGGTCAGTTTTCGGCTTTCTCTACTGAGGTGCTCGTCCGGAAGAATCGGGACACAATCGCAGTAGTTCTCCCTGCGCTACCTTAGCCGATATAACGGAACGTAAGGCACCAAAACAAGGGAGCCGGGCTATCCCACCTGTAGACCCAAGACATGATTCGGAGCTGATGCATATAGTGCTATAAGTTCGGGGTGCCGCACTGTTGAAAGTGTTTGGACTTTATTTGCCATACTACGGGGCACCATGAGAAGCCCCTAGCAAACCGGCCGCATCAAGGTGTACGGATGCAATATCAAATAAACATTTATAAGAGAAAAAATGCTCAAATAAGAATAATAAGATGACGCTATATATAATCTCCCATTGACGAAAAATACGTTTAAGTGTACGTTTACAATGGATGCGTTAAGCAGAGATAAAATAGGACTATTTGACATGTCCTATCCAAGGGCAGGCTGTGTTCAGATAGATAAAGCAGGTATAATGATCGTAAATAGATTCCACCTGGGTATTTCCTTCTGTGCACAACGTCTGTTGCCTCCTTGGATGTCTCTTCCCTATAAGTCCGGCAATTCGGCTCTTTTGAGGATGCTACGCCAACGCGGTGTCCTGAAAGGTAAGAGGGAAAGAGTATCAAAGTATTTGGCGGTTACCCGCACTATTGACTGAGTCGTTGATGCGCCTCCGCCTATGCCCATGGTATTTTAAGTGCGTAATTGTGTGCGCGTGGCACAAATGCTGCTTTGATAGGGCTTAAGCGGAGGCCGGACTGCTAGTCGTGCTCTTGGCGTGCCTGATGATCCTGTTGCGGGGTGCTCCGGACTCGCTTGACTGTGCTCGAAGTTGTCACCGGATAGGTTTGTCGGAGTAGGCCACATTGTACTTCTGCCGCAAGGGCTGCCATATGCTCTTCTGTTTGAAGGGAGCGGTCCATGTTTCCGTTGACAGTGATCACCCCACGCGGTCCTGTCATCTTGAGCTTGAGTTATGCATAATGTGGTACTGCATTGAATCTAGCGAATGCGGTGCGTCCGAGCAGTGTGTGGTAACCACTGCGGAAAGGGACGATGTCAAAGATTAACTCTTCGCTCCGGAAGTTGTCCGGGGATCCGAAGACCACTTCCAATGTTATAGAGCCCGTACAGCGGGCCTCTACTCCAGGAATTACACCTTTAAAGGTGGTTTTAGTGGGCTTGATCCTTGAAGGGTCAATGCCCATTTTGCGCACTATGTCCTGATAAAGCAGGTTTAGGTTGCTGCCGCCGTCCATAAGGACTCGCGTGAGGTGGAATCCGTCGATGATTGGGTCTAAGACCAATGTGGTCGAGCCGCCGTGACGGATGCTGGTAGGGTGATCCCTACGATCAAAGGTGATCGGACAAGCTGACCATGGGTTGAATTTGGGGGCGACTGGCTCCATCGCATAGACGTCCCTTAGTGCCCGCTTCCGTTCCCACTTGGGGATGTGCGTGGCGTAGATCATGTTGACCGTTTTCACCTTGGGGGGGGGGGGTGGGAATTTCTTCTGTCCCCCCGTCTTCGGTCGTCGGGGCTCCTCGTCATCGTCGCTGTGCAGCCCCTTGTCCTTGTGTTCAGCGTTTATCTTGCCGGCCTGTTTGAATACCCAGCAATCTCTATTGGTGTGGTTGGCTAGCTTGTCCGGGGTGCCATGAATTTGGAACAGCGCCCAAAGATGCGGTCGGATCGACGGTCCCTGATTATTTCTTTTGAACGGCTTTTTCCGCTGACCGGCTTGGATCCGCTGAACCTGGCGTTGACTGCCGTGTCTTCAGTGCTGTCGATGTTGTTCCATGTCTTATGTCTGTTACGCCGTGGCTTCCCGTTATTGTCGCGGCCATCCGAATTGCCAGACTGTGGCGTGGTGCTGCTGCGAGCCAACCAACTGTCCTCGCCCGCGCAAAAGTGGGTCATTAGTGTTGTGAGAGCTACCATGGACTTGGGTTTTTCCTGGTCGAGGTGTCAAGCGAGCCACTCGTCATGGATATTATGCTTGAAAACCGCCAGGGCTTCGGCGTCCGGACAGTCAACTATTTAGTTCTTTTTAGTTAGGAACCGAGTCCAGAATTTCCTGGCTGACTCTCCAGGCTGTCGAGTAATGTGGCTCAAGTCATCGACGTCACGTGGTCGCACATATGTGCCCTGGAAGTGTCGAGGAATGCGTCTTCCAGGTTTTCCCAACTGCCAATACAATTTGCTGGCAGGCTGTTTAGCTAGTGTCGGGCTGGTCCTTTGAGCTTAAGGGGAAGATACTTGATGGCGTGTAGATCGTCTCCGCGGGCCATGTGAATGTGGAGAAGAAAATCTTCGATCCATACTGTGGGGTCTGTTGTGCCATCGTATGATTCGATGTTTATGGGTTTGAACCCTTCTGGGAGTTCATGATCCATTACTTTGTCAGTGAAACAGAGGGGGTGCGCGGCGCCTCTGTGCCGGGCTATGTGTCTACGCAGGTCGAAATTGCTCTGGGTGGCTATATTCGGCCCGGCCGGACTTGTTAAAGGTGTGTCCGGCGTGACGGTCGTCGTCGCGTGCCGAGGCACGCCCCCATGATCCGTAGATCGATCTTGGCTGCCCTGTTTTGTTGCCCCGGGTCGTAGTGTGTTGGCGTGGGGGTGTTGACTGGTATGCGGACTGGTATGCCGTTTTATCCCGGCCACGAGGTGGCCGGTCAGCCGTATGGTGCTCGAGTTTGTATTCCTCGCCTGCCAGGACTTCAGTCCATCTGTCTGTGAGTAGCTCTTGATCAGCTTGGAGTTGCTGCTGCTTCTTTTTCAGGCTTCTCGCAGTGGCTATAAGCCAACTCTAGAAGCGCTCCTGCTCTACGGGGTCCTCAGGCACGCTGAACTCGTCGTCGCCGAGGCTAATCTCGTCTTTGGAGGGGGGCATGTAGCTGTCCTCCTCCAGGTATTCGTCCGTCGCCTGTTCTTCTAGGCTGACCTGCTCATCCTCCTGTTCGGCCTGCTCGAAGGCGGGCTGATCAGGGTTGTATTCTTCTTCGGCACCATTCGGATTGTTTTCATCTCCTGGGCCGGTATTGGTGTGGCGGGGCTTGGAGTGGCGCCGAAGACGCCCATTCTTTGCTTTTTTCCCTGAGGTTTTATCCTCCGTTGCCTCATCGCCATTTGTTTCCTTTGGAGTGTCCACCATATATATATCATAAGAAGAGGTGGCTGTCCACCGCCCAGTGAGCGGTGGTTCATGTTCTTCTCCTGCATCGTCGTCCATACAGTCGGTGTCTTCGGAGTCAAAGTTCAGTACCTCGGTTAAGTCATCGACCGTGGCAATGAAGTGGGTGGTGGGTGGGCAACGGATTCCTTCGTTGCCTGCCTCCCACTCGAGCCGGACATAGTTCGGCGAAGAGCCTCCTGACAAAGAGAGAGGCTTTAAGGAGTCCAGCATGTCGCCAAAGGGTGAGTGCTGGAAGATATCCGCAGTGGTGAACTCCATTACCAGAGCCCATCCTGGCCCGACGGGCTCAGGAGTGTGCGGGCTGGAACCAACGTCTGGATACGAATCCGGGGGTTCGGAGTCACAGGCCACCGCAGAGGCAAGACTCGTGTTCGGCTCCACCGCCGATGAGTGTGCGACCTGCGGGGCGGGGTCCATCCCTCTGTCCTTAGGCAGCGCAGCCTGCTCCGGATCTAGGTCCGAGGATACTACAGGGGTGATGCCCCAAGCTTCGTCTGACGGCAGGTCTAAGCCGTGCTCGTCGTGACTGTCCGGCGCTCCTGGCATAGGCCCCAATCCATCGAAGGTCAAGTCTCCGCGGATGTCCGCCGTGTAGTTCAGGTTTCCGAACCTGATCTGGTGGCCAGGGGCGTAGCTGTCGATCTGCTCCAGATGGCCAAGCGAGTTGGCACGCAGTGCGAAGCCGCCGAACACGAAGATCTGTCCGGGGAGGAAAGTCTCGCCCTGGAGAGCGTCGTTGATGATGATTGAAGGAGCCATTGAGCCGACAATGACGACGGAGGAACTCTGAATGAAAGCACCAATGTCGGTGTCAAAACCGGCGGATCTCGGTAGGGGTCCCGATCGTGCGTCAAGGCCGATGGTAACGACAAGCAAGGGATACTGAGATGTTTACCCAGGTTCGGGCCCTCTCGATGGAGGTAAAACCCTACTTCCTGCTTGATTAATATTGATGATATGGGTAGTACAAAAGTAGATCTACCACGAGATCGTAGAGGCTAAACCCTAAGAGCTAGCCTATGATGGTATGATTGTAATTGTGATCGGCCTTCTAAGGACCAACCTCTTCGGTTTATATAGACACCGGAGAGGGTTAGGGTTTACATGGAGTCGGTTATAAGGAAGGAAATATAATATCCGGATCGTCAAGCTTGCCTTCCACGCCAAGGAAAGTCCCATCCGGACACGGGTCGAAGTCTTGAGTCTTGTATCTTCACGCTTCAATAGTCCGGACGATATATATAGTCCGGCTGTCCGGATACCCCCTAATCCAGGACTCCCTCAGGCGCGCCAGGGAGCCCAGGCGCGCCCTGGTGGGTTGTGCCCTCCTCGGCCCCACCTCCGGTGCCCATATACTGGTATATAAGTCGTTTTTTCCTAGACAAAATAAGGAGAAGGCTTTCAGGACGGAGCGCCGCCGTCTCGAGGCGGACCTTGGGCAGGAGCACTTTTGCCCTCCGGCGGAGCGATTCCGCCGGGGGAACTTCCCTCCCAGAGGGGAAAATCATCGTCATCATCATCACCAACAACTCTCCCATCTTGGGGAGGGCAATCTCCATCAACATCTTCAACAACACCATCTCATCTCAAACCCTAGTTCATCTCTTGTATTCAATCTTGTTACCGAAACTATAGATTGGTGCTTGTGGGTGACTAGTAGTGTTGATTACATCTTGTAGTTGATTACTATATGGTTTATTTGGTGGAAGATTATATGTCCAGATCCATTATGCTAATTAATACTCCTCTGATCATGAACATGTTTATCATTTGTTTGTTCTTGAGGTCACGGGAGAAATCATGTTGCAAGTAATCATGTGAACTTGATATGTGTTCGATATTTTGATAGTATGTGTGTCGTGATTCCCTTAGTGGTGTCATGTGAACGTCAACTACATGGCACTTTACCATATTTGGGCCTAAGGCAATGCATTGTGGAGTAGCAATTAGATGATGGGTTGCGAGAGTGACAGAAGCTTAAACCCTAGTTTATGTGTTATTCCGTAAGGGACCGATTGGACCCATAAGTTTAATGCTATGGTTAGAATTTATTCTTAATACTTTTATCATAGTTGCGGATGCTTGCGGGAGGGTTAATCATAAGTAGGAGGTTTTTTCAAGTAAGAACAACACCTAAGCACCGGTCCACCCACATATCAAATTATCAAAGTAGCGAACACAAATCAAACCAACATGATGAAAGTGACTAGATGAAATTCCCGTGTACCCTCAAGAACGCTTTGCTTATCATAAGAGACCATTTTGGCCTGTCCTTTGCCTCAAAAGGATTGGGATACCTTGCTGTATACTTGTTACTATTGTCGTTACTTGCTCGTTACGAATTATCTTGCTATCAAACTACCCGCTACTTACAATTTCAACACTTGCAAACATTATCTTATTGAAAACTACTTGTCATTTCCTTCTGCTCCTCGTTGGGTTCGACACTCTTACTTATCGAAAAGAGCTACAATTGTTCCCCTATACTTGTGGGTCATCAGCTGGGAATGGTGGTATGACACCACAAGAGACCATAGAGTTTGGCAAACTCAAGTGGCTTTGCAATGCGTTGGCGAGGAAGCTTGCGCCCCCTCTCCTCTTGGAGGTGCAATCTTCTATTCGGCCAGAAGTTGAACCGTTCACACCACGGCGTGCCACGAGGAGTGCTAGCCAGGCGCAGCCAGTAAGTCTGAGGCCACGCAAACTTAAAACGTGTTAATGCATGCGTTAGGCATTGTGCCAGAGGACTTGGAGGGGCATGATGAGAACATAGCGGAGCTGGCTGAGATCTTCGAGTCACCGCTAAGAGAGCAGCACATTCGGGTCATTGCAACTTTGTTTGGCAAGGAGATGCCGCCGGCACATGAGAGGAGCGCTACCTCTTGAGCATGCGTTGGTTTTCCCTTGAAGAGGTAAGGGTGATGCAGCAAAGTAGCGTAAGTATTTCCCTCAGTTTTTGAGAACCAACGTATCAATCTAGTAGGAGACAACGCACAGCTCACCAAGTACCTGCACAAACAATCAAGAACCTTGCAACCAACTCGATAAAGGGGTTGTCAATCCCTTCACGGTCACTCGCAAAAGTGAGAACTAATAAAGATAATAAAGTAAATATTTTTGGTATTTTTGTTGTATAGATTGGAAAGAAAAGATTGCAAAATAAAAAGGACAGCGATAGAAATTGGTAAGTTGATGGTAAACTGATATGATGTAAAATAGACCCGGGGGCGATAGGTTTCACTAGTGGCTTCTCTCAAGATTGCAAGTATTTCGGTGGGTGAACATATTACTGCCGAGCAATTGATAGAAAAGCGCATAGTTATGACAATATGTAGGCAACGATCATGAATATAGGCATCACTTCAGTGTCAAGTAGACCGAAACGATTCTGCATCTACTACTATTACTCCACGCATCGACCGCTATCCAGCATGCATCTAGAGTAATAAGTTCATAAGAACAGAGTAACACATTAAGCAAGATGACATGATGTAGAGGGATAAACTCAAACAATATGATATAAACCCCATCTTTTTATCCTCGATGGCAACAATACAATATGTGCCTTGCTGCCCCTACTGTCACTAGGAAAGGACACCACAAGATTGAACCCAAAGCTAAGCACTTCTCCCATTGCAAGTAAAATCAATCTAGTAGGCCAAACTAAACCGATAATTCGAAGAGACTTGCAAAGATATCAAATCATGCATATAACAATTCAGAGAAGAACCAAATAATATTCGTAGATAATCTTGATCATAAATCCACAATTCATCGGATCACGGCAAACACACCGCAAAAGAGTATTACATCGAACAGATCTCCAAGAACATCGAGGAGAACTTTGTATTGAGAATCAAAGAGAGAGAATAAGCCATCTAGCTAATAACTATGGACCCGAAGGTCTGTGGTAAACTACTCACGCTTCATCGGAGAGGCTATGGTGTTGATGTAGAAGCCCTCCGTGACCGATTCCCCTTCCGGCAGATCATCGGAAAAGGCCCCAAGATGGGATCTCACGAGTACAGAAGGTTGCGATGGTGGAAAAGTGGTTTCGTGGATCTCCCTGATGTTTTCAGTGTATAAGGGTACATATAGGCGAAAGAAGTATGTCGATGGAGCTCCGTGGGGCCCACGAGGGTGGGGGCGCGCCCTCCTGCCTTGTGGCCGCCTCGCAGAGTTCCAGACTTCAACTCCAAGTCTTCAGGATTGCTTTCGTTCCAAGAAAGATCATCGCGAAGGTTTCATTTTGTTTGGTATTCCTTTTCTGCAAAGCACTAAAATAGGACAAAAAACAGAAACGGGCACTGGGCCTCCGGTTAATAGGTTAGTCCCAAAAATAATATAAAAGAGCATATTAAAGCCCATTAAACATCCAAAACAGATAATATAATAGCATGGAACAATAAAAAATTATAGATATGTTGGAGACGTATCAAGGAGCGCCAGCACATCCGTGGGGCTGGGGGCGGCTTGATTGGCCATTGGTGGTGGGGGTGTGCATTTTGTTTTCTATGGATTAGAACCCGCAAGTACTTTCTTGAAACGTGAGGGGGCTTAACAACCCCACAAAAAGGAATGCTATTAGGGAGTTTTTAATAGCGGCGAAGGTTAACTTGGTGTGTCTCCTTGAGACTAAGCTAGATGTAATTCATACATATGTGGCGATGCTATGCATTGGGCCATCTTTTGATGGTTTCGCTTACTTGCCGGCGATTGATACGAGGGGTGGAATTTTACTGGCATGGGATAGCACATATAAGGTGATTGACATTTGGCTCGGGACTCAAACTTCCTCACGGGACATGTGCGTAATAAGGATGGCTAGGATTCATGGTTATCGGTGGTGTACGGTCCCCAAGGGGACGAGTTGAAGACAAATTTCCTGGTGGAGTTGCAGCATAGGAGAGATCTATGCCCAGGGCCGTGGATGGTAATCGGAGACTTCAACATGATCTTAAGAGCGGAGGAGAAGAGCAACACCAATCTTAACAGAACTATGATGAGGAGATTCAAGCCGTTTGTGGACAATAATGAGCTTAAAGAACTTTACATGCATGGAAGGAGGTTTACGTGGACTAACGAGAGGGAGAACGTGGTTATGACAAATATCGATCATGTGCTCATTTCGGTGGACTGGGAGCTTTACTACCCAGATGTGTTGCTACAAGCGCTATCCACGAACATCTCGAACCATGCTCCGTTGCACTTATCCACGGCGGCCCCGTTTTGTGCTAAGAAATGGTTCGGGTTTGAATTGTACTGGACCCGGCTGGAGGGTTTTGAGCAAGCTGTACAGGAAGCTTGGATGTGCGATGAGGATATCACGGACCCCTTTAAGAGATTGGATGCCTTGTTCAGGAACACGGCGGTTGCCTTACAAGCTTGGGGACAGAGGAAGACCGGAAACATTAAGATACAAATTGCCATTGCTAACTATGTTATCCTCAGATTAGACAGAGCTATGGAGGCGAGAGAGCTGACTTGGATGGAGAAATGGTTGAGGAGAACTTTAAAGCATGCGATGTTGGGGCTGGCCTCCTTACAACGAACTATTGAAAGGCAATGGTCGCGGCTAAAGTGGATAAGGGAGGGGGATGCAAACACTAAACTCTTCCAAGTCGTGGCTAATGGTCGGAGGTGCAAGAATTTCATAACCCACATCAGACACAATGGGGAGCTGGTTACTAACCAAGGAAGGAAGGAGGAGATTTTCTCGGACGCATATGAGCAATTGCTACGGCACGCAACAGCCCGGGACATGGAGGTGGATCTTGATTTTCTTGACTTGGAAGGGCATGATCTTTCGGAGCTGGATGCTATCTTCACGGAGGAGGAAGTGTGGAACACTATAAAGGAGATGTCTCCGGATTGGGCACCGGGGCCGAATGGGTTTATCACGGCCTTCTATCAAAACGCATGGCATATCATAAAGAAGGATGTGATGGCAGTGCTCATGAAGCTCTACGTGGGTGATGGCCGTGGGTTTGGCAAACTTAACCGTGCACACATTGTGCTTATTACAAAAAAGCCAGAGGCTGAGGAGGTGGGAGCCTTCAGGCCAATTAGCTTAACTCAGAGTGCGGCCAAATTGTTTGCGAAGATGTCAGCGAACCGTGCCCATAAATGAATGAAGGAGATCGTGGCAGCCAACCAATCCGCGTTCGTATGCGGGAGACATCTACATGATAACTTTCTCCTGGTTAGGCAAGTTGCTAGGAAGATCCATGCCCGAAAGGAAGCGAGTGTTTTCTTGAAGTTGGACATTTCGCGTGCATTCGACTCCCTTGCCTGACCTTTTTTTTAGGTGATGCGAAGGAAAGGTTTTGGCACTAAGTGGTGCCAGTGGATTGCTATACTATTGAGGACCGCAAGCACAAAAGTGATAGTGAACAGAGTGCTTGGAAGAAGCTTCATGCATGTCAAGGGCGTCAGGAAGGGTGATCCCGTTTCACTGCTTCTTTTTGTGATCGCCATGGATGTGCTGTCTAAGATCATGATACGAGATGCTAGCCTGGGAGTTTTGAGTCCTTTCACTGGTATCGCTCCTCATCGGTCCGTGTCGATCTATGTGGATGATGTGGCGTTGTTTGTAAAACTCTGGGAGTTGGATCTCTCTTTCGTTCAGTCTGTGCTTACGTGTTCGGGGAGGCGTCTGGATTGAGGGTGAATTACCACAAATCGCTGGCGATTATGATCCATGGAGATAATGCGGACAAGGATCATGTGGAGTCTTTGTTGCACTGCCGCATGGGTAACTTCCCATGTAAGTATCTAGGGGTGCAACTGGCTATTAGAAAACTCACCCGGGCGGAGTGGCAGCTCTTGTTGGATCATGCGAAGAATTTTGCTCCGGTGTGGCATAGGGGATTGTTGCATCGGTCAGGTAGGCTTGTGTTGGTTAAATCGGTGATTGCGGCCAAACCGATACACCACTTCATGATCGCATAGGCTCCACGTTGAGTATTTGAGGAAATTGAGCAATGGATGTGGGGTTTCTTTTGGGCCGGCAAGGAGAGGGTGAATGGTGGACAATGTTTTGTTGCTTGGGACTCGGTGTGTAAGCCTACCTGCCTGGGTGGCCTAGGCATTTGGAATCTACAGCTGCAAGGTTTGGTGTTGCGTGTTAGGTGGGAATGGTTACGGAGGACGGACCCCGAGAGGCCATGGCAAGGGCTGTCGATGGTTGACGACAGAGAAGCACGAGCGGTGTTCGACAACTTAATCAATATCTCGGTGGGAGATGGTAACAAGGTTCTTTTTTGGAGGGATAGATAGATCCACGGATTCTCGGTGAAGGATATAGCACCATATATACACGCTAAGGTGGACACGAGGACTATCAATAGGCAAACAGTGGCAGAAGGTTTGGAAAATAGGAGGTGGTTGTCAGATCTCTCGGGTGAGCTCAGCTTCGGTGATCATATGTAGCTAATCCATCTTAACTTGGCGATGAGCACGGTCAACCGCGACCCCGCCAGTCAGGACTCCTTTTCGTGGCCTGCGGACCCGTTCGGTCTATACATGTCCCGCTCGACATACCATCGGCTCTGCCTTGGAGCGGTTACGGTGCCATATGCCACATGCATCTGGAAAAGTTGGGCATTGCTCAAGTGTAAAATCTTCACATGGTTGGCGGTGCAACATTGTAGCAACCCGACCCGAACGGATCAAGTCTCTGTGCTCCGGTGTCATCCCTGGATCAGTAATGCTGACACCACACAGTACTTCGAAGGATTTATAACAGAGTAGCAATCACACACCTATTACATCGTTGCCCAAAAGAGGACTTATTACAATAAATATGGCTTAAGGCCATCTAATAACGATAACAGCGGAAGACTTGGAAGATAAGTGAGTCCATCAACTCCGGTGCATCACCGAGTATAGAACCACGACCTAAAAGCACCTTACTGTCGTCGAAAAGTCGCAACATGAAAGTTGCAGCGGAAAACGGGTCACACATGGAATATCTTGGCAATGTAACACATAGAGAATAATGAATGATAAGCCTGTACTACATGCATATGTGGCTGGTGGAAAAGCTCTATGGTTACAGTTTTGCATAAAGCCAGTTTTTCCCTACTGCAAAGGAATAAATTTGTTTAACTATCATGGTGGTTGTTAAACATTGAGAATGGTTGACAGCATCCTCAATCCCAATTAAAAGTACTCATTAAAAACCCAACAATATTAATTAGAGTAACATGTTGAGATTCACATGATATTAAAGTACTAGATACTCAATATGTCCATAACCGGGGACACGGCTAATCATGATTAGTTTATACACTCTGCAGAGGTTTGCACTTTTCCCCACAAGACTCGATCGCCTCCGTTTGGTTTCTCGACTACATGGTGTTTGAGAAGCGGATGACCGAGACATAGTCTTTCGAAGCGTTTGCACCTTACGATGGGTAGACCGTACCACCTACAACCCCTACATCTGCTAGTCTACCACCTTTGTAAGAGTTCACACGACTTAATCAACTATGCGAGCCCATAATGGCTTGTGGCTGCACACGGAAGTTACTAGCATGAATGATCTTATGATCCCTTTGAGCCTGGGTGGCGGTCCGAAGAAAAACAGGCAAGTCCTGATAGAAACCAGGTGCCTCAATCCACCCAGATGTGTGTTTAAGTTGCCACCTTAAATAAACCATTAATTTAACAATCTCACATCTGTCATGGAATACACTCACCCAATCCACGTCTACTAGCATAGCATAGCATAATAAGCAAACGTAGAAGTAACTCCCAAGGTTTCATAAGTAAAACAGGTAATAGGTACTACCTCAATCTACTTCCCATCCCACAATTTAATTAGATCCTAATCATGCAATGTTTGAGGATTGATCTAATGCATAAAAACTGGGTATGAGAAAGTATGATCAAAGTGTTACTTGCCTTGCTGATGATCCGCGAAACCTAGAGACTCGAAGTAACAAGCGGCGCACTCCGGGTGATCTATCGCAGACAAACAACAAGCATACAATAAGTACTCATCTAATGCACAGGTAAATCTCGAATAAAAGATCTAACCAGAAAGTTCAACTTAAGAACCCTGGTTGCAAAAAGAATCGAATCAAATAAAGCAACGAAAGTCAAACGACGAAAGAAAACAACTTGGTTCTAGCAAGTTGAAACTAAGTCAAATTATACAGTAGCAAAACTTTGTTTAAGTTGATTAGTCGGAACGGCGGTTTGAAAGCGAAACTCCAGCGCTTGAATCACTGATTCCGATAAGCGGCGAGAAGATAAACTAGAAAGAAAATCGGATCTGAAATCGCTATCCGAAAAAATAGCGGTATAAATCCGATGAGAAAGAAAACGACGAACGGTTGAACAAACGGACGTTCATTAACCGAAGAAAACTGGTGATCACGTTCGTTAGGACGAACGGTCCGGCGAACGCTCGCTAAACAAAACCGTAAAGAAAAACCGATCTAGGGTTTCGGAAAGAAAACCGAAACGAAAAACCGATCTAGAAAACCGGAACGGAAATCGGAACGGAAATCGGAACGATTTACGAAAAACCAAACAGAGGAAAAGAAAAGGTGACTGGCGTGGGCTAGTACCTCAAGAGGCGAGGGCTCAATGGCGGCGGCATTGGGTGGGTGGCGTTGGGTGGCGGCGGCGGGTGTGGCGGCGGCGGCGCTGGTGAGGGCGACGGCGGCGGTGTAGAGAGGAGAGGAGAGGTGTGGGTTTGATGTGTTAAAGGGGGGGGGGGGGTGCTTGGGTATTTATATTCGGGAAGGGAGGGTTTTTGCTTGGGGTAGGGAACAAGAAATAGACTAGGATTAGGAAACAAGAGGGAAAAGATCTAGAAACAAATACGAATAAACAGAAATAGGACAAGAGTCCTACTAGGATTAGGAAAAAGGAAGCGGCGGCTCCCTGGCTCCCTGGTGCGCGCGCGATGGCCTTGGCCTCCTGGCCGGCCGGTGGCTTGGCGGCTTGGGCCTTTGGCCCAAGGCGCTGAGGTTTTTTTTTTAAATCGGTTTCGCGCGCAGAAAAATACAAAAAAAAATCTAAACGAACTCCAAAATTAATAAAGTTAACTTTCCCCGACTCCTAAAAATGAGTCGAACAAAATGAACTTAGTCGGGCCAAAAATGCAATTTTTCGAAAACACGCATTTTTTTCCCTAAGGCAAATAAACTCCGAGAAAAAAAAATCCAAAATTTGATTTATTTATTAAATCTTCATTTTTCCTAAATTTGGGAAAGTCATATTATTCCCTCTCTTATTTTCGATATTGGAAAAATATTTGAAGATAAAATAAATGAATCCAACGATCCTCTTTTCATAGTTTTGAGAGAACTCAAATATGAAAATTTCGAAATCTCCAACTCTCTCCGAGGGTCCTTGAGTTGCGTGAAATTTCTAGGATCAACAAAATGCAAGAAAATATGATATGCATGATGATCTAATGTATAATATTCCAAATTGAAAATTTGGGATGTTACAAACATCGCATTTGGATGTCGGATAGGCGAGCGAGACATGGATTGCAAGATCGGCCATCGGCATGCTACACACGTCCTCAAGAGGAGGACAATGTGGAGCATATCTTGGTCCAGTGCATGTATGCCAGGGAAGTGTGGCATAACATTTTTGATGCATTGACCCTGCAGGAAATCATTCCGGACGCACATGATCACTTCTTGGATTGGTGGTTGACGTAGAGAGCTAATCTGAGCAGGGGCACTATGCGGGGTTTCAATACGGTCATCATTGCGGTCATTTGGGCCTTATGGAAACATCATAATGCGAGAGTTTTTCATAGGACCAATCAACAGTTGAACGCGCCCGACTTGGCAATCGCCATTATTGGTGAGTTGAAGGAGTGGAAGGCGGCAGGCCTCGGTGGAGGAGGTTTCAGTGGAGTTTGTGAGAGAGCAGGCTTAGGATAGTGTGTGGGGTGTGTTTGGGTGTGTGTGCCTGGGATGCATGATAGCATTCATCCATAGGTTCCTTGTACATTGTCTGCTCTTTTCTGTAAAGTTAAGGTACGTCATTGGCGTACTCTCGAAAAAAAAAACCCATCCATGAGAGCAGAGACGAGCAATGACCAGCGCTGTAGCAAGCACATCATCACCGGCAAACGCACACATCATCAACGACTGGGCTAGCCCATTAGCGCTCTGCATTGTTTTTTTACATACAACTGGTTTTCTGGCCCTTTGTTTAAAAGATCATGGAAATAACAAATGCCTAGTCAAATTTAAACATTGCAGATTTTTAAAAAATCTTGGATTTAAAAAATTGTTCAAAAAAATATAAAAAAATCAAATTATTTATAAAAAGCGTTCTATTTTGCGGGAAAATCCTGAAATTCTAAAAGATTCAAGAATTAAAAAATGTTTTCGAAATATTTTCTCGTTTTTTAGAAAATTTGTAATATAAAATATTTGCAATATTTCGAAAATTTATCAGATTTAATATTACTAAACACTAAGCGTATTTTTAGAAAATGTAAATATTTTCAAAACATTGTGGACAATTTCCGAATTTTTTTAACGTTTTTAGAATTTCTGGTTTTTTAAAAACTGCAAACATTAAAAAAAGGGAACCTATAAAAGGAAAAAAAGAAAGAAAAGAAAAAAAAGCAGAAGGAAAGAAAACAAAAACATGATAAGAAAAAACATAAAAAGAAACGAAATAAAGTTGAAGGAAAACCTTGTACAAGTTTTCTAAAACCTGAAAGGACGAACCTAGACCATCCCAAAATTATCGCCACCAGGGATGAATTGTGGACAGCGGAGGGCTCCTTATTTACACTGGGGATCAGTGTGTAATGGGGTATTGGGGGGGCAACAGACATTTGTTTTTCCAACCTTGGGGAACTGTAATCGCTAGTAAACGTAGTGGGTAGGCGGCGGCAATGGTTTTTCACTCTTGGGGAACTACAATTGCTAGTGAACGTAGTGGGTACAAGCTGCAGCAGTTACTACCCCCTCGTCCCACGTGCGCAGCACGCCAGGCAGAACACACCTCCTCAACGCATTCAAACGCTTCCATTGAACCTGTGTGGAAGCCAAGAAACCTATTCCAGCCACATGTCTGTTCACGAGCAGGTAGGCATTAAACACAATGACCCAGCGAACGAAACGATTCCCATAGTAAGTACAACAAAGATGCCTATGCATCTCAATTATTCATAGATCAGAGCCAATAGTTACTTTACAATTGAAATAAAGCTGTGAGAATGTGTACAAATAAAGAGAAACCGATAGATGCTTAACACTGAAAGCACTGCCGTTAACACAGACACATGTCAAACATTGCCATATAAACATGTTCTGGGTCGCTCGTGGCACAAACACTACAAATATCTGAATAAGCGGGCCGCCAAGAAATGTGGAATGCTTTCACCATCACAACATTTGTAGCTGAGTAACCCTGTTTGCACAGATAAATGAAAATACATGATTACTATAATAGTGGCACTAGTTAATGAAACATACACTAATAAATGGAAGATACTTTATTTTTTTTAATGGGAAAAGATAGTGATATAATAGTTTTATTGAAAAAATACAACAGTAGCACAGTACGATAGAGCACGATCATGTGGATGAAGGACAGAACTGACCTGTGTGAGATTTCTTTGTGGGATCAAATATTCTTCAGGTCCCTGTACCTTTCCATTAAGGCAATTCGTCGAAAACTATGAACAACTTCAGTGTGGCAGTACACAGAAGGCCCTTGAGTCATTCCAATCTCTTTTTTTGTGCAGTTCAACTGAAATTATGACGCTCGCCGTGCTGCAAGGGAGAGGGGGGCCTACGTCGCCTTGACGGTAGGCCTGATGGTCTCAACTAGTTCAGTGCACATGACATGTGATTGATGCATAGTGCAAATGGACTTGATTCTGCTGGATAACCCTTTTGGAAGTTATCAAGATTGGAAATGAAATGATAGCTAAGACAGTAGCTCCATTTTATCTATATTTTTACTTCATTTTATCAGAGGCACTAGCGATGTGAAAACATTGCCTCAAATTATTAGTGGCATTAGATTAAGATGCAAAAACAATATCATTATTGTGTTCTCATAGCAGTGCCAAAATAGTAACACAAGATCACTAGCTGAATGTGAAGGAAATATGATCTAGAGGCAATAATAAAGTTGTTATTTATATTTCCTTATATCATGATACATTTTTATTATTCATGCTATAATTGTATTAACTGGAAACTTGACACATGTGTGAATACATAGACAAAACAAAGTGTCCCTAGTATGCCTCTACTAGACTAGCTCGTTAATCAAAGATGGTTAAGTTTCCTAACCATAGACATGTGTTGTCATTTGATGAACGGATTAGATCATTAGGAGAATGATGTGATGGACAAGACCCATCCGTTAGCTTAGAATAATGATCGTTAAGTTTTATTGCTATTGTTTTCTTCATGACTTATACATATTCCTTTGACTATGAGATTATGCAACTCCCGAATACCGGAGGAACACCTTGTGTGCTATCAAACGTCACAATGTAACTCGGTTATTATAAAGATGCTCTACAAGTGTCTCCGAAGGTGTTTGTTGGGTTGGCATAGATTGAGATTAGGATTTTTTTCACTCCGAGTATCGGAGAGGTATCTCTGGGCGCTCTGAGTAATGCATGATATGTCTCCAACGTATCTATAATTTATGAAGTATTCATGCTGTTATTTTATCATTCTTGGATGTTTTACAATCATTTTATAGCAGCTTTATAGCATTTTTGGGGACTAACCTATTGACCCAGTGCCCAGTGCAAGTTGCTGTTTTTTGCTAGTTTTTTACATCACATGAAATCAATACCAAATAGAGTCCAAATGCAACGAAACTCCACGATGATTTTTTTATTGACCAGGAGACATCCATTGGGCCAGAGCAGCACCTGGGGGTGCCCCGAGGGGGGCACAACCCACCAGGGCGCGCCAGGGCCCCCTGGCGCACCCAGGTGGGTTGTGCCCACCTCGGTGGCCTTCCGCACCCCTTCTTTGCACTATAAATTCTCAAATATTCAGAAACCCCTCGGGGTTACCCTAGATCAGAAGTTCTGCCGCCGCAAGGCTCTGTAGCCACCAAAAACCAATCTAGACCCTTTTCGGCACCCTGCCGGAGGGGGGAATCATCTCCGGTGGCCATCTTCATCATCCCGGCGGCCACCACGATGAGCAGGGAGTAGTCCACCCTCGGGGATGAGGGTTTGTACCAGTAGCTACGTGTTTAATCTCTCTCTCTCTCTCATGATCTATATCATGGGTTTTGTTAATATAGATGGATCATATGATGTTTCTACCTTCTATACTCTTGTTGTGATGAATTGAATCTTTAACCTTTGAAGTTTTGTCTTGTAGGATTGAATATTAAGATATGTGAACACATGATGTATGTCTTGCGGTATGAATACTTGAGGTGACAATGGGGTATCATATTGATTCACTTGATCTATGTTATGGCACTCAACTCGCGGATCCCCGAGGTGACATTGGGGTAATCTTAGCGTAGGGGTTTATGCATGTTTTTATTATCGGTTCTCCGGTAGAAACTTTGGGATCTCTTGGTAGTTCTTTGTGTGGATTGAGTATTATGAATATGAATTTTCTTTGGTGTTATTTTAGTACGAACTCTTGGTTAGATCAATCGGAAAGAATAGCTTGCGTTATTTTAGTACAAACTCTAGGATAGGTTGAATGGAAAGAATAGCTTTGAGGTGGTTTCGTACCCTACAAACAATTTCTATCTTTTGTTCTCTGCTAATAGGAACTCGGGAGTGATTCTTTATTGCACTTTGAGGGATAATAATATGATCCAACTATGTTGGCATTGTTGAGAGGTTGCACTAGTGAAAGTATGGACCCTAGGCCTTGTTTTCAAGCATTGCAATACCATTTTTGTGCCCGTTTACTATTTGCTACCTTGCTGCTTTTATTTATTCAGATTATAAAAATATATTTCTACCATCAATATTACACTTTTATCATCATTTCTTCGCCGAACTAGTGCACAATTTGCCATTGTATTGGGTGTGTTAGGGACACAAGAGATTACTTGTATGTGGTTGCAGGATCGTTTGAGAGAGACCATCTTCATCCTACACCTCTCACGGATTGATAAACCTTAGGTCATCCACTTGAGGGAAAATTGCTACTGTCCTACAAAACTCTGCGCTTGGAGGCCCGACACGTGTCTACAAGAATAAAGTTGCATAGTAGACATCAAGCTCTTTTCTGGCGCCATTGCCGGGGAGGTGAGTGCTTGAAGGTATATCTTTAGATCTTGCAATTGAATCTTTTAGCTTCATGTTTTATCACTAGTTTGGTTCGTAAAAGAAAATTACATAAAAAATGGAATTTAGGTTGCATCATATTATTGATCATCTTTATAAATTTTTTTTTGAAAATGATGGATCGGAAAATTGTGCTCAATTGTTAGAGGAAGAAGTCAATAAAATGCTTGGCGCAAAATATTTGAATGATGAGCATGATTGCAATGTAGTTAGTGTGAATTCTTTGAATATCCAAAATGCCAATGATGATTGCACTAGTCATGACAAAAATGTTTCTTATAAGCATGTCACTTTTTATGGAATGAATTGGGAGTGCCTTTGCACACCAGAAAGGGAAGATAGATTTTGTAAGAAGCATAAATATTTAGAAACAAAAAGGATGCAAGAGAGGCTAGATGATTGTGCTGAAAGATTTAATTTTTTCACCATCCTTGTGAACTTTGCAGTGAACATGGTCATTTAAGTCTCCAATGCAAATTCTTTCATGAACAAATCGTGTCAAAAAATTGTGATAACTTGATTACCCTTGAGCATCATAAAGGGATTAGCCTTATTTTGGGGTATGAAGAAATGAAACATATAACTAAGGGTATTCCAATATTTAATCTCAAGAGATTTCTTGATTTTGATCTAGGGGAAATTTATATGTTTTGTGTGACAAATTGCATTGAGAATCCTTATATTGCCAACTATCTAAAGACAAGAAAACAAATAGAATACGAAGAGAGTACTAATGAAAGGGAAAATATTACCCAATACCCTCCTAGTGTTTATTATGATGGATCAGGTAACGAGGAGAAACTTCCTATCCAATCAATCTCTTCAACAAGGAGCTCGAAAAAATTAATTGAACCCACACATGATGTGGATAAGAAAAGAAGAAATAATAGAGGTAAAATGGTATCTCTACCAAATAATGTTGCTCCTATTATTGTTGTGCCCCATGAAAATGAATCAGAAAATATTGTCGAAGATGATGAACTTGATGATGATATTGCTTCTATGTCTTATGGCACAATGTCTGAGGGCACTATTGATGATGATTTTGTTATGCCTATTGCCTGTTGTGATGATTATGATTGGGAAGATAATGATTCTTCTTATAATCTTGGAAATCTTTTTGGCACTTGCTTGGAAGAATATGATAATAATGTTTGCTATACTATTGGTGCCATTCATGCTATTGATAAGAATGATTGTGATGATATGCAAAACCACAAGCTTGGGGATGCTATGTTTAATGAGTATGACATGTTTGAAGATTTATTTTCTGGAAATAATTCTTGTCCTAAGCTTGGGGATGCTTTGCTTAATGAATATAATCCTTTGATTCCTTCTACTTTCGATAAGAAAATTTATTATGATGATATCATTCCTCCTATTTATGATGATTACATTGATAAAACTGGGTTTGGAAGAGTGTCAACTCAAGGTAGTAGTGATCCCACTATTTTGGAAGGTGTTGAATCTTATTACAATATTGATGAAAGTGGATTTGGAGAGGTCATGACTTCATTTATTGATACATCCACTATTTTGGAAGAGGTTTCAAATTACTATGACAATGAAGTTGCTATCTATGATGATTATTATTATGACATCTATGCCAAAAAGAGTGATAAATATTCTATGCCTATGCATCATGAAAAGAGTGTTGTATGTGATGGTTATATTTTTGAATCCATTCATGATGTTTCTGAAAATTATTATGAGGAAGGAACTTATGCTCTTACGTATCTCAATAATATCAAGTTTCTTCTCTATGTGTTGATTGTTTTGAAGTTGCACTTATTTTGCCTTCCTATGCTTGTTGATCCTTGCTCCCATAAGTTGTTTGCTCACAAAATCCCTATACAAAGGAAGTGGGTTAGACCTAAATGTGCTAGTCATATGCTTAATGATGCTCTCATTATGTTTCAATTCTTATCTTTTATGCGAGCATCATTGAAATCATCATGCCTAGCTTAAAAGGCATTAAAGAAAAGCGCTTGTTGGGAGACAACCGAACACTTTTAGCTACTGTTTTTGTGCGTTCACATGATTATGCTACTGTATTGATCATGTTTTATTTCTTTTGTTTCAATAAAGTGCCAAGTAAAGCCTTTGGGATCATGTTGGGTGATAGTTGATTTGACCCTGCTGAAAAACAGAAACTTTTGCGCTCACGAAAATAAGTCTCTTTTTTAACAGAAGAGCGCTTTTGAGCTGATTAATTTGCAGAAGTTTACTATACAAATTGCTCATGTGGTCCTAATTGCTTCGTAATTTTTGGAGTAGCAGAATTATGGTAGTTATCCAGATCATTACAGACTGCTCTGTTTTTGACAGATTCTGTTTTCATTGCATAGTTTACTTGCTTTCTAGTTTCTATGGCTTATATTGCTCAATATAAATTGTGGAAATGATATGCTACAGTAGGCATTGTGTGGAAACAATTATGAATCTTGTCTTTGATAGTACCAAAGTGAACTGGTTTGCTCTTTATCATACTGACCTATGTCACGAAGTTCCGTTAAGTTTTGTGTGATTGAAGTTTTCAAGTTTTTTGTGAGATATCGATATGAGGAGAATAAGGAGTGACAATACCCTAAGCTTGGGGATGCCCAAGGCACCACAAGATAATATTCAAGAAATATCCAAGCAACTAAGCTTGGGGATGCCCCGGAAGGCATCCCCTCTTTCATCTCCAACAATACCGGTAACCTCACTTGGAGCTATGTTCTCATTCGTCACATGATATGAGTTTTACTTGGAGCGTCAATTTATTTTGTCAAGATTTGCTTGATGTTATTTAGAATAATGTTTTTTCATATTTTATTTCAATAAAAGTGGCATTTATAGCCTTTACCATGCTTATTTTACAAGTCTACATGTTGTTGTGTGAAAATAGAAAGTTTACCGCTGTTGCAAAAATTTCCTAGAAAAGTCAGAATGTTATAAAATTTTGAAATTTTTGCACAATAAGCTCTGATAAATTTTCTACAGTGTGGTAAATTTTCATATTTTTTTGAGTTAGGGAAGTATGATGAATCCTGCATTCTTTGCAAACTTTACTGTTTGGGCAGATTGTTGTTATGTTTGCATTGTTTGCATATGTTTGCTTATTTAATGATTCTATTTAAGGATATGAGTATTAAATATGCAGAGGCATTTAGTATGCAATGTTGAATAATAATTTTAGTGATTTGCTACAGTAGAGAATGATAAGGATTTTGCGTTGGTTTATACTAACTTATCTCACAAGTTCTTGTTGAGTTTTGTGTGGATGAAGTTTTTGAGATTTAAGGAAACCGTGATATGAAAAGAATTAAGGAGACACAAAAGCTCAAGCTTGGGGATGCCCAAGGCATCCCAAGATAATATTTCAAGAAGTCTCAAGCATCTAAGCTTTGGGATGCCTCGATAGGCATCCCACCTTTCTTCATCAACAATTATCGGTTAGTATCGGTTGATCCTAAGTTTTTGCTTCTTCACATGATGTGTGTTGTTATTGAAATGCCATTTTATTTTGTTTTTGCTTGATGTTTTAATAAAATACTTAGATCTGAAAGTTTATAAATAACAGAGAGTCCACAATTAGCTATCTATTTACTTAACTACTCACATGATCTTCACTTATATCTTTTTGAAGTAGTTTGTCATTTACTCTTGTGCTTCACTTATATCCTATGAGTAAATTGTTGAATAAATTGAAAGTCATGAAGTTGAAATCATATCATGCCTAGTGGTAGCTTCACATTGGGTTTAGAAAGTGAAATCTTTTGAGGCTTGACAATCACAATATTGGTCATACAAGCAATTCACGAATAATTAGTGTTGGGGATATTACTACCGGGCGTAAACCGGCCAGGAGAGGCCGGGTTAACTTCATCAGTAGTCAAGTATTCTTGAAGCCCGTGAGGATATTCTATAAGGGCCCAAGGTCCAGAACCGGTTTAAGGCTTGTAGCCGTGAACCGGCATTAGTACATAACTTGTGTTGTAAGATAGAAATACTAGAGACCGAACCGGACACGTCTATGAGCCGGTCTCGGGACTCTGCATACCGAGGGGCGTCACCCATGTATATAAGGGGACGACCCGGCGGCGGTTCGAGGATAACAGACAACAACTCGAGACTTAGGCGAAGCTTGTTTGCTCCCTAGTCATCGAAACCCCCATCAATTCCATCACAACTAGACTTAGGCTTTTACCTTCATCGAAGGGGCCGAACTAGTATAAACTCTCTTGCGTCCTTGTGTCCGCTTTAACCCCTTCAAGCTAACCCGTAGCGATGGCTCCACGACTAAGTCCTTTCATGAGGACATCTGCCGTGACAAAACCACGACAGTTGGCGCCCACCGTGGGGCTATCGCATGATGGTTTCAAGTTCTTGGAGGGCAACTTCGAAGGACTCAAGGGTTACGTTGTGGGCCGGATGACCAAGAGTCGTCGCGGCAAGCTCTACATCGACGATTCAGGCTGGGGCCGCGAGGCCGGCTCGATTGAGTACGGGTACCGGGTCCCCTTTGGTGGCATACACGTCTTCATTGGCAAGATCGGTGAACCGGGTGAGGGAGTCCTGGATTAGGGGGTGTCCGGATAGCCGAACTATCACCGTTGGCCGGACTCCTGGACTGTGAAGATACAAGATTGAAGACTTCGTCCCGTGTCCGGATGGGACTTTCCTTGGCGTGGAAGGCAAGCTTGGCGATACTGATATGTAGATCTCCTACCATTGTAACCGACTCTGTGTAACCCTAACCCTATCTGGTGTCTATATAAACCGGAGGGTTTTAGTCCGTAGGACGAAAAACAATCATACCATAGGCTAGCTTCTAGGGTTTAGCCTCTCTGATCTCGTGGTAGATGCACTCTTGTACTACCCATATCATCAATATTAATCAAGCAGGAGTAGGGTTTTACCTCCATCAAGAGGGCCCGAACCTGGGTAAAAACATCGTGTCCCTTGTGCTTTGTTACCATCCGCCTAGACGCACGATTCGGGACCCCTACCGAGATCCGCGGTTTGACACCGACATTGGTGCTTTCATTGAGAGTTCCTCTATGTCGTCGCTGTCAGGAAGGATGCCTCATCCCTTCTTTAAAGACGGCACCGTTGCTAAAGGAGCTTTGGCCACCGGGCAACTCTTCGGCTAGGCGGTTTCCTTATGACCGCCTGTTCGGCCGTCGCGCCGACGATGACTTCTCGGGTCATCGAAAGCAATCTTCACGTTAACTCAGAACTCGCCGAGCATTTAGATCTGACGGAGCTCTCTTCCTTAAACGAGCTCTTGGATCGCATCGCCGCCCTGGGAGTCGCTACAGACTACGATCAGATTGGGCCTAAAACCGATCTGAGAGAGATCAACTCTCCCCATTCTACCCGCCACATTGTTGTGGTAGAGGAACAATACGGCGACTCTTCTCCTACCTTAAAGACTAGCTATGTCCGGATTCCTGACCCCTCCATGCCGGATTCCCGCGGAGGGGAGGACACCATTCAAGCCCTGAACTTAAAGTCAGGCAGCGGGCTAGATTCATTGGACAACCTCCAAGAACCCAAGCTTCCAAGTTCGGAAACCTCTTGGCCCCTGAATCTTAAATCGGACGGGATTTGGAATCTGATTCCACCCGCCCACCCAAACATAAGTGATGTATCCCAAACCCGGCAAGAGCCCGGTGAAACAATACATCATTCTTGGGCCGATTCCTCCTGGTTATGGACAGGATAAAGGATTGCCGCGAGGAGGCGCAATCTCATTCTTACGCAATAATTGCACGGACAAGGGAATCCTAAACGCCATAAGTCGTCATTGAAATTACACGCCGCTGACTTGGCGTCCATAGTACGAAAGTCTTCTTGCGATGGAGAGCGCTTGGAAAACCGAAATCAAATTTTGGGATAATCCGGCCCGAATCGACCCTAGTCCGAAATAAAGGGTGCATCATCACCAGCACACAGGTTACATACCAAAAGCAAAAACCCCCAAAGGGCATGGAACCGTCTTTGGAGGGATGGCTCAATGGACCTGCAAAATTCATAGCACGTAGGCGCCACTCCAACTCATAGCCTTAGAGCATGTTGGATACTACGGCAGTGGCCAAAAGTGGCGAAGAGCTTTTAGCTCAGAGCACCAACCCGGCAATACCGATCACGGTATTAACAGTCTTGAGACTTTCGCATCAAATAATATGCGGAAGCGAACACTCCGCAGCCTTGTCGAAGTCTACCGGATAGCAACAATAAATCCATGGGGACACGGCTATTACCTTTAACGCCCGATGTGAACCTAAAATCCGAACAGCCCGAGCACCAACCGCATTGGTCCTCAGTCCAATAGTGGACGGCTTTCGCCTTAACAAGGTACTCATGGACGGTGGCAGCGGATTAAACCTCATTTACGAGGAAACCCTTCGAAAAATGGAAATAGACTGGAGCCGCATTGAGCAAAGCAGCACAACCTTTAGAGGAATAATCCCCAGTCGGGAAGCATGCTGTACAGGAAAGATTACACTGGATGTGGTGTTCGGCACGCCGGACAATTATAGGTCCGAGGAGGTCACATTCCAAGTGGCTCCGTTTAGCAGCGGATACCACGCTCTATTAGGGCGAGAGGCATTCACAATTTTTCAAGCTATACCCCATTACGGGTACATGAAGCTCAAAATTCCCGGACCCAACGGAATTATCACTCTCGCTAGTGACCCGGACATAGCGCTCCGGGCCGAAACTAAAACAGCCACACTCGCCCTTGAGGCACTATAAAAGCCTTAGCGGCGGAGGAACTCATCTTGCTGCGCTCCACGGTGAACAGGGGACGATGTGATACTCGATAAGAGATCCAAGTCCACCTCTTTTAAACGGCAGATGAAATAGTCAAATTCCAAGTCCATCCAACGGACCCTACAAAACGGCCTCCATCGGGCACAATTAAACCACGCGTGGACGCCTTGACTACGAGAATTCCTACGCGAAAAATGGGACACTTTTGCCTGGCACCCTTCAGACATGCCAGGAATCCCACGCCGGCTGGCCGAGCACAGCCTAAATATCCTAAAAGGATTCAAACCAATCAAACAAGCTCTTCGGCGTTTCTCCGAACCCAAGAGACAGGCCATGGGAGAGGAGCTAGCCAAACTATTGGAGGCCGGATTCATCAGAGACATTAAACATCCGGACTGGCTAGCAAACCTGGTAATGGTACCAAAGAAGGACAAATCCTGGTGCCTATGTGTCGATTTTAAGGACCTTAACAAGGCCTGCCCAAAAGATCCCTTCCCCCTCCCCCGCATCGATCAAATTATTGACGCTACCGCAGGACACAATTCATTGTGTTTCCTCGATGCATACTCCGGCTACCACCAAATTAAGATGGCAGAGCCAGACCAAGCCGCAACGGCATTCATCACTCCATACGGCCCATTCTGCTTCAACACAATGCCCTTTGGGCTCAAAAACGCCGGCGCAACATAACAGTGCATGATTCAGACATGTCTGGCAAACCAGATCGGCAAAACAATGGAGGCATTCGTAGACGATGTGGTCGTCAAATCCAAGCATGTCGAAACCCTAGTCGACGACTTGAGGCTCACATTCGATAATCTCCGAACATATGACATCAAGCTCAACCCGGAAAAATGCGTTTTCGGCGTACCAGCCGGAAAGCTCTTGGGCTTCATTGTATCCGGTAGAGGAATTGAAGCAAACTCAGCCAAGATCCAAGCTCTGTCACAATTGGATATCCCCAAAGACCTCAAACAAATACAAAAATTGACTGGATGCGTGGCGGCTCTAAGCCGCTTTATCTCCCGCTTAGGAGAAAAGGCATTACCCCTTTATCGCCTCCTCCGGCGCACTGAACACTTTGAGTGGACGGATGCCGCCACGGCCGGACTCGAAGAAATCAAAGCCATATTGGCAACAAATCCGGTCCTGGCCGCGCCCAACATGGGCGAACCAATGCTATTATACAGCGCAACAACCCATCAAGTTGTAAGCGCGGTGCTCGTTGTTGAACGAGAAACGAACGGACACAAGTTCCCTCTCCAAAAACCAGTTTACTACGTGTCCACTGTCCTAACTCCATGCAAGTCACGGTACCCGCATTATCAAAAGATAACATACACGGTGTTCATGGCATCCCGGAAGCTGCGACACTACTTTCAAGAGTGCTCGATAACGGTAGCCTCAAGTACCTCTTAATGACATTATAAACAAGCTGCGGACGTTAGCGGGCGGATTGCTAAATGGGCCATTGAGCTCCTCCGTTCGACATAACCTACAAGCCATGGCGAGCTATTAAATCGCAAGTTTTGGCTGACTTCATCGCCGAATGGTGAAGCGAACTCCCTAAAAATGCGGCGCATATTCCAACTGGATCATGCACTTCGACGGCTCCAAAATGTTGGCGGCACTGGGGCTGGCGTCGTTCAGCGTCCCCAACCGGAGATACAGTCAATCGTACTTCAAATAATGTACACGGACTCCAACAACGCAGCCGAATACAAGGCCCTTCTACATGGTCTCGGATGGCAGTCTCCATGGGCATTTAACGCCTAGAGGTGCGCCGGGATTCGAACCTCGCGATATCCCAAATAAATGGGGACTTTGATGCCAAGGATCCGAAAATGGCAGCTTATCGCAATGTCGTCCTAAAAATGTCAGCTCGGTTTGAGGGCTCGAATTTCACCATATAGCCGGGATAACAACCAGGCAGCGAGCGTGTTAGCACGCATTGGCGCAAAGCGATGCCGCCCCAATATCTTCCTAGAGGCTTTTCAAGCCATGCGTATTATGGGAGGAGAGTCCGGAAATAACAAACCGGACCCAACCACACCGCCCCACACGAACATTCCGACATAGTTGGTGGTTCCGCCAACGAAATAACACCGTCAGCCCACGCAATAATGGCAGTCATTGCCCCGTGGATAGAACCATTCCTAGCCTACCTAACTAGGCAGGAACTTCCCAAGGACCAAAACAAGGCCCGCTGCATAGTGCGGCGGTCTAAAGCCTATAAGGTCCATGAGGGAGAGCTTTATAAGAAAAGCACAACCGGAGTCCTTCAAAGGTGTATCTCCAAAGAGGAAGGGCGGAATCTCCTGGCTGAAATTCATGCCGGACTCGGTGGGCACCATGCCGCAGCCCGGGCCCTTGTAGGCAAGGCCTTCCGTACAGGATTTTATTAGCCGACGGCCTGGGCAGATGCTCAGGACTTAGTCCAATGATGCGTCGGGTGCCAGCTCTTTGCTAATCAAAGCCACATGCCACCCACCACCCTCAAAACTATACCATCACCTGGACGTTCGCGGTCTGGGGGCTTGACATGGTTGGACCCCTTAAAGGAGGAACCCACAAGCAAAAATACCTATTGGTCATGGTGGACAAATTCACCAAATGGATAGAGGCCAAGCCTGTAAAGATGGTCGAATCCGGACCGGTGATAGACTTCATATCAGGGGTAGTACACCGTTACGGCGTCCCCCATAGCATCATCACTGATAACGGCACGAACTTCACGGCCGACGAGGTCAAACTCTGGTGCAAAAACATGGGCATCAAGCTCGACTACGCTTGATCTATCACCCCAAACTAACGGTCAAGTCGGCGAGCAAGCGGTCTAATCATGGCGGCATTAAACCCAGACTAGTGCGGTCCCTCAAGGAATATAACACGCACAGGGTTGAGGAGCTCGACTCCGTACTCTGGGGGCTGCGAACCACGCCGAATCGCACTACCGGATTCACACCATTTTTTGTGGTACACGGCGCAGAGGCAATTTTGCCCTGCGACATAATTCATGACTCACCTCGCGCGCGCATGTACGAAGAAAGAGAAGCCGAGCTCGATCGGCATGACAGTTTGGACGCCTTGGAGGAGGAGCGCGACGTGGCAAAAGCTTGTTCCGCATTCTATCAACAGCAGGCTCGAAGATATCAAAGCAGGGAAGTACGGGCCAAAGCTTACAATATTGGCGAACTAGTTCTACGCTTGCCGGACAAGAAAAAGGACAAACTCAAGCCCAAATGGGAGGGGCCCTTCATCATCGACCAAGTCCTGACCGGCGGAGCATACCGTCTGCGAAACACATCGGATAACCGACTCGAGCCGAACCCATGGAACGCAACCCATCTCCAAAGATTCTACGCCTAGCGCCAGATTCTGAGTTCGTCTCCTTCCTCCGTCTATATTTTATACTTTAAGCTATCTTTTATTTCTCTCCTTCTTCCTCCTTTTTTTCCGAAGCCGTTAAAGGCTCGTTCACGCATTGTTCGCACACACTTGATGCGCTATCCGCGCTCATTATACCTGGGGGCTTCTTTAACAGAAGCTTATTTATACGGGCTTTATGCCCAACACATGTGTCACACTTCCGCATGTACCTTTTATTCACCATTATATGCATCGATATGACTTAAGTTTTGGCCAAGCTGGGTTGCTGGCTCTGTGCTTATCCCCTCGTTCCCGATTGTTCGGCTAGGTGGTAAAGGAGCACCTCTGCGATTATTACCGCCGAGTCAGCCGGACGTGTACCTCGAGACCGGGTGAAGCCAAAGCTAAGCGTTCTTAAGGGAATATTGGTCGGTGAACTAAAATATGATTTTTTATATTTTTCATTTATCTGCCCCAGATGCTTTTACGCTTTTTTGCAGTCGGACATGCACTTTAGGGCATGCCTCGAGAAAGGAACCCCTAACGGAACTATTCTCCTGGAAGGTGTTTCTTACTAACCATGTAATATAACATAAATAGTTGGGCACTTGTGCGATAAAGCACTCATGACCCCTACGCTGGTCTCCATGCATGCCCGATTTTTACATAATCGCGAGGGTATTCGGACACACTCCGGACTATTGGGTCCCGAGGTTGAAGCGAAAAGGTCCGCTTCGACAAACGATCTACAATCCGGCTAGAAGGCATTTTACATGTCATTTTAAATTACATAGTCAAATTGACTGATTGTATTCCTCTTCAATGCCATCTAATAGGCTGTCTAGTTTACAGTCTTGCTGGGAATACTTTGCGGCCAACTCTACTTGGCCGTACACTAAGCTCACATGGATCTCCTTCCCGTCGGGCCCCACAGGTCCGACCTCGGCCATGTGGTTTGGGTCCGCCTTCGTGTACCGCGTCTTCACCATGGCCCAGGCCTCCCTGGCGCCTTGGCGACAGGCTGTCGGAAGCGCCGCCGTGCTCCTTGAAGCATCTCTGCAAGCTCTCCAAGGCCTTCGGGCAGGGAGATAGATGGCCACAAGGCCTGTGCGACGCCTTTCATCACCTGTCGAACTCGTTCGTGCAGTTGCAATAGCTCGGGAAGAAGGTCACCCGTAGAACCGGGCTTCCTCTGCAGGACGACCCGTGAGCATACATACAGACATAACTTTGTTAGTTGACTTCCTCGCCCAACACTTTTTCAAAGTTCGCCCAAGCACTTACTATAAATGCCGCGGCGAAGTCGCCGATTCTCCTTCACGGAGTCAGACAGCTGGGCACGAACATCCTTTAGTTCCTCACCCAGCTGGGTGTTGGCATCTTGGAGATTATTTTTCTATTGCCTCACCCTTGTAAGCACATTCTCGCCGGCCTTCAACCGGCACAAGAGCTGTTGCTTGTCCGGATCTAGTCCGGCGCCATCTGCAATATTATTGTCAGATTTACACACCTGCCGCACTTCACAAACTACTTATCTTTTGAAGCATACATTACCAGAGGGGGTATCTGTGGCTCCCCCTATAGCGGCTAGTGCGGCCTCAAGTTGGGCCTTGCATTCTTCAAGCTCCTGGGACAGTCGGGCATTCTTTTTTGTAAGATCCTGCATAACAAATGATCCTTAAATCAGTTATCCTAACTATTTGAAGTCTCGGGGGCTACTGGCATATATAACCGTCAAATTTCCTCACCCGTATGTCCTTTACATACTGCTCCGTGGCTCTGGCTAGACCATCTTGGCGGCACGGAGGTGCGCATCTCGAATTGAAGGCATTCAATGCCTCTTGGGAGAAACATGCGTCACGAAGAACTGTCCGGCGGCGCATGTGATTCATGGCGCTCTCCACCTCGGACTTGGTGGCGGACAATCTGTCGGCATCCTCTGTCGGAGGAGCATCCGACGCACGCCTCGTGCGCGCCTCCGCTTCTGGACCTGGCTTTGGAGCCTGGCTGGCGGAGGCTCGATTGGCAACCTCTCCGGACACAGTCCGGCGAGCGCTCTTTTTCCTGAAAAGAGCACCAGCGTTAGTACGCCTTCCAGGAATCAATCCTGGGAATATGGTGAGCGCCTTACCGTTCTGCGGCGGCGTTTCGATCCGGACCGCACTTCTTTTTTAGCTGCGGGCCGTGCTGCCCTTGTTGGCTAGCGACATGGCTCGGCCTCCTGCCTCGAAGGCACCCACTGCGAAACACCATTGGTATACGGTGATAAAAAATAAGCACGGATGGGTCATTATCAGAGTATTGGGACCTCGGTCTCAGTTACTTGTGAGGCTAGAAGTATTCCGGGTAATCGGCCGTAATGGCAACAAAGGCATTATCGATGCTCAGTTGGTGAAATACCCCATCAATCAGCTCCACCAATATGTTCGGATCCTCTTGGGAGGCCGGATCGAGGAGCCGTTCCGGATCCTCGGGTTGTGGAGGCGGGCTGTTTATGTCTTTTACGGCCTGGCGCAGTTCCTGCGTCAAAATCACAAAATGAGATACCTAACCATGGGAATACGGATCGGATGTGCAAAAAAGAAATGTCCGCTTACCCAGCTTCGAGGATTGTTCATAGAAAATCCGTTCAATGGACTGACACGGAGAAAATCCTCCTCTTCTCCCTTGTACAGCGCGGACAAGATCTTCACCAGATCGGTGACCGATCCCGGCCCCTTACGGCCATGACGGGTGGCATCGTCCTCCCCGTTGAAATCCCACATGGGGTGGCCCCTATACTGGAGCGGCTGCACCCCCGCATAATACATGTGGCCATGACACCGATCATGGTCAGTCCGAATGAGCTAACAATCTTATTCGGCTCATCGGGTAAAGGGCGTCCTTGTCGTCTTCCCTCCAGGAGCTCATGGCGCCAACTCAGCGTTTCTTCAAAGGAGCATTTACGAACTCCGGAGACCGATCCGAACAGGATCCGGCACTGGGACGTCTTCTATATAAAATCATTCCGAAGGCCAGTGTTCGGACGCCTTCTTCGGGGTTCCGGATAGATATCCGGTCCCGGCGATGCGCCACAGCTCGGCTCCGCCCACTTGATATATTGACCCCTCATGAGAACGGGGTACAAGGCAGAATAATCACTTCCACAACGCAAAATGATCCTCGACGCTCAAGAACAGTTCGCAAAGGGCCACGAAGCCCACGATGTGCTAAATGGAGGCAAGCGTAAGGTGGTGCAACTGGAGGCCGTAGAACTCCAAGAGCCCCTGGAGAAACGGATGAATTGGAACACCACGGCTTTTGCGCGCTAGGGGATAAGTGTAAAATACCTGGCTTTTAGCATTCATTCAAACACGTGGAAGATGGCCATTATTGGGCATGGGCGCCAAGGGCGCAACATTTATCGAAGCGGACACTATTCGACAAGTATATGGAATTTGGAGAAGAACCTGCCTCGCAATGCGAAGACAATCTATCGCCGGACTCGCCGCCATTGAAGCCTGGTTCGGGGCTCTTGAGGAGTCTGGATTAGGGGTGTCCGGATAGCGAACTATCACCGTTGGCGGACTCTGGACTATGAAGATACAAGATTGAAGACTTCGTCCCGTGTCCGGATAGGACTTCCCTTGGCGTGGAAGGCAAGCTTGGCGATACGGATATGTATATCTCCTACCATTGTAACCGACTCTGTGTAACCCTAACCCTATCTGGTGTCTATATAAACCGGAGGGTTTTAGTCCGTAGGACGAACAACAATCATACCTTAGGCTAGCTTCTAGGGTTTAGCCTCTACGATCTTGTGGTAGATCCACTCTTGTACTACCCATATCATCAATATTAATCAGCGGGAGTAGGGTTTTACCTCCATCGAGAGGGCCCGAACCTGGGTAAAAACATCGTGTCCCTTGTCTCTGTTACCATCCGCCTAGGCGCTTGATTCGGGACCCCTACGAGATCCGCGGTTTTGACACCGACACCGGGCCCTGAGCCGGACATCTGCACCGACCTCGTCGAAACGGCTCAGCGTGCGAGATCTGCCCAGGTTAAACCGGCCGTGAACCGTGCCTTCGTGGGAGTCATCCATGGAGGAGAATATGAAGATGGATCAGCATCCGGTAGCGAGACTGTCGTTTATTCCGGCGACGAGTCCTCAACCGGAGAAACCGAATCATTGTATCAACTTCAAGACGGCCGTATTGGGGGTTGTTCCGATGGCGATAGTATTCCGGACCCCTCTGATCTGCCCAACCGGGTTGGGATATTCATGGTCGGTACACAGGCGGCGGTCCACTCTTCGACCGCAGCAACAATATTCTCCGGATCAGCAACGGCGGCCGGGGCAGGAGGCCCTGTGCACCCGCCGGCTCAAGTCTTATCTGATCTGTTTGATGCGTTGGTTGTGCTTATGGCGGAGGCTAACCCGGCGGGTCAGGACGCCCACACCACGGAAATTGCAAAGGTGAGGGAACAGATCACTCAGGCCAAGGCCGACCTGGCAGCCGAGAACAACTGGATGGCCGCAGAGCGGCCGCTTTGAATCTGTGAGCCTATAGGCTTATCTTTGGACCGTAGCGTTGCATGAAGTCTGAAAAGGAAGCATCGGTCTACTTTGCCGGCGGTTTCGATGCGAAACCTCTTTAATACCCCAGGAGCAGGGACTAGTAACCCCGCCGTGGCTAAACCGGGCGGAGGCACCTGGGCCGGGTGCGTCGGTTCAGCCTCGCCTGATGGAGCCGCCTCGACAGAATAATATCGTACCTCAGCCTATCCAGACACCTCCAGGTCATTATTCCAATCCAATGGACAATCTTATCGCCGTCGCTTCACGTCTGGAGGCCATCCCGATTGAAGGTGATTCTCCATAGCGATGGAGACGCGACGGGTTAAGGAACTTCTTGAACAGCCTTGGTTCAGCGGAAGCATATTCATATAGCAGCGGCGAATTCATTCCACCCCGTCCAAGCGGAGTTATAGCGGCGGATGGATGAACCGGCCGTATCCAGTAATGCGAACCGTGAAGCGCCCGTGGCCATAACCGGCGCGTGATGCTCGAGAAGTGGTGGACGGCCCGAGCACGAAGGGATGCCGAGTTAGCGATTGCAACATGAGGCTCGTCGACCACGCCGGTTCGTCCTACCACCTCGATCGAGCAGGAGTTACTTCTAGTTCTTTGGGAGTGCCTTGTCTTGTCCCGCTTTCGCAATGTGCGCCTGCCCAAGGATTTCAAGGGCGCGCGCAAGGTGCCAAATTACACGGTGGATTTGTCTCCGGAAACATGGGTAGAGAGCTATGAGATGGCTATGGAGATGCTTGACGTAGATGAAGCGGCATGTGCAAAGTATTTCACCATGATGCTTGAAGGGACAGCCCGTATTTGGTTAAAGAGCTTACCAGCCAATTCTATCAGTTCATGGGCCCAGTTGCGAGCCCGGTTTATCCAGAATTTCAAGGATACATGTAAGCAGTCAATGTCGATAGTGGACTTAGCGGCATGTGTCCAGGAGGAAGGAGAGTCAACAACCCGCTGGGTACGCCGAGTTTCGGAAATTTTGCACTCATCAGACCGTATCAACACTGACTCCGCGGTTATAACTTTGGAAAGCAACTGCCGGTTTAAACCTCTGAAGTTGAAATTGGGACGGATGAAGCGCCATTGTAACGATATGGGGACCCTCATGACTGCGTTAGTGAAGTATGTTGATTACGATAGTACCAAGGATCCCGAGTCGATGATGACAAGGCAGGGAAGGAAAGAAGAACAGCAACTCAAGGGCAGCAACACAACACGGCGGGTCGTGGTAGCGGAGGCAAGCGTAAAGCGGATGGCAGCATGGATTTTGTGGCTAATACTAGCGCGTAGGACAGGGGCCAGCGACGGAAGGGTAAACCGCCAAATCATGGTGGGGCTCCAAACCCCAACCCGGACCGCCTGACTTATTTATTAAACCAGCCCTGTCCAAAGCACGGGACAAAGGAGACGCCAGCCACCCACCTTTGGAAGGATTGCTATATTATGCAGGAGTTCAAAAATTCTAATGCTTTCCAGTATGATCACAGATCAGGTGGTGGCTCAGGATCCAGATTCCATGGGCCGGGTCACGGTGGAGGAACTGTCGGTTCAGGCTTCAATGGAGATCAGGGTGGACATAACAATCTAAACAGTCAGAATAGCCAGGGTGGTTACAACCAACAGCAGCAGTCGAGCTACCAGAGCAATCCAAAGCAGTTGAATAGCGGGCAATATCATGTATTCACCACTAGCTTAGACAAGAGAGACCAGAAGCTTCACAAGCGAGTAGTGAATTCTGTTGAACCGGCCGTGCCTCGTTATTTACGCTGGTCCGAACAGCCAGTCATATGGAGCAGAGAGGATCACCCTCCCCGGGTTGACAATCCGGGTCAGCTAGCGTTGGTGGTGGCACCTCAGGTGGGAGGTTACAAGTTCACCAAGGTGCTCATGGATGGAGGAAGCAGCAATAACATCTTATACTATGAGACCTTCCGCCGCATGGGGCTAACAGACAAGAATCTTAAACCATCCAATACGGTATTCCATGGTGTGGTACCTGGTAAGTCAGCATATCCCGTTGGCAAGATAGCTCTGGAGGTGGCCTTTGGAGATTATCTTGATTCCAGGTCAGAAACATTGACTTTTGAGGTGGTGAAGATCCGGAGCCCATACCACGCTTTATTTGGGCGGCCGACTTATGCCAAATTTATGGCACGGCCTTGTTATATTTATCTGCAGCTCATGATGCCGGGTCACAAGGGGACCATAACCGTTCATGGAAGTCGCAAGATTGCCTTGGAGTGTGAAGAAGGTGATGCGGCCTACGCAGAGTTGGTTTGTGTCACGGAAGAGTTGAAGTACTACAAGGATAATGTTGATCTGGTGGACATGACTCCGTTGAAGAAGCCAACCACAGAGCATGATCTGGCTTTAAAGTTCAAATCGGCAGCTGAGACTAAGCTTGTTGACTTTGTACCTGGCGATTTGTCCAAGCAGTTTAGTATCAGCACCAACTTGGATCTGAAATAGGAAAGCGCGCTCATCGAGTTCATCCGTGAGAACCGGGACATTTTTGCATGGAAGCCTTCTGACATGCCAGGTTTACCGAGGGAACTCATTGAGCATACTCTTAATGTTGATCCTAAGTACAAACCGGTGAAGCAGTTTCTCCGCCGGCTCAACGAAGAAAGGCGCAAAGCTATTGGAGAGGAGGTGGCCAGACTCTTAGCGGCTGGTTTTATTGTTGAAGTGTTCCATCCTGAATGGCTGGCTAATCCGTGCTGGTCCTTAAGAAAAATGGCACTGGCGCGTATGTGTGGATTACGAGATCTTAACAAGGCTTGTCCGGCGGATCCTTTTGCCCTCCCCGCATCGATCGATTATTGATGCTACGGGCTTATGGCGTTTGAGTTTTACGGATGCATATTCCGGTTATCATCGAGATCAAGATGGCGATTAAGGACCAGGAGAAGACGGCGTTCATAACTCCCTTTGGAGCCTTCTGCTATGTATCTATGCCCTTTGGGCTCAAGAGTGCCCAGGCAACTTATCAACGGTGTGTACAAAATTGCCTTCATAAGCAGATCGGCCGTAATGTACATGCCTATGTGGACGATATTGTGGTTAAATCAAGGGAGAAGGAGACTCTGGTTGATGATTTGAAGGAAACCTTTGATAACCTACGAACATACAAAATGATGCTCAACCCGGCCAAGTGTGTTTTTGGTGTACCAGCAGGCAAGTTATTGGGTTTTCTGGTGTCCAACAGGGGAATTGAGGCTAATCCGGAGAAGATCACAGCTATCACCTCCCTGGCTAAACCGAAATGTATCAATGATGTCCAGCGCTTGGCAGGCCGGATTGCCGCGTTGAGCCGGTTTATCAGCCGCCTCGGTGAGAAGGCGATCCTTTATATCGAATCTTTGAAAGCAGATCCCTTTATCTGGAGTCCGGCCGCTGATAAAGCATTGGAGGACTTAAAGCGGCAGCTGGCCAATCCGCCTGTTCTTGCTGCTTCAATTGACAAAGAACCATTGCTACTATATGTGGCAGCTAATGCTCGTGCAGTCAGCATAGCTATTGTGGTAGAGCGCAAGGAGGTGGGCAAGGAATATCCGGTTCAGTGTCCGGTTTACTATATCAGCGAGGTGCTTATTGAGTCCAAGCAAAGATACCCGCATTGGCAGAAGCTGGTGTATGGAGTTTTCATGGCAAGCCGAAGCTTAAGCAATACTTCGAGGACATCCCATCACGGTGGTCAGCTCTGCTCCTTTGGGAGATATAATTGAACAGGGAGGCAAGCGGCGGATTGCCAAGTGGGCTATAGAGCTTGGGCATACGGTTTGAAATGCGTGCCTCGGATGGCAATCAAGTCTCAAGCACTTGTGGATTTCATCAATGATTGGACGGAACTACAAGCACCTGAAGAAAAGACGGACCACACCTACTGGACTATTCATTTTGACGGGTCCAGGCAATTGGAGGGCTCGGGGGCTGGAGTCGTATTAACTACCCCACGAGGTGATAAGTTACATTCGTTCTCCACTTAATGTTCCTTGTACTAACAATGCAGCTGAGTGAAGCTTTACTCCACGGTCTCCGGATGGCTAAGGAGATGAATCTTAGTCGAGTTAAGTGCTTGATGACTTCGGACTGGTGGCCCAACAAGTGTCGGTACTTGGGATTCTAAGGACCGCTCATGGCAGCATACCGTCGTGAGGTGGATATTATTGCAGGCCACTTCAAGGGATATCAGGTGGATCACGTGGACGAGACGGAAGAACAAGCGGCGGACGCTTTAAGCCGGCTGGGCTCTCAGCGTAAACCGGTCCCGCCTAATGTTTACTTGGATGTCCTGCATAACCCGTCGGTCAAGCTCCCTGGCGAAGAGGATTTGGCTATTCATGATCTGGAGGCTCAGTTCGTGGCGGCTCTCCATGTCATTCCGAATTGGACGGTTCCTTATCTTGGGTACGTGAACCGGGGCGAGTTACCAGAGGATGAGACGCTGGCCAGGCAGATAATCCGGCGATCCAAGTCCATGACTATTGTCAATGGCGAGTTGCGTCATTGCAGTGTGTCAGGAGCGTTTCACATTGTGTGTCGCCGGAGGAAGGTTGTGAGATCTTGCGCGAAATCCAGGAAGGAGATTGTGGTGACCACGCCGGTTCAAAATCTCTGGTGGCTAAGGCGTTTCGTCACGGTTTCTATTGGTTGTTGCTCATCGCGACGGCGGAGGACCTGGTTAGGCGATGTGGCGGCTGTCGAAGTTCTCAAAACGCGCCCATGTGCGGCTCAAGAATTGATGATGATTCCAATTAGTTGGCCGTTTGCGACTTGGGGGTGGATATGGTTGGGCCTTTCAAACGGTCCAAGGACAAGAAGACCCACCTCTTGGTGGCGGTTGACAAGTTTACAAAGTGGGTGGAAGCGGAGCTCGTCGGCAAGTGTGATGCAGCCACGGCGGTTCAATTCATTAAAAGGTGATTTTCGGTTTGGCTTTCCACACAGTATCATTCGATAATGGTACCAATCTGTCTAAGGGTGCTATGAAGGAGTTACGTGAGCGTGAGCACATCCGGCAGCGTTTCATCGATGGCTCACCCACGGTCCAATGGCCAAGCAGAGAGAGCTAACCAAGAAATCTTATGAGGCATCAAACCCCGGCTTATGGTTCCTTTGCAGCGGACGCCGGGTTGTTGGGTTGAGGAGTTACCATCTGTGTTATGGAGCATCAATACTACGCCCAACAGATCGACGGGATACACACCGTTCTTCATGGTCTACGGAGCGGAGGCGGTTCTCCCCAGTGATATCCATCATGATTCACCTCGTGTAGCAGCTTATATTGAAGCGGACAACGAGGTAGCTCGGCAAGACGCTTTGGACCTGTTGGATGAGGATTGTGGCATTGCAGCTGCCTGTTCGGCGATTTACCAGCAGGATCTTCGTTGCTATCACAGTCACCGAGTTAGAACCAGAACCTTTCAAGAAGTAGATTTGGTGCTCCGGCTCATCCAAGATCAGACTGATATGCACAAGTTATCCCCACCTTGGGAGGGACCTTTCGTGGTCAGCAAGAATCTGCACAACGGTTCATACTATCTGATTGATATTCGAGAGCATAAAGACTCACGTACATCAGAGGAGGAGACCAACAGGCCGTGGAACATAGCTCATCTTCGGACCTACTATACTTGAGCCACAGGCTCTACTTATGTACATATTATGACAATGTATATGTTATGATCAATACAATAAACCGGAGCCTTAGCTAAAGCGGGGTCTCTGTTATTTTTACATCATGAGTGGTTACACAGAGTTTCTATCTTAAAGCGGTCTCCGGTTTACCCCTTGAGTTAGCTTTTTAACAAAGCTTTATATCATGTCACTTGGGGGCTTGGTCGTGTCCGAACCAATGCAACACCTTTTGATAGGCGAAAGCCACGAGATCACTTGGGGATTTGGTCACGTCTGAACCAGTCACGCCTCTTGATCGGCCTAAGGCCACAGAATCACTTGGGGGATTTGGTCGAACCCGAACCATCGCTACACCTCTTGATCGGCGTAATGCCACTGCATCATTTGGGGACCTGGCTGACATGAACCATAGCTACGCCTATTGGGGGCTTGGTCGTGTCCGACCATGGTAATGCCACTTGATCGGCTCAAACAGCCTCTTTTCGCAAAAGATTTTTGTCTTTGCCTTTGCTTGAAATTTGTTTGTCTTTTTGCATATTTCTCTTATTGTGTTCTTAAACCGACAATTATTAAACCAATTCGACTGTCGGTTGACGGGACACGGTTTGTTTTTCATCCGGAGACACTTTTGCCCGGTTTGATTTTTGATAAACATCCTATTATGGAGTAACACCAGTGTTCATCATAACCCGAAACGGTTTACCTGATAAACCGACCCTATATACACAGGAGCTATTTTCTCCTCCAGGAGAGCGGGTTTCTAACAACTCCGCTTCAAGATTGGCACAGCCAACTTCATGCCCAATGATGGCAGGTATCATACATTCCCATATTTTATCATGTGTTTAATCTAAGGTATTATCTCTGATTTCACATACATAGATATGATGACCCGCCTGGTTATACAATCACAATAGCGTTTTAAGCTTTTTTGCTACAGACAACAGTTTAAGCATTGGTGATTCAACGGAGGCATAAGTTGCAATAAATATGCACGAAGGCATATCAACACAAAGTGTGGCAGCTAATCTATTACAAGGCAACACGGTGCCCAAATAAGATAATTGTTTTTCTGCGTAACATAAGAAAGCAGTAATGTAAACCGGCCTCCGGTTCATGCTTGGTCGCCGACTTGGCACGATGGTTGCGGGTCATCTGCGCCGCTTCAACGATCCCTACCCGGTAATTGGAAGTCAACAGTTTTCCAGTCGATTCCCATTAATGCTTGGAATACGGCTTCATCATTGATCAGCAACGACGGTTCAATATCAGGAGCGTAAGTATGCTTACGGATTGGCGGTATAAGGTTCTCCACTTCAGGAATCGGTGCAGGCACTCATTTATTTTCTCCATCATATTGGGCTTGATAGTGAGACAGATTTGCCTCTTCAACCAATTGGCAAGCCAAAGCGCACTTCCCGGTTTATAGCTCGGAGATCCTCTCCGCTCAATTATGTCCCGTCTTCCTTCAAGCTTGGGAAGCCCTGGGCCGCTTCAACAGGATCAAAATCTGGCACCCACGCTTTGGCCCGGATTAAGGAATTTATGGCACCAGTTCTAGCAGCTGATTTCTTTAGCTCTTGAAACCGGGCAGGAAGCATTGACAACCTTTTAATGGTGTCCTGGATCAAGGTCGGTGCCGGGTTGTTATGAGAAGCGGTGCTGATGATCCACTGCGCACCAGTATAGAGTTGCTCTATCAATGTATAAGAGGATTTCAGTTTCTTCCGCACATCTGATCCCAAGTGGCCGATACGTGTCCCTATATCATTCAAAGGGTTAACCAGCAATTACATGAGAAAGCTTCATTATGTTAGAAATCAAAAAAAGGCTTACCAAAGACAGCGGCGGTAATGGCATGCACTTGCCGCTTTACACTAGTCAGTTCATCCACCACCGGTTTGAGGTCAGCTTCAACATTTTCTGCACGTTGAGTTAAAGCGGCCTTTTCAGTGGCCCAATCCGACCGCTCCTTGTTGAAATCCTCTTTAATATTTTCCATGACGCTTAAAGCGCTGGTTAATTCATTCTTTGCTTTGGAGGTTTCAGCTTGCTGGGATTTCAGGTTTTCTTGAAGATCAGTGATTTGGTTTTCTTTCTTGCTCAGATCAGCCTACATACAGATAAGCATTTGATAAAGATTAGGGAGCAGATTTGAAGTACCAAACCCATAACAAGTTATGCTCTCGGTACTTGGGGGCTAATGTATATTTGCGTTTTCATCCTACAATTTCTACATAAAGTCCCAAGCTCAATACAAGTATTCAGTTTGGCACTTGGGGGCTAATGCCTATTTGCTTTGTCCTTGAGGGATACTGGATTTCGTATGATAAAAGTCCCGGTTTAACTACATTAAGTTAAACAGGCCCTTGGGAGCTACTTTCCCAAAAGTACAGCTTTGCTCAGGATTACATTGGGAAGTTCCGGTTTAAGTTCACATTTTCAAACCGTCACTTGGGGGCTATTAGAGTTGACAGATTGAAGTATACAAGCAGAGAGTCATATGGAATTTACCTCATATTTGTCTTTCATCATATTCACCGGACCGGCTTCATAATCATGGCTGGTATATAACCGGTTCAGATAACCGGAATGAATATCTTGGGGATTCAAAGCGGCATAAGTAGCCAAATCGGCATTCCACTTGCCTTTACCAAACACAGTAAATTCATCCTTTGCACTGTGCTTAAACAAGGCGATAGGATTACCTGGCTCAGAATGACCAAAGCCAGTAATAACAACATTGTCATCCTTGGCTTCGCTGGTTCGCACTGGGGTCGTCGGTTTCTTTGTATGCTTTGGTGGACTTGCTGTCTTGTCGCTTTGAGCAGGACTTGTGGGTTGATTTGAAGGGCCTGTGGCATCAACATGTGCCTCTTCAACAATAACATCATGATCTTGCAGTGGTGGGTCGTTTAGCATATCATCCTGGATGTGTTCTTCAGGATTGGGCATTTTGGTCGGTTCAGGAGCATCGTCATCTTCTGCCGCTTTGTCCAGGCGAGCTTTCTTGCTTGGCCTAGGCTTGGCCCTGAAAGGAAAAAGACGGATCAGTCCAGTAAACATTGAAAGTGATATATCAAAACAGTATCATCAGGAATATGGCTCACCCAAGCACTGTCTTAAGTGGTGGGAGTTGGGTGGCTGACGACTCGCCGGACGAAGAATGAGAAGTCACCTGATAATCGGAGTCAGATGGATTAAGAGGTTGATGAACGCAACCCGCTTTAGGATAAGCATTGATGAAACAGTTAGATACCTCTGAACGGCGTTTCCGAACCGAACTGTTCGGTAAACCGTGGAGGTAACTACACAGCTCTTTGTGCGGGTTCGCGACGAGCTTCATGCTGTTGTGTCTTCACAAGAAAGTTTCGGTCCAAATAAGCAAGAGGATGAGAAAATTTAACTTTCCGGTTTGCCCGACAGATTTTTACTGAAGGTAAAGGGTTTGAATCGGAAGAAAGAGCGATTACCTCTACAACATCGGCATGGTGACTTGACATCATCCTGGCAATAATCATTATCAATAAGGCATGTGAAAAATAAACCAAGTGAGTCAAGTTCTACCTCAAAATCCGGATTACCCACATCATCGTCAGCTAGTGGATCGGAGGAGGCAGTGGTTTTCTTTCTATTGGTTGGTTTCTTCACAACTCTGGTCTTGGGCCGGGTTATTTTCTCTAGTTTTTCTTGTGGAGTTTTCCTGCTCCAAAATGGATCATCGCCCTGTTTGAAAGATGTTAATATCAACAAAGAGTACTTAAACATAGTCAGATTTTATAAAGGCATAAGATATGAGTCTTACGGCTGGCGGTTTGTTAATGGCAGAAAAGGAAGCCAGGCCGGTTTGGGCGCAAGCAGCTTCCGGTTCGTTTAGCATCCTCTTAACAGCCTCAGTAACTTCATCGTCTGTCAGCTGGATCTCAATATGCCGTAGAGGGTCTTTCACATCTTCTGTGTATTTACACATCAAACCGGAGCGTAGGCTTAAGGGCAGTATACTCCAAGATATCCAGCAGCGAGCAAGATCAACTCCTGTCAACCCGTTGGCCATGAAGGCCCGGAGCTTGGATAGTTGAGGGGCATATTTGCTTCTTTCCTTAGCAGTCGATCGTGAGGAGGGATGTGTGTTGCTTAGCCGCTCCGGACGGTAACCCGGTAAAGGATTTTCTCCATCAGGAGAGGTATCTTTGCAGTAAAACCATGTTGAATTCCACTCTTTGGGATGGCTGTGCAGTTTGGCGTGAGGGTAAGTGACCTCTTTCCGCTTTTGAATCGCCACACCACCCAACTCGGTGTTGGGACCGTCAGAAAATTCAGTGCGGCGGTTTAGATGGAAGCAATCTTTGAACAATTCAACTGTGGGCTCCTCTTGAAAGAACACCTCACAGAGCACTTGAAAGTGAAAGATATTGGTTATGGAGTTGGGGCCAATATCTTGTGGACGCAGTTGGAGGTTGGCCAAGACATCCTGATAAAACTTTGAACCGGGCAGAATGAAGCCCTGGGCTAAATGGTCAGCAAAAACAACAACCTCTCCATCCTTGGGTTCTGGAGGACTCTCGGGCGAGGACCCTCCGATGAATAGCGTCTTTTTTGCCTAAAGCGCCGGTTTGGACTAAGTTGTCCAGTTGAGTTTCAGTCACTCGAGAAGGGGCCCAATTACACTCGTACACTTGCTTGGCCATGGTGCAATCTGCAAAGCAGTAATACCGGTTCAAGAATATGTTGGAAGGTTATATATTGATGCATTCATTGTTAAACCGGAAGAAGTTGCTTATAAACCGGAGTTCTGCAAGGTGGCAATGCATAACTGGGAAATCCTGGTGGTTCAACAAGGGGACTAATGGTATATGCCGAGTTGTTAATTTTTCTACAAAGTTAAACCGCCTGGTCTGAAACATTGAAGAATCAAGAGTGGATGTGTGAAAACAGGTTTCACAAAAGTAGTTCACAGTTTTGGATCTGGAGAATGTTCAGAAAAGAAATAAATATTCAAGGTCCAAAACGGAGCGGTACTAAATCAATGAGCAAGGATGTAAATAAGATTTATGATCTTGAGATGCGTAAGTGAAAACGGAGGCTAAAAGCTACCATTACACAGAACAGAGATTCAGGAGTTCTTTTGAGAACCATTATATGAACGAAGAACAAAGGATGAACACTGAAAAACCTAGAAACCCTAGAATAGATCTGGGGCGGAAAGAGCAGAAGATTTACCGGAGCTGAGGAAGAAGCGGAAGGTCGCCGCGATGCTCTAATGCGTTCGAGGTGATGCAATGCCAAGGTTGATCACGAGACAATGGTTGACGAGGCGGCGGAGCTTCACGAGCTTGGCGGCGCAAGGAAGACGATGCGGAAGGGCACGAAGGGAAAAGGAGAATGACCCTTCGGTCCTATTTATAAAGGCAAGGGATATGTGTGTCAGGCGCGAAAATCAAGGGGCCGCAAGTTTGGAAGCGGAGCTGCCGCCTTTATTGTTGCAGACCCATTAATGAAAAGATGATATATACAGTTCTTTATGACAGATGACGTCATGCCGGTTCACCACAATCTGAGAAGATGACATCACGGCGTTTTAACTAAGAAGATGTTGAAGACGAAGCTTTTTACTAAGGATTGACATGAACCTGTTCAAATCAATCTGGGGCCTAATGTTAGGGATATTACTACCGGGCGTAAACCGGCCAGGAGAGGCCGGGTTAACTTCATCAGTAGTCAAGTATGCTTGAAGCCCGTGAGGATATTCTATAAGGGCCCAAGGCCCAGAACCGGTTTAAGGCTTGTAGCCGTGAACCGTAATTAGTACATAACTTGTGTTGTAAGATAGAAATACTAGAGACCAAACCGGACACGTCTACGAGCCGGTCTCGGGACTCTGCAAACCGACGGGCGTCACCCATGTATATAAGGGGCGACCGCGCCGTGTTCGAGATAATGACAACAACTCCAGACTTAGGCGAAGCTTGTTTTATCCCTAGTCATCAAAACCCCCATCAATTCCATCCCAACTAGACGTAGGATTTTACCTTCATCGAAGGGGCTGAACTAGTATAAACTCTCTTGCGTCCTTGTGTCCGCTTTAACCCCTTCAAGCTAACCCGTAGCGATGGCTCCACGGCTAAGTACTTTCATGAGGACATCTGCCATGACAAAACCACGACAATTAGTATAAGGAAGAGAACTTTCACATGCAAATACACTATCGTGGAAATCTTTTGTGATTGAGCCCCCATCAAAATATTATATGCCAAAATTGTTGAAGTTGGACAAGGAAGACAACGTAATGATTTATGTTTGCTCATATTCACATAGAAGTCATATTGTCATAGATCCTTTAACATGTGGTGCTTGCCCCCCATCTTTGCTAGCGAAAAATTCTACACTAAGTAGAGATACTACTTGTGCATCCAAAAACCCTTAAACCCAAATCTTTTTCAAGTGTCCACCATACCTACCTAGGGATTGAGCAAGATACCTCAAGTAAGTTGTCATCGGTGCAAAAAGGCAATAAAAATTGCTTCTAAAAGTGTGAGATCATTTAGTGTAAGAGAAAATTGAGCGTTGCACGAACTTGGATGACAAAGAATGAAAGCGAGAGACTGCATAATAAAGGTTATCATCTTAAGGGGCAATTTAACATGATGTTCTTTTGCACTAAGGGATTGAGCATACAAACAAATAAGCGCATGGCAACCTCTGCTTCCCTCTGCGACGGGCCTATCTTTTACTTTTCTGTATTTACTTTTATGCAAAGAGTCAAAGTTTTTCTCTCTATTCTTTTTTATTTTTCTCTTTTGGCAAGCATCATGTGGTGAGGAAAGATCTAGGCACATATGTCCAGTTGAATATGGGTAGCATGAGTTATTATTGTTGACATCATCCTTGAGGTGAATACGATGGGGGGCAAAACAATAAGCCCCTATCTTTCTTTGTGTCCGATTGAAACGTTTTGCTCATGTGTATGTGTTGAGTGTTAGCAATCATAGAAGACTATATGATGGTTGAGTATGTGGAGCTCTTACTTAAACCCTGTTGAATAAGTTGAATTGCAATTGCTTGGAGACTAAGAACATAGGTTGTTGAGTTTCAAGAGAGTTCATTGTTTGAACCTTAACATGTGAATTGGTTGCCACTATAACATGAGAAATTTTATAAGAAAGAATTGTTGTTATGGTGCTAGGAAAAGTGACTGAAATTTTCATTGATCAAACTTATGCACTTTGCTATCATTCACACTTCATAAATTATTTCTTTTATCATTTACCTACTCAAGGACGAGTAGGAATTAAGATTGGGGATGCTGATACGTCTCCAACGTATCTTTAATTTATGAAGTATTCATGCTATTATTTTATCATTCTTGGATGTTTTAAAATCATTTTATAGCAAATTTATAGCTTTTTTGGAACTAACCTATTGACCCAGTGCCCAGTGCCATTTGCTGTTTTTTTGCTTGTTTTTTACATCGCAGAAAATCAATACCAAACAGAGTCCAAATGCAACAAAACTCCACGATGATTTTTTATGGACCAGGAGACATCCATTGGGCCAGAGCAGAACCTGGGGGGTGCCCTGAGGGGGGCACAACCCACCAGGGCGCGCCAGGGCCCCCTGGCGCGCCCAGGTGGGTTGTGCCCACCTCGGTGGCCTTCCGCACCCCTTCTTTGCAATATAAATTCCCAAATATTCCGAAACCCCTCAGGGTTACCCTAGATCAGAAGTTCCGCCGACTCAAGGCTCTATAGCCACTGAAAACCAATCTACACCCTTTCCGGCACCCTGCTGGAGGGGGGAATCATCTCCGGTGGCCATCTTCATCATCCTTGCGGCCACCACGATGAGGAGGGAGTAGTCCACCCTCGGGGCTGAGGGTTTGTACCAGTAGCTACGTGTTTAATCTCTCTCTCTCGTGATCTATATCATGGGCTTTGTTAATATAGATGGATCATATGATGTTTCTCCCCTCTATACTCTTGTTGTGATGATTGAATCTTTACCCTTTGAAGTTTTGTCTTGTTGGATTGAATATTCAGATATGTGAACACATGATGTATGTCTTGTGGTATGAATACTTGAGGTGACAATGGGGTATCATATTGATTCACTTGATCTATGTTATGGCACTCAACTCGCGGATTCCCGAGGTGACATTGGGGTAATCTTAGCGTAGGGGTTGATGCATGTTTTTATTATCTTTTCTCCGATAGAAACTTTGGGGTCTCTTTGTAGTTCTTTGTGTGGATTGAGAATTACGAATATGAATTTGCTTTTGGTGTTATTTTAGTACGAACTATTGATTAGATTGATCAGAAAGAATAGCTTGCATTATTTTAGTACGAACTCTAGGATAGATCGAACAGAAAAATAGCTTTGAGGTGGTTTCGTACCCTACAAACAATTTCTATCTTTTGTCTCCGCTAATAGCAACTCGGGAGTGATTTTTTATTGCACTTTGAGGGTTAATCATATGATCCAACTATGTTAGCATTGTTGAGAGGTTGCACCAGCAAAAGTACGGACCCTAGGCCTTGTTTTCAAGCATTGCAATACCGTTTTTGTGCCCGTTTACTATTTGCTACCTTGCTGTTTTTATTTATTCAGATTATAAAAATATATTTCTACCATCAATATTACACTTTTATCATCATTTCTTCGCCGAACTAGTGCACCTATACAATTTGCCATTGTATTGGGTGTGTTAAGGACACAGGAGATTACTTGTATGTGGTTGCAGGATCGTTTGAGCGAGACCATCTTCATCCTACACCTCTCACGGATTGATAAACCTTAGGTCATGCACTTGAGGGAAAATTGCTACTGTCCTACAAAACTCTGCGCTTGGAGGCCCGACACGTGTCTACAAGAATAACGTTGCGTAGTAGACATCAATGCACATCGTGATAAGCCATGCAAGCAATGTGACTAATGAGTTAGTTGCAGGATGATGCATTACGGAATGAGTAAAGAGACTTGTCGGTAACGAGATTGAACTAGGTATTAAGATACCAACGATCAAATATCGGGCAAGTAACATACCGATGACAAAGGGAATGACGTATGTTGTTATTGTGGTTTGACCGATAAAAATCTTCATAGAATATGTAGGAACCAATATGAGCATCCAAGTTCTGTTGTTGGTTATTGAGCGGAGATGTGTCTCGGTCATGTCTACATAGTTCTCGAACCCGTAGGGTCCGCACGCTTAACGTTCGATGACGATTTGTATTATGAGTTGTGCGTTTTGGTGACCGAAGATTTTTCGGAGTCCCGGATGAGATCATGGACATGAAGAGGAGTCTCGAAATGGTCAAGAGGTAAAGATTGATATATTGGACGATAGTATTTGGACACCAGAATGGTTTTGGGACGTTTTGGATATTTATCAGAGTACCGAGGGGTTATCGCCCCCCCCCCCCGGGGGGGAAGTAATGGGCCAACATGGGCCATAGGGGAGAGATAGGGGAGCCCACAAGGGGTCCCCCCCCCCCCCATGGGCTGTCCGAATTGGACAAGGAGAAGGGGGCGCTTCCCAATTTCCTTTCCCCCTCTCCCTCACCTTCCCTCTTTCCCCCTCCATGAGAAGGAAAAAAGGGGGCGAATCCTACTAGGACTGGATTCCTAGTAGGACTGCCCCTCTTGGCGCGCCCCCTAGGGCCGGCCTCCTCCCTCTCCCTCCTTTATATACATGGGCAGGGCATCCCTTGGAGACACACCAATTGTTCCAAGCCGTGTGCAGCGCTCTCTCCACAGTTTACTCATCAGGTCATATTCACGTAGTGCTTAGGCGAAGCCCTGCGCGGATCACATCACCATCACCGTCACCACGCAGTCGTGCTGACGAAACTCTCCCTCGACCCTCTGCTGGATCAAGAGTTAGAGGGATGTCATCGGGCTGAACGTGTGCTGAACTCGGAGGTGCCGTACTTTCGGTACTTGATCAGTTGGATCATGAAGACGTTCGACTACATCAACCGCGTTAACCTAACGCTTCTGCTTTCGGTTTACGAGGGTACGTGGACACACTCTCCCCCTCTCGTTGCTATGCATCTCCTAGATAGATCTTGCGTGATTGTAGGAATTTTTATAAAATTGCATGCTACGTTCCCTGATACGTCTCCAACGTATTTATATTTTTTGATTGCTCCATGCTATATTATCTACTGTTTTGGACAATATTGGGCTTTATTTTCCACTTCTATATTATTTTCGGGACTAATCTATTAACCGGAGGCCCTGCCCAGAATTGTTGTTTTTTGCCTATTTCGATGTTTCGAAGAAAAGGAATATCAAACGGAGTCCAATTGACCTGAAACTCCACAGAACTTATTTTTGGACCGAAGAATCCCACTGAGTACCGTGGAGTGCACGAGGAGTCGGGCTGCCCATGAGGGTGGGGCGCCCCTGCCTCGTGGACAGCCCGGAGGTCCACCGTACTTCTTTCACCCATATATACCCACGTGCCCTAAAACTTCCGAAGAGGAGAATAGATCGGGAGTTCCGCCGCCGCAAGCCTCTGTAGCCACCAAAACCAATCGGGACCTGTTCCGCACCCTGCTGGGGGGGATCCCTCACCGGTTGCCATCTTCATCATCCCGGCGCTCTCCATGACGAGGAGGGAGTAGTTCACCCTCGGGGCTGACGTTATGTACCAGTAGCTATGTGTTTGATCTCTCTCTCTCATGTTCTTGATTTGGCACGATCTTGATGTATCGCGAGCTTTGCTATTATAGTTGGATCTTATGTTTCTTCTCCCCCTCTACTCTCTTGTAAAGGATTGAGTTTTCGCTTTGAAGTAATCTTATCAGATTGAGTCTTTTAATGATTTGAGAACACTTGATGTATGTCTTGCCGTGCGTATCTGTGGTGACAATGGGATATCACGTGATTCACTTGATGTATGTTTTGGTGATCAACTTGCGGGTTCCGTCCATGAACCTATGCATAGGGGTTGGCACGTTTTAAATCTTGATTCTCCGGTAGAGACTTTGGGGCACTCTTTGAGGTTCTATGTGTTGGTTGAATAGATGAATCTGAGATTGTGTGATGCATATCGTATAATCATACCCACGGATACTTGAGGTGACATTGGAGTATCTAGGTGACATTAGGGTTTTGGTTAATTTGTGTCTTAAGGTGTTATTCTAGTACAAACTCTAGGGCTGTTTGTGACACTTATAGGAATAGCCTAAAGGATTGATTGAAAAGAATAACTTTGAGGTGGTTTAGTACCCTACCATAATCTCTTTGTTTGTTCTTCGCTATTAGTGACTTTGGAGTGATTCTTTGTTGCATGTTGAGGGATAGTTATATGATCCAATTATGTTATTATTGTTGAGAGAACTTGCACTAGTCTATTTTAAACCTTGAATTTGCAGAGCCGGTCGGAATCAAACCCTGAAGTCCACACCCTGTATTCAGTTATCCCGGCTAATCTTAACCCCAAGCCTGTTCGATATTGTTTGGCACACACGGAAAAAGGTGATCCCGGTCGGGATCACCCCATTACTCTTAGCTGACTGTGTTGGCCGTGCCGTGTCGCGTGTGCTTCGGCGAGGTCAACCGACCTGCGCCCAGGCGTGTATGCACGTGTAGCTGGCTAGTGCAAAGCTAGCTACGTACGAGTGCGTGCATTTCATGCCTAGGAAAACAAGCTGCTTAGACACTACGGGTAGTTTGTATGTATGTAGTGAGGAAATCGACAGAACAACAAACACCGGCGCCAGCTCAAGCGCCCGCGTACTCCTTGAGCTGACCTTGAAAGCTGATACGTACACCAACGACGACTTACTGGCGCCGACCGCCGTGCTCCAGGACCTGTTCGTCGTCGAGGCCTCGACGTCGGCATCCACGGAGCTCCAGTGCCAGCCTGCTCGCCTCCCCATTGCCCAGTCGACCGTGTCATCAACTGTCGAGATCGACATGCACTCCACGCCCCCTGCATTCCACTCCGGCCACAGGCGCAACCTGCTGCCACGCCGCACCTCATTGGCGCTCCTCTCCTTTCTTTGTCGACGCTCTTCTCTAGTCAAAGCCGCACAATGGCTCCCACTCAGCCACCTTGCTAGCTACCACGGCCGGTGCCGAACCCGAGCAAGCGTGCACACGTTGCTCTTGCTCGTTATGTAGTCAGGCTTTTTTAATAGATCTATCGTGAGGTGTGAGACACGGATATAAAAGGGGAAGAAGATGGATATGGCGTGTGGGTCCGAATAGTCAGTGAGAGAAGTTTGTTAACCCGGCCGGGATTGTCCTTTTCCTAGTGCGACAAATAGGTTGAGGGTTTAAATTGGCCGGGATCACTGAATACAGGGTGTCGATTTCAGGGATTCAGAGTTTAGGGTCTGATTCAGACTGCCTCTACAAATTTAGGGTTTGAAATAGACTTTACTCGAAAGTATGAACCCTAGGTCTTGTTTCCTAGCATTGCAATACCGTTTACGCTCACTTTTACCACTAGTTACCTTGCTGTTTTTATATTTTCATATTACAAAAACCTATATCTACCATCCATATTGCACTTGTATCACCATCTCTTCGCGAACTAGTGCACCTATACAATTTACCATTGTATTGGGTGTCTTTGAGGACACAAGAGACTCTTTGTTATTTGGTTGTAGGGTTGTTTGAGAGAGACCATCTTCATCCTCGCCTCCCACGGATTGATAAACCTTAGGTCATCCACTTGAGGGAAATTTTCTACTGTCCTACAAACCTCTGCACTTGGAGGCCCAACAACGTCTACAAGGAGAAGGTTGCGTAGTAGACATCAAGCAGTTTCTGGCGCCGTTGCTGGGGAGGTGAGTGCTTGAAGGTATATCTTTAGATCTTGCAATCGTAACTTTTTGTTTCTTGTTTTATCACTAGTTTAGTCTATAAAAGAAAACTACAAAAAAATGGAATTGAGTTTTTCTCATATGCTTCATCTTTTTAATATCTTTCGTGAGTATGATGGAAAGAAAAATTGTGCCAAAGTGTTAGAAGAAGAATGCATTAAAATGTTTGGCACTAAATCTTTGAATGGTGAGCATGATTGCAATGTTGTTAGTATGTACTCCTTGAATATCTATGGTACTAATGATGATTGCACTAGTCATGATCAAAATATCTCTTATAAGCATGTCGATTTTTGTGGAGTATATTGGGTTTGCAAGTACACACCAAATAGGGAAGATAGATATTGCAAGAGGCATAAGTACTTGGAAACTAAATGGTTGCAAGAAAGGCTAGATGCTTGTGCTGAAAATTTAAATTTTCTTAGACGTACTTGTGAACTTTGCAATGAACGTGATCATTTCAGTACCCAATGCAAATTGTTTCATGATCGTATCGTGTCCAAAAATTGTGATGACTTGATTTCCATTGCACATCATAATGAACTTAGTTTGCTCTTGGGTTATGAAGAAATGAAATGTATAACTGAAGATATTCCAAAATTTTCCCTTGATAGAGTTCTTCATTTTAATCTAGAGGAAATTTATATGTATTGTGCGGTGAATTGCATTGAAAATCCTTATATTGCCAATTACATAAAGAAAATAAAACAAATAGAAGATGAAGAGAATACTAACGAAAGGGAAGAGACTTCCCAATATCCTCCTATTATTTCTTATGATGAATCAGGTAACGAGGAGGAGCCTTCTATTCAACCAATCTCATTAATAAGGAGCTCCAAAAAGAGGATTGAACCCACACATGAGGTGAAGAAGAAGAAAAGAACAAGGAAGAGAGGTAAAAAGGTGTCCCTCCCAAATAATGTTGCTCCTATTATTGTTGTGCCTCATGAAAATGAATCAAAAATATTGATGATGCACTTGATGATGATCTCGTTATTCCTATTGCTTGTTATGATGATTATGATTGGGAAGATAATGATATTTCTTATGATCTTGAAAATCTTTTTGGCACTTTCTTGGAAGAATGTGATAATAATGTTTGCTATACTATTGGTGCTATCCATGCTATTAATGATGAGAGTGATTATGCTTATGATATAAAAAGGCCCAAGCTTGGGGAAGCTATGTTTGATGAGGATGACATATTTGAGAACATATTTGCTAAAATTAATGTTTGTCCCAAGCTTGGGGATGCTACGTTTAATGAAGATGATATTTTTAGCCTCCCAAGTTTTGATATGCAAATTTATAATAATGATAGCATGCCCCCTACTTATGATGATTATATTGATGAAAGTGGGTTTGGAAGAGTGTCAACTTTAGGAAGTAGTGATCCCACAATATTGGAGGATGTTTAATCTTACAATATTTATGAAAGTGGATTTGGAGAGGTCATGACTTTATTTAGTGATGTATCCACTATTTCGGAAGAGGTTTCAATTGATTATGATGAGAACAAAGTTGCTACTTATGATGATTATTGTGATGAAACTTATGCTATAAAGAGTAGTGATGATTATATTTATAAAACTTGTCATGATTATGAGTACCCTTTCTCTGAACATTAATTTTTTAATGTGGAAGCAATTTATAGTATTCAAGTCTCTTATGAAACTCCCACTATTATTCAAGAGAAGAATTTTGCTTATGTGGAGAGTAGTAAAATTTCTATGCAAGTAGATCATGAAAAGAATGCTTTAGGTGCTGGTTATATTTTTGAATTCATTCATGATGCTTCTAAAAGTTATTATGATGGAGGAATGTATGCTTGTAGGAATTGCAATAATGTAAAGTTTCCTCTCTATGTGCTTAAAGTTTTAAAGTTATGCTTGTTTTGCCTTCCTATGCTAGTTGATTATTGTTCCCATAAGTTGTTTGCTCACAAAATCCCTATGCATAGGAATTGGGTTAGACTTCAATGTGCTATTCATATTCTTCATGATGCTCTCTTTATGTTTCAATTCTTATCTTTTATGTGAGCATCATTGAAATCATCATGCCTAGCTAGGGGCGTTAAACGTTAACGCTTGTTGGGAGGCAACCCAATTTTATTTTAATTTCTTGCTTTTTGGTTCTGTTTATGAATAAATAATCCATATAGCTTCTGTTTAGATGTGGTTTTATGTTTTAATTAGTGGTTGTGCCAAGTAGAACCTTTGGGAAGACTTGGGTGAAGTCTTTATGATCATGCTGTAAAAAGAACAGAAACTTTAGCGCTCACGAGATTAGCTAACTTTTTTTACTGGAGAGTGCTATTTAGTTGATTCTTTTTTCAGATGATTACTAGACGAATTCCTCAGGTCCACCAATTTATTTTATAATTTTTGGAGTTCCAGAAGTATACGTTTGATACAGATTACTACAGACTGTTCTGTTTTTGACAGATTCTGTTTTCATTGTGTTGCTTGCTTGTTTTGATGAATCTATGGCTAGTAAAATAGTTTATAAACCATAGAGAAGTTGGAATACAGTAGGTTTAAAACCAATATAAATAAAGAATGAGTTCATTACAGTACCTTGAAGTGGTGTTTTGTTTTCTTTCGCTAACGGAGCTTACGAGTTTTCTGTTAAGTTTTGTGTTGTGAAGTTTTCAAGTTTTGGGTACAGATTCGATGGACTATGGAATAAGGAGTGGAAAGAGCCTAAGATTGGGGGTGCCCAAGGCACCCCAAGGTAATATTCAAGGATAATCAAGCGTCTAAGCTTGGGGATGCCCCGGATGGCATCCCCTCTTTCGTCTTCGTTCATCGGTAACTTTACTTGGAGCTATATTTTTATTCACCACTTGATATGTGTTTTGCTTGGATCGTCATTTAATTTTTCCTTAGATTTGCTTGCTGTTTGAATAAAATACCAAGATCTGAAAGTCTTAAATGTTAGAGAGTCTTCAGATAGCTACATAATTATCCGACTACTCATTGATCTTCACTTATATCTTTTGGAGTAGTGTTGTTATTGCTCTAGTACTTCACTTATATATTTTAGAGCACGGTGGTGGATTTGTTTTATAGAAACTATTGATCTCTCAGGCTTCACTTAGATTATTTTTAGAGTCTTAAATAGCATGGTATTTTGCTTAAATAATCCTAATATGCTAAGCATACAAGATTTGTAAGAATTCTTATGAGTGTGTTGAATACTATGAGAAGTTTGATGCTTGATAATTGTTTTGAGATATGAAGATGGTGATATTAGAGTCATGCTAGTTGAGTAGTTGTGAATTTGAGAAATATTTGTGTTAAAGTTTGTGATTCCCGTAGCATGCACGTATGGTGAACCGTTATGTGATGAAGTCGGATCATGATTTATTTATTGATTGTCTTCCTTATGAGTGGCGGTCGGGGACGAGCGATGGTCTTTTCCTACCAATCTATCCCCCTAGGAGCATGCGCGTAATACTTTGCTTTGATAACTTGTAGATTTTTGCAATAAGTATATGAGTTCTTTATGACTAATGATGAGTCCATGGATTATACGCACTCTTCTTCCTTCCACCATTGCTAGCTTCTCTAATACCGCACACTTTTCGCCGGTATCATACACCCACCATATACCTTCCTCAAAACAGCCACCACACCTACCTATTATGGCAGTTCATAGCCATTCCAAGATATATTGCCATGCAACTTTCCACCGTTCCGTTTATTATGACACGCTCCATCATTGTCATATTGCTTAGCATGATCATGTAGTTGACATCGTATTTATGGCAAAGCCACCGTTCATAATTCTTTCATACATGTCACTCATGAATCATTGCATATCTCGGTACACCGCCGGAGGCATACACATAGAGTCATATTTTGTTCTAAGTATCGAGTTGTAATTGTTGAGTTGTAAGTCAATAAAGTGTGATGATCATCATTATTAGAGCATTGTCCTAGTGAGGAAAGGATGATGGAGACTATGATTCCCCCACAAGTCTGGATGAGACTCCGGACGAAAAAGAAAAAAAAGAAAAAAAGAGGCCATAGAAAAAGAGAAGGCCCAAACAAAAAAATAAAAAAATGAGAGAAAAAGAGAGAAGGGACAATGTTATTGTACTTTTACCACACTTGTGCTTCAAAGTGGCACCTTGATCTTCATGATAGAGAGTCTCTCATTTTGTCACTTTCATATACTAGTGGGAATTTTTCATTATAGAAATTGGCTTGTATATTCCAATGATGGGCTTCCTCAAAATGCCCTAGGTCTTCGTGAGCAAGCGAGTTGGATGCACACCCACTTAGTTTCTTTTGTTGAGCTTTCACATACTTATAGCTCTAGTGCATCCGTTGCATGACAATCCCTACTCACTCACATTGATATCTATTAATGGGCATCTCCATAGCCCGTTGATAAACCTAGTTGATGTGAGACTATCTTCTCCCTTTTTCTCTTCTCCACAACCACCATTCTATTCCACCTATAGTGTTATATCCATGACTCACGCTCATGTATTGCGTGAAGATTGAAATAGTTTTGAGAATGTCAAAAGTATGAAACAATTGCTTGGCTTGTCATCGGGGTTGTGCATGATTTAAATACTTTGTGTGGTGAAGATAGAGCATAGCCAGACTATATGATTTTGTAGGGATAACTTTCTTTGGCCATGTTATTTTGAGAAGACATAATTGCTTAATTAGTATGCTTGAAGTATTATTATTTTTATGTCAATATGAACTTTTGTCTTGAATCTTTTGGATCTGAATATTCATACCACAATTAAGAATATTTACATTGAAATTATGCCAAGTAGCATTCCACATCAAAAATTATCTTTTTTATCATTTACCTACTCGAGGACGAGCAGGAATTAAGCTTGGGGATGCTTGATACGTCTCCAACGTATCTATAATTTTTGATTGCTCCATGCTATATTATCTACTGTTTTGGACAATATTGGGCTTTATTTTCCACTTTTGTATTATTTTTGGGACTAACCTATTAACTGGAGGCCCAGCCCAGAATTGCTATTTTTTTGCCTATTTTAGTGTTTCGAAGAAAAGGAATATCAAACGGAGTCCAATTGACCTGAAACTCCACAGAACTTATTTTTGGACCAGAAGAAGCCCACGGAGTACCGGGAGTGCACCAGGGGAGTCCCGGGCTGCCCAAGAGGGTGGGGGGCGCGCCCACCCCCCTAGGGCGTGCCCCCTGCCTTGTGGAAAACCCGGAGGTCCACCGACGTACTTCTTTCACCCATATATACCCACGTACCCTAAAACTTCCGAAGAGGAGAATAGATCGGGAGTTCCGCCGCCGCAAGCCTCTGTAGCCACCAAAAACCAATCGGGACCCTGTTCCGGCACCCTGCCGGAGGGGGGATCCCTCACCGGTGGCCATCTTCATCATCCCGACGCTCTCCATGACGAGGAGGGAGTAGTTCACCCTCGGGGCTGAGGGTATGTACCAGTAGCTATGTGTTTGATCTCTCTCTCTCTCTCTCTCTCTCTCTCTCTCTCTCTCTCGTGTTCTTGATTTGGCACGATCTTGATGTATCGCGAGCTTTGCTATTACAGTTGGATCTTATGTTTCTTCTCCCCCTCTACTCTCTTGTAATGGATTGAGTTTTCCCTTTGAAGTAATCTTATCGGATTGAGTCTTTTAATGATTTGAGAACACTTGATGTATGACTTGTCGTGCGTATCTGTGGTGACAATGGGATATCACGTGATCCACTTGATGTATGTTTTGGTGATCAACTTGTGGGTTCCGCCCATGAACCTATGCATAGGGGTTGGCACACGTTTTCGTCTTGATTCTCCGGTAGAGACTTTGGGGCACTCTTTGAGGTTCTATGTGTTGGTTGAATAGATGAATCTGAGATTGTGTGATGCATATCGTATAATCATACCCACGGATACTTGAGGTGACATTGGAGTATCTAGGTGACATTAGGGTTTTGGTCTATTTGTGTCTTAAGGTGTTATTCTAGTACGAACTCTAGGGCTGTTTGTGACACTTATAGGAATAGCCCAATGGATTGATTGGAAAGAATAACTTTGAGGTGGTTTCGTACCCTACCATCATCTCTTCGTTTGTTCTTCGCTATTAGTGACTTTGGAGTGACTCTTTGTTGCATGTTGAGGGATAGTTATATGATCCAATTATGTTATTATTGTTGAGAGAACTTGCACTAGCGAAAGTATGAACCCTAGGCCTTGTTTCCTAGCATTGCAATACCGTTTACGGTCACTTTTACCACTAGTTACCTTGTTGTTTTTATATTTTCATATTACAAAAACCTATATCTACCATCCATATTGCACTTGTATCACCATCTCTTCGCCGAACTAGTGCACCTATACAATTTACCATTGTATTGGGTGTGTTGGGGACACAAGAGACTCTTTGTTATTTGGTTCCAGGGTTGTTTGAGAGAGACCATCTTCATCCTACGCCTCCCACGGATTGATAAACCTTAGGTCATCCACTTGAGGGAAATTTGCTACTGTCCTACAAACCTCTGCACTTGGAGGCCCAACAACGTCTACAAGGAGAAGGTTGCGTAGTAGACATCATTCCCCAACAGTGGCATCCGAGCCAAGTCCATGCGTACATGATATGCACGAGTAGAACACAAAGAGTTGTGGGCAATAATAGTCATACTGCTTACCACCAACGTCTTATTTTGATTCGGCGGTATTGTTGGATGAAGCGGCCCGAACCAACTTTACATGACCAGGTTCATGAGACTGGTTCCACCGACAGACATGCAACTTGTTTTGCATGAAGGTGGCTGGTGGGTGTCTGTTTCTCCTAATTTAGTTGAATTGAATTTGACTACGACCGGTCCTTGTTGAAGGTTAAAATAGCACACTTGATGAAAAATCGTTGTGGTTTTGATGCGTAGGTAAGAACTGTTCTTACTAGAAGCCCGTAGCAGCCACGTAAAACTTGCAACAACAAAGTAGAGGACGTCTAACTTGTTTTTGCAGGGCATGTTGTGATGTGATATGGTCAAGACATGATGTGATATATGTTATTGTATGAGATGATCATGTTTTGTAAAAGTTAACGGCAACTGGCAGGAGCCTTATGGTTGTCGCTTTATTGTATGAAATGCAATCGCCATGTAATTTTGCTATACTTTATACAATGCGGTAACGTTAGTTGTAGAAGCAGTAGTTGGCGAGACGACAACGATGCTACGATGGAGATGAAGGTGTCAAGCCGGTGATTTGGAGATGGAGATCAAAGGCACAAGATGATGATAGCCATATCATGTCACATATTATGATTGCATGTGATGTTTATCTTTTATGCATCTTATTTTTCTGAGTATGGCGATAGCATTATAAGATGATCCCGCACTAAATTTCAAGGTATAAGTGTTCTCACTAAGTATGCACCGTTGCTACAGTTCGTCGTGCCGAGACACCACGTGATGATCGGATGTGATAAGCTCTACGTTCACATACAATGGGTGTAAGACAGTTTTGCACGTGCAGAATACTTAGGTTAAACTTGATGAGCCTAGCATATACAGATATGGCCTCGGAACACTGAGACCGAAAGGTCGAACATGAATCTAATAGTAGATATGATCAACATAGATATGTTCACCATTGGAAACTACTCCATCTCACGTGATGATCGGACATGGTTTAGTTGATATGGATCACATGATCATTTAAATGACTCGAGGGTTGTCTATATAAGTGGGAGTTCTTAAGTAATAGGATTAATTGAACTTAATTTATCATGAACTTAGTCCTGATAGTTTTTGCATATCTATGTTGTAGATCAATGGCCCGTGCTACCGTTCCCTTGAATTTTAATGCGTTCCTAGAGAAAGATAAGTTGAAAGATGATGGTAGCAACTACACAGACTGGATCCGTAACTTGAGGATTATCCTCATTGCTGCACGGAAGAATTATGCCCTTGATGCACCGCTAGGTGAAAAGCCCCCTCCCGCTAATGTAGACGCTTTGAACGTCTGGCAGACGTGGTCTGATGACTACTCTATAGTTCAGCGTGCCATGCTCTACGGCTTAGAATCGGGACTTCAAAGACATTTTGAACGTCATGGACCATATGAGATGTTGCAGGAGTTGAAGTTAATATTTCAAGAAAATGCCTGAGTTAAGAGATATGAAGTCTCCAACAAGTTCTATAGCTGCAAGATGGAGGAGAACAATTCTGTCAGTGAACACATACTCAGAATGTCTGGGTACCATAACCACTTGACTCAGCTGGGAGTTAATCTTCCGGATGATAGTGTTATTGACAGAGTTCTTCAATCACTGCCACCAAGCTACAAAGGCTTCGTGATGAACTATAATATGCAAGGGATGGATAAGACAATTCCCATTGAAAACTACTCCATCTCATGGGCATCGTTATGTTTTGGCCTTGACAGATGATTTGAGCAGATATCGGTATATCTACTTAATGAAACATAAGATACCCGTGAGATGGAGTAGTTTTCAATTATGAAATCTGGCAAATGGACGTCAAAACTGCATTCTTAATGGATTTCTTAAACAAGAGTTGTATATGATGCAACCAGAAGGTTTTGTCGATCCTAAAGGTGCTAACAAAGTGTGCAAGCTCCAATGATCCATTTATGGATTGGTGCAAGCATCTCGGAGTTAGAATATACGCTTTGATAGTTTGATCAAAGCATATGGTTTTATACAGACTTTCGGAGAAGCCTGTATTTACAATAAAGTGAGTGGGAGCTCTATAGCATTTCTAATATTATATGTGGATGACATATTATTGATTGGAAATGATATAGAATTTCTGGATAGCATAAAAGGATACTTGAATAAGAATTTTTCCATGAAAGACCTCGGTGAAGCTGCTTATATATTTGGCATCAAGATCTATCTAGATAGATCAAGACACTTAATTGGACTTTCACAAAGCACATACCTTGATAAAGTTTTGAAGAATTTCAAAATGGACCAGTCAAAGAAAGGGTTCTTGCCTATGTTACAAGGTGTGAAAATGAGTCAGACTCAATGCCCGACCACTTCAGAAGATAGAGAGAAAATGAAAGTCATTCCCTATGCCTCAGCCAGAGGTTCTATCATGTATGCAATACTGTGTACCAGACCTGATGTGTGCCTTGCTATAAGTTTAGCAGGGAGGTACCAAAGTAATCCAGGAGTGGATCAACGGATCTGGTCAAGAACATCCTGAAGTACCTGAAAAGGACTAAGGATATGTTTCTCATTTATGGAGGTGACAAAGAGCTCGTCGTAAAGGGTTACGTCAATGCTAGCTTGGACACTGATCCGAATCACTCTAAGTCACAAACCGAATATGTTGGGCACATAACTATTAAGTATAAACCACCCAGGAGGGGCCGGATTATACTCATGATGATTACCAGTTTTGAAGCCCATGAAGACGTAGAAGATGGCAACTTATGAAGGAGACTTAATAAGAAGGCCCAAAGCCCAGAGGCGGGTTAGGGCCCATAGACATAAACCGCCATAGGCGTATGACTTGTATTGTAATATAGGAAAGAGTAGATACCGAGCCGGACACGTTTATGAGCCGGCTGGGATTCTGTGAACCGCGGGGCGTCAATGTGTGTACATAAAGGGACGACCCGGCGGTGGTTTAGGGACAAGAAACAACAGATCGAGAGCCAGGCAAAGCGTATTCGCTCCCTGGTCATCGAAACCCTAGCAATACCACTTCAAACTGGATTAGGCCTTTACCTTCACCGCAAGGGGCCGAACCAGTATAAACTTCTCATGTCCTTTGTCCCGATTAACCCCTTTAAGCTAACTTCGTAGCGATGGCTCCACGACTAAGTCCTCACACTAGGACATCTGCTCTGACAAAACCATGACAGTTGGCGCCCACCGTGGGGCTATTGCACGATGGTTTCAAGTTCTTAGAGGGCAACTTCGAGGGGCTCAAGGGATACGCCGTTGGCAGGGTGACCAAGAGTCATTGCGGCAAGCTCTACATCGATAACGCATGCTGGGGCCCCGAGGCCGGCTCAATTGAGTATGGGTACCAGGTCCCCTTTGGTGGAATTCACGTCTTCATTGGCAAGATCGGCGAACCAGGCCCTGACATCATCGAGACGGCTCACTGTGCAAGACCCGCCTGATTTCAGCCCGCTGTGAAGCATGCCTTCGTGGGATTCATTAATGGTGCGGAATCGGAGTCGGTATCTGCTACCTCTTGAGCACTGCGTTGGTTTTCCCTTGAAGAGGAAAGGGTGATGCAGTAAAGCAGCGTAAGTATTTCCCTCAGTTTTTCAGAACCAAGGTATCAATCCAGTAGGAGGCCACGCACGAGTCCCTCGCACCTACACAAACAAATAAATCCTGCAACCAACGCATAATAAAGGGTTGGCAATCCCTTCACGGTCACTTACGAGTGAGATCTGGTAGATATGATAAGATAATATTTCTGGTATTTTTATGATAAAGAAGCAAAGTAAAATAAAAGGCAATAAAAATAGCTAAGTGTTGGAAGATTAATATGATGGAGAATAGACCCGGGGGCCAAAGGTTTCACTAGTGGCTTCTCTCGAGAGCATAAGTATTACGGTGGGTGAACAAATTACTGTTGAGCAATTGACAGAATTGAGCATAGTTATGAGAATATCTAGGTATGATCATGTATATAGGCATCACGTCCGAGACAAGTAGACAGACTCCTTCCTGCATCTACTACTATTACTCCACACATCGACCGCTATCCAGCATGCATCTAGAGTATTAAGTTCATAAGAACAGAGTAACGCTTTAAGTAAGATGACATGATGTAGAGGATAAACTCATGCAATATGATATAAACCCCATCTTGTTATCCTCGATGGCAACAATACAATCGTGCCTTGCTGCCCCTCATCCTTGGGAAAGGTCAACGCAAGATTGAACCCAAAGCTAAGCACTTCTCCTATTGCAAGAAAGATCAATCTAGTAGGCCAAACCAAACTGATAATTGAAGAGACTTGCAAAGATAACCAATCATACATAAAAGAATTCAGAGAAGATTCAAATATTGTTCATAGATAAACTTGATCATAAACCCACAATTCATCGGTCTCAACAAACACACGCAAAAAGAAGATTACATCGAATAGATCTCCACGAGAGAGGGGAGAACATTGTATTGAGATCCAAAAAGAGAGAAGAAGCCATCTAGCTAATAACTATGGACCCGAAGGTCTGAGGTAAACTACTCACACATCATCGGAGAGGCTATGGTGTTGGTGTAGAAGCTCTCCGTGATCGATGCCCCCTCTGGCGGAGCTCCGGAAAAGGCCCCAAGATGGGATCTCACGGGTACAGAAGGTTGCGGCGGTGGAATTAGGTTTTTGGCTCCGTGTCCGTAGTTTGGGAGTGCGTAGGTATATATAGGAGGAAGAAGTACGTCGGTGGAGAAACATGGGGCCCACGAGGGTGGAGGGCGCGCCCAGGGGGTAGGCGCGCCCCTCTACCTCGTGCCTTCCTGGTTGATGTCTTGACGTAGGGTCCAAGTCCTCTGGATCACGGTTGTTCCGAAAATCACGTTCCCGAAGGTTTCATTCCATTTGGACTCCGTGTGATATTCATTTTCTGCGAAACTCTGAAATAGGCAAAAGACAACAATTCTGGGCTGGGCCTTCGGTTAATAGGTTAGTCCCAAAAATAATATAAGTGTATAATAAAGCCCATTAATGTCCAAAACAGAATATAATATAGCATGGAATAATCAAAAATTATAGATACGTTGGAGACGTATCAATATCTAACGGTGAGACGGTTGTCTATTCAGATGGCGAGTCATCCACCGGTGAGACCGAATCATTGTACCAACTGCAAGATGGCCGGCTTGGGGGCTGTTCTGATGGCAACAGTATTCCGGACCCCCACGAACCGCCAAACCGGGTTGCAATATTCATGGCCGGTACACAGCCAGTACAACATTCTTCGACTACGGCGGCATTGATTTCCGGGTCAGCAGCAGCGACGGCAGCCGGGGCAGGAGGCCCTATGCACCCGCGGGCTCAGGTCTTAACTAACTTGTTGTATAAGCTGACAGCCTTGTTAACAACGATGGTTAACCCGGCGGATCAGGATCAGCATAATGCGGCAGTCGCAAAATTGTGTGATGAAGTAGCACATGCCAAGGAGGAGCTTAACACGGAAAACGCAAGGATGGCCGAGGAGCAGGCTGCTTTGGATGCTCAGGCGCAACGGATTCAGTCGGAGTCTTACCGACTCATGCTAGATCAGAACGCATCAAACGACGTCATGAGGAGGAGGCATCAGACTCGTCTGCCCCCGGTTTACGAGGCAAGAAATCTCTTTAACACGCCAGGAGCAGGAACCAGTAACCGGCCAGTGGTGAATCGGGTTGAAGCACCTGGGAAGTGTACGCCGGTTCAGCCGCGCATGACGGACCCGCCTCGTCAGAGTAATAACCCACCGCAACACGTGCCGATGCCGCCGGGTCATTACTCTAACCCTTTGGAAAACATGATCGCTGCGGCATCACGGTTGGCAGCTCTTCCGGTTGAGGGCGAGTCTCTGACGGCGGTTGAAACACGGAGGGCTAGAGAGCTCCTTCGAACAGCTTTGGTTCAACAGCAGGCTTATTCTTACAGTCGTGACAGGATTCATTCCACCCCTCGCCCAAGCCGGAGTTACAGCAGGCATGTGGATGAACCGGCTGTGTCAAGCAGTGCGCGGAACCGTAATCCGCCGCGTGGGCATATCCCGGCGGGCGGTGGAGCTGATGCTCAGAACGTAGTGGATCAAGGTAGAGCCTTTCGAGAGGCCGACATAGCGGCGCAGTATGCGGCCCGTCAACCTTCTCCGGTCCGTCCGACAATTTGGTGGAGCCAGGTGTAGCCTTCAGGAATTTGGGAGTGTCGTGTTTAGTGCCGGCTCTACGTAATGAGCATCTGCCCAAGGATTTCAAGGGTCCCCATAAGGTGCCTAACTATACAGCCAATTTACCTCCTGAAGTATGGATCGAGAGTTATGAGATGGACATGAGTTGCTAGATGTTAGCGATGCGGCATGTGCTAAATATTTCCCCCTGATGTTGGAAGGAACGGCCCGCACTTGGTTGAAGGGGCTCCCTGCCAACTCCATTGGGTCATGGGCCGAGCTAAAAGCCCGGTTTATCTAGAATTTCAAGGATACATGCAAGCAGTGATACGTCTCCAACGTATCTATAATTTATGAAGTATTCAGGCTATTATATTATCAACCTTGGATGTTTTATATGCATTTATATGCTATTTTATATGGTTTTTGGGACTAACCTATTAACCTAGAGCCCAATGCCAGTTTCTATTTTTTCCTTGTTTTAGAATATCACAAAAAGGAAAACCCAAACGGAGTCCAATTGACCTGAAGCTTGACGGAGCTTATTTTTGGACCAGAAGAAGGCCATGGAGTAAAAGAGTTGGGCCAAAAGAGTCCCGGGCTGCCCATGAGGGTGGGAGGCGCCCACCCCGGGCGCGCCCCTACCTCGTGGACAGCCGGAGACCCCCCTCTGACTTGTTCTCGATGCCAAAACCTCTTATACATACAGAAACCTCCAGAAATTAACCTAGATCGGGAGTTTCGCCACCGCAAGCCTCTATAGCCACGAGAAATCAATCTAGGCCCTCTCGGCACCCTGCCGAGAGGGGCCATCATCACCGGAGGCCATGGAGGAGGATCCCGGAGGGGCCATCATCGCCATGAAGGCCAAGGACCGGAGGAGAACCTCTCCCCATCTAGGGAGAGGCCATGGAGGAGGAAGCACAAGGGGAGAACCTCTCCTCCTCTCTCTCGGTGGCGCCGGAGTGCCATCGGGAGGGGAATCATCGCCGCGGTGATCGTCTTCATCAACATCACCATCATCATCACCATACTCATCCCTTTTACGCGGTCCACTATCTCGCGCCCCGCTGTAATCCCTACTTGACATGGTGCTTTATGCCACATATTATGTTCCAATGATGTGTTGCCATCCTATGATGTTTTGAGTAGATATCCTTTATCTTTGGGTTGATTGATGATCTAGATTGGTACGAGTCGTATGTTTTATTTTGCTGCTGTCCTATTGTGCCCTCCGTGTCGTGCAAGCGTGAGGGATTCCCGCTGTAGGGTGTTGCAATACGTTAATGATTCGCTTATAGTGGGTTGCTAGAGTGACAGAAGCTTAAACCCGAGTAAGGGGGTTGTTGCGTATGGGATAAAGGGGACTTGATGCTTTAATGCTATGGTTGGGTTTTACCTTAATGATCTTTAGTAGTTGCGGATGCTTGCTAGAGTTCCAATCATAAGTGCATATGATCCAAGAAGAGAAAGTATGTTAGCTTATGCCTCTCCCTCATATGAAATTGCAATGACAACTACCGGTCTTGTTAACAATTGCCTAGGACAATTCCGCACACCGATCCATCATTATTCCACACTCGCTATTTATAATATTTAGTAATATATTCTAACTGTATGATAACAGCACCTACTTTTATATTTCAGCTCTCTGATACCATGCCAAGTTATCCTCTTCATACCCACAACGTAGTTTTATTTCTCGTTTCTAGTTGGAAGCAAACGTTCGGTGTACGTAGAGTCGTATCAGTGGCAGATAGGGCTTGAGAGAATATTGATCTTACCTTTAGCTCCTTGTGGGTTCGACACTCCATACTTATCACTTCCACCTTTGGGAATTGCTACGATGATTTCCTGCACTTGGGGATTATCAAGCTCTTTTCTGGCGCCGTTGCCGGGGAGCAATAGCGTGGGGTTGATATTCTCGTGTGTGCTTGTTTGCTTTCTCTACTAAGTAGATTTTGTTTTTCTTTTTTGTTTCTGTTTAGTTGTGGGCGAAACATACAAAAACTTAAAAGAATGAAAATACACAAAAAATTACTTGCCTCTCATGCCTAAAAAGTTTTTCAAAAAAGAGAAGTGATTGGAAAGTTATGCATTGAAGAAGTGAGGGTCAACCTTGAGAATTTGTGTTCATGCTCACGGAAACAATGTAGAATTTTTCATGGAAGTTTCTCTGTAAATAATTATCCCCTTGTGTATATCCATTGTATTATAAAAATAATGTGCCAAGCTTTGGTTTTAGGATGATTAGATTGCTTGTTTACTACGTGCAGAACAAAAACAGAAACTTTGTCTGTAGCCCGTGATTTTACATTTTTACTGGAAGTTCAAATGGGTCTGAAACTTTTTGCACATTACTTATGTACAATTTTTCCAAATTTTCAAATTTATTTCATAATTTTTGGAGTTACACAAGCTTACTAAACTTCCAGATTACTACAGACTGTCCTGTTTTTGACAGATTCTGTTTTTCGCGTGTTGTTTGCTTATTTTGATGAATCTATGGCTAGTATAGGGGGTATGAACCATAGATAAGTTGGAATACAGTAGGTTTAACATAAATATAAATAAAGAATGAGTTCATTGCAGTACCTTAAAGTGGTAGTTTGCTTTATTACACTAACGGATCTCACAAAGTTTTTGTTAAATTTTTGTGTGGATGAAGTGTTCGAAGATTGAGGAGCTATCAATATGAGAAGAATAAAGAGAGGCAAGAGTTCAAGATTGGGGATGACCAAGGCACCCCAAGTAAATATTTCAAAGGATACTCAACCATCTAAGCTTGGGGATGCCCCGGTTGGCATCCCATCTTTCTTCTTCAACAAATATCGGTATACCTCGGTTTTTGTTTTGTTCACATGATTTGTGTCCTTTGTGTTTTTATTTTTCTTTGAGAACCATGCTAGTATGAGATGTACCTTCATCAATTTATAGAATACTTCATGTGCTTCACTTATATATTTTAAGTATGATCTTATGGGAATTGCTCTTTGAGCTTCACTTAAATCTTTTGAGTATGGTTTTATAGAATGCTTCGTGTGCTTCAGTTATATATTTTTAGCTTGGATGTTGGTTAGTCTACATTAATTGTAGAATGCTCCATGAACTTCACTTATATATTTTGGAGTATGAATAATACTATCATCTAAAGCGGGTTTGGAATATTGTCAACTTTAGGAACTAGCGATCCCGCTATTCCGAATGAGAAGAACTTTGCTCATGTGGAGAGTAGAAAATTTTCTATGCTTGTAGATCATGAAAAGAATGCTTTATGTGATGGTTACATTGTTGAATTCATTCATGATGCTACTTAAAGTTATTATGAGGGAGGAATATATGCTTGTAGGAGTTGCAATAATATCAAGTTTCCTCTCTATGTGCTTAATGTTTTGAAGTTATACTTGTTTTGCCTTCCTATGCTAGTTGATTCTTGTTCCTATAAAGTATGTTCTCACAAAATCCCTAGGCATAGGAATAAGGTTAGATTTAAATGTGCTAGTCATATTCTTCATGATGCTCTCTTTATGTTTCAATTCATATCTTTTATGTGAGCATCATTGAAATCATCATGCCTAGCTAAAAGGCATTAAAGAAAAGCGCTTGTTGGGAGACAACCCAATATTTACCCTTACTGTTTTTGTGTGTTTACATGATTAAGCTACTGTATTAATCATGTTTATAGCTTTTGTTTCAATAAAGTGCCAAGTAAGACCTTTGGAAAGACTTGGGTGAAAGTTAATGTGATCTTGCTGTAAAAAACAGAAACTTTACGCTCACGAGATTAACTGTCATTTTTTACAGTAGAGTGCTTTTCAGTTGATTATTTTTGAAGAAGATTAATAGACAAATTCCTCACGTCCACCAATTTATTTCATAATTTTTGGAGTAGCAGAAGTATGGTTGCTGTTCAGATCATTACATACTGTTCTGTTTTTGACAGATTCTGTTTTCATTGCATAGTTTGCTTATTTTCTAGTTTCTATGGCTTATATTTCTCAATATAAATTGTAGAAATGATATGGTACAGTAGGCATTGTGTGAGAACAATTATGAACCTTGTATTTGACAGTACCAAAGTGAATGGTTTACTCTTTCTCATACTAACCTATCTCACGAAGTTCCGTTAAGTTTTGTGTGACTGAAGTTTTCAAGATTTGGGTGAGATATCGATATGAGGAGAATAAGGAGTGGAAAGACCCTAAGCTTGGGGATTCCCAAGGCACACCAAGGTAATATTCAATGAAGAATCAAGCGCCTAAGCTTGGGGATGCCCCGGAAGGCATCCCCTCTTTCGTCTTCAAAACTATCGGTATACCTTACTCGGAGCTATATTTTTATTCGTCACATGATATGTGTTTTGCTTGGAGCGTATTTTCAATTTTACTTGCTGTTTGAATAAAATCATTGGATCTGAAATCTTGAATGAAATAGACTCCTGCCATGGCTAGTTAATCATTTGACTACTCAGTGTTCTTCACTTATATCTTTTTGGAGTAGTTTGTCATTTACTCATGTGCTTCACATATATCCTATGAGTAAATGGTTGAATGAATTGAATGTCATAAATCTGAATTTATATATGTTTCATATGCTTATAACATGGGAAGTAATGACTTCACACATAACAAGTATAGGTAGTAAACTTATTGAAAGTTAGCAAACGTAGAATTGGTCACTTGAACAATTCATGAAAGAATATTGAAGGAAGAGAGATTTCACATATAAATATACTATCTTGGACATCTTTTGTAATTGTGAGAACTAATTAAAATAAGACATGATAAAAGGTTGATTTTGTACAAGGAAGACAACGTAATGGGTTATGTTTCTTATAACCGAAATAAAGTATATTGTCATGGATCATCCAACATGTTGAGCTTGCCTTTCCACCTCATGCTAGCCAAATTATTTGCACCAAGTAGAGATACTACTTGTGCTTCTGAATATCCCTTAAAGTAGTTTTGCCATGAGAGTCCACCATACCTACCTATGGATTGAATAAGATCCTTCAAGTAAGTTGTCATCGGTGCATGCAATAAAAATTGTTCTCTAAATATGTATGATCTATTAGTGCGAAGAAAATAAGCTTTATACGAACTTGTGATAGGGAAGAAATAAAAGCGACGGATTGCATAATAAAGGTCTCTATCACAAGAGGCAATATAAAGTGATGTTCTTTTGCATTAAGATTTTGTGCATCCAACCATGAAAGCGCATGACAACCTCTGCTTCCCTCTGCGAAGGGCCTATCTTTTACTTTTACCTTCTACCCTTATACAAGAATCATGGTGATCATCACCTTTCCTTTTTTCATTTTTTCCTTTGGCAAGCACTTTGTGTTGGAGTGATCCAGATATATATACCCACTTGGATGTAGGTTTTCATGAGTTATTATTGTTGACATTACTATAAGCCCTATCTTTCTCTGTGTCCGATTAAAACATTGAACCCATAAATATCATGTGAGTGTTAGCAATTGTGAAAGATTAAATGATAGTTGAGTGTGTGGAGTTTTCTGAATCAAAGCTCTGACATAGACCCTTCCGGAAAATAAGATGAATTGCAGTTGTTTGATGACTGAGAATATAGTTTGTTAGTTTCAAGAAAGTTTATGATCTATACTTTAACACTTGAATAGCTTGTTACTTGTTCATGAAAAGTTTCATGAAGATGAGCTACTGATATGACATATAATGATGCAAGAAAAAGTGATTGGAACTATCATTGATCAAACTTGTGCACTTGCTAGCATTCACACTTCATAAATTATTTCTTTTATAATTTACCTATTCGAGGACGAGCAAGAATTAAGCTTGGGGATGCTGATACGTCTCCAACGTATCTATAATTTATGAAGTATTCATGCTATTATATTATCAACCTTGGATGTTTATATGCATTTATATGCTATTTTATATGTTTTATATGGTTTTTGGGACTAACCTATTAACCTAGGGCCCAGTGCCAGTTTCTGTTTTTTCCTTGTTTTAGAATGTCGCAGAAAAGGAAAACCAAACGGAGTCCAATTGACCTAAAACTTGACGGAGCTTATTTTTGGACCAAAAGAAGGCCATGGAGTAAAAGAGTTGGGCCAGAAGAATACCGGGCTGCCCACGAGGGTGGGAGGCGCGCCCACCCCCCCTGGCCCCTACCTCGTGGACAGCCCGCAGACCCCCCTAACTTGTTCTCGACGCCAAAACCTCTTATATATACAGAAACCTCCTGAAATTAACCTAGATCGGAAGTTCCACCGCCGCAAGCCTCTGTAGCCACGAGAAATCAATCAAGGCCCTCTCTGGCTCCCTGCCGGAGGGGGCCATCATCACCGGAGGCCATGGAGGAGGATCCCGGAGGGGCCATCCTCACCATGAAGGCCAAGGACCAGAGGGAGAACCTCTCCCCATCTAGGGGGGAGGCCATGGAGGAGGAAGCACAAGGGGAAGAACCTCTCCTCCTCTCTCTCGGTAGCGCCAGAGTGCCATCGGGAGGGGAATCATCGCCGCGGTGATCTTCTTCATCAACATCACCATCCTCATCTCTTTTACGTGGTCCACTCTCCCGCACCCCGCTGTAATCCCTACTTGAACATGGTGCTTTATGCCACATATTATGATCCAATGATGTGTTGCCACCCTATGATGTTTTGAGTAGATATCATTTGTCTTTGGGTTGATTGATGATCTAGATTGGTACGAGTTGTATGTTTTATTTTCGTGTTGTCCTATTGTGCCCTCCATGTCGCGCAAGCATGAGGGATTCCCGCTGTAGGGTGTTGTAATACGTTAATGATTCGCTTATAGTTGGTTGTTAGAGTGACAGAAGCTTAAACCCAAGTAAGGGGGTTGTTGCATATGGGATAAAGGGGACTTAATGCTTTAATGCTATGGTTGAGTTTTACCTTAATGATCTTTAGTAGTTGCGGATGCTTGCTAGAGTTCCAATCATAAGTGCATATGATCCAAGAAGAGAAAGTATGTTAGCTTATGCCTCTCCCTCATATGAAATTGCAATGACGACTATCGGTCTTGTTAACAATTGCCTAGGAAAATTCCGCACACCGATCCATCATTATTCCACACTCGCTATTTATAATATTTAGTAATATATTCTAACTTTATGATAACAGCACCTACTTTTATATTTTAGCTCTCCAATACCATGCAAAGTTATCCTCTTCATACCCACAACGTAGTTTTATTTCTCGTTTCTAGTTGGAAGCAATCGTTCGGTGTATGTAGAGTCGTATCAGTGGCAGATAGGGCTTGAGAGAATATTGATCTTAACTTTAGCTCCTTGTGGGTTCGACACTCCATACTTATCACTTCCACCTTTGGGAATTGCTACGATGATTCCCTGCACTTGGGGATTATCAAGCAGCCTATGTGAATTGTGGATTTAGCCTCCTGTGTCCAAGAAGAAGGTGAGTCGACAACCCATTGGGTGCGCCGGGTCTCAACAATCCTGCACTCGTCGGATCGCATCAATGCCGACTCAGTAGTGTTGATGCTGGAGAACAATTGCCGGTTCATACCCCTAAAGCAGAAGTTGGGACGGCTCAAACGTCACCGCAATGACATGGGGACACTCATGGCGGCTTTGGTTAAGTATGCTGACTCTGATGGTACCAAGGACCCCGAGTCTGATGATGAAAGGCCGGGAAAGGGAAAGAAGAGCAGCAGCACTAGAGGACAGCAGCATAACCCGACAAATCAGGGAGGCAATGGTAAGCGGAAGGCTGATAATAGCTTGGACTTTGTGGCTAATGCCAATACGCAGAATAATGGCTAGCGTCGTAAGGGTAAACCGTTCCCACAGACTGGAGGATCGGGCATTAATCTTGAGCAGCTGTCGAATCAGCCCTGCCCAAGGCATGGTACGCGAGAAAGACCATCCGGTCACCTCTGGAAGGATTGTTTCATCATGAAGGAGTTCAAAAATTCAAATCTTTTTCAAGACAGCCATGGGCCAGGCGGCGGTTTAGGGTCCGGCTCTCATGGACTGGGTTATGGCGTCTCTAACTCCAGGTTCCAAGGAAATCAAGGCAGTCATGGCAACCAAGGTGGTTACCATCAGCAGAATAATTAGGGGAGTCAACAACAGCAACAGTCGGGTTATCAGAGCAACCCGAAGCAGTTGAATAGTGGACAGTATCATGTCTTCACCACTAGCTTATGCAAGCGTGACCAAAAGCTTCATAAGAGGGCGGTGAACTCCGTTGAACCGGCAGTTCCCCGTTATTTGCGTTGGTCTGAGCAGCCCACCGTGTGGAGTCGGGAAGATCACCCGCCCCGGGTTGATAATCCGGGTCAGCTGGCGTTGGTGGTGGCACCTCAGGTTGGAGGGTATAAGTTCACCAAGGTATTCATGGACGGAGGGAGCAGCATCAATATTCTCTATTATGAGACTTTCCGTCGCATGGGGTTGACAGATAAAAATCTTGAACCGCCAAACACTGTTTTCCATGGCGTGGTGCCTGGTAAGTCGGCATACCCAGTTGGTAAGATAGCTCTGGAAGTGGCTTTTGGAGATGATCATGACTCTAGATCAGAGACCTTGACCTTTGAAGTGGTGAAAATTAGGAGCCCTTATCATGCTCTGTTTGGACGGCCGGCTTATGCTAAGTTCATGGCCAGACCCTGTTATGTTTATCTGCAGCTCAAGATGGGTTACAAGGGGACCATCATAGTACATGGGAGCCGGAAGATAGCTTTGGAGTGTGAAGAGGGCGATGCAGCTTATGCTGAGTCGGTTTGTGCAACAGAGGAGTTAGAGTTTTATAAGGACAATGTTGATCCGGCGGATATGACCTCTTTGAAAAAGCCAACTACAGAGCATGATCCGGCCTTGAAGTTTAAATCGGCTAATGAGACTAAGCTATTTGATTTTGTTTCTGGCGATTCATCCAAGCAGTTCAGCATTAGCGCTAATATGGATCCGAAATAGGAAAGCGCACTCATCGAGTTCATCTTTGAGAACCAGGACATCTTTGCATGGAAACCTTTTGACATGCCAGGTGTACTGAGGGAACTCGCTGAGCACACTTTAAATATTGATCCCAAGTTTAAACCATTCAAGCAATTTCTTCGTCGTTTCAATGAAGAAAGGCGCAAGGCCATTGGGGAGGAGGTAGTCCGGCTCTTGGGGGTTGGGTTTATTGTCAAAGTTTTTCATCCTGAGTGGTTGGCTAACCCGGTGCTGATACTTAAGAAGAACGGCACTTGGCGCATGTGTGTGGACTACACAGATTTAAACAAGGCTTGTCCGGCTGATCCTTTTGCTCTCCCTCGTATTCATCAGATTATTGATGCTACGGCGGGTTGTGAGCGGTTGAGTTTTTTGGATGCTTATTATGGTTATCATCAGATCAATATGGCATTTAAGGACCAGGAGAAGACAACTTTCATAACTCCCTTTGGGGATTTCTGCTATGTGTTTATGCCTTTTGGGCTCAAGAGTGCCCAGACGACTTATCAGCGATGTGTGCAGAATTGTCTTCATAATCAGATTGGGCGCGATGTTCATGCTTATGTGGATGATATTGTGGTGAAGTCCAAGAAGAAGGAGACGTTGATAGAGGATTTGAAGGAAACCTTTGATAACCTCCGGGTTTATGAGATGATGCTTAACCCGGCCAAGTGTGTCTTTGGTGTACCGGCAGGCAAGCTCTTGGGCTTTCTGGTGTCTAACAGGGGCATTGAAGCTAATCCGGAGAAGATCAAGGCCATTACTTCTCTGGCTAAACCTGCGTGTATAAATGATGTTCAACGTCTGGCGGGTCGTATTGCGGCACTAAGCCGGTTCATAAGCCGCTTAGGAGAGAAGGCTATCCCTCTGTATCAGATGATGATAAAGACAGATAATTTTGTCTGGAGTGTTGCTGCTAATGCATCATTTGAAGATTTGAAGAAGCAGCTTGCTGAGCCACATGTTCTTGCTGCTCCTATTGATAAAGATCCATTGTTGCTATATGTGCTGCCAATGCCAGGGCTGTCAGTGTAGCTATTGTGGTGGAACGGAAGGAGGCAGGCAAGGAATATCCGGTTCAACGGCCGGTTTACTATATCAGTGAGGTGCTTATTGAGTCAAAGCAAAGGTATCCAAACTGGCAGAAGCTTGTATATGGGGTGTTCATGCCAGTCGGAAGCTTAAGCAATATTTTTTGGGTCATCCCATCACTGTGGTCAGTTCTGCTCCTTTGGGGGATATCATTCAGAACATAGAAGCCACAGGCCGGACAGCCAAGTGGGCCATTGAACTTGGGCCTCATGGTTTGAAGTACATGCCTCGCACGGCCATCAAGTCTCAAGCACTAGTGGATTTCATCAATGACTGGACAGAGCTGCAGATGCCTGAGGAAAAGCCAGATAACACGTATTGGACTATTCACATTGATGGGTCCAGGCAATTGGAGGGCTCAACGACGAGGATCCACTCATGGCGGCTTATCGACGAGAGGTGGATGTTATTGCTGGTCACTTCAAGGGTTGTCAGGTTGAGCATGTTGATCGGCAAAAAAATGAAGCGGCGGACGCTTTAAGCCGGTTGGGTTCTCAACGTTAACCAGTGCCGCCGAATGTCTTTCTTGACGTTTTGCATAACCTGTCGGTCAAGTTACCTACAGAGGAGGATTTGGCTATTCCTGACCCGGAAGCTCAGTTTGTGGCAGCTCTTCATGTGATCCCTGATTGGACGGTTCCATATTTGGCTTATATGACCGGGGTCAAGTTAACTGAGGATGAAACTCTGGCCAGGCAAATAACCCGGTGCTCCAAGTCAATGACTATTGTCAACGGCGAGTTACATCATTGCAGTGTCACAGGGGTGTTTCAGCATTGCGTTTCTCCTGAGGAAGGCTGTGAGATTCCGCGTGAGACCCACGAAGGAGATTGTGGTCATCATGTCGGTTCAAAATCTCTAGTAGCCAAGGCTTTTCATCACAGTTGCTATTGGCTGACGGCTCATGCTGATGGTGAAGATTTGGTCAAAAAATGTGACGGTTGTCAGAAGTTTTCACGTCGAGCTCATGTTCTGGCACAGGAGCTGAGGATGATCCCAATCACTTGGCCATTTGCAACGTGGGGGCTTGATATGGTTGGGCCTTTTAAGAGGTCCAAGGATAAGAAGACCCACCTTTTGGTGGCGGTTGATAAGTTCACTAAGTGGGTAGAGGCAGAGCCGGTCAGTAAGTGTGATGCAGCCACGGCGGTCCAATTCATGACGAAGGTGATTTTCCGTTTTGGCTTTCCACACAGCATTATAACAGATAATGGCACTAATCTCTCCAAAGGTGCTACGAAAGAATTTTGTCAACGTGAGCACATCCGGCTTGATGTATCGTCAGTGGCTCACCCCCAATCTAATGGTCAAGCTGAGAGAGCCAATCAAGAAATCTTGAGAGGCATCAAGCCCTGGCTTATGGTTCCCCTGCAAAGGACGCCGGGCTGTTGGGTGGAGGAGTTTCCTTCTGTGTTATGGAGCATTAACACCACCCCAACAGGTCTACGAGTTATACACCTTTCTTCATGGTCTACGAAGCAGAGGCGGTTCTTCCTAGTGACATCCGTCACGACTCACCTCGTGTGGCGGCCTATGTTGAAGCTGACAATGAAAAAGCACGTCAGGACGCACTTGACCTGTTAGATGAGGAGCGTGACATCGCAGCGGCTTGTTCGGTGATTTACCAGCAAGATCTGCGCCGTTACCACAGCCGCGGGGTTAAAACTAGAACTTTCTAAGAAGGCGATCTAGTGCTCCGGCTCATCCAGGATCAGACTGATATGCACAAGTTATCCCCACCTTGGGAAGGACCCTTTGTGGTCAGCAAAAATCTGAACAATGGGTCATACCACCTTATCGATGTTTGAGAGCACAAAGACTCACGTAAGTCGGAGGAGGAGACTCACCAGCCCTGGAATATTGCTCATCTTCGGCCTTATTACACCTGAGCCACCGGCTCTTCTGATGTACATATTTTGACAATGTATATATTATGATAATAAAGTCGACATCCCTGTTAAAGCAGGGCCTCTGTCATTTTCTCTTTAAACAACGAGTTTTAGTCACTTGGGGGCTTCTGCTTTATAGAGCAAAGTTATGATTACCCTTTGATCCGGCTTATAGGCCACATAAAAAAAGCTTGGGTGCTTGCTACCCAGGTTAAAGGGACCAAAGAGAGTCGGTTGCAAAAGCACAACTCAAACATAGGCGCCCATTGAGCATAGCTCATAAATATTGCTTGGGGGCTCTTTTGTTCTAAAGAACAAGAGTTGCTATAACCCTTGTGATAGGCTTAAAAGCCAGGCTTGGAAGCCAGGAGTATTCACCTAAAACCCTGGGTTATCCTGCCTTTTTAAGTAAGTCACTCCGCCCAGGTATTCCTGAAATGACCCGTCAAACGTTTGACAAGTCAATCTTATGCAGACCCTGAACTTGTCAAAGTTAAAACGACGATTGGTTAAAGTGAGGTCCATCTTATAAGGTTTGTACAACGGTTTAACTCAGTGGCCTGGCAGCCCGTGAAAAGCCTCGATTTTTCGGCCTGGCAGCCCACGAAAAGCCTCATTTTCGTGTGTGTTTTTTATTTAGACAGGTCTTTTGAGGTTTATTTGATAAAGATTATAAGGTTCTATTATCACACTTCGCTGGTGTTTATTAGCCCGGCTTGGCTTTCGTCTATAAGTCGTCAGTACATGATAAATTAAGATCCGGTGTTTATTTACCCGGCCTGGTTTTTGACTATAAGTCGCTAGTATGAAATAATATATTATCCGGTGTTTATTAACCCGGGCTGGCTCTCTTCATAATCCCGCAATATATAATTACCAGTACTCAAAATTTGGGTTATCACCCTTATTATATTGGCTTGGTAAACCAACAGTGTGATAAAATATCACAGGTATGATATACTTTCAATTATAAATTGTTATTCTTAAGCCCATCCTTAGTTATAAACTATGTTAGTTTGCCATAGTTTTATATTGGGCATGATAACCCGTCTAGCGGTAAACCGCCAGGACACTTTTTATCTGTTATATGCAGGAACAGATTCCAAATTGCTAAATATCATGAGCAGACGTAGCATATCTTAACATGGCGGATTAGCAGTATCATGCAAAGTAAATATGCACGATGGCATAGCAGATCAAGAGTTTAAACTAGTCTATTACAAGGCGTTTGATGCCCAAAAGAATAATTGTTCTCAACAAGTTTTGCAGAATGCAGATGCTAAACCAGACACCGGTTTATGAATCTTGGCCAGGTTGACTTGACGATTGCGGATCATCCTGCGCCGGTTCATCTTCCTCCTCTCTACCCAGTGGCTGGAAGTCAATTATTGTCCAATCGATCCCAGTTAAGGCTTTGAATACAGCTTCATCACTTATAAGTGGGGAGGGATCAACATCAGGGGCATAGGTATGCTTACAGATTGGAGGAATAAGAGTTGGAGCATCATAGGTTGGCGCATTAACTCTCTTGTTGTTGGCATCATAGATCAACTGATAATGCGAAAGATCGGTCTCTTCAGCCAATTTGCTAGCCAATGGGTGCATTTCCTTCGTCAAGGCTCTGAGGTCTTCATTATCAAAGTCTGACCCGTCCTCCTTTATGCATGGATAGCCGTTTCCCACATCAGCCGGATCAAGATCAGGTATCCATGCTTTGGCCCGAGTTAGTGTGGTAAGAGCACCTGCCCTTGCAGCTGATTTATTTAGCTCTTCAAACCGGGGAGGCATCATCGACAGCCTCTCTAGTGTTTCCTTGATCAAGGTTGGGGGCGGCTTGTTATGAGAAGCTGTGCAGATGACCCATTGTGCGCCGGTATATAATTGCTCTATAAGTGTATAGGCAGCCTTCAGTTTGTTCCGCATATCCGAGCCAAGATGAGCAATGCGAGATCCTACATCATCACAAACGTTGGTAAACCGGCAGTTTATTGGATAATACATGTGTAAAGATTATGAAGAAGGTATTTACCAAAAACGGCAGCAGTCATGGCATTTATTTGCTATTTCAAGCCAGTCAGCTCCTCTGCCACCGGATTAAGGGCCGCTTCAGCGTCATCATCCCTCTTCAGCAGAGTTGTTTTATCTGTGTCCCAGCCTGCCCGCTCGCTCTTGAAGCTCTCCTTCAGTTTTTCCATGGCTGCTAAAGCACTGGTCAGCTCCTCCTTGGCCTTGGAAGTTTCTGCTTGTTGAGATTTGATATTTTCTTGAAGGTCGGCGATTTTGGATTCTTTTTTGCTAAGCTCAGCCTGCAAGAGACATGCAATTTATGAGTTGGTAGTGCATATTTGAAGTCCCAAGCACATAACAAGTCATACACTTGGCACTTGGGGGCTAATGTCCATTGCTTCTTATTAAAAAAAGTTACAAGTCCCAAGCTCAATACAAGTACTATCCTTGGCACTTGGGGGCTAATGCATATTTGCTCAAATTACAACTATGGATTTTTTCTTTAATCAATTAGCTTGGTGGTCACTCGGTTTACAAAGGTGTTCAACAAGAATTTTGGGCCTTACAACATAAAAGTCCCGGTTCATCTTGAAAAGATAGACCGGCCCTTGGGGGCTACACAGGCAAAATTGAAGTATTGTTATTTACAAGTCCCAGTTCATATTGGTATTATAAACCGGCCCTTGTGGGCTACTGGAGTTGATATTCAATACCGGTCATAAGGGAAGAATACTTATGCAGAGTTAACAACATTTACCTCATATCGCTCCTTCATCATGTTCACTAAGCCGGCTTCATAGTCACAGCTTGTGTACAAACGGTTTAAAAACCCAAAATGGATATCTTGGGTGCTGAAGTGGGCATAGCTTTCCAAGTCCGCTTTCCACTTGCCCTTATCAACAGCAGAGATTTCTTCTTTGGCACTGTGTTTTGACAGAGCAATGGGGTTGCCAGGGGTGGTGTAACCAAAGCCAGTAACTACAACATCGTCAGCTTTGTCATCTGCAGTTTTAGTTGGGCTTAGCGGTTTATCAGCCTGAATCATTGGATCAACTTCCATATGTTCAATTTCAGTTTCATGATCTTGCGGTGGCGGGTCATCAGGAATATTTTCAGCATTTGGGTTAGACGGTTCAGGGGTCTTTTCTGGTTCAGATGGAATGAGGTCTTCAGCCAGATCATTCACTTTAGCCTTTTTACTTGCTCTGGCTTTGGCCCTGGAAATAACAAGTGTACATCAGGTCAGTATAAAGATTAAGTATAAGATATGAGGGGTCAGTTAAATAAGCTCACCTAGGAACTGTTTTGAGGGTTGGAATTTGCGTCCCTATTGATTCACCAGAAGGAGAATGGGAAGTTCCTTGATAATTTGAATCAGACGGATTAAGAGGATATCGGAAATAACCCGCCTTGGGATAATGTGTGTGATACGTCCATTTTGCATCATGCTTTTATATCAATATTTATTGCATTATGGGCAGTTATTACACATTATATCTCAATACTTATGGCTATTCTCTCTTATTTTACAAGGTTTACCACGAAGAGGGGGAATGTCGGCAGCTGGAATTCTGGTTGGAAAAGGAGCAAACGTTGGAAACCTATTATGCACAACTCCAAAAGTCTTGAAACTCCACGAAACAACTTTTTGGATTTTTATAAGAATTTATGAGCGAAAGAAATAGGCCAGGGGGCCCACACCCTATCCAGGAGACAGGAGGGCGCGCCCCCCTATAGGGTGCGGCCCCTATCTCCTGGGCCCCCTGGTGGGCCTCCGGCGTCCATCTTCTGCTATATCATCACTTTTACCCTGGAAAAAATCGTGGGCAAGCTTACGGGACGAAACTCCGCCGCCATGAGGTGGAACCTTGGCAGAATCAATCTAGGGCTCTGGCGGAGCTGTTCTGCCGAGGACACTTCCCTCCGGGAGGGGGAAATCATCACCAACGTCATCACCAACGATCCTCTCATCGAGAGGGGGTCAATCTCCATCAACATCTTCACCAGCACCATCTCCTCTCAAAACCCTAGTTCATCTCTTGTATCCAATCTTGTATCAAAACCACAAATTGGTACCTGTGGGTTGCTAGTAGTGTTGATTACTCCTTGTAGTTGATGCTAATTGGTTTACTTGGTGGAAGATCATATGTTCAGATCCTTTATGCATATTATTACTCCTCTGATTATGAACATGAATATGCTTTGTGACTAGTTACGTTTGTTCCTGAGGACATGGGTGAAGTCTTTCTATTAGTAGTCATGTGAATTTGGTATTCGTTCGATATTGTGATGAGATGTATTTGTCTTTCCTCTAGTGGTGTTATGTGAACGTCGACTACATGACACTTCACCATTATTTGGGCCTAGAGGAAGGCATAGGGAAGTAATAAGTAGATGATGGGTTGCTAGAGTGACAGAAGCTTAAACCCTAGTTTATGTGTTGCTTCGTTAGGGGTTGATATGGACCCATATGTTTAATGTTGTGGTTAGGTTTACCTTAATACTACTTTTTGTAGTTGCGGATGCTTGCAATAGGGTTAATCATAAATGGGATGCTTGTCCAAGTTAGGACAGTACCCAATGCACGGTCCACCCACATATCAAATTATCAAAGTACCGAACGCGAATCTTATGAACGTGATGAAAACTAGCTTGACGATAATTCCCAATGTGTCTTCGGGAGCTCCTTCCTCATTATTAGAATTTTTCCAGGCTTATCCTTTGCTACATAAAGGATTGGGCCACCTTGCTGCACTTTATTTACTTTATTTACTTTTTGCTCGTTACTCTTTATCTTATCACAAAACTATCTATCACCTACTATTTGGTGCTTGCAGAGAAAACCTTACTGAAAACCGCTTATCATTTCCTTCTGCTCCTCGTTGGGTTCGACACTCTTACTTATCGAAAGGACTACGATAGATCCCCTATACTTGTGGGTCATCAGTTTGTCAGAAGTATAAGAGACCTCTGGGCGGCGTTTACGAACCGGTGTGTTCGGTAAACCGGAGGAAGTAACCACCTGGCCACTATGTCGGGTTGTGCGGCGAGCATCGTGTTGTTGTTTCTTCAAAAGAAAGTTTGGATCCAAGTAAGCTAGAGGGTGTGAAAATCTTACTTTCCGGTTTGCTTGACGGGTTTTCTGCGTTGGCAGAGGATCTGAGCCAGAGGAAAGAATAATTACCTCTACGTCACCAGCATGGCTAGCCTCAGCGTCATCCTGATAATGATCATTGCCAATGAGGTGTATGAAAAAGGAGCCAAGAGAATCAAGTTCTACCTCTGAATTCGGGTTATCAAGGTCATCATCGATGTTCAACTCGGTGGATTCGGCGGTTTTCTGCTTAGCAGGCTTCTTGTGAACCTTGGTCTTGGGGCGAGTTGTTTTGGCCGGTTTATCCTGCGGCTTCTTTTTCCAGAATGGGTCATCACCCTGTTAAAAATTGAAAAGATCATAAGTGAGTATTAAGAATATGGAGTAAGCAGAAGTTAAGCAGTTCTTACAGTTGGCGGTTTATTTGCAGCATAGAAAGGACTAAGTCATGTTTTGCTGCACTTAGCCACTGGTATATCCAGCATTTTCTTGACAGCTTCAGTAACTTCAGCATCAGTCAGTTGAATGTCAATGTGGCGTTGAGGATCTTTCAAGTCCCCTGTATATTCACACATTAAACCGGGGCGACGGCTTAAGGGTAAAACACTCTAGGACACCCAGCAACGAACAAAATCAACGCATGTTAATCCGTTTGCCACAAAGGCTCAGAGCTTTGAGAGCTGTGGCGCATATTTGGCGCGTTCCTTTGCGCTGAGTCTTTGGGGGAGTGGACGTGTACTGCTAAGCCGGCGAGCACGATAACCCGGCAGAGGATTTTCATCAGCTGGAGATGTATCTCGGCAATAGAACCAAGTTTGATTCCGGTCTTTAGGATGGCTATGATGGTTGGCATGAGGGAAGCTAACATCTTTTCTCTTTTGGATGGATACCCCGCCAATTTTAGTGTTGGGCCCGTCCACAAATTCTGTGCGGTGGTTTAAATAGTAGAAATCTCTGAACAATTCGACCGTGGGCTGCTCTTGTAGGTAAGCTTCACAAAATACTTGAAAATTGCAAATATTGGATACTGAGTTCGGTCCAATATCTTGAGGGTGGAGCTGGAGGAAATGAAGCACATCACGGAAAAATGTTGATCCTGGAGGGCTAAATCCTCGACTCAGATGATCAGCAAAAACGACCACTTCTCCTTCCTTGGGCTCAGGAGGACATTCTGAACCAGGGACTCTCCAGTGGATGACTTCCTTTTTGGCTAAAGCGCTAGTAGCAACAAACCCGTTCAACCTTTCTTCTATAACCCGGGATTGAACCCAGTTGCAGGAATAAAAGGATTTGGCCATTTATTCTATAACCCGGAAGAAGGTTTGTGCCGGTTTGAGATTCATGGTTAATCCGCAAAAAGTTAAAAGGTAGAAAGTGTTGAAGCGTGTTAAAGTGTTGAACCGGAGATTGATGTTATCAAGTTGCATACATGAGCAATTGGCGGTTTAAGAGGGGACTAATGGTATCTGGCGGATTATGATTTTCTGAGTTAAACCGCCTATACAGATATTCAAATATAGATCTGAAGACTAAGTGGTGAAAAACAGTTTTCGCAGATTGATGTCGCAATTTTGGATCTACCGTGTGTCAGAAAAGGAAAAATATTCAGACCTAAATATTGGTATTTGAACAGTTTATGAAGTTCCAGATTGGGCTTTCTACATAAAAGAGATGATCTGATGCAAAAGGAAGGGCTATTACTGCTACCACACAGGAATATATCAAGTTTGAATCTGCCATTTATGCTACGGTGAAGAACATGTGAAGAACAGCGCCGAACCTCCATGAGCTAGTGCGAACCCTAAACAGATCTATGAAGAGGAGGAAGAAGAACTTACTGAAGCTGTTGAATGGCGGAGGTGGGCGAGCGGAGTCTGGTCCGAACAGGTTGATGCAGCGGCCAACGTTGAAGCAGAAGCGAAGTTCAACGGCGGCGGCGGAGCTCAAAGCGCTAGGGCAAAGCAAGGAAGACGATGAGGCGAAGAGGCACGCGAAGTGAAATGGACCCCCGGTCCTATTTATAAGGCGAATGGATAAGTTGCGAGCACGGGAATCGAGGAGGTCAAAAAACAGATCTATAGACGTGCAGACGCCTCGATTTTCGGAGATTCATTAAAGAAAATTGGATACATTAAAAGATTTGGGCTCGGTGTAAAATTAATGGCAAGTGACGTCACGGCGGGTTATCATGATTCCAGAAGATGATGTCATGGCGAGTTATAAGTTTCGCGAAGGTAATGAAGGAGGGATTTTTCTAAGTGTTGAAGATTGATGTGAACAAGTTCAAATCAACCTGGGGCCTAATGTTGGTGATATAACTATTAAGTATAAACTGCCCAGGAGGGGTCGGATTATACTGATGATGATTACCAGTATTGAAGCCCATGAAGACGTAGAAGATGGCGACTTATGAAGGAGACTTAATAAGAAGGCCCAAAGCCCAGAGGCGGGTTAGGGCCCATAGACATAAACCGCCATAGGCGTATGACTTGTATTGTAAGATAGGCAAGAGTAGGTACCGAGCCGGACACATTTATGAGCCGGCCGGGATTCTTTGAACCGCGGGGCGTCAACCTGTGTATATAAAGGGACGACCCGGCGGCGGTTTAGGGACAAGAAACAACAAATCGAGAGCCAGGCAAAGCGTATTCGCTCCCTGGTCATCGAAACCCTAGCAATACCACTTCAAACTGGATTAGGCCTTTACCTTCACCGCAAGGGGCCGAACCAGTATAAACTTCTCGTGTTCTTTGTCCTGATTAACCCCTTTAAGCTAACTTTGTAGCGATGGCTCCACGACTAAGTCCTCACACTAGGACATCTGCCGTGACAAAACGACGACAGGATACATATTTATATTGAATGGTGGAGCTGTCAGTTGGTACAGTTCCAAGCAAAGCGTCGTGGCGGGATCTACGTGTGAAGCGAAGTACATAGCTGCTTCGGAAGCAGCAAATGAAGGAGTCTGGATGAAGGAGTTCATATCCGATCTAGGTGTAATACCTAGTGCGTCGGGTCCAATGAAAATCTTTTGTGACAATACTGGAGGAATTGCATTGGTGAAGGAATCCAGATTTCACAAAAGAACCAAACACATCAAGAGACGCTTCAACTCCATCCGTGATCAAGTCAAGGATGGAGACATAGAGATTTGTGAAATACGTACGGATCTGAATGTTGAAGACCCGTTCACTAAGCCTCTTCCACAAGCAAATCATGATCAGCACCATGACTCCATGGGTGTTAGAATCATTACAATGTAATCTAGATTATTTACTCTAGTGCAATTAGGAGACTAAAGGAAATATGCCCTAGAGGCAATAATAAAGTTGTTATTTATATTTCCTTATATCATGATAAATGTTTATTATTCATGCTAGAATTGTATTAACCGGAAACTTGATACATGTGTGGATACATAGACAAAACACAGTGTCCCTAGTATGCCTCTACTAGACTAGCTCGTTAATCAAAGATGGCTAAGTTTCCTAACCATAGACATGTGTTGTCATTTGATGAATGGGATCACATTATTAGGAGAATGATGTGATGGACAAGACCCATCTGTTAGCTTAGCATAATGATTTTTAAGTTTTATTGCTATTGCTTTCTTCATGACTTATACATATTCCTTTGACTATGAGATTATGCAACTCCCAAATACCGGAGGAACACCTTGTGTGCTATTAAGCGTCACTAGCGAATGGGTGATTATAAAGATGCTCTACAGGTGTCTCCGAAGGTGTTTGTTGGGTTGGCATAGATCGAGATTAGGATTTGTCACTCCGAGTATCGGAGAGGTATCTCTGGGCCCTCTCGGTAATGCATATCATGATAAGCCTTGCAAGCAATGTGACTAATGAGCATGTTACGGGATGATGCATTACAGAACGAGTAAAGAGACTTGCCAGTAACTAGATTGAACTAGGTATGAAGATACCGAAGATCGAATCTCGGGCAAGTAACATGCCAATGACAAAGGGAATGACGTATGTTGTCATTACGGTTTGACCGATAAAGATCTTCGTAGAATATATAGGAACCAATATGAGCATCCAGGTTCCGCTGTTGGTTACTGACCGGAGATGTGTCTCGGTCATGTCTACATAGTTCTCGAACCCGTAGGGTCCGCACGCTTAACGTTCGATGACGATTTGTATTATGAGTTATGTGTTTTGGTGACCGAAGATTGTTCGGACTCCCGGATGAGATCACAGACATGACGAGGAGTCTCGAAATGGTCGAGAGGTAAAGATTGATATATTGGATGATAGTATTCGGACACCGGAAGTGTTTCGGAATGTATCGGGTACGTATAGTACTAGGGGTTACGGAACCCTCCCCCGGGACAGATATGGGCCATATGGGCCATAGGAGGGAGGAAAGGCAACCCACAAGGGGTGGTCGCCCCCCCCCCATGGGGAGTCCGAATTGGACTAGGGGAGGGGGCGGCGCCCCCCTTTCCTTCTCCTCCTCCCTCTCCTTCCCCCTTTCCCCCTCCAATAAAAGGAAGGGGTGAATTGGACTAGGAGCCCAAGTGGGACTCCTCCCACTTGGGGCGCCCCTAGGCCGCCCTCCTCCACTCTCCCTCCTTTATATACGGGGGCGGGGGGCGCCTCCAAGGACACACCAATTGTTCTTAGCCGTGTGTGGCGCCCCCCTCCACCGTTTACTCCTCCGGTCATGTTGTCGTAGTGCTTAAGCGAAGCCCTGTGCGGATCACTTCACCATCACCGTCACCACGCCGTCGTGCTGACGAAACTCTCCCTCGACACTTTGCTGGATCAAGAGTTTGAGGGACATCATCGAGCTGAACGTGTGCTGAACTCAGAGGTGTCATACGTTTGGTACTTGATCGGTTGAATCGCGAAGACGTTCGACTACATCAACCGTGTTAAACTAACGCTTCCGCTTTCGGTCTACGAGGGTACGTGGACACACTCTCCCCCTCTCGTTTCTATGCATCTACCAGATAGATCTTGCGTGGATCGTAGGAAATTTTTCCAAATTGCATGCTACGTTCCCCAACAATACTATAGTTTCGTAGGTTGGGTCATGCATCGTACGTAGTTTTGAAATAACAAGTACAACTACACAAACATGTAAACGAACAACATAAAAGGAGGGTCAAGTTACTAGTCGGCATCGAGCCGGTGAAGGGAGAAGGCATGGCAGTGATGGAGATGGCACCAGTCGAAGGCCGGTGCACGCGGTGGTGGAGCCTCCTCTTCTCCCCTTGATCTTGTCCCTTCTTCTATGAAGGTGAAGTTGCAACAACAATTGATCTTGGATGAATGATTGATGGTGATGGATGGATGACGACGCGGCTAGGGTTGGAGACGTATTTACAAGAGCTCTCCCCAAGCCTCCTCTGTAGATGCAGGTTCCCTCCTTTGATACAAGGGCTCAAGATGAGTCTAATCCTCTCCCAAACTCTTCCTTATTGGCCGAATGATCATGTGGGAACAAATGGCGAGGAAATTGGTGAAGAATCCCGTCTAGGGAGGGAAGTTTCAGAGCTGCCTAGGCCATGTACAGGCGACGACACAAGCATCAATGCTCCTACTAGACGTCGTCTTCCGCTCTGTCGTCCTCCGTTAAAACGACTATCATTTCTTCATGCAAACTCGGACTTTGACATTCTTGGGCTTGTTGGAATCGTATGAAAGATGCCGATGCACTTGTGGTATTAGATATTGATTTGGAGCACTTTGATATTTAGTTAGGTCATATTCCCACTTAGCAGATGCATCAGCTGGTACAACATCACCCTGCCAAGTAGTAGTACTCATGACTATTCAAACCCATTTTTTGGTTGGTAATGGGAAAAGCAAGTTGACGAAAACGACCCAAACCATCTCCTTCCTTAGAGCATCTCCAGGCAACTAGGGATTCCCGCCTCCTATCTGTGTCGTTACCCATTTGCCTCATCTTCTGCGCCGTGGATCCTGACCCTCATTGGTGAGATGGCTCTTGCTCCTTTTCTAGGTGTTTTCTTGAGTTTGTTTAGGGTGTGTATCCTAATCAAAAAGACGAGGTTGTGGCGGCTCCGTAAAGATGGAATAAGGTTCTCCCTGCCGAGGCCCCATCCTGACGGCGTGTCTCGCGTCATCGGAGGGCGTATGTGAAGGAAATATGCCCTAGAGGCAATAATAAAGTTATTATTTATTTCCTTATTTCATGATAAATGTTTATTATTCATGCTAGAATTGTATTAACCGGAAACATAATACATGTGTGAATACATAGACAAAGCAGTGTCACTAGTATGCCTCTACTAGACTAGCTTGTTAATCAAATATGGTTAAGTTTCCTAACCATAGACAAAGGAGTTGTCATTTGATTAACAAGGTCACATCATTAGTTGAATGATCTGATTGACATGACCCATTCCATTAGCTTAGCACCGATCGTTTAGTATGTTGCTATTGCTTTTATCCATGACTTATACATGTTCCTATAACTATGAGATTATGCAACTCCGTTTACGGAGGAACACTTTGGTACTACCAAGCGTCACAGCGTAATCTGGGTGATCATAAAGAAGTACTACAGGTGTCTCCAAAGGCAGATGTTGGGTTGGCGTATTCGAGATTAGGATTTGTCACTCCGATTGTCGGAGAGGTATCTCTGGGCCCTCTCGGTAATGCACATCACTAAGCCTTGCAAGCATTACAACTAATGAGTTAGCTGTGAGATGATGTATTACGGACGAGTAAAGAGACTTGCCGATGCTTGAGATTGAACTAGGTATTGGATACCGACGATCGAATCTCGGGCAAATAACATACCGATGACAAAGGGAACAACGTATGTTGTTATGCGGTCCGACCGATAAAGATCTTCGTAGAATATGTAGGAGCCAATATGGGCATCCAGGTCCCGCTATTGGTTATTGACCGGAGGCGTGTCTCGGTCATGTCTACATTGTTCTCGAACCGTAGGGTCCATGCGCTTAAGGTTTCGATGGCGGTTATATTATGAGTTTGTGTATTTTGATGTACGAAGGAGTTGAGTCCGGATGTGATCACGGACATGACGAGGAGTCTCAAAATGGTCGAGACATAAAGATTGATATATTGGACGGCTATATTCGGACACGGAAAGGTTCGGAAGTTTCGGAGAAAACGGAGTCTTGGGAGGGTTACGGAACCCCGGGAAGTAATGGGCCTTATTGGGCCAAGAGGGAGAGAGAGGGCCGCACCAGGAGGTGGCGCGCCCCCATGGGGAGTCCGAATAGGACAAGGAGGCGCGGCCCCTCCCTCTCCCTCTCCCTCTCTTTCCTTCCCCTTCCTCCTTCCTAGTTGGACTAGGAAAGGGAGTCCCACTCCCACTAGGAGGAGGACTCCCCCTCCTGGCGCGCCTCCTAGGGCGGCGGGGCCCTCCCCTTGCTCCTTTATATACGGGGCAGGGGGCACCCTAGAACACACAAGTTGATCCTTGAGATCGTTCCTTAGCCGTGTCTGGTGCCCCCTCCACCATATTCCACCTCGGTCATATCGTGGCGGTGCTTAGGCGAAGCCTGCGTCGATAGAACATCAAGATCGTCCACCACGTCGTCTTGTGAACTCTCTCTCCCCGAGCTTTGCTGGATCGAAGCTCGAGGGCGTCACCGAGCTGTACGTGTGTCAAGAACTTCGAGGCGCCGAGTAACGGCTGGGATCGGTTGGATCGCGAGGAGAACGTCGACTACTTCCTCTACGTTGTGATCACTTCCGCCTCCGTCTCACGAGTGCGTAGATAACACTCTCCCTCTCGTTGCTATGCATCACCATGATCTTGCGTGTGCGTAGGAAATTTTTGAAATTACTCGTTCCCCAACAGTGGCATCCGAGCCTAGGTTTTATGGTTTGATGTTTTGCACGAGTAGAACACAAGTGAGTTGTGGGCGATACAAGTCATCTGCCTACCAGCATGTCATACTTTGGTTCAGCGGTATTGTGAGATGAAGCGGCCGGACCGACATTACGCCAGACGCTTACGCGAGACTGGTTTCACCGTTCGAGCACTCGTGCTTAAAGGTGGCTGGCGGTGTCTGTCTCTCTCACTTTAGTTGAACCGAGTGTGGCTATGCCGGTCCTTGAGAAGGTTAAAGCGGAGTCTATTTGACGAAATATCGTTGTGGTCTTGATGCGTAGGTGAGATTGGTTCTTGCTTAAGCCCGTAGCAGCCACGTAAAATTTGCAACAACAAAGTAGAGGGCGTCTAACTTGTTTTTGCAGGGCATGTTGTGATGTGATATGGTCAAGACGTGATGCTATATTTCATTGTATGAGATGATCATGTTTTGTAACGAAGTTATCGGCAATCGGCTGGAGCCATATGGTTGTCGCTTTATTGTATGAAATGCAACGCATACTGTAATTGCTTTACTTTATCACTAAGCGGTAGCGATAGTCGTAGAAGCAATAGATGGCGAAACGACAACGATGCTACGATGGAGATCAAGGTGTTGCGCCGGTGGCGATGGTGATCACGACGGTGCTTGAGAGATGGAGATCACAAGCACAAGATGATGATGGCCATATCATATCACTTATATTGATTGCATGTGATGTTTATCCTTTATGCATCTTATTTTGCTTTGATTGACGGTAGCATTTTAAGATGATCTCTCACTAAAATTATCAAGTAGTGTTCTCCACGAGTATGCACCGTTGCCAAAGTTAAATCGTGCCGAGACACCACGTGATGATCGGGTGTGATAAGCTCTCGTCCATCTACAACGGGTGCAAGCCAGTTTTGCACTGCAGAATACTCAGTTATACTTGACGAGCCTAGCATATGCAGATATGGCCTCGGAACACGGAGACGAAAGGTCGGCGTGAATCATATAGTAGATATGATCAACATAAGATGTTCACCATTGAAAACTACTCCATCTCACGTGATGATCGGTTATGGTTTAGTTGATTTGGATCACGTGATCACTTAGATGACTAGAGAGATGTCATCTAAGTGGGAGTTCTTAAGTAATATGATTAATTGAACTTAAATTTATCATGAACTTAGTACTGATAGTATCTTGCTTGTCTATGTTTGTTTATAGATAGATGGCTCGTCTTTGTTGTTCCGTTGAATTTTAATGCGTTCCTTGAGAAAGCAAAGTTGAAAGATGATGGTAGCAATTACGGATTGGGTCCGTAATCTGAGGATTATCCTCATTGCTGCATGAAGAGTTACGTCTGGATGCACCGCTAGGTGCCAGAACTGATGCTAATGCAACCGGCGGCGTTAAGAATGTCCAGCGAGCAAAGCTGATGACTACTCTATAGTTCAGTGTGCCATGCTTTACGGCTTAGAACCGGGTCTTCAACGGCGTTTTGAGCGTCATGGAGCATATGAGATGTTCCAGGAGTTGAAGTTGATATTTCAACAGAATGCCCGGATTGAGAGATATGAAGTCTCAATAAGTTCTATAGCTGCAAGATGGAAGAGAATGGATCTGTCGGTGAGCACATACTCGGAATGTCCAGGTATAACAATCACTTGACTCAAGCGGGAGTTAATCTTCCGGATGATTGTGTCATTGACAGAATTCTTCAATCACTGCCACCAAGCTACAAAGGCTTCGTGATGAACTATAATATGCAAGGGTTAGTAAAGACTATGCCGAGCTCTTCGCAATGCTAAAGGCTGCGGAGGTAGAAATCAAGAAGGAGCATCAAGTGTTGATGGTCAATAAGACCACTAGTTTCAAGAAGAAAGGCAAAGGGAAGAAGAAGGGAACTTCAAGAAGAACAGCAAACAAGTTGCTGCTCGGAGAAGAAACCCAAGTCTGGACCTAAACCTGGCCCGAGTGCTTCTACCGCAAGCGGACTGGTCCGAAGCGGAACTGCCCCAAGTATTTGGCGGATAAGAAGGATGGCAAGGTGAACAAAGGTATATGTGATATACATGTTATTGATGTGTACCTTACTAGAGCTCGCATAGCACTGGGTATTTGATCTTGGTTACATTGCTAATATTTGCAACTCGAAGCAGGGACTACGGATTAAGCGAACAACGGCAAAGGGCGAGGTGACGATGCGTGTGGGAAATGGTTCCAAAGTCGATGTAATCGCGGTCGGCACGCTACCTCTACATCTACCTTGGGATTAGTTTTAGACCTAAATAATTGTTATTTGGTGCGGCGTTGAGCATGAACATTATATCTGGATCTTGTTTGATGCGAGGCGGTTATTCATTTAAATCAGAGAATAATGGTTGTTCTATTTATATGAATAATATCTTTTATGGTCATGCACCCTTGAAGAGTGGTCTATTTTAATGAATCTCGATAGTAGTGATACACATATTCATAATGTTGAAACCAAAAATGCAGAGTTGATAATGATAGTGCAACTTATTTGTGGCACTTGCCGTTTAGGTCATATCGGTATAAAGCGCATGAAGAAACTCCATCTTGATGGACTTTTGGAGTCACTTGATTATGAATCACTTGGCACTTGCGAACCGTGCCTCATGGGCAAGATGACTAAAACCCGTTCTCGGTACTATGGAGAGCAACAGATTTGTTGGAAATCATACATCTGATGTATGTGGTCCGATGAATGTTGAGGCTCGTGGCGGATATCGTTATTTTCTCACCTTCACAGATGATTTAAGCAGATATGGGTATATCTACTTAATGAAACATAAGTCTGAAACATTTGAAAAGTTCAAAGAATTTCAGAGTGAAGTTGAAAATCATCGTAATAAGAAAATAAAGTTTCTACGATCTGATCGTGGGGCGAATATTTGAGTTCTGAGTTTGGTCTACATTTGAAACAATGCGGAATAGTTTAGCAACTCCGCCACCCGAACACCACAGCGCAATGGTGTGTCCGAGCGTCGTAATCGCACTTTACTAGATATGGTGCGATCTATGATGTCTCTTACAGATTTACCGCTATCGTTTTGGGGTTATGCTCTTGAGGCGGCGCATTCACGCTGAATAGAACACCGTCAAAATCCGTTGAGGCGACGCCTTATGAACTATGGTTTAGCAAGAAACCAAAGTTGTCGTTTCTTAAAGTTTGGGGATGCGATGCTTATGTGAAAAAGCTTCAACCTGATAAGCTCGAACCTAAATCGGAAAATGTGTCTTCATAGGATACCCAAAGGAGGCAGTTGGGTACACCTTCTATCACAGATCCGAAGGCAAGACATTTGTTGCTAAGAATGGATCCTTTCTAGAAGGAGTTTCTCTCGAAAGAAGTGAGTGGGAGGAAAGTAGAACTTGATGAGGTAATCTGTACCTTCTCCTTATTTGAAAGTAGTTTATCACGAAACCGTTTTGCGACATCTACACCAAATAGTGAGGAAGTTGATGATGTTGATCATGAAACTTCAGATCAAGTTACTCTGAGAACCTCGTAGATCAATCAGAGTAAGATCCGCACTGAGTGATACGGTAATCCTGTTCGGAAGTCATGCTACTAGATCATGATGAACCTACGAACTATGAAGAAGCGATGGTGAGCCAGATTCCATAAAATGGCTTGAGGCCATGAAATCGAGATGGGATCCATGTATGAAAACAAAGTGTGGACTTTGGTTGACTTTCCAGAGGGTCGACAAGCAATAGAAAACAAGTGGATCTTCAAGAAGAAGGCGACGCTAACGGTAATATTATCGTCTACAAAGCTCGACTTGTGCAAAGGGTTTCGACAAGTTCAAGGGATTGACTACGATGAGACCTTCTCACCGTAGCGATGCTTAAGTCTGTCCGAATCATGTTAGCAATTGCGCATTTTATGATTATGAAATTTGGCAAATGGATGTAAAACTGCATTCTGAATGGATTTACGGAAGAAGAGTTGTATATGATGCAACGAGAAGGTTTTATCGATCCAAAGGAGCTAACAAAGTGTGCAAGCTCCAGCGATCCATTTATGGACTGGTGCAAGCATCTCGGAGTTGGAATAAGCGCTTTGATAGTGTGATCAAAGCATTTGGGTTTATCTGAGACTTTTGGAGAAGCTTGTATTTACAAGAAAGTGAGTGGGAGCTCTACAGCATTTCGATATTATATGTAGATGACATATTACTAATCGGAAATGATATAGAATTCTGGATAGCATAAAGGATACTTGAATAAGAGTTTTTCGATGAAGGACCTCGGTGAAGCTGCTTACATATTGGGCATCAAAATCTATAGAGATAGATCAAGGCGCTTAATTGGACTTTCACAAAGCACATACCTTGACAAAATTTTGAAGAAGTTCAAAATGGATCAAGCAAAGAAAGGGTTCTTGCCGTGTTACAAGGTGTGAAGTTGAGTAAGACTCAATGCCCGACCACCGCAGAAGATAGAGAGAAAATGAAAGATGTTCCTATGCCTCAGCCATAGGCTCTATCATGTATGCAATGCTGTGTACAGACCTGATGTGTGCCTTGCTATAAGCTTAGCAGGAGGTACCAAAGTAATCCAGAGTGGATCTTTGGACAGCGGTCAAGAACATCTGAAATACGAAAAGGACTAAGGATATGTTTTCGTATATGGAGGTGACAAAGAGCTCATCGTAAACAGTTACGTTGATGCAAGCTTTGACACGATCCGCACGATTCTAAATCGCAAACCGGATCGTATTTACACTAAGCGGAGGAGCTGTCGGTTGGTGCAGTTCTAAACAAAGCGTCGTGGCGGGATCTACATGTGAAGCGGAATACATAGCAGCCGGAAGCAGCTAATGAAGGAGTGCGGATGAAGGAGTTCATATCCGATCTAGGTGTCATACCTAGTGCATCGGGTCCAATGAAAATCTTTTGTGACAATCTTGGAGCAATTGCTTTAGCAAAGGAATCCAGATTTCACAAGAGAACCAAACACATCAGAGGCGCTTCAATTCCATCCGGGACTTAGTCGGTGGGAGACATAGAGATTTGCAAGATACATACGGATCTGAATGTAGCAGACCGTTGACTAAGCCTCTTCCACGAGCAAAACATGATCAGCACCAAGACTCCATGGGTGTTAGAATCATTACTATGTAATCTAGATTATTGACTCTAGTGCAAGTGGGAGGCTGAAGGAAATATGCCCTAGAGGCAATAATAAAGTTATTATTTATTTCCTTATTTCATGATAAATGTTTATTATTCATGCTAGAATTGTATTAACGGAAACATAATACATGTGTGAATACATAGACAAGCAGAGTGTCACTAGTATGCCTCTACTAGACTAGCTTGTTAATCAAAGATGGTTAAGTTTCCTAACCATAGACAAAGGAGTTGTCATTTGATTAACAAGGTCACATCATTAGTTGAATGATCTGATTGACATGACCCATTCCATTAGCTTAGCACCCGATCGTTTAGTATGTTGCTATTGCTTTTATCCATGACTTATACATGTTCCTATAACTATGAGATTATGCAACTCCGTTTACGGAGGAACACTTTGGGTACTACCAAGCGTCACAGCGTAATCGGGTGATTATAAAGGAGTACTACTGGTGTCTCCAAAGGCAGATGTTGGGTTGGCGTATTTGAGATTAGGATTTGTCACTCCGATTGTCGGAGAGGTATCTCTGGGCCCTCTCGGTAATGCACATCACTAAGCCTTGCAAGCATTACAACTAATGAGTTAGCTGTGAGATGATGTATTACGGAGCGAGTAAAGAGACTTGCGATGCGAGATTGAACTAGGTATTGGATACAAGCGATCGAATCTCGGGCAAATAACATACCGATGACAAAGGGAACAACGTATGTTGTTATGCGGATCGACCGATAAAGATCTTCGTAGAATATGTAGGAGCCAATATGGGCATCAGGTCCGCTATTGGTTATTGACGGAGGCGTGTCTCGGTCATGTCTACATTGTTCTCGAACCGTAGGGTCCGCATGCTTAAGGTTTCGATGGCGGTTATATTATGAGTTTGTGTATTTTGATGTACGAAGGAGTTCGAGTCCGGATGTGATCACGGACATGACGAGGAGTCTCGAAATGGTCGAGACATAAAGATTGATATATTGGGCGGCTATATTCGGACACGGAAAGGTTCGGAAGTTTCGGAGAAAACCGAGTCTTGAGAGGTTCGGAACCCCCGGGAAGTAATGGGCCTTATTGGGCCAAGAGGGAGAGAGAGGGCCGCACCGGAGGTGGCGCCCCCATGGGGAGTCGAATAGGACAAGGAGGGGCGCGGCCCCCCCTCCTCTCCCTCCTCTCTTTCCTTCCCCTTCCTCCTTCCTAGTTGGACTAGGAAGGGAGTCCTACTCCCACTAGGAGGAGGACTCCCCCTCCTGGCGCGCCTCCTAGGGCCGGCCGGCCCTCCCCTTGCTCCTTTATATCACAGGGCAGGGGGCACCCTAGAACTACACAAGTTGATCCTTGAGATCGTTCCTTAGCCGTGTGCGGTGCCCCCTCCACCATATTCCACCTCGGTCATATCGTGGCGGTGCTTAGCGAAGCCTGCGTCGATAGAACATCAAGATCGTCCTGCCACGCCGTCGTCTTGTGAGCTCTCTCTCCCGAGCTTTCTTTGGATCGAAGCTGAGGGCGTCACCGAGATGTCGTGTGTCAAGAACTGGGGGCGCCGAATGCGGCGCTGGGATCGGTTGGATCGCGAGGAGAACGTACGACTACTTCCTCTACGTTGTGATCGCTTCCGCCTCGGTCTACGAGGGTACGTAGATAACACTCTCCCCTCTCGTTGCTATGCATCACCATGATCTTGCGTGTGCGTAGGAAATTTTTTGAAATTACTACGTTCCCCAACAGTATGTAGGTGTATCTCCAGTGGATCTCATGGGATTACGTCGGTGTTTGCCTTCGTGGATTCTGATGTTCGTTTGCATTCATATATCTATTTGTTAGATCCTTCTGATTTATGTTCTCTTCATCGGCAACGGTTGTTATTCTGGTGCATTGGCTAATGTAAGTTTTTATATGTTTTAAAAAAATGGGTGAATGATGTCACAGACAAAAAGAACACCTTTCTTGTTGTTTTCCACTTTTGCTATGAATCAAAAGGCCCTTAGTGCTTAGCCTTTCTTTTGTTTCTGTGGGCAATAAATGATCACACTTGTTAACATGTTTTTGCATGATTTCTAGAACTTTTGGACGGCGGATACACCCCTATCGCCGAGATCACTTATTAAGGGGTACTCTTTACAAAGGTCATTCCCACCTTCTCAGGCGCTGACAAACGGTGCACTGAATGCGCGCCACTTGTCGTAACATATGAGTTTTTTCTTTTTTCGTAGATTCGATTATTCAAAATGGTTCATCTCTTGAACCCTGGGTCCAAATTCTAAACCATTTTCATTGTTGGATTTATCGCGTCGAGATCTTTGAGACTAAATCCTATGTTAATAGGTTTCGTCGAACTTTTTTTATGGAAAACCCCGGAAAAAACCCATAGACGGAAGCACCTTTTTCACTTTTTTCCCTTTCTAAGAGGCACAGATGTGCTTCGCGCGGAAGCAAATCCGTGTCTCTTGCTGGAAGCAAGTCTGTGCCTCCACGTCAAAAAAATATGTGGTTCTCTGGAAAGCAAAAACGAACACGTTTTTCCCTTTTCTGAAGGCACACACGAGAGCAAATCTATGTCTCCGTGAGAAACAAATTTGTACCTCTTGTGGTGTTTTTTCTTCCTTTTTCGAAAGGCTCGTGAAAACAAACCCGTGCCTCTCGTGCAAGCCCAAAAAATGCGTTCTTTTCATGCATCGTTTAAATTATTTATTCTCCAAAATCTAGGGAAAACCCGGAAAAATCACAAAACCTGAAAACCCCCGCAAAAAAACAATCTAAAACACAAAAACGCATACAGAAAAATTAAAAGAATAAAATCCCGAGGAAGCACCCAGCACGCGACCCATGCGGCGGTCGAGAGCGCGCCATGTGGCATGCTCTTAGTCCACCAAAAAGGCCCCTTGCGGGGCTCCCACAAAGGGCACCCCTTAGTTAGTTGCTCTCCAATATCGTGCGCACCCGCACACATATGCTCATAACATCCTCGCACAAACTAGTAGTACAATTCTAAATTGCCGAGCACAGGGCTGGTTTTTTATTTTAGAAAATGTGGATCATCCCCGGTCTTTGCATCAGAGTGATGCATGCAGTCCCTATAAATGAAGACCACACGGTTGATAAAAAAAATGATCTCACACAATTCCTATAAATGCTGGAAGTCTTCTAGATTTATTCATGAGTTGCCTTGCATTATTGTCTAACTATCTCTTTAATTAATACTCCATCAATATTGCTTTTGTTGAGAGGCTGTTTTATGGAACTAATGATTATTGATTATTGACGCTCTAAATAAACATTCTCATGTTGCCTTTTCAGTCGGCAGCTATGCCTAATGTCAGTGTCTTCGGTACCAGTGAGTACATGGGATTAGTGTTCCCTGGTCTTCCCGGATCACACCCCAACTACGCCTAGCTAGCTACTGATGTGGATTTCTTTAGCCGGTACTCTCTCCGTCCTTCAAAAATGTACTTTTAACTTTGTTAAAAGGTCAAACTATCTCAAAGTTTGATCAAGTTTGTGCAAAAATATATCAATGCTTGTGAAACCAAATAGTTAGAGCAACCCCAACGGGCCGACTCAAACGGACGATGATTTCGTCCGTTTTTTATCCGTTTAGGTCAGCCCGACGGACACAGATGCCCGCTTCCGCATTTGGGTCGGCGCGTGCGCCTAACGCTGGCCTCAGACCCATTTTGACGGCGCCAAAAAAAATGAACGCATACATATTAAAAAAAGAGAAACAATATTAATTAAACATTAAAGCCGGTCACGAAGGCCGGCGAGAGTCCACGCGTCCACATTTGCATTAAAAAAACATCCTAAACTACGAGGCGGCGCGCTGCCCTAAGCGGCGTCGTCGTCGGCCTCGGTCCGTGTGGTCGATGGCGTCGGCGCCCGGCCCGGCCAAACGCCCGTGTTCGAGCGCCGTCATGTCGGTTGTGCGGCCTTGCAGCGGAAGTCTTGGCGGGGGAGAAGTGCGGCCGCTGTGCGGCCGCCTGACCTAGCGCGCCTCCTCCTCGGCCTCGCGCTGCTCCTCCTCGAGGTCGTGCTCGAGCATCTCCTCATACTCGTCGCGACGGTGCTCCTTTACCCGGCCCGGCTGGCGCCCACATCTCAGTCGCTGCTGCACAGGCGGCGTCGCCCCAGCCAAACGGTGGCGCGGACACCCACTCGCGCACCACTCCATTCCAGGAGAAGCGCGCGATGGGCTCGGGCTCGGGCTCGGGCTGCGGCTCCGGCTTGATGGGGGACGGCGGGGCCACCGGCGGCGCCACGCTCTCGCCCGCGCGGAGAGGCGAGGGCTGCGCCATTTCCGCCTCGTCGGGCCTCCTCTTTCGCCTCCGCTTCTGCGCGCTCATCCTCCTCGCTCTCCGGTGAAGCGGCGCAAGGAGCCGCTGATAAGCGTCCTCCGCCCGCTGGTCCTCCTCGCGGACGGCAGCGGCGTTAGCCTCCGTCGACCTCGCGCCGCGTCCGTCGCCTCGCCTCCTCGTGCTCGGCGAACCACCTCGCCAGATTAGGCGATCGATTCTTGTGAAGCCTTCTCGGCGCTGCTCAGCGTCGGCAGCGCCCGCGGCGCCGCGCCTCCTCCGCGTGAAACGAGCCGTCCGTGGCGCCGCCCGGCATTGGGACCCTATACGGATCCGAGATGCGGTCGTCGCGGCGGCGTCACGTCGGGATCTGGCGGAGGTGGCGGTTACGCCGGTGCCACTCCGTCTGGTGCCAGCGCGTTAATATTTGCCTCTGCCCGGCGGCGCCGCGGAGGTGGGAGGAACTTCGGAGGAAAGGGTGGCGGGGACTTGCCGTTAGCCTTCTTGCGGCCTGGCGCGGAGAAAAGGCCCATCTCGGCCGTGGTTGTGGTGGCTAGGGTTTGCGGCGTCGAGGAGCAAGGTGGGCAAATGTGGATGGCGAGTTTGGATGAGGGCGGCGCCGCCCGCCGGTCGGCTTAAAAAGGGCGGCGTCGTTCAGCGATCGTGGGCCCATCGTCATAAATTAAAGTCGACCGCGTAGGCGGCGGGTAGTTGAACGGCTGCCATATAGGGCCTTGGCGGATAGCGAGAAAAGCAGCGGCATCCGTTCGATGTCGCGCCGGCGCATTTGAAGCGCAAATTTTGGCTACAAATCGTCGGCGTGCCTGTGTAACGTGATTTGGGTTTGGGTCGGTAGCGTTAGCCCCACTTTTGTCATGCCGACCAAAAGCAGACGGTAAGACGAAATGGGTCGGCCCTTTAGAGTTGCTTTTATATGATAAAAAATATATTGAATCTAATACTACTAATTTAACGGCATAAATATTGATATGTTATTGTATAAACGGTCAAACATAAAAAGTTTGACTTTCCAACAAAGTTGCAAGTACATCTCTATTAAGGACGGAGGGAGTAGTTAGCAAACACATCTGCCGGTACCACATCACACTGCCAGGCAGTACTCAACGACTATTCGAACTCATTTGTGAGCACCATTTTTTCCACAAGGAGATGCCATAGCCATCACCAATGAGCGGGGGTGGTCATGTAGTGTAGTCATGGCTCTTTTTTGGCGCGCATGTTGCTTTGCCGGTGGGCATGGGAGAGCAATGTGGTGCACCGAGTTGTCCTTGTCAAAGAGCTAGCGTGGGGTTATCGTAGCAGTTAGCTAGCTCACTCGTGCATCGTGCCAAACCGGCGTTGGTGTCACAGCCGGGGACCGGGTGGTCGATCGATCTGGTGTTGACGTTGTCGGAAGGAACGGGAAGCTCAGCGCTTGGTGTGCACTGTGGCGTACGAGTACGTTTTTGTGCGGGTGTTGCTGTCGATGCGTGTTTAGCCACGTACTAGTATGGAGGTTGTGTGCCGCTCAAGACACGTTCGTAGGGAAGAAAAGCCTACATACTGGGTCAAAGCTGGCAGTGATGGCGCACTCGTGATTTGATTTGCCGTTCGTTAATTAGTCCATAAGTACCGTCTGATGAAAGCCCAGACTTTCCATTATGGATAATATCGCCATCATGGGTCATGCATGGCTGCGTGTGTTGGTGTTATAGTGTGGCTTGTCGTGATGCGATTAGGGGTGGAAACAGACCGAATAGTGCTTTTACCACTTTTATTTTCATATTTTCAAAACGAATACGAATGCGAAAACGGATGTTATCGGATATGAATGCAGATCAGACGTTACTCAAATGCGGATACATATCGGATGTTCCTCGATTCGGAAGGAATACGAATAATAGCGACATACTATTGCCTAAGAAAGTTAGTCGATAGCTATGTGACATGAAATAATCTACTTGTGACACAATAAGTCAATGATAAATAGGTTTATGAATAAATACTACTGTAAGGGCGAACGGCAACCCACAAATTTCCTTCGCATCTGTCTGCGGACAGGTGGAGATCTCTCCACGGACACGGATGCGTGAGGACACCATCCAACCGTAGCAACATACATTTTCACAACAACTCGAACCAACCGGACGAAATTCATGCAAATTCGGCCGGATTTTATATAAACATAACGGATTTCATATGAAAATGCCGGATTTTCATATAAACATGACGGATTTCAGTACATTTACATAAACTAAGTGATGCTAGTCCGACTCTGGAGGTATAATAATACCTAATCGAAATGGCCGCCCGCGGATCCATTTGTGTTTCTCATGTTTGGCAGCCCGATCACAGGATTGCCGGGAGCCCCAGAGGCATATGCTTCAGTGCAAAGGACAACTCACTTCCCCACCGCTTATCAGAGTGGAACCTCCGCCTGATGCCTCGACGGGAGGGAAGGCAACACCTCTGCTTCCATGGAGCCCATGTGGGATCGACGAAGGTCCTTGCAAGAACCGGGCAAGACACCGGCTGTGTACACCGGCGTCGCCTCGGCGGTGGCCTTCATGGGACCCAAGCAGCGGCGGCCTCCCGTGTTCTACTTCTCCTCGATGACGGCGGCGGATGCGGAGGCGCTGGCCACGGACTCGTCGCTCTCTGCGCACCCGGCTTCTGTCTCTGCTTGCATGGCGCGGTCACAGGCACGGGAGGCGCGGTAAGATGCGTCATCGTCAATGGCAGCGATGACGCCCATGCCGTCGTGCTCCCCACTGTGCCGGCTGGAGCAACTCGCCACTTCTCATCGAGTGGTCCTGGAGCAGCGAGTTGCTGAACCACACGCTGACTTGGGACGGTAATTAACTTGCTCCATTGGGTCAGGCGCGGGAGGTAGAGTAGCGAGCTGCCTCGCTCGTATCCGGCCGGCTCAGCGGGCCACCCAACCGGCTTGTATGCTGGAGAACTGCTCTTCGGAAGCCATCAGAAGAGTGGTGAAGGAGGAGATGGGGGAGCAGCGGAGGGGTGCGATTCTTGCCATGCGTCTGGCTTCATTTAAATAGAGGGCGGATGGGAGGAGCTCAGTTGGCGTTGCATTTAACGTTGGCCCGCTCATGAACAAACATGTGGCCGGAGTAGCTTTCTCGGCTTCCATGCTGGTTTAATGGAGGCGTATGAATGCGGTGAGGAGGTGTGTTCAGTCGGGCGTGCAGCGGGCGGCGCTCTCGGTCGGCGCGCCACATGAATGGCGGAGGCAGTGAGAGGTCGTGTCCGCCCTGAGCCGCCTTCAATGCGGAGTGGCCCGCTCTACAGCGGCATGAATGCGGGCCGCTGGTGCCGGGCGTGATGCGCGCACGGGAGGGGGGGTGTTTTGGTGGGTCAGGGCGGTCGGAAGTGGGCTTTGGATCGGTCCGGAATCCTGCAAACCCCTCCCACTTTTGTCTCCGGTTTGTGGGAGAAATCACGGCCGGACCACCCCGCGGACCGATACATGTCGACGTTGGCTAGCTTCCGCTGTCCAGACAGCGCGATCCGAACGGTTGCGGGAGGTTTGAGAGTCGGCATTGGAGATGCCCTAATGCATAATAATTTGATTTTTGTTGCGAGTAATAATTATAAATTTCAATAATACAAAGAGTAAATTTTGATCACTTGTTTGGATTTTATGTTGGATAATTGGCATATTAGGTCTAGAATTTTGAAAATTATCTTCCATAACCTTATTCGGATATGGATATATCCACTTCCATATCCGTATTTGATATTTGTGTCAAAATCTCATACCGTATTTTGTTACTTTTTGAATAATTTCGGATACGGATAATTTTCATTTTCATTTTAGTTGGGTTACGGATGTTTCGAATACAAATAGGCATTTTCTCAAATATGAATATCGGATATTTCTAATTATTCACTTTCAGTTTCCGCCCCTAGATAGAATCATGTCAGTTCGTTAGGATCCCCCATTGGTCCACATGATCGAGGTGGGTGGTCATATAATGGGAAAAGAACCTGAGAAATTAAGTGAGGTCGTCGATGGAGCCACTCTCAAGAAATTATGAAAGACAGATCGAGCCAACTTCAAAGCGAGAAGGAAAGTTAAAAGCTCCAAAGTCATGCTGCTCGTCTCATCCAGCCAGTCAGCCAGCCACAGGCAGTGCAACACATCGGCACGCACGGCACGATACTTGAGCGACCAGATCACCCCAGCGCGGTGTCCAGTGCCACGAGAACGAGAAGAGAGAAAAGCGAGGCCAGCAGGAGCTCGTGGGCAAAAGCGTTTCTCCACCCCAACCCAACCCAACCCGATCGATCAGGGATTGCCGGTTGAAAAGTTGCACCATATATCAACCGACACGACTCCCCCGAGGCCTCGATCGACTGCCTACCTTGTTATTCGTCGAGCTCCACCACGCCGGGTCATGACCGAAGTAAAATCACATGCGTGAATTACTACTACCTGGATTCGATCCGCGGCCGGCGCAACGGCAATCGGGGCCCCGGGGAGTGAGGCGACAGGGGGGTCCGGCCGTCGGCACAGTGTCCTGATAGGCTGTGATAGATGGCTACTGGAGTGATCCGTTCCTCTTGTTTGCCGTAGGCGACGCGGTCCTGCATGCTGCATGCATGGACCAGGGTCCAGGGGTGGTACGCAAGTACGTAGGTCATTCTCGAGCGGGAAGCCCCTCGAGCTAGCGCAACGTCCCGACGCCGTAAACCACGCAGTGCGTTCGCGCGGGACCACCCGATCCGTTCCCCGTACGTACGTACTAGCAGTTCGTTGCCCGTAATATAGCCGCATCGTCCGGCATGCATGGTCCAAGCGCGCCGGCGATGCCCCCGCGGCATTTATACGGCGCCGTCGCCGCCGCTGGCGTACGTTATCTGCGCATGCAATGTGCTAGTTGCTGCTCAGATCCGCATGTACGTACGCAGATTGCTGTGCGTCTGACATTCTTGCTGGCTCCATCGCGCGCGTGATGCCATCTTGACTTCTTGTCCGCTCGTATGGCATCCGCGTCTGCTGCACCCGGCGTCTCGGCCTGCGGCGGCCGCTGCACCTCGCCGTCCCCGGTGCCGCTGTCTAGAGCTGCGGCCTGATGCACGCACCATGCATGAGCGAGCGAGGCTCGGATCGCAACCAGTGGAGGACGTCCATCCGTCCGTCCGTTGTTGTCCGCGCGCAGCAGGACCAGACCACGACCACCACAAAGGTCACGGTTCGGACGGCGTCGCCGGCAAACACGTGACGCCTGGTACCGACCGATCGATCGCACAGACGCTTCATCACAGAGGACCCGGTTTTGTAGTACAAACTCGAGAAAGGCACCTGTCTGTGTGCTCTGCTTAGTTGTTTCCTTTACCTTCTTGCACCAAGGGCCGGTTTTTAGATAATCCGGTACAGGTTTTGCATGCCTGGTAACATGTTAACTGGGACCGCCTATCCGCTGTAGACACTTGTCGGTGTTTGATTTTTCTTTGAAGCACTAAATCTTCATCCAACGGCCACCAGTTGACCGCGCATGTTCTTCTTCTTCCTTCCTTAGGCCGCCAACGGACCCTGCGTCCCGTGGCCCGCGGCGTTATTACTATGCTCGGCTCACCTCGCCACCCCTCATACCCCAAACCGCCATCCACCGTAATGCTACCACCGCCCCCATCCATCCCTCTAACCCCCTCCCCCCATTCTACAGCGTCGGGGACGACCCCGCACCCCAACATGAACAGTCAAACCTCGGACTCGTTGTGGCGTCGCATGATAGATCTTGCGTGGGCATAGAAATATTTTTGAAATTGCATGCTACGTTTCCTAATAGCATGGACGGCTAAAGCCAACTCCAACGCACGACCCATCCGGTCCGGGTGTGTCCGCTTTGGTTCAAACGGCCAGACGCCACGACACAACGCACGATCTCATTCTTATTTTTTGTCCGTTTGACATCTAGCCCACCCCCACCCCATTTTCGCCGCAAAATTGCGTCCGGTTTGCTTCCAGACGGACGCGAACGAACGCCCACGCGCCTGCTCCGCGCCCGCCTCAGGTCCACATGGCAGCCGCCCACCTACCTCCCACTGCCCGCATTTACGACGCATGCGAGGGCGGCAACGCCTGTCAGCTTCCCATCGCGGGGTCGGCGTCCTTTTCGATGTGGAAGTTGTGGGCCAGTCAGTCCACACTTCCACTCCTGGTGACGCGTGCCTCCTCGAAGCTTGACACTGTGACGCCCGGGTAATTACGCTACAGTAATCCCCGCTAATGATGCCACGTCACCTCGATTCTTTGTGGATAAACTTCGCTAGTTGAAACCTGTTCAATTCAAATCCAAAATCAAGCAAACAATTAAGGTTTTTGAATATTGAAACTAAAATGTTTGGACTGAACCAAATAATGCATAGGTAATTGTGATGGAGAAATCACACTTTTATAAAATATTTAAATACTCTAAAATGAACAAAACAGTAGCAAAAAGAATTATTTAAAAGCTTTTTAAATAATAAAGCATATAAACTATTTTACTTTATGTGCCAAGTTAAATGTGGTTGTGGCATATTTACATATACTAAATTAGGTACAACTTTGATATTTTACAAAAACTAAGGTATATTGGAAATTAGAAAGCAGAAAAAGGAAAAGAAGTAAAGTAAAACAAAAGAAGAAGTAAGCAGAAAAAGGAAAAAAACCCCAAACCCCAGGCCAACCGACCCAGCTAGCCAACGGCCGGCCCGGTCGGCCGATCCACCTGCCGCCCACTTCTCCCCCCCCACAACCGGCAAGCCCAGCCACCCCGCTCTAACCCTAGCCTCACCTCTCGCTCCCTTCATTCCCTCCCGTGCGCCACACACACACGACTTGCAAACGCCTCTGCCCGATCCCCACTCCCCTCGCTCCTCTCCTCCCTCATCTCTCCCTCCCCGATCCAGATCGGATCGGGGTTGGCCCGTGGCCGTCGCCTGTCTTGCCTCGCGAGCCCCGCCCTCGTCCTCGCGCCCGTCCCTCTCCCTCGGCGACTCCTCTCGGCTGCGCCCGCGATCGCGCCCTCGGCGTCGGGACGCCGCCCGTCATCTTCTCCTCCCGCCGGTCCTCACCGACCCACGCCGCGCCCTGAGACCTGCGCCGCCCAACGCCATCGAGTCGCCGCTTGCGCAGCCCCGGCGCCTCGAGCGATCTTTAGCACGACTTGAGGCCCCGGTGAGGCCCGTCCACCCTCCTCCGCTTCCTCCGTCCGGGGACGCACCACCGCGCTCATCGGCCGCCCTTGCCTCCCACGCGTCGAAGGCCTTCGCGCTTCGTCGCGCTCACCTTGTCCTTGTCCCGCCCGCGTCGTCATCGCGCCTACACGCTGCGCCCGCCGTGCCACCACCTCACACGCTGCTTCGCTTCGCAGGTCAAGGCGCGATTCTTGGCTTCCGCCAATGCAAGGCCAACCGTCTGAAGGCCTCGCCGAAGCAGTGCGGGCTCGTCGTTTCAGGCGCCCTCTGGCGCCCAGCGCCGTGCTCACTATGGCCATGGGCCTATGACAATGGGTCCCACCCCAAAACGTTAAAAAATGATATATAAAAAGAATAATAAAAATATATTAATTAATTAATTAATTAATTAATTAACTAAATTAATTAACTTAAATAGTTGAGTTTAATTAACCTAATTAAAACTGTTATGTTAACACTAATAGTCATTAGTTAAGCAGAGTCAATGACATGGGTCCCTTGTCCCTTTGACTAGTCAATGCCTTAGTTGATGCTGTCAGGCGGTCAGCGGGACCCACTGTCAGCCTCTATGCTGCTTTGCTATGTACACTTTGTGTGTGCACGTAGCAATTTAATCTTTATTCTCGAATTAGTTTTAATTACAATATATCAATAAAATTTTAGAAAATCATAGAAAATAAACCATAGCTCAGATGAAAAAGTTTTATACATGAAAGTTGCTTAGAACGGCGAGGCGAATCCGGATACGCAATCCGTTAAATCGCCACACACCCCTAACCTATCGAACACGCAAACTTTCCTCTCCGGTTCATCATCGACAGACGTCCGAACCGGAAAACTTTCCGGATGTTTCCCCTTCGCCCGAAGTCGCCTAGCGCTGCGTTAGAACACGTCTAGCTCATCTGTTGTCTGTTATGCACTTGCACGCTATGTATTTCTTGTTTCTTCCCCTCTTCCCTCCGTAGACCCCGAGACCGATGTTGATGTCCTGTGATCGACTCGTCACCGACGACCCTCTCTCTTGCCGAGCAACCGGCAAGCCCCCCCTTGATCACGGATATCGCCTACTCTTCTCTATCTTGCTTGCATTAACGTAGTGTAGCATATTCTTGCTTTCAAATACTCCTATCTTCTTTGCATAGCTTTGTCCTTGTTACTCTTGTTGTTACCTTACCCGCAATCCTATATGCTTAGTATAGGTTGCTAGTACTTTCATCTGTGGCCCTACATCCTTGTCAAATCGCCATGCTATACTATCGGGCCGTGATCACTCGGGAGGTGATCACGGTATATACTATATACTTTACACTATTACATTACATCGTGGTTTGTTGGAGATGGGGCTGAAAGGACGGGTGGCTCCATCCCAGTAGAGGTGGGCTGGGTTCCCGACGGCCCCATTGTTACTTATGGCGGAGCGGCGGGGCAGGTTGAGACCGCCTAGAGAGAGGTGGGCTGGCCTGTTCGGCGCTCATGCGGATACTTAACACGCTTAACGAGGTCTTGGTATTTGATCTGAGTTGGCTCTGAGCTTATACGCACTAACCATCTACGCAGGGAGTAGTTATGGGTATCCCGCGTCGTGGTATCACCGAAATACTTCAGACGTCGGCGGACGGCGCTGGCCGGATTGGACTGGGCGCGCTTTGGGCTAGGTCTGCTTCCGGCCGCGTCGCATAACGTCTTGAGTGTGCTTTCGAGGCGATGGGCCCTGACCCTCGCGCTTAGGTTTAGACCGGCGTGTTGGCCTCTCTGTTGTGCCTAGGTGGGGCTGCGACGTGTTGATCTTCCGCGGCGGGCATGACCCAGGAAAGTGTGTCGGCCAAATGGGATCAAGCGTCTTTGGGTAAGATGGTGCACCCTGCAGTGAAGTTAATCTATTCGGATAGCCGTGATCTTGATGTGGGGCGACTTGGAGTTGTACCTTGAGCTTATGACAACTAGAACCGGATACTTGATAAAACACACCCTTCCAAGTGCGGATACAACCGGTGGTCGCTCTCGCTCGGGGTTATGAGCGAGGGATCGCGGGTAGGATTATGCTATGTGTTGTTACTTGGAGGACTTCCGATTGTCCCTCCTACATTGCAAGACGGTGACGAAGCGTAGTCTTCGTTAAGACTAGATATCCCCTCTTATTACGGCATTCTACAGTTCAGTCCAGCGATATGGCCTTTACACATATATCCATGCATATGTAGTGTAGCTCCTTGCTTGCAGTACTTTGGATGAGTACTCACGGTTGTCTTGTTCCCCTTTTCCCCCTACCTCTACTCAATTGCTGCAACAGGCGATGGAGCCAGGGCAGGCGCCACCCTCGATGACAACTACTACACCGGAGGTGCCTACTACTACGTGCAGCCCACCGCGGCGACCGGGAGTAACCTAGGAGGATCCCGAGGCGGGAGGCCTGCTCCTCTTCGATCTGTACCCGGTTTGTGCTAGCCTTCTTAAGGCAAACTTGTTTAACTTATGTACGTACTCAGATATTGTTGCTTCCGCTGACTTCGTCTATGATCGAGCACTTGTATTCGAGCCCTCGAGGCCCCGGCTTGTATTATGATGCTTGTATGACTTATTTTATTTGTAGAGTTGTGTTGTGATATCTTCCGTGGGTCTCGATCTTGATCGTACACATTTGCGTGCATGATTAGTGTACGATTGAATCGGGCGTCACAAATTGGTATCGAGCCGATTGCTGTAGGAATCCCCTTCCACACTCCTTGGCGAAGTCGAGTCTAGACATTGCAAAACTTTTACTAACTTGGCTGTGTGCCTTACGGCCCACGTCGCCATCGGGTGGTATTAGGATCTTTTACTCCTCGACCTTTACTCGGGATTCGAACTCTCTTCTATTCGGGTTAAGCGATTTTGCTAAAACAAAACTAACTTTAGGTTCTCGCAAGTACTTTCTCCGGAGAACCCCTCACTTCAGATGATAAATCGCTAATCGGAAGAATCCGAAGATACTCTCGATGTTCTCTCGAGACTTTGTGCTCATCACTTTTGCTATTCGACCACCGATAAACCCGTGCGGAAAACTACTTACACTTGCCATTCATACGATCATCCCCATTGATCTTGTTATTACAAGATACCGGAGTTTTCTATTGTTACGAGAATACTTTGTGCCTCTTGCCTAGCAGTTCTTTGCCACATGAATACCCTTATAACTCCTCGCACTTGTCGAGTATCCGCTCATCCCCCAGTTGTTCATATGTGTCACAAAAGTCTTCAAAATACTATTCGATCTTCCGAAAATCCTCTGGAGCCTTTGGCTCTTGAAATTCTTGCTTGCTTGCATTATGGTTAATCCCATAAGTCTCGTAGTCTTATTGACATTCCTTGTCATTATCATTTTGAGTCTGTTGACTCAATATGTTTGCAAATACCCGCAATCATCATTGATCCTTATAAATTACCTTTCTGGCTGAGATGCCATTCTTTTAACTGGAATTGGTTCTCGACCAATCCAATTGTCGTTGATTGTACCCTAAGGCTGTTCAACTTATCCATCCCTAAACAGAGCATTGCTTCTGATCCCTTGATTTGGGAATCATAATTCCTTTGCATTTGACAATTGAGTTAGTCAGTTGTTTCTATAATTTGATCTCCTTGCATTCTTCTACCTCTAGTTGAGTACTGATGCTCACGTCAGATCCCTCGTGGACCACCAGATCCTTTGTTGGATTTTATCTGACAACGCCCTTCATATTCAATAACCTTGTGAGCCTTTCACGATACATAATGCCTTTGGTAAATTGTATCCTCTGCTTTCTCAACCATGCTCGCCTTGAGCTTGAGTTAATTATTTCTAAAGATTCGGTATATGATTCCAAGAGGCCCTATGGGTAGAACATATGCCTTCACTAAACCGTGTGAACCCGAAAGTTTTCACGAATCATACTCTTCTGGTGCTTCGCCAGATAAAACTTTCAACACTGCAACTTCATCGAACGCGAGGTGAATGAAGGGTTATGCATTGGAGAAGTGGGAGTCGACCTTGAACTTGTGTTCATGCCCATGGACACGATGTAGATCTTATCATTAAAGCTTCTCTTAAATTAATTATTCCTTTGGTATAAGTTCATCTTATATCAGGGATCTGGCCTTTTGCAATCGTGGTTCCGACCATGTTCTCTTTTAAATACCATTTCTCGTGCAAGTTTTAGCACTTGTCTTCTGTAGAGCAATAACCCCCGTCCAACCTCTACTTTGATATGTCATCTAGTATTACCCCGGTATCTCGAGATTATCATGGAACCGCATAACCTCTTATGAGTTCTTCATCAAGTGCTACCTTCCCTTTGTTTCCAATTTTTCACGGGCTCGAAGTTTTAAACACTCAAAGACACCGATAAATGAACCGAGTCCTTTTCACGGTTCAACAACTCTTCAATGAGCTTCTATAAGTAACGAGTTTGTACCCGATCACGCCGTTCCTAGCCTGTTTGGCTATATCGTTGTCGTGATGATTTTAATTGTACTACCGTTCCTTCTTCTCGAAGCACAATTTTCGACGGTGAACTAACCTTCGTCGATCCTCATCGTCATATCATTTCTCCTGAACGACAAGCTTGGATTCGAGTTTGTGTCGTAACCTTGGTTCCAGTAACCTTTCACTTCATCATTACTTTGACTTGATGTCGTCGCCGATCGATTACATCTTCATGAACTCTCGCGACAAAGGTGTCGTGATCATCAACACTCTGAGCTCATCCAGGATATCAATTGAATTTATGATGAGAAATACCATCCTTGCCCTCGATGAATTGTATTATCATCGACCACTTTACTGCCTTCCCACCAACACAAGCTTGTTCATGTTTGGTGTTATACCTTGAGCTCCTTGCTACCCAGCAATCGTTCTTCTTTACCTTGGAAGTATTACCATCCTTATGTCAAGAATGTTCTGAGATTTGTTCCACCTCTTGAGAATTCTTGACATAGAAATACTTCTCTGAATCACCATTCTGACATTGGTCGTGCAACCCAACCCATCAGGCGCACCTTTCAACCAATGTTTACTTGTGTATGTTTTCCTCGAGCATACTTCCTTGTATCATTTGATCGACAAATGTTATCTCCTTGTTCACTTAATTGTGGAAGTCCATCTTTTGGGAATCTCGGTGAACTGCCGTTGAGTTCACAGACACCTCCTTGTCCTCTCCTTGGGTTAATGATGGACTCTTGTTAGCGGAAATCACTTCATAGTTCCTTTCCACCGAGAATCTTACATTGTCATATCGTCAATTTGCGTTGCACCTTTTCTTCTCGGTATCCTAAGTCCGAGGTATCCCGACACCAATCGGATCTGAATCTCGGTCGGATATGATGGTTGGGACAACTTCAAGAGTTATGATGTTGGTCCTTTGATGACCCGGTAGTATGATGTCATGCCTAGCACTTCCGGTGGAGGACCTATCATTATAGATTCCTTTTCAGCGGGGTTATCCTTTCATCCATGAGGGAATTGTAATCTTGTTTCTACAAGTTATTCCTGATGGATCCTTCGTGATTCCAAAGTCCGATCTTCACCTAAAGACCATGCCAATGCTATCTCGAAGCATGTCTGTGATACTCTGATTTCCAACAAGAACATTCGAAGCCCAATGCTAAATGTTTCTTGCTCAATTATCCAAACACCGTTGCATGGGTAATGTCATGAAATTTCTCTCCCCGTACCTAAGGGGTTTGCTAAATTATCTCCTGTCGTGGATATCTTGCTCTGCTGTCCTTGGGAAGGATATACCCTTGAAATATGTGTTTAAACATATTTCCTTTCCATTGTTCTGTTTAATCTGATGATCATATTTTCCATCCATTGGTTTGTTTAAACCTTTTCTATGATCTATATGATATGAGCAGTAATAATCCACTGCTTGTGCAAACACCTCGATGTACAACTCTGTCAGTAAGACCTTGTTACTATTGAGTTGACATTCCGGTAGCCATCGATGGACGAGAACCTTGTCTATTGGTCCGCCTCGTTCAACGAGCAGGAAAGTGGTTCGCCTCGCCCCTCGCCCTTGGTACCAACGTTGATGCCGACATAACTGACATGGTACTCTCTGACATGCCTTGCTATAATGACCGTGAAAGATGTCACTACTCCCCACATGGTGGGCCCATAACCCACAGTTTCACAGGATCGAAACGTGACTGCCCTGTACACCCCCTATTCCCAAAGTTATTCCTCGCACGTGACCTTGTAAGTAATTCACGGGCCACTTGCCTGTTGATCAATCCTGGTAACAGACGCGATACTTACTCTCGCTACCCTGAACCCCTTTCTCACTCTGGTTCAGGCTTCGAGCAACTATCTATCCGCTTGGAGCCTATTATGGTACCTTCGTACCTTACTCTCAAGGTATTTCATATGTTCAACTCGAGAGATAATCTATACTAATTCATGGGTTAACCCCAGATTGTTTCCCTTAAAAGCATTATGTCGTAGTGAGCTGCCCCTTACCTTTCATAAGTACGATAGAGTTCCCGAAGAAATGATGACCAGTTTATCATGATGCATCGGAATAAAGGATTGAAGACATCAACGAAAGGATTAACTTCTTCGAGAAGATCCATTAGATTATCGTAACTGGACCTTTCCCCTTGCTCCCTCTTAAATCTCGGACGAGATTTCTTGTAGTGGAGGAGAATTGTGGCCTTGGGTAATTACGCCACATAATCCCGCTAATGATGCCACGTCACCTCGATTATTGTGGATAAACTCGCTAGTTGAAACCTGTTCGACTTCAAATCCAAAATCAAGCAAACAATTAAGGTTTTGAATATTGAAACTAAAATGTTGGATTGAACCAAATAATGCATAGGTAATTGTGATGGAGAAATCACACTTTTATAAAATATTTAAATACTCTAAAATGAACAAAACAGTAGCAAAAAGAATTATTTAAAAGCTTTTTAAATAATAAAGCATCATAAACTATTTTACTTTATGTGCCAAGTTAAATGTGGTTGTGGCATATTTACATATACTAAATTAGGTACAACTTTGATATTTTACAAAAACTAAGGTATATTGGAAATTAGAGAAAACATAAAAAAGGAAAAGAAGTAAAGTAAAACAAAAGAAGAAGTAAACAGAAAAAGGAAAAGAAACCCCAAACCCCGGGCCAACTGATCCAGCTAGCTAACCGGGCCCGGCCGGCCAGCCCACCCGGCCGCCCTCTCTCCCCCAAGACAACCGCCAGCCCAGCCACCCCGCTCTAACCCTAGCCCTCACCTCTCGCTCCTTCATTCCCTCCTGCACCGCCCACACACACAGCCGACGAACGCCTCCGCCCGATCACCACTCCCCTCGCTCCTCTCACTCCCTCATCTCTCCTCCCCGATCCAGATCGGATCGGGCTGGCCCCTGTGGCCGTCGCCTGTCCGCCTCGCAGCCCCGCCCTCGTCCTCGCGCCCGTCCCTCTCCTCGACGACTCCTCTCGCTGCGCCGATCGCGATCCGCGCCCTCGGCGTCGGACGCCGCCCATCATCTTCTCCTCCCGCGGTCCTCACCGACCCACGCCCGCACCTGAGGACCTGCGTCGCCCGACGCCACTCGAGTCGCCGCCGCAGCAGCCAAGCGCCTCGAAAGCAGATCTTTAGCACGACTTGAGGCCGGTGAGGCCCGCCCACCCTCCTCCGCTTCCCCTCCGCCCCGGACGCACCACCGCGCTCAGCTGGCCGTCCTTGCCTCCACCCACGTCGCGGCGCTTCGCGCTCATCGCGCCACCTGCTGACCTTGTCCCACCGCGCCAGACGTCGCGCTTACACGTTGCGCGCCTGCCACCAGGCACCCACGCTGCTTTGCTGCTGGGCTGCGCCCAGATTCTTGGCTTCCGCCAGCTGCGCCCAGCCGTCTTGAAGGCTCGCCCGAAACGAGTGCGGGCTCGTCGGGCCGGCGCCCTCGGCGCCCTTCAATGCCGTGTTTCACTATGGCCATGGGCCTATGACAATGGGTCCCACCCCAAAACGTTAAAAAATGATATAAAAAAAGAATAATAAAAATATATTAATTAATTAATTAATTAACTAAATTAATTAACTTAAATAGTTGAGTTTAATTAACCTAATTAAAACTGTTATGTTAACACTAATAGTCATTAGTTAAGCGAGTCAATGACATCGGGTCCCTTGTCCCTTTGACTAGTCAACAGCCTCGTTGACTGCTATGCAGGCGATCAACAGGACCCCACCTATCAGCCTCTATGCTGCTTTGTGTACACTTTGTGTGTGCACGTAGCAATTTAATCTTTATTCTCGAATTAGTTTTAATTACAATATATCAATAAAACTTTAGAAAATCATAGAAAATAAACCATAGCTCGGATGAAAAAGTTTTATACATGAAAGTTGCTCGAGCGACGAGGCGAATCCGGATACGCGATCCGTTCGTCGCCACACACCCCTAACCTATCGAACCTGCAAACTTTCCTCTCGGTTCATCATCGACAGACGTCCGAATCGGAAAACTTTCCGGATGTTTCCCCGCCGAGATCGCCTAGCGCTGCGTTAGAACACGCTCTAGCTCATGCATTGTCTGTTATGCACTTGCACGCTATGTATTTCTTGTTTCTTCCCCTCTTCCCTCGGTAGAACCCAGAGACCGATCGTTGATGTCCACGTGATCGACTACGTCACCGACGACCCTCTCTCTTGCGAGCAACCGGGCAAGCCCCCCCTTGATCACCGGATATCGCCTACTCTTCTCTATACTGCTTGCATTAGCGTAGCGTAGCATATTCTTGCTTTCGGATACTCCTATCTTCGCCGCATTTGTCCTTGTTACTATGTTGTTACCTTACCCGCAATCCTGTATGCTTAGTATAGGTTGCTAGTATTTTCATCTGTGGCCCTACATCCTTGTCCGTCGCTGCCGTGCTATACTATCGGGCCGTGATCACTCGGGAGGTGATCACGGTATATACTATATACTTTACACTATTACATTACGTGGTACTGTTCGGAGATGGGGGTGAAAGGCGGGTGGCTCCATCCCGGTAGAGGTGGGCTGGGTTCCGACGGCCCCGATCGTTACTTATGGCGGAGCGGCGGGGCAGGTTGAGACCGCCTAGAGAGAGGTGGGCCTGGCCTGTTCGGCGTTCAGCGGATACTTAACACGCTTAACGAGGTCTTGGTATTTGATCTGAGTTGGCTCGAGCTTATCGCACTAACCATCTCTGGCAGGAGTAGTTATGGGTATCCGGCGTCGTGGTATCACCGGCACTTCAGACGTCACGACGAGCGGCGCGCCGGATTGGACTGGAACGCTCGCTGGGCTAGGTCGCTTCGGTCACAGACATAACGCAGGTGTGCTTTCGAGGCGATGGGCCTGCACTTCTGGCGCTTAGGTTTAGACCGCGTGTTGGCCTCTGTTGTGCCTTGGTGGGGCTGCGGCGTGTTGATCTTCCGCGGCGGGCATGACCCAGAAAGTGTGTCCGGCCAAATGGGATCAAGCGTCTTTGGGTAAGATGGTGCACCCTGCAGGAAGTTAATCTATTCGGATAGCCGTGATCTTGATAGCAGGGCGACTTGGAGTTGTACCTTGAGCTTATGACAACTAGAACCGGATACTTGATAAAACACACCTTCCAAGTGCGAGATACAACCGGTGGTCGCTCTCGCTCGGGGTTATGAGCAGGAATCGCCGGTAGGATTATTGCTATGTGTTGTTACTTGAGGACTTCCGATTGTCCCTCCTACTGTTGCAAGACGGTGACCGAAGCGTAGTCTTCGTTAAGACTAGCTATCCCCTCTTATTCGGCATTCGCATTCGGTCCATCGATATGGCCTTTACACATATATCCATGCATATGTAGTGTAGCTCCTTGCTTGCAGTACTTTGGATGAGTACTCACGGTTGTCTTGTTCCCCTTTTCCCCTACCTCTACTCGATTGTCGCAACAGCACGATGGAGCCAGGAGCGACGCCACCCTCGATGGCGAGTACTACACCGGAGGTGCCTACTACTACGTGCAGCCCGCTGACGACGACCAAGAGTAACCTAGGAGGATCCCAGGCAGGAGGCCTGCTCCTCTTTCGATCTGTACCCGCTTTGTCCTAGCCTTCTTAAGGCAAACTTGTTTAACTTATGTCTGTACTCAGATATTGTTGCTTCCGCTGACTCGTCTATGATCGAGCACTTGTATTCGAGCCCTCGAGGCCCCTGACTTGTATTATGATGCTTGTATGACTTATTTTTATTTGTAGAGTTGTGTTGTGATATCTTCCCGTGGGTCTCTGATCTTGATCGTACACATTTGCGTGCATGATTAGTGTACGATTGAATCGGGGGCGTCACAGACACGCCCAAACCCTAGCTCCGGTCGCCTCATCTCCTCCACCTCACCGCCGATGGAATGGGCTGGCATTGGATCCTCGGCCGCAAGGGGAAGCACGACCTCGAGGTCGGGTGGTCCTCCGGCCACCGCAACCGCTCCTCTTCCACCCACACCTCCAGCGCTCCACATCTCGCCGCAGGCGGCTGCTCCTCGCATGCGGTCGTACGTCAAGGCGGGGATATGCAAGCGTTATTGGGAGACGGGCACGCCGTTGCCGTGTCCCCAATAACTGGCATCTCTCCATGGGTCGGGTGCCCATTCCATCGATCCCAGTGAGCGGTCGTGCCCGCCGCAGGAGATCGACCGCCTCCACGCCCGCCTGCCGCCGGACCTCGTCAAGGGCGCAGGTATGCCTTAGATTCACCTCTATGAGATACCTCGTTCCGAGATGAGCACAACCTGCGGTGGCAGTCGTATTTTGTCGGCCGTCCACAGAGGCCGCCAGGGACACGCTCTGTCCACCGCGCGCGCGCTCTTATCCCGCCCCGGCCGCGCTGGCGTAGGCTGGTTCTCGGCCTGACGCCCACGCCTTCGCCATCGCCGTCCCCGCTAGCACCCACTCTGATGACCGTTGAGGAGGAGGAGGAGCTCATGAGGGTGGTGACGGAGGACTACGTCCGCACCCACGACGAGCATCAATGGCAGGACCTCGAGGAGACGATGGCCCTCTCCGCGGTCGGCGACGTCGCCATCCCGGAGCTCGACGTCCTCGTCAAGGAGGAGGCCATGGAGGACGTGCACGAGGAGGAGCCGACAACATGGAACCCGGCCTTCGTCGGCCAGTCCTGGTCGTGGATGGATACGGTGTCGTGCACGGCGGAGCCCGGGTGAGTGGACACCGACCCGTGGTCACAGTCACCGCCATGGCCAGAGGTTGTGCAAGCGCCACCGCAGCCGCCATAGCAGGCACCTCCGGCCTGGCAGGGGCCGCCAGCCCACCTCTGACAGCCATCGACGGCGGCAACTGAAAAAGACGGCAGCCGCGGTGACGACGTGCTTATCAATTTTTATTATGTCTTTTAATATAAAGTTTAGTTAAGAAATGTTTTGGATTGGACTTTTGTGAACGTTAATGTTTATAATGATATTTTTAAATTATTTGCAATGTCTATCTGGATTTGTTTTGAGGTCAAATTTCAAGTCCAAAAGGCAAATGGTTTGGAGTGTGGCAGGCCGGTTGGGCGCATCGCCAACCGCACGACCACGAGCGAACGTACGTGTCCGTTTTGCTGATCCAAACATTAAACAAAATTTGGACAAAACAGATGTCCGTTTGGGTTGACGGTTGGAGTTGGGGACCGAGTCACATCATCCGCCGAAGAGTACCACCAAAATCATCCCTCGTGTGAACCAACTTGTGGTTGGGATGGTTCGGTGGACAGTAGTATCCCAGCCCCGGGATTGAGGGTTTAACTTCTGCCTTCTGGTGCTCGCATTTATTTAACAGTGTTAAAAAAATCATCCTCGTATAGGCGTAGCCAGGTCCCTGATTAAAGTGAGACGTTATCTTCCTGTGAAATCGGCGTACGCGCCATGTGTAACTAGCGTGGTCGCTGCTCTCAATCTTTCAGGTGCACGTTACCGTTGTTGGCCCGTGTTTGGCTGCACATCCTGCCTGGTGATCGATACTACTCGCCACCAATTTCTCAACTTGTCATTTTCTACTCCCAAAAGTTGCTATAAGCGTTGCCGAGAATGAGCAAGTCGTTGGGCTCTTTGTCTACAAACAACAGTGTACCGCATATATATTTGAATTTCGCTTGCTATTAAATTGGGTAATACATAATGGAATGATGACGAAACCAGTTGTTTGGTAAACAAATTTTCCTCTTGATTAGATTGCTTGCTCTTAGATTGCGTGGTCCCGTAGGTGATGGGATTACCCACTCCCTAGCTAGCTAGCTAGCCACATGCACGAAAAGTGTAAGCCAGTCGGACAGTTGGCATCACAAATCAGTCATTAGTGACAGCACAAACCACGAATCAGCCCTTAGTGACAGCACAAACCACATTCTTCCAGCTCCCTAATCCAGTATCATCATAGGTGGGCCCAAGCAACGTGATAACTTAAACAAAAGGGAGATGGGGAGTTGGACACATCACGCATGATGTGCTTGGGTTTTGTCGGAAAAGTAAAACACAAGTGTACCTGTAGAACGAATGGGGAGGGGATCGGTGGAATTGAATAAGGACTAGAGAGGGATTGGTGAATTTGATTGTCTATTGTTTGAGCCTCATGGATATATATATAGGAGTATGTCATCATCATGGAGTATACGGTGACGTTCGATGGACGATGGCATTCTCATGTCAAGGGAGGTGGTGCGGTGCATACCACATATAAGTCGACGCGTGGGGATAGTGAAATGGACCACGTGTTGTGGCACCACGACCCGAAGGAGTGACGTAGTGGCAGCACGTGGATCGGTGCAACCGCAGAGGCGGCCTTGGGGCGGCAGCGTGGACGGCGCGCAGCGGTGCTACGACCCGAAGGGGCAACGTAGCGGCAACGCGCGGGTCGGTGCAATCTCAGGGATGACCTCGGGGCGGTGACGCGGACCACGCGTCGCGGCGCTACGGCCCGAAGAGGCGATGCAACGACAATGTGTAGGTCGGTACAGCAGCGGGGAGAACCACCGGCTACATTGCACGGATACTTCAGAAAGTGTGCGTATCCAGCCGGATACTGCCCCGATACTCGGATACTGCCCGATACATATCCCGTAAGTATCCCTTGATATTTTGATTTAAAAGAAAGAAAATAATGTTTGATACTCCTAGGATACTTTTGTGATACGTTTTAGATACCTGAAACCCCTCGTTCGGCGTGAAACTCCCTCAATAATAAAGGCGCATCTTTTAAAGATTCCCAACGTGGGTGTGAGTTTCATGTGAAAACATGTCTATCAATGTTTTTGTTCAATTGAAAGGTGAGCAAGAGAGAGTCGATGCATTGATTGGAACAACAAACCTAGGCAAATCTCACTACCAATTAATGGAAGTGGACTAAGTGCAAGAAAAGAAAGAGTTAATAGTACTGAGGCATGCTTTGACCTAGAAGCTCCTTAATTTTTTCTTCATATTTGTAATAATTAATATATGTAATATCTATATATAAACGTATCCCCGTATCCATGTTTTTAGAAAATTGATATATCGGACATATTCCTGTATCGCGTATCCGATACGTATCCAAGTATCCGTGCAACGTAGACCGCCGGATGGTGCCGCTATGGCGCGATGGGGCAAGACAGTGGCGCCCCGTTGCTCGATCGGTGGAGGGCGCACTGCACTCAGGGACAATCTTCACGGGACCTGCAGAGGTGCACGCAAGTGACTGGCCAGGTCGGTCGCGCGGCGTGGATGTGGCGCAGCACGGGCAGGCGGGTGATCAATCCGATCGCTCGCGAGGTTGGGGACGTTGTTCGGTGATGAAGTCGCCGAGCCACCAAGGCTACGCACGAATAGTTGGCGCGTGCACGCAGCCCACACCCAAGCGGGGCGCAAGGTGCGCAGCCGGTCAACGCATCAGATGGGTGACGGTGCCAAGGGCCGGCGGAGTGATGCAGCCGAGCAGGGTGGAGGTGTGGTTAGTGCAGGATCCTGATAGGATGAAGGTGACGACGGGCGGCGTAGAACGACGGGTGGACGGATGCGCGGACGACGGCCGTCCGGCAGCCGCGTCACGTGAGGCCGCCTAGTCCATGAAGTGGCCGGGTAGTCATGCTGTTGTAGGAGCAGAGATGTGCGAGAGTCGTCGGCCGGCCGCGTGCGGCGGCGCAAAACGATCTTAAATCGGAAAACTAAAAAGAAACGCCAATTAAAATGACCGGTCCGCGAGAAAAAACCCGGATCCAAGGATCGGGAAAAAGACATTCTAGGGCAGTTGATCAACAGGACCGGCAGACAAATCCTAGGTACGGGCGACGCGGCCCCCGGTGGCGTTCACGGAGATCAACTGGCCTGGGGTGGCACGGTGTGGAAGCGGCGGCTGGGGTTGTGGATCAGGGTTATGTTGATACCATGTAGAAGGAATAGAAAGAGATTGGTGGAATTGGTTGTTTATTGCTTGAGTCTCGTGGGCATATATATAGAAATACATGATCATCTTAAAATATAAGACAAGTTAGAACAAATTCTAATCTATCGTATGCTTTCTAAATAATCATGATACTCAACACTACCAATAGCCTGAATGTTAGATGCAGGCGGGGGAGGGTATTGCATGGCTCGACATTAGCATGCATGAGGGGATCGACGGAATTGATGAAGGACTATAGAGGGATTGGTGATATTGATTATTTATTGTTCGAGTCTCGTCGGCATATATATAAAAGCACATAATCATCTTGGAGTATACAGTGGCGATCGGTGGACGGTAGCGCTCCCATGCCGAGGAAGATGGTGCGGCGCATACCTCATATAAGTCGATGCGTGGGGATGGCGGAGTGGACCGCGTGCCGTGAGGCTACGGCCCGAAGGGGCGATGCAGGGGCTGCGCGTGGATGGGTACAACCGCAGAGGCGGCCTTGGGGTGGCGGTGTGGACAGCGCGCAGCGGCGCTACGGACCGAAGAGGCGACGCAGTGGCAGCGCTCTGGTCGGTGCAACCTCAGGGACGGCCTCGGAGCAGCGGCACTACGACCCGAAGAGGCGACGCAGTTGCAACGCGTAGGTCGGTGCAGCCGTGAGGAGAACCACAGGGTGGCAGCGATGTGGCCCGGCGGGGCGACGCAACGGCGCTCTGTTGCTCGATCGGTGGAGGGCACACTGGACTCAGGGACGATCTTCACGGGACCTACGGAGGCGCGCGCAAGTGACTGGCCAGGTCGGCCGCATGCCGAGGATGGAGCGAAGCGCAGGCGCGCAAGTGATCAATCTAATCGCTCACGAGGTCAGGGACGCCGCTTAGTGATAAAGTGGCCGAGCCACCTAGGCTACATGCGAACAATTGGCACGTGCACGCGGCCCACGCCCGAGCGGGGCACAAGGTGCGCAGCACAGCGCGGCCCGTCAACGCATCACATGGGTGGCGGTGCCAGGGCCGACGGAGTGATGCAGACGAGTAGGGTGGAGTTGTGGTTAGTGCAGGATCCTAATTGGATGAAGGCGACGTCGCGTGAGGCCGCCTAGTCAATGAAGAGGCCGGGTAGTCACGCCCGTGTTGAAGTAGAGGCACGCGAGAGTCAATGGGCAGCGACGCAAACCGATTTTAGATCGGAAAACGAAAAAGAAATTAATGCCGGTCAAGATGACCGGTGCACGAGAAAAAACCCGGATACAAGGATAGGGAAAAACATACTCAAGGGCAGCTGATCAACACGATCGGTGGATGAACCGTAGGTACGGATGAAGCGGCCCCCGATGGCGTTCAAGGAGATCGACTGCCCCGGGGGTGGAATGATGCGGAAGGGGCGGCTAGGGTTGTCGATCAAGGTTAAGTTGATATCATGTAGAAGAAATAGAGAGATTCATGGAATCATGTTTATTGTTTGAGCCTAGTAGATATATATATATATATAGAAGTATATGGTCATCTTGAAATATAAGACTAGTTAGAACAAATTATAATCTATCATATGCTTTCTAAATAAATAATCATGATACTCAACAGTACCAATAGCCTGAATGTTAGATGCAGGCGGGGGAGGGTATTGCATGGCTCAACATTAGCAGGCATGAGGAAGTGTTGTTGTGAAGCTTTGCTTGGATGGATCCGTGATATGTGCATGTCTCCGACTGGGGCAAAGCTACCCACGACCACTGCACCCATCGATCAAAAGGCACCGGCCAGCCAGGGCCGAATTTCGTGTTTTGACCCTTTTGACAAAGAATTTCAGAATCTGAACCTGGTTTGAATTTTTTTCGAGATTTAACCCTTTTTCCTACCGCCAGAGGCTCTGGCGGTAGGGTAGCACAGCCTACCGCCAGGGGTCCTGGCGGTAGGAAACTTATCCACGCCACACAAGCAGACGGCGCCGCCCCTCCGTCAGACCCTACCGCCAGGGGCCCCGGGCGGTAGGCTGTAACTCTACCGCCAGAGCCTCTGGCGGTAGGGTCCGGGCAGTTATTTCGCCCGAGACCCCGTGCCCTTCCCTTCTCCCCACCCCCCCCTCCCCGTCGGCAGTTCCTCATTTTCTCCCCAAGTCGCCCTCTCTCCTCTCTCATCTCCTCCACTCCCCCCCTCCCCCTTGGATCTTCACCGATTCTTCACCGTTTTTGCGGATCGAGATGGCCCCGAAGAGAGAAACGTAAGCTCCTCCAATCCCTCCAATTATTTTTTGCAAACTTGTTTCTGTTTCGACGCATTATTTGCTTGAAATCCCTCATATTTTTTAACTTGGATTGGTTTTTTTTCACCTAAGATTGATTGTAGTTATAGTTCTTAGTTCTTTAGTAACTAGTGGTATTGGATATGAACCCTAATCAATAGTTCATATGTTAGTGTGAAGATGAGTTTAGTTCATAATTTTTTGTTAAAAAATTATGATGTAATGTTGATATGAGGATGAACCCTAGTTTGATGATGCATTTTGATATGATGATATGATCTAGTGTGAAGATGAACACTAGTTTGATGATGCATGTTGATATGATGATATGAAGATGTTGTTTGGAAAAAATTGTTTAAAAATATGATGATATGATGTATGTCGGAGGATTTTTTTTGATATAATGCATGTTGATATGATTTGATCCATCATGTGTAGTAGATGTTGTTGGAGAAATATGCTTAAGATTTTATTTTGATATGATGCATGTTGATATGATTTGAGTTCATTTTTTGTTTATGTATGCTTTATGCTTATGGTGCTTTTGTTTGTGAAATTTTATTAAGGCGGCCACCTCTTGCGGACAGCATCGACCAACGGTACTGCATGCTGGACTGGGCATTCGACAAGGGTCATCGTGCCAGTTTCATAGAGAATGGAGAGGTAAGTTATATGAATGAAATTTTGATCAAAGTTTTCGGATTGATGAAAATAATTTCCTAACTTTTGGCATTCACTTTTTGACAGATGCTCCAGCCACTGTGCATGAGGGGTCACGGGGTTCATGGGCATATGGACTACGACGATCACTACACGCCGTTCTTCAAGAAAGCTCGTCTGTTGGGTTTTGTGTTGCAGTTCAAGCGTCAACCGCCGACGCTTGTCCACGCAGCTCTGACAGCGTTGATTGACCGGTGGCGACCGGAGACCCATTCTTTCCATATGCCATGCGGGGAGATGACGGTGACCCTCAAGGACTGGGAGATGATTACTGCCATGCCGATCAAGGGTCATGCACTCACCGGTCCAGTGGAGAGGACCAACTGGCAGGAGAGGGTCACCACCCTCATCGGCGATTGCCCTGGTGCCAAGAGTAACCATACATCCGGTGTGCCATTGATCTGGCTCTCGGAGCACCGGAAGACATGCCCCGAAGGCGCAGACGAGGCGACTGTGGAGTGGTACGCGAGGGCCTGCCTGTGGTATCTTCTCACCGAGGTCGTGTTTCCGCACAGCTCCGGAACTCGCCAAGCTGGTCGATTGTTCTTCCTAGCCGATCGGGATGCAGGGTGCAGTTGGGGACCGCATCTCGCCTACCTATACCGTTCGGTAAGAGAGTGTCAAATTGCCTACCTGCCTAGGAAAGTATGTCCATGACATTTTCTTATATCTGATCCTCATTTGATGTTTTGTAGCTTGACGATGCAACGCAGAGGACGGGAGACAAGTCCAACATGGGTGGCTTTGTCTGGGCCTTCTCCATTCGGATGTGGGAGCGGCTGCCGGTGGGGCGTCCGGAGAAGATGCCAAGACGCCCATGGGAAGAGTATAGCGAAGACGGCGACGAGACTCGAAACCCCACCGTAGCTTACGAGTGGGATGTTGTCAAACTCTACACGGGCCTAAATAAGACTTCGTACAAGACCTACACCAACGAGTTGGACGCTTTGATGCATACGCAGGTATATGAACTCGCTTAACACCTTTCTCTTTGATTCCACTTTTGACCGAGAGTGGGAACTTACCAATATATATGTAATAGGTAAACTGGCGGCCGTATCATGACCGAGAGTGGGCCTTCGATCTGAACGTGATGTGCGAGGCCGACAAAGGTCTCTGGCGGTGCATCATGCCCATGACCTGTGTGTACGTCGTCGAGTGGCACTTGCCACACCGCGTGGCCGCGCAGTTTGGGATTTATCAGCATACCCCACCAGGCCAGCCCACCGATATCGGCGGCCACGCGCTCCACCTGTGAGCGCTTTGTTCTCTGTGCCCATGATTTCATTACGCTTATCATGTTTCTTGTTACTTATGATGATCTCATTGCGCTTATGATGTTTCTTGTGGCCTATGCCTTGCAGGATGAGCCAGCAGAAGAATCAGTCGATCACAGACTGGGGAGAAGAGCATAAAACTCATGTGACAGAGTGGAACCGACGGAGGTACCAGAAAGACGTGGAGAGGAAAGTGACGGACTGGAATGCTTACCTGGACCGACACATGAGGTGGTACGATGATGGCCAAAAGCACCGCCTTCGGCTCAGGCCTCGGTGGACGGCGGAAGACATCGCAGAGCTAGAGAGGGATGACCCCGAGGAAGAGGCCTACCAGACCGGCATCAGAGACATGCACAGTGGATTTAGGGAGTTTGCACCCCTTATCAACAGAGTGGTAAGTTTGAACCGACGGTTGTATTTAAATTAATTCATTCGTCATCGTGACTGACTTATGCCGTTGCAGTCTGGTGAGCTGAACAGATGCATCTTTGAAGCCTCATATGTACTAGGTGCTCTCCTCGGGAGCGTACAATCCGAGAACAAAATGAGGGGGGCGATGAAGGTACAATTTCAGCCTCCTCAGAACAGATACATCTTGTTCACTTGCAATCAGTCGATCTGATACTTATTATACCCTTGTTTAATTGTGAGTGCAGAAATTCGTGAAGCGTTGTCGCAAGCTGGTAGGGCTGCTTGGGTGTGCTGGAGCTGGCTCAGTTGAAGCTTATCACCAGAGCACATTGTGGTCTCATCGGCTCATCGAGCCATGCTCCCTCGTCGTCTAGGTTGGTTGGGGAGGAGGAGGAGGAGGAGGAGGAGGAGGAGGCCACATATGAAGAAGGGGAGGAGGAGGATGAGAGCAACGGGGAGGAGGAGTACGACGAAGATTATGGATCTCCACCAACTCAATCATCTCAACCATCTCATTGCCAAGAAGAGGAATCCAAGAAGAAGGATTTGCCTTGAGTCCGGACCCTTTCCAGAGACCGGTTCCTCGCCGCCCAAGAAGAAGACCAAGAGACTCGCTCCAAGAGGGAAGGAGCAAGTGATTATGCTCTTCGATACTTGGCTCTTTTAGTTTGGTTGAACTTGTCTAGTGGTTGTGAAACTACGTGGAACTATGTGTTTGGTATTTGTGGATCTATGTGTTTGCTACTATGTGAAACTCCGTTGAAGTTCGTTTGAAATGTTATATGCACTTCAAGTTATCTAATGTTATGTGATGCCCAAGTTTAATTGTTTAAAATCTGTGATATTCTTTGTGATATTTGTGAAACTTTTTGTGATATTGTGTTATATTGAATTCGAAAACAAGTAACCAAATGGACTAGAAACAATAAAGAGAGGACCCACCGCTTGGTCTCTTTGCAGTAGGGCGGCAACTCACCGCCATCCCTCATGGTGGTAGGTCACACCTACCGCCAGGGCCCTAGCATTTTTCGTTACAGAAACTTTACACTGGAAAACTCAGGACCCTACCGCCATGAGATCTGGCGGTAGGGTCACACAGCCTACCGCTGGCTCCGATGGCGGTAGGGTAAACCTACCGCCAGGTCCACTGCATATTTCGTTACAGAAGGGTTGTACGGCAAAACCCTGCCACACCCTACCGCCAGGGGCTCTGGCGGTAGGTTTAGACAGCATAACGCCACGGCCCGTGGCGGTAGTTACTTATCCACGTCAGCACAGTCAAACAGCCGCTGTCCCCCTCTATCACACTCTACCGTCATGGGCCGTGGCGGTAGGCTGTCTAACCCTGCCGCCAGAGCCCCTGGCGGTAGCAAAAGGGTCAAATCCCGATTTTTTTTGCAACCGGGGGGTCAGATCCTGAAATTCTTTATCAAAAAGGTCAAAACACGAAATTTTGCCGCCAGCCAGCCAGCGTAGACAACTCCATCAACATACGATGGGTGCAGCAAAGGAACCCCCACTTTCTCCGGCCACCAGCTAGCAGTGGCAGCTCAAGATCATGTGAACCACCGTCCATGAGAACAAAGACAAGCAATGACCAGCGCTGTAGCAAGCAGAGAGAATCCACCGGCCGGTCAGTGAGCATTATATCATCACCACCAGCAAGATATCACCGCAATAATTTGATTCCGATGGCAGGAGTACGCACGCACGCGCGCACGGCCGGCCTTGCCAGGGCCGCGTGTACAGCTCGGGGCATCTCCACGCCTGCGATGCAAATGTCGGCGGTCAAGAGTCAAGGCCTGTCAGCGACGGCAACCGCCCACATGCACTACAATGCACAGCGCCTGACAGGCCTTTAACTTCCACCCAGATCGGTCAGACGGACAGACAGGCAGTCATCGGCTCACTGAGTGGTTAATCAATTGTTAACAGTTCGTCGGCCGGCTGGCGGTGCAGGATTCCAGGCTTGTTCTTGGCGCAAAAAGGCTCTCCCTCCCTCGCTGTGCGCATCGACGGTCGAGGACAGGGCATCCGTGCATGCATGCATGCATGCGCGCGCGCGGCTCCACCGCTCCGGACCACCGGCTAGCTGCTGCTCAGCTAGCGGCAGTAGCGACACTTTTGGAAAAAGATGGCGCTCCATCCATGTGTGCTGGCAGTTGTCGATGAACGAACCCCAGAGCTCGCGTCGCCCTCGCCAGGGAATCCTATGCCGCGGCGTGGTGGCGTGGTGCTGGTGGGCTGAGATGGTCCACCTGGTAGGTACTACGTGCGTGCTCCGCTGAGCTTGGCCTGGGCCGTGCATGCGCCGGGAAGACGTTGGGCGTGGTAGACGCTGCACGGCGACAGGCATATTGGCAACGGCGGTATGGCACCGCGAGTCACTAGCGCGCGCGAGGACGACGTGGTGCCACTTTGCTGCCTTGTGGCCGGGCGCGGGCGGCCGATCGTTGTTCTCCTTGGGCATGAAGCAAGAGCAAGCGCGCATGCTGCATGTGGGTCGGAGGTAGTACAAGGCAAGTCAGCGTCGCAGGAGCAGCCAGTGCGCGCGGCCATGGCACCTACCGCAACCGTAAAGCGCACAATCAAGGCTGCTTGATTGTACGCGACGCCCTGCGTTGCCGACGGCCACGGCGATGCGGGCGCACGCGCGCGCTCTCTCGTTCTTGTCATCTTGTGCATGCGGCCGTGGTCTCTTTCGGTATTTCCTGTCAGATGATCAGTCACCGGCAATTACACGCGAGCAACCGGTAAGACTTTTAAGCGTACGTGCCGCTAGACACCGGAAATTCATTTTTTTACCAAAGTTCGAAAAAAAGGCAACGTTGTTGACCGAATTCACTAGTTGAGGACTACTCGTTGGATAGATCACTCCAACCTTCCAGTGGCGCGTTGCATGTGCGCCATTTGTCGCAATCCGTGAGTTTTTCTTTTTTTTTTAGATCCGTTTATTCAAAATGTTTTATCCCTTAACCGTGCGTTTAAATCTCGAACCGCTTTCACCGTTGGATTCGTCGCATTGAGATTTTTAAATCTAGATCCCATGTTGATAGGCTTTGAAGAATTTATTTCACGAAAAAAACAGACAGAAAAACTGTACCAGGAGCACGGGTTTTTCCCTTTTCGAAAGAGGCACGCCCGTGCCTCTCACGAAATCACAACCGTACCTCTCGCAGAAACAAAACCGTGACTCTCGCGGAAAAAAAAAGGAAACGCATTTTTTTCGTTTCCGAGGAGGCACGGCCGTGACTCTCGCTAAAGCACAACTGTGCCTCTCGCAGAAGCAAAATCGTGACTCTCGCAACAGAAAAAAAAGAGAAAACATATTTTTTTTCGTTTTCAAGAGGCACGGCTGTGACTCTCGCGAAGTACAACCGTGCCTCTCGCGGAAGCAAAACCGTGACTCTCGCAAAAGGAAAAAGAAATAAAAACACATTTTTATTCCGTTCCCAAGAGGCACGATCGTACCTCTCACTAAAGAACAACCGTGACTCTAGCGGAAGCAAAACCATGACTCTCGCGAAAGGAAAAAAAATAGAAAACGCGTTTTTTGTCGTTTTCGAGGAGGCACGGCCGTGACTCGCGAAATGAAAAAAAATTGTTTCCGTTCTCGAGAGGCACGGCCGTATCTCTCGCGAAAGTAAAACCGTGCCTCTCACAGAAGAAAAAACTTTGCTCGCGAAAGGAAAAGAAAACACGTTTTTTCGCGCAAAAATCCAAAAGCTAAGGAAGACCGGTCTAAAACCACAACGTCGTAAAAACCCGGGAAAACCCGTTTAAAAAAAGGAAAACGCGTGCGAAAAAATAAAAATAAAATAAAATTTGGAGGGTGCGCCTAAAGCACGACACGTGACGAATGACGAGAGCGCGCCAAGTGGCGCTGATCGTTACGAGGCTCCTGAAGGAGTGTTCGTTAACTAGTTGCTCTCGTTGTTGTCCCCTGCCAGCGAGCGAGCCCATTCAGGGGAGCTTGTGCATTTGCCCGAATATTTTTCGGGTGAGGCTCCATTTGACGCTTTGTGCGTCAAAATGCCGGGCAGATGCACACAGAGAAACAACGACTTGGTCAGCCCATTTGCGTCCCGCATTGATTTTCATGTAAATCTTTTTTTCTGGCCGGTTATCTCAAAAAGATCAATAAAAATAAAAAATTCAGGTAAATTTAGAAACTTAACAATGTTTTAAACAATTGAGCATTTTTTTAAGAATCTTAAAAATAATTTATAATTTTCTAGACTTAGCAATAAAAATGTCTATTTTCAAAAACAAAATTAAATTTTAAGAAGATTCACAAATGCAAGAAATATTTCCGAAATATGTTGTCAACTTATAAAAAGATATAATATAAATAATATTCTCAAACTTTCTAAATTGTTCTCATTTTATAAAATAATTTGAAAAATGGGAAATGTTCAAACAAGGAAAGAGTCGATAATATTGTCGGCCTTTCCCAGAGAGCAGGCCCATTGAGGGGAGCTTGTGCGTTTGGTCAAATTCTTATTGCGGGGGTCTTATTTGACGCTCCCTGCATCAAATGCTAGGCTGACGCACAGAGAGTCGACAACTAGGCTGGCCCATTAGCGCTCCGAATGATTTTTTATGCACATCTCGTTTTCTAAAAATATATTCAGGAAATATAAAAATCAGAGATTTTTAAAATACATATAGGATTTAAAATGGAAGTTCGCAAAATTATTATTATTTCTCTAATTAACTACAAAAACATTGTATTTAAAAAAATCTCGAATTTTAAAACTATTTCGGAATGTAAAAATGTTTTTGAAAAATGTTCTCAATTTTTATAAAACTTCTCTAGTATAACTAATATCGTCACATTCTGAAATTGTTTTAATATTTTAAAAATGAAGTTTAGACGTGCATTTTAAGTAAGATTTTTTTAAAGAATTATGGATAATGTTCAAAAAAATAGTGATCTAAACACTCTTATATTTCTTTATAGAGAGATTAACATTTCCGGTTTACTAAATACTACAAACATAAAAAAGGGAAACCATAAAAAGGAAAAGTGAAAGAAAAATAAAAAAGGAAAAGGAAAGGATCAAAAATAACATAAAAGGAAAAAAATGAAGGCAAACTTTCAAAGTCACGGAGGTTGAGCCAAGAACCCTCCAAAATTGGGACAAACTATTGGAAATGCAATTTATCACAACGAGGAATGAAGGAGAGGTCAGGTGGAGGCAGGGTTCACGGAACACTTTTTTAGGAGATACATATTGTGTTCATCTAGATAAAACATATTTGGTTTTCTTTTCTAAGAAATTCACACGACATAGTTTGTCCAAGAGGCTTTCTTTTAATGGGCACTTGCTTTCAAGACAATTTTTTCTATATTGGTTGGCCTAGTCCCAAGAACCGGAAAGTCAAGCGGGCTAGTTTTTTTTTAACTCACTGGGCTAGTTTGGGGCAGGGTCTTCCATTGTTTCCCTTGATCGAAAAAAAACTTCAGTGTTTTCTCTTTCTTGACCGTCCCTACAAAAAGTGATCTGATGTCAACAATAAACAGTAGGTTTGTCTAGAAAAACAGTAGGATAATGTCAAATGCGCATGTATCCTATATATTGAAATAGTTGATCTCCATCACCTCTATTATCTTAAGATGCACACATGCCACACATCGAAGCCTCGCAATATGCATGAGAAGAAGTTTCTCAGTATTAGTTGGTTGCCATTATTTCAATTTTATCTCTACATGCACATACATCAAAATGGTTTTCATTACACCACAACTGAATTCCAAAGCTGCGTGTGGGGTATCATCGAGTTAATCCAAAATTTGATCAATTTAATACTCTGGTCTCTAGTAGATAAATTAGTAAAGGATTTTATGACGTCCAATTAGCATATTTTACACACAAAAAAGTGTTTTCCATTCAATGTTTCAAATATATTGCTTCTTTGGGGTCCTAAGGAAATCAGGCAAAAGATGCGCCCAAACGCTAGTAGAATACAAATTTTATACGTCTATGATGCAAAAATTACTATGCAAAATGTGATGCGAAAGGCATTTGTTAGCCTTCGCGACTTTCTTTGGATTGCTAGTTCGGGTATTGTTTGTTTTGGTTCCCTGTTGTATTGTTCTTGTTCCTATAATGCAAAAGTAGAGCTCCTGCTCGTTCAGGTAAAAAAACCATCCACATGCTAGTAATTATCCTTTTCATTTTTCTTATTTTCTACTCCCTTCGTCCTGATTTGCTTGTCACAGGTTTGTGCGACAAGTAATTCGGGACGGACGGACGCGGTGTTTTGGCTCCTAGGTGCATATGCACCCATTGTATACATATACATTTTAAAAAGTTGAAAAATTCGGAACAAAAATCCCGCGGGTATATCCGGACATTCTATGTGCATGCACAAAGTTTCGGTAAAAAACGACGTTTTTTGTGGCTTGTGTAAAAAAGATAAAGAAATGCAAAATGAATAGTTGTAATGAAGCATCAGAAATTGTCTTTTTTTACACAGGCCACAAAAAACCCTCGTTTTTCATCGAAAACTTTGTGCACGCACATAAAATGTTTGGATATAGACGCGGGATTTTTGTTCGGAATTTTTCAACTTTTTAAAATGTGTATTTAGACAATGGGTGCATATACACTTAGGAGCCATTGCCAATTTCCGGGGACGGAGGGAGTATTGTTTTCACTATGGACACAACACCAACATGCAATTTTTTTCCCAACTGCGCAATGCCCCTTTCCATTAATTGTTTGCCACAAATACAATCATCCGCCTTTGTGGTTCCAAATACAAAAGTAAGGATTACGCTAAAAGGAAGAGGAAAAGGGAAAATCAAATTGGGGCAGTAGCAGGAAATCTTCTACAACCTATGACAACCTCAGGGAGAGTTACACAAACAAAAGAACAAACATAGATACACAAGAGCTTATTTCCACATCATAGCTTAAAAGAACTGGCCCTAATCAGCAAAGACGACCAATCAGCTTTTTCTTGAAAAGTGGAGCAAGCCTCGACCTCTGTATCGAGTGATGCACACAACCATATTAATAAATAATCAACAAAAGTGTGACAAAAACATACATGAAACAACTCGAAGCCACCACCACTCCTACAAACTTGGCAATGGGGAATGCGCTCATGCCCCACCATCTAGAGCCGGGGTAACCACCGATCCGCCCGCATGACGTACCAGGAGCAAACACCGGGTGCAGCAGAACCAAAGCGTACACCACATGCACACGCTTAAGAAGCCGCCACCACCATCGAACTACTGACCCTTCTCTAGGAAAGAGATCCGCATCATCCTTGCCAAGCCGGTCAACTGTCGACACTGCTACTGTGCCAAACAGCGCCACCGCCCTGCACTCGTCCATCAAGACGCATCCGCCGCTAAGACTCCACTGCACCATACCGCGCGAGGCCCGCCGTCATTGACCTGGTAGATACGATGCCGCTCCACCTCTGTAGCCCTCCATCTAGCACTTGCTCCAAGAATGAAGCCTCAAAGAGGGGTGAGGGAGTTCCGGACTAGGGGGTGTCCGGATAGCCGAACTATCATCCTCGGCCGGACTCCAAGACTATGAAGATACAAGATTGAAGACTTCGTCCCGTGTCCGGATGGGACTTTCCTTGGCGTGGAAGGCAAGCTTGGCGATACGGATATGTAGATCTCCTACCTTTGTAACCGACTCTGTGTAACCCTAGCCCTCTCCGGTGTCTATATAAATCGGATGGCTTTAGTCCATAGGAAGAACAACAATCATACCATAGGCTAGCTTCTAGGGTTTAGCCTCTTTGATCTCGTGGTAGATCCACTCTTGTAACACACATCATCAATATTAATCAAGCAGGACGTAGGGTTTTACATCCATCAAGAGGGCCCGAACACAGGTAAAACATCGTGTCCCTTGTCTCCCGTTACCATCCGCCTAGACGCACGATTCGGGACCCCTACCGAGATCCGCCGGTTTTGACACCGACATTGGTGCTTTCATTGAGAGTTCCTCGTGTCGCCACCGATAGGCTCGATGGCTTCTTCGACCATCATCAACGACGCAGTCCAGGTGAGACTTTTCTCCCGGACAGATCTTCGATTCGGGCGGCTTCACACCGCGAGCCGATTCGCAGCCATCTGGAGCAGATCGAAGCTACGCCCGCCGTCGGTCGATTTGAAGTTTGAACTTCACGGCCGACATCCGCGGGACTTGATCCTCGATGGAGTCGATCCACGGCCGAGCGTGCCGCGACCGCCACGGCGAACATGATTTAGCTCGCAATGGACAAGACTCGAGGTCAGATCGAACCCGCTCCGATCTTCAATTCGGAGCCGGCTGCGCAGATCGGGGACGGATGGCTAGACACCGCCTCGGGGGCTGCAACCTCTATGGCGATAGAGCCGAACACTGATCTTGTCCCTCATAAAGCTCGCGACTCCGAGGTGCCGGACTCCTTGCCGGATTTCGAACCTCCCGCGCCCCCTCCGATCGAATCCGATTGGGCGCCGGTCATGTTGTTCACCGCAGCGGACATCTTTCAACACTCACCTTTCGGCGACATCTTGAGTTCGCTAAAGTATCTCTCGTTATCAGGAGAGCCCTGGCCGGACTGCGGTCAGGAAGGTTGGGATGCGGACGACGAAGAAATTCAAAGCCCACCCACCACCCACTTGGTAGCATTGCCGACGATCTAACCGACATGTTAGACTACGATTCAAGACATCGACGGTATGGACGACGATGCCGGAGGCGAACAAGAACCAGCGCCACCGGCACCGGAAAGCCACCTCATCATATGACATATACATGGTGGATATCCCAAAGGATGGGAATGGCGAAGGAACAGAGGAGGATGACCCTCCAAGAAACAGCCCAAGCGCCCGGCGTCCAAGGCGCGCTCTAAATCCCGCCCACAGAAGAATGAAGATTCCGCACCGGAGGTATCAATACACCGGACGGTGCGAAGACAATCCACTCCGGCAAGATCCGGCGCGCAGAGGATGGAGACGCCATCCTCACGAGAGAGCGGCGAAGAAGAGGTAGAGGATTATATGCCTCCCTCCGGAGACGAAGCAAGCCTCGACGACGATGAATTCGCGTGCTCGAGGATCCCGTCGAACAAGAGCGTTTTAGACGCAGGCTTATGGCCACGGCGAACAGCCTCAAGAAAAAGCAGCAACAACTTAGAGCTGACCAGATCTGCTAGCCGACGGATGGATCAAGTCCTCGCGTCAAGAGCATGAGCTCAACGCCTCCAAAAGCTACCCTAAACGCAAGTTGCTCCCCGATTAGAGGAGGAGGCTTACGAACCCGCATCACCAGGAGACAATACGGTGACCGACCACCCGTGGTCGCGACAGAGAGGCCTCTAGGCCCTTCACTAGAACCGCACTCGGCATCGCTCAAAAGCACACGCCATAGGGGAACGCCCGACCTGCGAGATATATTGAGGACAAGGCAAGACAATCAAGATCGATCTATGGATCGCGTGGGCGCCCCACGGTGCGTGATTTACAACCGTCGCTACGGACACAAGAAGTCGGCGGGCCGAACAAAAGCAGCATAAAGCTCTTTTGAGCTCCGCCGTGATATCGCCCAAAGATGAGGCGCCAGACACCCACTATGCTTCATGAACGAAGTAATGGATCATCAAATCCTCAAGGGTTTAAACCCGCCAATATTGAATCCTATGATGGCACAACAGACCCCACGGTTTGGATCAAGACTATCTCCTTCACATCCACATGGCCCGCGGTGACGATCTTCACGCCATCAAATACCTCCCCTCAAGCTTAAAGGACCAGCCCGACATTGGCTCAACAGCTTGCCAGCAGAGTCAATTGGGAGCTGGGAGGACCCGAAGCCGATTCCTCGATAACTTCCGTGGCAGTTATGTGCGACCATCGACGCGATGACCTAAGCCACATAATTCAGCAGCAGACGAATCGGCCGACAATTCGACACGGTTCTTAACCAAGAAAACCAAATCGTCGACCGTCCGGATGCGGAGGCCCTCGCGGCCTTCAAGCATAACATCCGCGACGAGTGGCTTGCCCGGCACCTAGGACAGCAAAAGCAAATCCATGGCAGCCCTCACATCACTCATAACCCGCTTCTGCTGGTGAGGACAGTAGCTAGCACACAGCAACAAGCTCGGCAAAAATTCGCGGTCCGGACTTCAAGGACCGAAATGGCAGGCAGCGTCGTAATAAAAACAAACGCCGCATTAACGGCGATAATATTGAGGATACGACAATCAATGCCGGATTCAGAGGCTCTAAACCCGTCACCGGAAAATCCATTCAAAAGAACTACTCCGGTCCGTCCAATTTGGACCGAATACTCGACCGCCAGCGATACATGGCACCCCGAAAAAGCCAGCTTAACCACACCAACAGGACTGTTGGGTATTCAAGTAGGCAGGCAAGTTAATTGTCGAAAACAATGACAAGGGGCTGCATAGCGATGACGAGGACGAGACCCAACCGCCGAACAATAGAGGATGGAAGGTTCCCCCACAAGTGCGGACGGTGAACATGATATACGCAACGCACATACCCAAAAGGGAGCGGAAGTGCACTCGTGGATGTCTACGCGATGGAGCCAGTTGCCTCAAGTTCAATCCATGGTCCTCCCGCCCGATCACTTTTGACCGGGACCACCCCCAAAGATCCGCCACGGCGGATTCGCCAGACCGGTCTTAGACCCAATCGTCGATGGATTTCACCAAACCGTAGTCCCGATGGACGGCGGCAACAACTGAACCTGCTTTACCGTGATACGGCGCAAAATGGGCATAAACCCTAAAGGATAAAACCTACCAAAACGATCTTTAAAGGCGCCATACCGGTGTAGAAGCCAATTATACAGCTCAATTACACCGAAGTGGTCTTGGATCCCGGATAACTTCCGAGCGAGGAGTTAATCTTCGACATAGTCCCGTTCGCAGCGGCTATCATGCCTTGCTTTCGGACGCATCGCGCTTGCAAAGTTCAACGCGTGCCGCACCACGCATACCTCAAGCTCAAGATGCCACGCCCTCGAGGAGTCATCACGGTCAACGGAAACACCGAACGCTCTTCCGCACGGAGGAACATACATGCTCTCACGCGAAGTGTAATGCATCCTCTTAAGGCATTTCGAGTCCGCCGTTAAGCGGCCGGACACAGCTAAGCGCCCAGAGTAACTTACAACAAGACCACCGCACGCCCGAGCATCGCCAGAGAGTGAGGCCCCAACCCCAGCTCTGCGAAACGTCAGCAGGTCCTTCGCACACCATTACGCTCTGAAGATACCATGGGCATGGGCAGAGGGGCACGACCATGATAAACCCAGATTGCGGCTCAACCACACCAGGGGCTCTCAAGTGTGTAGTTCCTTTTTATTTTCTTTTTACCTTTTACTTTTTACCCATAGGACTCCGCTTGTCGATGCCTGTCCGGCAGCAGACCTGCCGAACTCACGATGCAACAGCTGTGGAAGGATAAAGGCTACAACGAATATACTGGTGGTCTGCATTACGAGCATTTTATACACCAATCTGCAGCCTACCCCTGGAGGGGGACATGTTTAACAGTCCCATACCTTGTTTATTGCACTATTTGTATCGTTCTGCATTCGTAGCAACACTTATTGAATAAAACAATGCAGCACCTTTTTGCTTATAATTGCATTTCTTTTCATACATATGTTCATTCACAGATGTTGCATCCGTACACTTTGGTACGGCTAATATACACCAGGGCTTATGTTTCCCGATTATGGTATGATGAGTCCGAACACTTTCACAAGTGCGGCACCTCAACTTATAGCACTATATGCATCGGGTTCAATCATGTCTTGGGTCAATAGTTGGGTTTGCCGGCTCCCATGTTTTGGTACCTTACGCCCGTTATATCGGCTAAGGTAGCACGGGAGAACCACTGCGATTCCGCCCCAGCTTGAGCTGGGTTAACGCCTCGATGGAGAAAGCTAAAACTGACCGTCATGATGAGGCGAGAGTCGCTCGCTGTTCGAGAGGTTTTTGCAGTCCATAACGACTTATGCCGCTTAGAGCGAGGAGCCGGATCTCGTCCGGCCAAGGCGTGATAGCGCCCCAAATTCGCCTTCCAAGACTAGGGGCTTCGCCAAAATTTAAAATTATAGAATTCTATGGCTAAGGAGAGTGTTCAAGCATTATAAGTCCGGTTGCCTTGTTCGCTGTGTTGAGCGCCTCCTAGATGGACCCAAAATGGGAACAAGAGCGCCAAGTTTATCCCGAACACCCCAAAGACTCGTGGCATGGGGGTGGAGCCGACAACTTGCCATCTCTCGATTTGACAAACAGCCGCATGTAAGGTAATATTTTAAATTAACAAGCGTTGCTTAGCGATATGAACTAAGTTTTCAGCGCAGATAACAAAATGCGAGTCTACTCAAATATTACATCTTTGGAGCACTCACCCGCAATAGTGCGGGCGCCCTTCAAAGACACTCTTATAATACATCTCGGGCGTGCGATGCTCCTTGCCCTCCGGTGGCGGGTCCGTCACGAGCTTACGGGCATCCATCTTGCCCAGTGCACCTTTTGCGGGCAAGGCCCGACAGGCACCCTCAATACAAGCGGAATGCTTGATGACTTCTACCCACGGGCACGCATCCATCACCGCCGCACCAGGCCAAGTAGCTCCTGTGCATGGCCTCCTTAGGCCACAAACGAACTATGAGGCCCTTCATGGCCTGCTCGCCTTCTTAGGAGCTCGACCAGCTGCTTCACTGGTCGCTAAGGGGCACGGATGTCCGCCTCAAAGATACCGAGACCGAAGACCTTCTCCGTCGAGCTCCCTCCTCGCCCGGTAGAATGCGGCAAGATCGGACACGCCATGAGGAAGATCTGTGAACGCCTCCCGAGAGCTCCGAATTTGGGTAAGCAATGTAATTAACACTCACATTCTTACTTTGCATGAAAAATGCCTTACCCGCTGCTATTCTCTTCACCGCCTCAACCTCTGGAGGGCCTTGTAGGCTTCGCCTTAGCGGCTTTGGCACTCTCAAGAGCCGTTGCAAGCTCGAGACTCTCGAGTCTCGAGTTACGCCCAAGCTCTCATGTTTTTTCACGAGATCCCGGAGCTCTTGTTGTACCTCCGCCACCCGCGCCTCCTGCTTCTCTCGCTGTGCGCTCCACGACCAGACACGTTCGCCGCTGCCACCGCCCTCCTTGTGGTCGCCACCTCGTTAGTGGCCCCTACAATACCCACGTTATCCTTGTCATTTTTCTTGCAACCAAATCCTTTTCAGAAGGTACAATTTTCATAAGGTATTACTCACCTTCTTTTTCCTCGAGCTGCTTGGCATGGCCGAGCCTCGTTCTCGGACCGCCGAGGTTTTCCTTCAAAGTATTGACCTCCCAACATCGGTCGGGCGGAGGTCAGCAGCAAGCAGCCTGCAATCCCATATTGACATATTTTTATGACTCCGCTTATCTTTCTAAAGATCCTCATCCGCTTTTCTTTCCGAACACCGAACTAAGCATCGGGCTACCGCCTATGCGGTACCATTTTACATATATTGAAATTCTTACCTCAAAGCTCGTTAGAAGGCTGCTGAAGCTTCGGTCAGCCCGCTCTTGGCGAAGCTGAACCTTCCGAATCACCGCACTCATAATAGCGGTGTTCCTCTTTGATGGAGGCGCCGTTGAGCGCCCCAAGAATTATCCGCACCTCCGGTTGGACGGAGGCAGCCGGCGTCATGATCTTGCCCTTCTTACGAAGGGTCGCCACGGACTCGGAGCCACTATGGCCTCCGTGGCTGAGTCCGGTACAAAGTCCGGAGGGTGTCTGTGACACCTCCGGGGCTGCTCCTCTGGTGGGTCCCTTCGGGATCCCACTCGGCCGTCTGCTGCACGGGGTGGAGGCAATCGGAAGGGAATCCATATCCGACGCACTCCAAGGACCCGCCGGCGAAATGGGAAGATCATCCTTGGGCGGACTGCGGGGTTGTATGCGGCATTAGAAAGACATTATGTGGCTAAAAGAAAAACCTTGAAGTTATTCGGGAGTCCGGATACTTACGATCTCGCCAGGCTTGGCCCTTGGAGGCCATCCGCTGTCGCCATCTTTGGCGTTGGCGGAGCAGTCCGGGAAGAGTTTTTCCTTCTTGATTCTTGGCCTCCCTTGTTGGGGAGGCCTTTTTTCTTCCCTCCCTCGCTGGGAGAGGCTTTTTCTTCTCCTACTCGCCTTGGTGGAGGATTCGCCTCGGATTCATCATCCGATAGCACCTCAAAACGGAACTCTTCCGAGTCCCGTGGCCATCTTCTTGGCCTTCTTCTCCGCACCACGTGGGTGCCGGAGCCAGAGCCCCATTAGGCGGGCGTCCGCTGGGTCCTTCGGCAATGGGGCGGACAGATAGTCCGCTCGCCTTCGCCACCATTCTGTCAAAGGTAAAGGGAGTTTAGATCCGCATAGAGCCAAACTATGGAAAACAAGTGGTGAAATCACTTACCTCGTCACTGGACGCCTGAAGCGGAATCCGCGATCTTCGTAGCGGATGCGGAGCTTCGGCGCCTTTGAACAAGACCTTCCGGACATCTTCGACGTAGTGTCGAAGAGCCCGCCAGGTCCGGTGCTGCGCGGATCAAACTCCCACATGTTGAAGCCCGTCGCTGCACGGGAGAATCCGCGGATGAGCATGACCTGGACTACGTTGACAAGCTTGAGCTTCTTGTCCACCGGCTTACGGATCTGAGCTTGGAGTCCGGCTCCTCCGAATCCCCAAACCGCCACTCTCTTTCCGGGAGGTGAGCCGTAGGGATGCCAGATCTGAATTGGGGCGCGCCCAATCAGGTCACGCTGCTCGGTGATGTAGAACCACCCCGATTGCCACCCCTTGATGGTTTCCATGGAAGTGCCCTCCACCACGTAACGTGGGACATCCCGCCCACCATGGCACCTCGCGCCCGCTTGGCTGCCCTTCACAACCTTCGCTTGACATCAAGGTCTTGAGCCACAAGCCGGTGGGGCTGGATGCGAGGAAGGCCTCGCATACCACGATAAACGCCGAGATGTTGAGGATGAAATTCAGGGCCGATCATGGAAATCTAGGCCATAGTAGAACATGAGCCCCTGACAAAGGGATGAAGGGAAGCCCATTCGGAGGAAATGGGGAAGAAATACTACCTCTCATGGGGCTCAGGGTTGGGGACGAGCTCTCCCTCGTCGGGGAGCCGGCGCGCGGCGTTCTTTGGACAATATCGGCGTCGCGCAGCTTCTGGATCTGCCCCTCCGTGACGGAGGAGGCCATCCACTTGCCTCCCGCTCCGGACATAGTTGGAGAAGGTTGAGGTGAGAAGTGCGGACTTGGGCGCTGGAGCTCGAGTTCGCGGAGATGGATAAGCCAAGGAGGAAGAAGGCGCGGGTAAAGGGTTGGATCTTTATCCCTTATATGGGCGGACACAAACATGTGTCCCCACCGCCCGGTAAAACTCGCTATCTCCCAAGCGCCACAATCAATGGCGCGTTGGGTTACCCACGTCCGTATTGATGGGAATCCCGGAATAAGGGGAACACGATCTCTGCTTCGACAAGACGTGCCAAGGAAACCGCTTCGCTAAGCGTGCTGAGGTGGAACAATAAAAACAATTTGAGTAAAGGCTTGGTAGTGGTGCGACGTCACGCCATAGAATACGTCAGCAGATTGATCTTGTGTAATATTATTCTCTCTACGGTGGTATGTGGAATTTATTTTTGCAGAGCCGGACACTATCTTGGTGTTCACAATCTTTTATAAATTATTCGGAGGAAGAACCCGCCTTGCAATGCCGAAGACAACATGCGCCGGACTAACTCGTCATTGAAGCCTGGTTCAGGGGCTACTGAGGGAGTTCCGGACTAGGGGGTGTCCGGATAGCCGAACTATCATCATCGGGCGGACTCCAAGACTATGAAGATACAAGATTGAAGACTTCGTCCCGTGTCCGGATGGGACTTTCCTTGGCGTGGAAGGCTAGCTTGGCGATACGGATATGTAGATCTCCTACCTTTGTAACCGACTCTGTGTAACCCTAGCCCTCTCCGGTGTCTATATAAACCGGATGGCTTTAGTCCATAGGAAGAACAACAATCATACCATAGGCTAGCTTCTAGGGTTTAGCCTCTTTGATCTCGTGGTAGATCCACTCTTGTAACACACATCATCAATATTAATCAAGCAGGACGTAGGGTTTTACCTCCATCAAGAGGGCCCGAACCTGGGTAAAACATCGTGTCCCTTGTCTCCTGTTACCATCCGCCTAGACGCACAATTCGGGACCCCCTACCCGAGATCCGCCGGTTTTGACACCGACAGGGGGTGTGACGCCAAACGTCACCATCATCCAATCTCGAGACACAGATCCAGGATGTCAGCTGGAGCAAACGACCCTTCCCTTAGTCAGCTAGAAACGACAATTACTCGACTCAGATACTTCTTCACCTAACTTTTAAGATATCAGGATTGCTCAATTCAGTCAGCATTGTGAAGACCAGCGTGCGTTGTAGCAGTTGGAGCCATCAGAGATACCAACCTAGAAGTTTCGGCCATGAGCTTATGTGCCACCCCGTGAAGAATGTCCTTGTCTGTAGAAGACCTGACCAACACATCAAAAATGAGAAAATAGTGTAAATGACCTTGCCACATGTTTATCAAATGTGATCATGTTTCTTTCAGTCCAGATACCCCAACACACTGCAACAATGCAAGGCATATGAAACTTGCCCCAAGTAAAAGGTATATAGTTAGGTTAAGCGCTGCCGCAATGATAAAGGACAACAAGAGGCTAATGTGTCTCAAATATATCTAATTTTTTGCTTGTTTCATGTCATATTTATATTAAATTAGCATACTTTTGGCACCTATTTAAATCATTTTTATTATTTTTCTTGACTAACTTATTAATCCAGTGCGAAGCGTTAGTTGATGTTTTCCACAGTTAATGGACTTTGTAGGAAAATAAGTTTTATCAAACTAAAAAAATCCAGGAAAGAATCAGCGGAATACTGAAGTCCATAAGCTTCTAGAGGACACTGACATAGGCCAGGGGGCACATAGGGGCCCCACACACCACCCCACGCGCCCTAGGGGGCACGCCCCCTACCGAGTGGGCCCCATGAGCCTCCGAATTACCGCCTCTCGATCCCATTGCCTTTATATATCTCCGAAAACCTCCAGGAATTCATCATCCTATTTTTTTGCCACCGTAAACCGTTGTTTCTTCGAGATCCAATCTGGATGCCATTTCCAGTACTCTGCCAGAGGAGCAAATCTTCACGGTGGCCATCTCCATCAACTTGAAGGCCACCATGATTGCCCGTGGATAGTTTCCTTTGGACTATGGGTCTATGGTAGTAGCTAGTTGATTTTCTCTCTCATGTTTCTCAATAGAAAGATCACACAAGCGCCCCTACTTGATCGTGATCCATCTAATGTAATTTTTCCTATGTGTTTATTGGGATATGATATTCTCATTTTATGATCAGTTTTATCCATGAATTCTTTTGAGATCTATTTGGTTAATTTTTAGAGTAATTCTTATTCATACATGATCTCAGATCCATATTTCTTTATCTGACCAAGATATGGTTTGATCTCCAAGAGGGAGTTGTGTATGATAGTCGGGTTCAATCTTGTAGCCGTAGTGACCAAAAAATAAAAAATGCTTGCATTATATTGTTGCGCTAAGGATGAAAAATTTTCATGTCACTAGTTGTCGTTTGTATGCAGGGTGAAGAAAATATATCATCGACTTTTTTTCACTACTTAATGCAATACTCTGTTTTACTTAAGACGAATGTTGGATAGTAGTCTTAGGGTGGAGTATTAGCTATAAGATGACGATCTATAGATATTGGGACATCATGCTCATATACTAATTATGTCATGGATAGTCAACTCATAAATATTGTGATTTTAATTTATCTTCTTCCTATAATCTTCCAACCGCAATTTAAGTTTTATTCTACTTCCTTGCCGCAATCAAATCTTTCGCACACTTGCGCTTTTAATTCCTTTCTAACTAGCACAGTTAATGATATTGACAACCTCACTAGTTAAGTTGGGGACACAAGGAAGTTTTGTTTTGTATGTGCAAATACTAACTACTAGTTGGAATCTGGTAGCTCTCACGGATTGGATATACCATGAGGTCACTTGACGAAACCCTTGCACTTGCGAGCCGAGCACCTTTCTAGTGGAGAGGAAGCGGAGTCCCCCATAACTCTACCAAGGATAACCAGATAGCTTTAGCCATTGGAGAACCAAATAATAGGGGCTTAGCTGATACCACATTAGTACAAAATGAGCAACCAGGATTCCTAGTTCAATTTCGTTTTATCATGTTATCCGTAGTAAGAATTGAAATTAGAGAGAGTTGTCACATGAAAATCATGATTTTCGGTGGAATGGCAGCCTTCCAGATCAACTTATTATAGCACCAACCAAATCTCTCTAAAACCATCGGTATACATACTTGTGGTAAAATTGCCATTATTATTACGAGCCCATAACAACTTAGCGGGTGAGGGGTTCTAGGGAATGTTCTGCACAATGAAAATAATTCTATCCCATTGCTGAAGTAAGTTATCAACCAATCTAGAACGAAATGTGAGCTGAAAGTTTCCAGCAACCAGCTCAACAATGGTAGGCTCATTGTCGGTGTCAAAACCGGCGGATCTCGAGTAGGGGGTCCCGAACTATGCGTCTAGGCGGATGGTAACAGGAGACAAGGGACACGATGTTTTACCCAGGTTCGGGCCCTCTTGATGGAGGTAAAACCCTACGTCCTTCTTGATTAATATTGATGATGTGTGTTACAAGAGTGGATCTACCACGAGATCAAAGAGGCTAAACCCTAGAAGCTAGCCTATGGTATGATTGTTGTTCTTCCTATGGACTAAAGCCATCCGGTTTATATAGACACTGGAGAGGGCTAGGGTTACATGAGTCGGTTACAAAGGTAGGAGATCTACATATCCAGACGCCAAGCTTGCCTTCCACGCCAAGGAAAGTCCCATCCAACACGGACGAAGTCTTCAATCTTGTATCTTCATAGTCTTGGAGTCCGCCGATGATGATAGTTCGCTATCCGGACACCCCTAGTCCGAACTCCTCAAGAGCCTGAACCAGGCTTCAATGACGACGAGTCCGCGCGCATGTTGTCTTCGCATTGCAAGGCGGGTTCTTCCTCGAATAATTTATAGAAGATTGTGAACACCAGGATAGTGTCCGCTCGCAAAACAAGTTCCACATAACACCGTAGAGAGAATAATTTTTGCACGATCTGCCGACATATTCCGCGCGTGACATCACACCACGGCCAGCCTTTATATGAATCGTTTTTATTGTTCCACCTCGGCGTGTTTTAGCGAGGCGGTTTCCTTGGCACGTCTTATCAAAGCGTAGATCGTGCCCCCTTATTCCGGGATTCTCATCAATACGGACGTGGGTAACCCATCCGCGCCATTGATTACGGCGCTTGGGAGATAAGCGAGTTTTACCAGCTGGTGGGGACGATAGCTTCGTTCATTCATATAAGGGGATAAGGATCCACCCTTTCACCTACGCCTTCTTCCTCCTTTGCTCATCCATTTCCGCGCACTCGAGCTCTAGCGCCCAAGTCCGCACTTTCCTCCTCAACCTTCTCCAACCATGTCGAGCGGAGGCAGATGGATGGCCTCCTCCGTCACGGAGGGCACATCACAACACCGCTGGAGGCCGGATACTTGTCCGGCGATATCGCGACAAAGCTGCCCGACGCTGGGCAGCTCATTCCAACCCCTAGTCCCCATGAGAGGGTGGTATTTATCCCCACTTCCTCCGCTGGACTAGGTTTTCCACTTCACCCATTTGTCCGGGGCTCATGTTCTCATCTGCGGCTCGACTTCCACGACCTGCCCCAAATTTCGCCCTCAACATCTCGGCGTTTATCGTCAGGTGCGAGGCCTTCCTCTGTATCCAGCCCCACTTCGCCTATGGCTGAACACCTTTAATGTCAGCCAAGGTTGTGGGCGGCCGTCAAGCCGGAGTGCTTGAGGCGCCATGGTCGGCAAGATGGCCAAAGTCCTATGGCTCGAGGGCTCCTTTGTGGAGACAATAAAGGGGTGGCAATCGGGTGGTTCTACATCACCGAGCCACGCGACCTGAATGGGTGGCGGCCCCGATTCAGATCTGGATTCCCCACACGGCTCTCGCCATGGAGAGAGACGGCCTGAAGTGGGGGATTCAGACGAGCTATCCGGACTCCAAACATGCGTCCGAAAACTCGTGGACAAGAATCTCGTGCTTGTCGACGTAATCCGTGTGATGCTCATCCGCCGGATTCTCCCATGCCAACAACGGGCCTTCAATTTGTGGAGTTCGATCCGCACAACACCGAATTTGAGCCGGCTCTTCGATACTACGCACGAAGATGCCCGAAGGTGCTGTTCAAGGGCGCGAAGCCCCGCATCCGCTAACAAAGATCGCGGATACAGCTCGCGCGCCAAGCCGGCGAGGTAAGTTATTTTACCCTTTACGGACTCTTTTTCATAGATTGACTCTCGTGGGATCTAAAACTCCCTATTCTTCGACAGATCTGGTTGAAGACGTCCGGACAGATTAACTGTCCGGCCTTTGCCGAAGACTCCAGCGGACGCCCGATTGACGGGTTGTTGGCTCCGCACCCCATGTGGTGCCCGAGAAGAAGGCTAAGAAGGAGGCCACGGAACTCGAAGGAGCTCCCGACGCCAGGTGTTGTCGGATTCTGAAGTAGAATCTTCTCCTGAAGACGAGGAGGAAGAAGAAGAAGAAGCTTCTCCCCCAGCGCGGGAGGAGAGGAAAAGGAAGGCCGCCTAACCGGGAGGCCGGAGGGTCCAAGAAGGAAGGACCCTTCCTCCCGACTTCTCCACCAACGCTGACGCATTTACGAGGAGGATTGTCCTACAAGGGCCAAGCCCCTGGCGAGATCATAAGTGTCCGGATACCCATGGATTTTTATTATTGCAGAGTGTTCTCTAATGTCGAACAATCGTGCAGCCCGCCCAAAGGCGAAGTTTGCCGATTCATCGGCGGGTCCCAGGCTCGTCGGAATGGAGAGTACTGCTCCCGACCACCTCCTCGCTTTCACGCTGCGGACAACGCCACGCGGTGGGGCCCCAAGGGGCTTGGTCACGAGGAGGTGGCGAGGAGGTGCCACAAGGCAACCTCCCGGACTCAGCGCGTGGGGGCAAGACCCCCAGGCTCTAAGCCCGACCCTTGTCCGGACTCCATGCCGTAACCTTTGGCGGTTCCCGAGTCCGGCAAGCGATCCCTTTGCAAGAAGGGTAAGACGCCGGTGTCCTCCGTCCAACCGGAGGCACCGGATAGCTTACTGGAGGCGCTCAACGACGCTTCCATCGAGGAGGAGCACCACACTGTTATGAGTGCGGTGATCCGGACAGTTCGATCCGCCAAGAGCGGGCCGACTGAAGTCTGCACCAGCCTCCTAATGTGCTTTGAGGTAAGAATTTCAATATATGTAAATGGTACCGCATAGACAGAGCCCTCGATGCTCGGTTCGGTGTTCGGAAAGAAAAGCCGGACTGAGGATCTTTAGAAAGATAAACGCAGGAGTCATAAAAAATATGTCAATATGGGATTACAGGCTATGCTGCTGACCTCCGCCGCACTGACTGCCGAGGTCAATACTTTGAAGGAAAACCTCGAGCGGTCCGAGAACGAGCTCGACCATGCCAAGAAGCAGCTCGAGGAAAAAGAAGGTGAGTAATACCTTATGAAAATTGTACCTTACAGAAAAGGATTTGGTTGCAAGAAAAATGACAAGGATAACGTGGGTATTGTAGGGGCCACTAATGAGGTGGCGACCCTGAAGGAGGCGGTGGCCGCGGCCGAACGTAATGCGGCCGTGGAGCGCACCGAGCGAGAGAAGCAGGAGGCGCGGGTGGCGGAGGTACAGCAAGAGCTCCAGGATCTCGTGAAAAAACATGAGAGCTTGGAGCGTGACTCGAAGACTCGAGAGTCTGAGCTTGCAACAGCTCTTGAGAGTGCCAAAGCCGCTAAGGCCGAAGCCTACAAGGCCCTCCAGGAGGTTGAGGCGGTGAAGAAAATAGCAGCGGGTAAGGCATTTTTCATGCAAAGTAAGCATGTGAGTGTTAATTACTGTTCCTTACTCAATTCGAGCTCTCCAGAGCTGCTCGCAGATCTTCCTCGCAGCGTGTCCGATGCTGCCGCCAGATTCTACCGGGCCGAGGAGGGAGCTCGACGGAGAAGGTCTTCGGTCTCAAGATGCCGAGGCCGGACATCCGGTGCTTTTAGCGACCAGTGAAGCAGCTGGTCGAGCTCCACAAGGCGGCCGAACAGGCCATGAAGGGCCTCATAGTTCGGCTATGGCCTAAGGAGGCCATGCCCGGAGCTACTTGGCCTGGTGCGGCGGCCGATGGATGCGTGCCTGGGTAGAAGTCATCAAGCATTCCGCTTGTATTGAGGGTGCCTGTCGGGCCCTTGCCCGCAAAGGTGCACTGGGGCAAGATGGATGCCCAGAAGCTTGTGACGGACCCGCCACCAGAGGGCAAGGAGCATCGCACGCCCGAGATGTATTATAAGAGTGTGCTGAAGGGCGCCCGCACTATTGCGGTGAGTGCTCCAAAGATGTAATATTTGATTAGACTCGCATTTTGTTATCCTGTGCGCTGAAAACTTAGTTGATATGCGCTAAGCAACGCTTGTTAATTTAAAATATTACCTTCTGTGCGGCTGTTTATCAAATCTGAGAGATGGCAAGTCGTCGGCTTCAGCCCCCATGCCACGAAAGTCTTTGGGGTGTTCGGATAAACTTGAGCGCCTTGTTCCCCTTTTGGGTCCATCTAGGAGGCGCCAACACAGCGTAACAAGGCAACCGGACTTATAATGCTTGAACACTTTCACTTAGCCATAGAATTCTATAAGTTTAAATTTCGTGAAGCCCCTAGTCTTCGGAAGGTCAATTTGGGGCGCTATCCACGCCTTGGCCGGACAAGATCCGACTCCTCGCCTAAGCGGCATAAGTATTTAAGGACTCGCAAAAACCTCTCGATCAGCGATCGCTCTCGCCTCATCATGACGGTCAGTTTTAGCTTTCCATCGAGGCGTTAACCCAGCTCAACTGGGCGGAATCGCAGTGGTTCTCCCTGCTACCTTAGCCGATATAACGGAACGTAAGGTACCAAAACATGGGATCGGGCAAACCCAACTATTGACCCAAGTCATGATTCGGAGCCGATGCATATAGTGCTATAAGTTCGGGGTGCCGCACTTGTGAAAGTGTTCGGACTCATCATACCATAATGCGGAAACATAAGCCCCGGTGTATATTAGCCGCACTAAAGTGTACGGATGCAACATGCCGTGAATGAACATATGTATGAAAAGAAATGCAATTATAAGCAAAAAGGTGCTACATTGTTTTATTCAATAAGTGCTGCTACGGATGCAGAACGATACAAATAGTGCGATAAGCAAGGTATGGGACTGTTAAACATGTCCCTCTCCGTGGGTAGGCTGCAGATTGGTGTATAAAAATGCTCGTAATGGAGATCACCAGATATTCGTTGTAGCCTTTATCCTTCCTCGGCTGTTGCATCGTGAGTTGGCAGGTCTCACGCCGAATAGGGCCTCGACAAACGGAGTCCCGTGGGTAAAAAGTAAAAGGTAAAAAGAAAAGAAAAGGAACGACACACTTGAGAGCCCCCGGTGTGGTTGAGCCAGCCTCGGTTTATCGTGGTCGTGCCCCTCTCCCCATGCCCATGGTATCTTCAGAGCGTAATGGTGTACGCGAAGGACCTGCTTTGACGCTTCGCAGAGCTGGGGTTAGCCGCATCGCTACGCTGGCGTGCTCGAACGTGCCGTGGTCTTGTTGTAAGTTACTCGGCCGCTTAGCTGTGGTCCGAGAATTGCCTTAAGAGGCTGCATTGCACTTCGCCGCGAGAGCGGCAGATGTTCCTCCGTGCGGAGAGAACGCTCGTGTTCCGCTGACCGTGATGACTCCTCGAGGGCCTGGCATCTTGAGCTTGAGGTATGCGAGTGCGGCACCGTGTTGAAATTTGCAAACGCGATACGTCCGAGCAAGGCATGATAGCCGCTGCGAGCGGGACTATGTCAAGATTAACTCTCGCTCGGAAGTTATCCGGGATCCGAAGACCACTTCCGGTGTAATTGAGCCTGCATAATTGGCTTTACACCTGGTATGACGCCTTTAAAGGTCGTTTTGGTAGGTTTAATCCTTGAGGGTCTATGCCCATTTTGCGACCGTATCCCGGTAAAGCAGGTTCAGTTGCTTGCCGCCGTCCATCGGGACTCGGTTTGGTGAAATCCATCGACGATTGGGTCTAAGACCGGTCTGGGCGAATCCGCCGTGGCGGATGTCGGTGGGGTGGTCCTTCGGTCAAAAGTGATCGGGCCGGAGGACCATGGATTGAACTTGAGGCAACTGGCTCCATCAGAGACATCCTCGAGTGCACGCCTCGCCCCTTTTGGGTATGTGCGCTATGCGTATATCATGTTCACCGCCCGCTTTTGTGGGGGAAACCTTCGTCCTCTATTGTTTGGCGGTTGGGTCTCGTCCTCGCCATCGCTATGCAGCCCTTGTCATTGTTTTCGCAATTAACTTGCCTGCTGTTGAATACCCAACAGTCCCTGTTGGTGTGGTTAGTTGGCTTTTCGGGGTGCCGTATCCGCACAAGCGGTCGAGTATTCGGTCCAGATTGATGGACCGGAGTAGTTCTTTTGAATGGCTTTTTCCACGACCGGGTTTAGAGCCTCGAATCCGCATTGATTGTCGATCTCAATATTGTCGCCAGCACGCGGCGTTTGTTTTTGTTACGACGCGCCCCGCCATTTCGGTCCTTGAAGTCCGGACTGCGAATTTTTGCCGAGGTTGTTGCTGCGTGCTAGCTACTGTCCTCACCGCGCAGAAGCGGGTCAAGAGTGATGTGAGGGCTGCCATGGATTTCGGCTTTTCCGTCATAGGTGCTCGCAAGCCACTCGTCGTGGATGTTATGCTTGAAGGCCGCGAGGGACTCCGCATCCGGACAATTGACGATTTGGTTTTTCTTGGTTAAGAACCGTGTCGTAATTGTCCGGCCGATTAAATCGGCTGTTGAATTATGTGGCTTAGGTCATCGCCGTCGGTGGTCGCACATAAGTGCCCCGAAGTTATCGAGGAATGCGGCTTCGTGTCCTCCCAGCTCCCAATTGACTCTGGCGGCAAGCTGTTGAGCCAATGCCGGGCTGGTCCTTTAAGCTTGAGGGGAAGGTATTTGATGGCGTGAAGATCATCACCGCGGGCCATGTGGATGTGAAGGAGATAGTCTTGATCCAAACCGCGGGTCTGTTGTGCCATCATAGGATTCAATATTGACGGGTTTAAACCTTCGGGATTTGATGATCCATTACTCGCCCTGTGAAGCATAGTGGGTGTCTTGGCGTCAGATCGGGCGATATCACGACGGAGCTCAAAAGAGCTTTGTCTGCATTTTGTTCGCCCGGCCGACTTATCGTCCGCGCGACGGTTGTCGCCACGCACTGTATGCCCACGCGATCCATAGATCGATCTTGATTGTCTTGCCTTGTCCTCCAATATATCTCGCAGGTCCGGAGCGTTCCCACGTGGTCGTGTGCTTTTTGAGCAATGCCGGGCACGGTTCTAGTGAAGGGCCTAGAGGCCTCTCTGTCGCGACCACGGGTGGTCGGTCACCGTATTGTCTCCCCGGTGATGCGGGTTCGTAAGCCTCCTCCTCTAATCGGGGAGCAGCTTGCGCTTAGGGTAGCTTTTGAGGGCGCTTGAGCTCATGCTCTTGCCGCGAGGACTTCATCCATCCGCCGGCTAGCAGATCCTGATCAGCTCTACATTCGTTTGCTTTTTCTTGAGGCTGTTCGCCGTGGCCATAAGCCTGCGTCTAAAACACTCTTGTTCGACGGGATCCTCGAGCACCATTTAATTCATCATCGCCGAGGCTTGCTTCGTCTCCGGAGGGAGGCATATAATTCTCTACCTCTTCTTTCGCCGCTCTCGTGAGGGTGGAGTCTCCATCCTCCGCTACTGGATCTTCTTTGGAGTGGATTATCTTTGGCACCGTCCGGTGTATTGTTACCTCCGTGCCGGAATCTTCATTCTTCTTTGTGGCGGGATTTAGAGCGGCGCCCGACGCCGGCGCTTGGGCTGTTTCTTGGAGGGGTCATCCTCCTCTGTTCCTTCGCCATTCCCATCCTTTGGGATATCCACCATGTATATGTCATATGATGAGGTGGCTTTCCAATGCCCGGTAGGCGCTGGTTCTTGTTCGTCTCCGGCATCGTCGTCCATACCATCGATGTCTTCGGAGTCGTAGTCTAGCATGTCGGTTAGATCGTCGGCTGCTACAAAGTGGGTGGTGGGTGGGCTTTGAATTTCTTCGTCGTCCGCATCCCAACCGTCCTGACCGCAGTCCGGCCAGGGCTCTCCTGATAACGAGAGGCACTTTAGCGAACTCAAGATGTCGCCAAAAGGTGAGAGTTGAAAGATGTCCGCTGCGGTGAACTCCATGACCGGCGCCCAATCGGACTCGATCGGAGGGGGCGCGGGAGGTTCGAAGTCCGGCAAGGAGTCCGGTACCTCGGAGTCGCGAGCTTTATGAGGGACAAGATCGTGTTCGCTCTATCGCCAGAGGTTGCATCCCCGAGGCGGTGTCCAGCCATCCGCCCCGACCAGGCAGCCGGCCCGAATTGAAGATTGGAGCGGGTTCGAGCGGCCTCGAGTGGTACCGTCCGGTTGCGAGCTAAATCATGCTCGCCGTGATAAAGGCGGCACGCTCGGCGTGGCTCGACTCCATCGAGGATCAAGTCCCGCGGATGTCACCGTGAAGTTCAAACTTCCAAATCGACCTAACGGCCGGGCGAAGCTTCGATCTGCTCCGGATGGCTGCTTAATCGCCCATGATCTTGAAGCCGCGAATACGAAGATCTGTCCGGGAGAAAAGTCTCACCGACCGCGTCGTTGATGATGGTCGAAGAAGCCATCGAGCCTATCGGTGACGACACGGAGGAACTCTCAATGAAAGCACCAATGTCGATGTCAAACCGCGGATCTCGGTAGGGGGTCCCGAACTGTGCGCCTAGGCGGATGGTAACGAGGAGACAAGGGACACGATGTTTTACCTGTGTTGGGCCCTCTTGATGGAGGTAAAACCCACGCCCCTGCTTGATTAATATTGATGATGTGTGTTACAAGAGTGGATCTACCACGAGATCAAAGAGGCTAAACCCTAGAAGCTAGCCTATGGTATGATTGTTGTTCGTCCTATGGACTAAAGCCATCCGGTTTATATAGACACCGGAGAGGGCTAGGGTTACAGTAGTCGGTTACAATGGTAGGAGATCTACATATCCAGACGCCAAGCTTGCCTTCCACGCCAAGGAAAGTCCCATCCGGACACGGACGGAGTCTTCAATCTTGTATCTTCATAGTCTTGGAGTCCGCCGATGATGATAGTTCGCTATCCGGACACCCCTAGTCCGGAAATCCTCACCGCTCGTCCCGCGCGGTAGTACATGATGGACACGGTAGTACATGAGTGGACACGGTAGTACCGCTCTCTTGGAGCCGTAGTACCGTGGCCTTCATGCCCCGTACCATTGCGTCGCGGTAGTAGGAGCGGATGTAATTTTTACATCCGCGCCTCCACGGTAGTACCGCACCTCAGGCGCGGTAGTACCGCGTCGGGTTTTCGCTTGTTTCTTTTTCAGGTGAAGTAGGCACGGATGTAATTTATTTCGTCCGCGCTCTTCGTAGGGTGTGGCTTACTCGCCTTTGCGGTAGTCCGCAAGGTCGCGTGATAGTACCAGCGAGCGTAGTATCGCTCGATCGGGCCATCCTAGTCTCTGCTGCTCTTTGCGGGTAGTACCGTGGCCTTCCACGGTAGTACTGCTGTGGCCTCTGGTAGTACCGTGATTTCAGAACAGTAGTACTGCGTGTCGCTGGCTGAACTAGAGGATAACGGTTGGATCTTTTGCACGAGTATAAAAGGCGTGTCTCCTACCTCTAGTTGACCACCTCTTCCATCTCTAAGCTCCATTGTTGCTCCAAGCTCCATTTTGACCCGATCTCTCTCCCTAGCCAATCAAACTTGTTGATTTGCTCGGGATTGGGTGACAAGGGCCCGATCTACACTTCCACCAAGAGACTTTTGATTCCCCCCACTTATCCCTTGCGGATCTTGTTACTCTTGGGTGTTTGAGCACCCTAGATGGTTGAGGTCACCGTGGAGCCATATTCCATTGTGGTGAAGCTTCGTGGTGTTGTTGGGAGCCTCCAATTAAGTTGTGGAGATTGCCCCAACCTTGTTTGTAAAGGTTCGGTTGCCGCCTTCAAGGGCACCAATAGTGGAATCATGGCTCTTGCATTGTGCGAGGGCGTGAGGAGATTACGGTGGCCCTAGTGGCTTCTTGGGGAGCATTGTGCCTCCACACCGCTCTAACGGAGACGTACTTCCCTTCAAAAGGAAGGAACTTCGGTAACACATCCTCGTCTCCACCGGCTCCACTCTTGGTTATCTTATCCCTTTACTTGTGCAAGCTTATTTGTGTTTCTATCTTTGCTTGCTCTTGTGCTTGTGTTAATTGCATCATATAGGTTGTTCACCTAGTTGCACATCTAGACAACCTTTATTATTGCAAAGTTTAAATTGGTGAAGAAAAGCTTAAAAATTGTTAGTTGCCTATTCACCCCCCCTCTAGTCAACTATATCGATCCTTTCAACGACTATCGCTACCGCTTAGTGATAAAGTAAAGCATTACAGGGCGATTGCATTGCATACAATAAAGCGACAACCATATGGCTCCTGCCAGTTGCCGATAACTCGGTTACAAAACATGATCATCTCATACAATAAAATATAGCATCACGTCTTGACCATATCACATCACAACATGCCCTGCAAAAACAAGTTAGGCGTCCTCTACTTTGTTGTTGCAAGTTTTACGTGGCTGCTACGGGCTTAGCAAGAACCGTTCTTACCTATGCATCAAAACCACAGCGATAGTTCGTCAAGTTAGTGTTGTTTAACCTTCGCAAGGACGAGGCGTATGCACTCAGTTCAACTAAAGTTGAGAAGCTGTCACCCGCTAGCCACCTCATGCAAAGCACGTCGGAGAACGGTCTCGCGTAAGCGTCTGGCGTAATGTCGGTCCGGCCGCTTCATCCAACAATACCGCCGAACCAAAGTAAGACATCTTTGGTAAGCAGTATGACTTGTATCGCCCACAACTCACTTGTGTTCTACTCGTGCATATAACATCTACGCATAAAACCAGGCTCGGATGCCACTGTTGGGGAACGTAGTAATTTCAAAAAAATTCCTACGCACACGCAAGATCACGGTGATGCATAGCAATGAGAGGGGAGAGTGTTGTCCACGTACCCTCGTAGACCATAAGTGGAAGCGTTATAACAACGCGGTTGATGTAGTCGCACGTCTTCACGGCCCGACCGATCAAGCACCGAAACTACGGCACCTCAGGAGTTCTAGCACACGTTCAGCTCGATGGCGATCCCGGACTCGATCCGGCAAAGTGTCGGGGATGAGTTACTGTCGATCTGACGGCGTGGTGGCGATCTTGATGTTCTACCGTCGCAGGCTTCGCCTAAGCACCGCTACAATATTATCGAGGAGAACTATGGTGGAGGGGGGCACCGCACACGGCTAAGGAACGATCACGAAGATCAACTTGTGTATCATGGGGTGCCCCCTGCCCCGTATATAAAGGAGGGAGGGGGAGGTGCGGCCGGCCCCTAGGGTGCGCTGGAGAGTCCTACTCCCCAGGAGTAGGACTCCCCCTCTTGCCTTGTTGGAGAAGGAAAGGGAAGGGGAAAGAGGAAAGGGGCCCCCTCCTGTCCTATTCGGACTAGGGAGGGAGGGGGCGCGCCGCCTGCCCTGGCCAGCTCTCCTCTTCTCCCTTAGGGCCCATGTAGGCCCATTAACCCCCGAGGGGGTTCCGGTAATCCCCCGGTACTCCGGTAAAATCCTGATTTCACCCGGAACGATGCCGATATCCAAGTATAGGCTTCCAATATATCAATCTTTATGTCTCGACCATTTTAAGACTCCTCGTCATGTCCGTGATCACATCCGTGACTCCGAACAACCTTCGGTACATCAAAACATATAAACTCATAATATAAGCTCGCCATCGTAACGTTAAGCGTGCGGACCCTACGGGTTCGAGAACTATGTAGACATGACCTAGAACTGTTTCCGGTCAATAACCAATAGCGGAACACGGATGCTCATATTGGCTCCTACATATTCTACGAAGATCTTTATCGGTTAAACCGCATAACAACATCGTTGTTCCCTTTGTCATCGGTATGTTACTTGCCCGAGATTCGATCGTCGGTATCTCAATACCTAGTTCAATCTCGTTACCGGCAAGTCCCTTTACTCGTTACGTAATGCATCATTCCGTTACTAAATCATTAGTTACATTGCTTGCAAGGCTTATAGTGATGTGCATTACCGAGAGGGCCCAGAGATACCTCTCCGACAATCGGAGTGACAAAACCTAATCTCGAAATATGCCAACTCAACATGTACCTTTGGAGACACTGTGGAGCTCCTTTATAATCACCCGATTACGTTGTGACGTTTGGTAGCACACAAAGTGTTCCTCCGTAAAGCGAGAGTTGCATAATCTCATAGTTATAGGAACTTGTATAAGTCATGAAGAAAGCAATAGCAATATACTAAACGATCAAGTGCTAAGCTAACAGAATGGGTCAAGTCAATCACATCATTCTCCTAATGATGTGATCCCATTAATCAAATGACAACACATGTCTATGGTTAGGAAACATAACCATCTTTGATCAATGAGCTAGTCAAGTAGAGGCATACTAGTGACATTAAGTTTGTCTATGTATTCACACATGTATCATGTTTCCGGTGAATACAATTCTAGCATGAATAATAAACATTTATCATGATATGAGGAAATAAATAATAACTTTATTATTGCCTCTAGGGCATATTTCCTTCACAAGTATGGTTTGGTGGTCACCGATGGCGCAAAAAAGACAACATGGGTTTGTCACCAAACCGGTGACGGGCGGTGCCCGGATCTCGATTTGGTCAAACACATTAACAAGCTGCACATGCTTGCAGCTCCTAGTCTGGCATGCCACACCATGCCATGGATTTGGTCCCATAGTATGGAGCACCGGGGCTGGACTGACACATTGCAGCAAAGGGGGTCATGGATTTGGCAAACGAGATATCCTAGGCAACTTCCGTCTACCAATCCGCGTAACTCCATGTGGCGCATCACAATGTGTGAAAAGAAAGACAGAACAGGCGAGAGAGATGGACGAGCTCGGTAGCAGCAAGCTGCAGATGAGAAAGCCATGAGGCGCGAGGTAGGGGATGCAGGAGGCAACACATGGGGAGGGAATAAAATTTTGGCGGTCGTTCACTATGCGGGATGAGGATAAGAGCGATGATGGGCCCCACATGGATGCTTGGCAAGCTGTGGAAGTGGTGTGTGGGTACAGAGGTGACGCGTTGCACACAACCAAGACGGTCAACGCTCACATTTCTCAGCGCCACGTCCTTTGCAACAAGGCATGTGTTGCGACTGCAACATGTGCAATGTTGCAATCCCGGTTAACCTCCCATAAGGGACATCCGTCACGCGCGCGAGGCAACAGGCAACGAGACAAAAATCAGCGGGGTGAACGCTAGTGTTTTCCTTTTTTGGCTGCTTTTTTTCCTAATAGTTGCGCACTAGCCGTTCAAGTGCAATTTCACGCATTGGTGAGTGTACGTGGTATATGTAAGCATCTGCATTGTACCATGTTACAAAAAATACAATTGCACTCGCCACACTGTACTTTGATAGAGAATTGATTTTTTGTTAAAAAAAATTGTCAAATATTTTTGAAATTTGTTGGCAACATACATGGTCTAGCATTACTACAAACGGTCAAATTTTCGGGACAAAATAACTTGCACCGTATTCCAAGCAAAATACAACATAATCAATACTATATAAACGCCACTATTCACGGTTTTTGTTGCTGTACTTTTCTTTGTTTCTCTCAGAATACGACATAGCTCATTTTTGTACCGAAATTTAAACGTGAGCATTGTGCCAAACTATGTTTGTCGCAAAAGGATTTCACTTTTCTTGATTTTTTTCACTATTTTTCTTTATTTTTTGCTTGATCGGGTGCACCTACACCCATGTTCCAAAAATCCACAGAGATAGAAAAAAAAGCAATTCCACGCATGTTTTTTGAAAATACTGGACCAACTCGCGACAATCTTCTTTGAAAATGCCCTGCCTGTCCAAGCAAGCAGTACCATCTGTCTATCTGATCATTCTGACGGTGCCTGTTGTTCTTTGACGGACCTTCAGCAGCGAGGAGTACTACGATGCATCAGAGCTTTTGTGTCCTGTGTATTAAGTGCTGTTGCAGGTCTGCCTGTGTGTGGGTTGGAGCTCCATGTAACCACATTAACGTCTCCCCATGGTCAAATGACTTGTAGTAACACGTAGCAGAGGGATATTGATTGCGTGATACTTAACATATTCATACAACCCCATACACGTATGATCATGGCACTGGCGCATGTATGTATATATCTCGATCGATCTATCGACCGATGTATACATGCTCACCTTGTCGCCTCCGTCGCTAGCTCTCGTACCTAAACAAACATCCACGTTGTGCGCGTGGGCAAGTGAAGTCAAGAACCCCTCTCTACGCGTGTAATTCCTCGGTCGTTTCTTAATCATGTACAGCTATTCTTTTTTTCGCGAGAATGCTCCACAACCACAACCACTTGCTGGTGTGGTGTAGTAGTTTGACTTGGAGCGCACACGGCGACGATGGCGCGAGAGGTGATGGCACCAACCAGTTTGGCGCGCCGGCCAGTTCTGCGCAGCCACCACCAGTGGGGCTAAATTAACCATCCCGGAGTGTAATCTAATCAATTCGTGTGTCGTGTTTACCTGTCTGCACGTTGAGAGCCCGTAAACAATCCACAAATGGACCCCTTGATCACGTCGTGTCTCCCCGTGAATGCAGACATCAATGCAGCCAGTAGCAACTAACCTTAACTTTGACGGAGTGCTTCCCATGATTTATCCAAACCACGCGCGTACGTACGTACAGACTGATGGTACAGCGGTATCTTTCTTGCGACCCACGATAAAACTTTTTGTCATTTGAATTTGAAATATAGGTTCTGCTTGGATATAGGCTACGAGCTGGAGAGACTCTGAATGCCTGCAAGTGCTGGCAATCCTAAGAGCATCTCTAGCAGACCCCGCAAAATCCTAACCCACATAAGTTTTTTACGGTTCGCAGAAAAGTGTATATGCAGGCCGGAGCGGGCGAGGTCAGACTTGAACCCCACAAAACGGACCCGTAAAACAGGATATTCGGTGACTATGCTCTTTTACGGATTGGTTACACGGGTCTGCTTGGACACCGCCGCGTCGACCCGTAAACAGAAGACGCCCAATTATCGAATTTGACATCGGTTCCGACAAATAAGTTCATATTCAAACAGTAGAACACAGTTCACGCGCAAATAGAAGCTTAAGTTTTGTGGGACAAACGCAAAAGAGGGTCTTGCAAAAGTGACGACCACGTCCGGCATCATCTTGGTCGATCTTCACTCCGCGCCATCGAGTCCATGGAGTTCATCGGAAGTACCGAATCCACCTCGGCGCTTGTTCCAACTCCGGACGAAATCATCAATTTGGTGCCTTTCAACGCATCGGCGACATTGGTTCCAAACCCCGCCGAGAAAACATTTCCGGCACTGTAACACGCACTGGCCGACGTAACCATTTTCCTATTCAAGATTTCTCTTCTTGCCATATCATGCCATTCTTTGGTGAGGTCGTCCATGTCGTTGCGGTTCATCGTCATGATCTTGTTCTCTTCGGCGAGCAACTTGGACATGGCTTTGTTTTTAGTGGCACGTGCTCTTCTCTCTCAATGGCCGCTTTGCGCAGCCCCTCTTCCTTGAGCAATTGTCATTTTCAAGTTTCTTGGGCTATCATCATCCTCATCTCCATCCATGTTTGTAAGTGAACCTCTCTTCGGTGGGGATTCTTTGTCAATCAACTTTCACTTCTCGCACTCTTTGAGCAAGTCCCAACAATGCTCTAGTCAAAACGAACTCACATAGTCGGATTCCACGGTTCCACTTGGAGGTGCATTGCGTACTTGCACCAAGCAAGCTGCCCAACGGCTGCAAATAGGCTTGATCACGTCCCAACGCCCTTGGAGCGACCGAAAGGTGCGTGGAGTCCTATTGGGATACTTTTCCATCATGCGGAAGTATTGATCTTCGATCCTTTGCCAATACCTCTTGGCGGTTTGAGAAGTACCCGTGCATGCATCAAGAGATACAGCAGTCCATGCCTTGATCAAGATTCCATCTTCCAAGATCGTGTAGTCCTTCGATCTCACTTCTTGTTTGCGATTGCTCATACGCCCCCTCATCGATCTCCTCCACTTCTTTTTCACCGCCATGATCATCCACCCCGCCCTCCGTTTCATTGTGGTCGAATGCGGCGAACGGGGCTTGATCGATGTCAACGGCGTTGGTGTCCAACAAGTTCACGAACTCGACAGTTGCATTGTTCGAACCACCGCTATATTGAACGACAACAAGTCGCGAGCTATCGTAAATGGCGAAAAGCAAAGAAAATTGCCATGACCGAAGACGCATACCTTTCGGCCATTTCATCAAACACCTCGCTTGCGGTGGGAGGAGCATTGTTGAGCGGCATCGCCGGGGAACCTCTTCCGGGGCGGAGGAAGTGGATGAAGGAGCCGGCTTTTTTTGTAGCCGGAATCCTTTCCACTTTACGCCGGAGACCTTGGCGACCTTCTCCGCCGCCGGCCGGGATCGCGCAGCGGCGTTGGCGCCCGAGCTGGCCTTCAGCGGCGGGGCAATCAGTTCCCGCCAAGACGACCATGTTGCCTGCCGCTTGCGGCGACGCTTGATGGTGCCTTGGGCGACGGCGGAGCCAACATGGCCGGCGACGAGATCTGCCCGAGGGGTTTGAGCGTGCGCTACCTCGACGGTGATGGGGGACAGCAGGGAGTCGTCCATGACGGCGAAGGACTGCCGAGAAAGATGCACTGGGGCAGGAGGTGGCGGGGGCAATGGTGGCAGAGGGTGGGGGGAGCGGGAACGGCCGCACGGAAATGTTCCCCCGCCAAATCTCGCTACGGATAGGGGCCGAGCTCGGGTCGTCCTCCCACTCCATGAATCTAGAGGTCGGGGGAGATCTTTTTGCCGCGTCCCATAAAAAAATTTACGGGTCAGTCGCGTATGTGATGTCTGATCAGGCAGGGTTTTTCCGTGCCGATCCATATTTTAGCGGTTATTTTACGAGTCGACCCCGAAATGCTCTAACACATAGGTGTCGATTTGAATTTACCAGACAGAGGTCGCAGCTGTATGCGGCAGTCGCGCAGTGTCTGTTGCAACAGAAGCAGAGAAGAAACAGGCGAGGCGAGGAGCACGCCAACGCATCGCCTCCTTTGCCGGTGTAACCAAAACAGCCAGCGTGTTTCCTTTCCCCGTACTGCCACGCACGTACGACCCGCGGGAACCATAACTACTCCTCCAGAAGCTCAGCGGAGTTGACCACGCGTCCTCGCGCGGCATGATCATGAATGCCGCCGGCCCCACGCCGTCAGCCTCTGCGCCCCATCACCTTACTTTAAGCAACCAGCGGGCATGCCATCCTAGCCTCCTCTCATCCACCGACCTGACTTCTCCTCCTCCCCCCCCTCCTCCTCTCGCAAGTCGCACAATCTGTCAATCTCATCTGGCTGACTCGCCTCGCCCCGCCATGGAGAAGGTGGCCGTGGCAGCGGCGAAGACGGCGCACGCGCCGCCGCCGTCGCCGGGGAAGCCGACGACGCTGCTGGACGTGCACGAGGTGGAGTGGATCACGCGGGAGCTGGAGCGGCTGCTCGTCAGGGAGACCGTTGGCGCCGGGGCTATCGCGGACGCGCGCCGCCGCCGGAAGAGGGCCGAGGCGAAACCGACCAGCAGCCCCGCCCACGGCCGCGAGGCGCACGCGAAGAAGGGAGGCTTCCTGGCCGAGCTCCTCGGGAAGCACGCGGCCTCCGTATGCGGCGACGGTGCCGTTCCCGGCGCCGTGCTCAGCGCGCGCCGCCGCCGCGGCCGGAGCGGCTTCCGGGAGGTCGATAAGGTCTAGATTGGAGCGTCGGTACGGTGTGCCTGTGACTCGATATCGTCGGCGTAAGTCTGGTTCTGCAATTTGTCTGTCAATTTCTCCGCGTAGCTAGTGGGACGTATAGGCTGGAATTGCCAGTAGTTGGCTTGCAGCGAACATAGTAGTAGGATATGATTACTACTCCAGCACTTTTCCTGTTATCCAACATGTAAATACGAACGTGGAATTTGTGTCCCGCTCGCCTTCAATGTCTTTTTTTTTTGGATTACTTATATTAGAAATGCGACTGAAATTTAATAAATTCTCAGACAAATCAACAGCAGTCTCTTTTCTGATTCTGTTTCTGCACGAGTTGCCTGCCTGACAGCAACGTGGTGCGCTGTCGTTGGCATCTTCAAGGAATGTAATCTGAATCACGCTGTTTTTCTTTTCCCTTTTTTGGAGGTCGATAGAATCACGCTGTTGTTGTCATGTTCATGGAAGTAATTTACAACCGGTAAATTTTAACAGTCTCTTTTGTTTCTGTTTTTGCGCGAGTTGCTGGCCAGTAGAAACGTACTGCGCTATTGTTGGGATGCTCGTGGAATGCAGTTTGTATCACGCTGTTGTTGGCACGTTCATGGAATGTAATTTGCAACTCGTAAATTATTTACCGTGATAGCTTTCGTAAGTTTCAGACAAAACTGGTAGATTTCCAGACAAGAAAAATACCTCTTTGTTGGTTGAGTCTTGAGTGTAAATCGGAAGAGATTGTTGTGGATCTTCCGCAGCTGTTGCTGTGATCGCTCACATGCATCCTATGGGTTCGGAACTGTTGGTGTCAATAAACCTCTTCCACGGACTTCGATGAACATGCAAAACAAATACACCGGACTCCAAGGAGCACTGATTGGGTGTTGCAGTTAAGATACCGATTTTGATAGCTGCTGCAAGGAAGTGCATACCGCACAATTGCGATCAAATTCGTATCATAAACCTCACAGTTTCAAAAACGACGAAGAGAGCGTAAAAGTGGGCTAATGCTAATCAGGTCGCAGAAGTGTGATGGTCCTTGCAAATTCAAAAGGCGAAGACGAGCGTAAGAGAGGAATGCTGCTCTAAGCCTACTACTCCCTCCTTTCCGGTTTATAAGGCTTAATTCAAAAATCTCACCAACCAAGGTAGATGATGAGTGGTGGAATACTTTTTGTAGTTTGCAAAAGCACCCAATTAATACTCTTGTTTTCCTCAAAAAATATGTTTACCAATGCATTAATTGCAATGCATGCATGCATAAATTACATTGGTCAATTTTCTCTTAATACTTGTATGCAATGATTTAATGCATCTTGGAATCTGAACATGTGATGGGAAACAACCAAATTGAGCCTTATAAAATGGAAAAATACTAAAATTTTGAGATAAGCCCTATAAACCGAAAAGGAGGGAGTAGTAAGGTACACGTGCATTGCACGCATAAGATTTGGTAACAAAATTATGAATAAATACCACACCATAGCATGTAAGATTTGAGTCATATATGCATGATGTAGATATTCGTTTAATTCTTATAGTTCATTTCATTTAAAATCAATTAGTTTTATAAAAAAATATTTTAAGATTCATGAAATTGTGCATTGTAAAGCATAAAGTAAAAACAAAAAGTGACAATTCATTTAGAAAAAAAGTTTGGGCAATTAAGATATGGAAGATTCTAGAGAACAAAGGAGAAGTGCTTGCGTTTTGAGGTTTCTGCATTATGCTTAAGTTTAACCATGGAGTCTTCTAGATTGTACATGTGACAGAATCTGATGGAATGTAGATGATATCCAACGGCCAGTAGTGCTCGGATTTGCCATCTTTGTACCATCGGATTGGCTTCATCCAACGACCAACTTTCAAAGTTATTTGCACACTATATAGGGGTATAGATTTGTCTGTTTTTTGTTTATGTCTTTTTTAAACATCAAATTTTTTTTGCAAAGAAACCGCAAAGTTATCCTGCCGAACGATACATTTATGGAAGCAAAATATTTAGAAAACCCTGATTGATGTGGAGGGGAAGATATAGTTATGAAATTGTGCAGAAAAGAGTCATCTCATTTCCTTGCTTCTTCGTTCTTTCGAATCCGTTAACTTCGACAAGTGTTGCATAAGTTAAGGTTATTATAGTGCATATGAAAAGGAAAAAAAAGATAAATGTCAAATGAAGTTATATCCAGTCAAATTATTCCTCTCGCCACACTTCATAAATAAAGCGGACTGCTGGCTGGGGCACCAGAAATTGGGCGGTGGCGGTGACAAGGTGGGGCTGGCGAGGGCTTGCTGCCGATAGGGGGTGGAAGAGCATGCCTTGTGCCACCGACTGGCCGGCCAGCAGAAGGAGTAGTCGCGCGTCCGCTTTTTGTCCGCGCTGACGTAAATGAGACCCAAATTTGGGTCAAGAATGGGTCGTCAGGCAGACGAAAAGCAGACACATGTCCATTTGAATCAGCATGTTAGGCCGATTTTTTTGTCCACGACGATCCAAACGAACACGTGCGGATAAAATGAGTCGGCGCCTTGGACGCGCAGAGATTTGAAGGGTGACTGTTCATTGTCCGGACGCGTCCGTCTAGGAATCGCTTGCACGGTCCGGTTGGAGACGCTCTAGGCTCATCGGCCAAAAGAACTCGCCCCAAGCGGCGTCCACTCCTGCGAGCACGGAAAGTCAATGGCGGAAGCTTCTAGAACCTCCGAGGCGCGCCGCGACGCCGTGTTCGCGCGGTGGGTGATTTTCTCGCCGGCGCGCTCCCGTCGCCCCACCGACCTCAAGTCCCACGGCCCGGCAAACCCTAGCCCCGGCCCCGACGATGGCGCCCCCAAGCCGTCCTGCCCCTTCTGCCTCGGCCGCGAGTCCGAGTGCGCGCCGGAGATATTCCGCGTGCCGGCTCCCGACGAGTCGCCGCCGTGGCGGATCCGCGTGATCGAGAACCTCTTCCCAGCGCTGCGGCGCGAGGCGGCGCCGCCCGCACCGGAGGACGAGGAGCCCGTCGGCGCGGGGGAATGCGCCGTGAGGGGGTTCGGGTTCCATGACGTGGTCATCGAGACGCCGCACCATGAAGTCCGGCTCTGGGATCTGGACGCGGAGGGGGTCCGCGACGTCCTGCTTGCGTACGCGCGTCGGGTGCAGCAGCTGGCTGAGCACCCAGCGGTGAAGTATGTTCAGGTACTTCTTTGTTTTAAGTTCAGCCCTTCTTCTTAGATAGCTAGGTCCGATACCTGGGTGTATATTATTTGACAATTGTTAAAACTTCGTAGTGCAAAATGCCATCTCTATAGGTCATAGAGGAATGGCAACAAACAATGCAATGTCTTTAGAAGGTGCTCCTAGCAGTTAGTAGAACTAAAAAAATTCTTAGATGACAATGGATGCCAAGGATACTTCTAGTTTTGATTGTTTAGGGTATGAACTAAACGATTTAGAAGTTGGGCGTGAAATCAAACCGATGCTATAGTTGACAACCAAAAGTAGACTTTCCTATATATTATGGTGAACTGAGATATGTGTGAAGTCCTACGATTTCTTGTTCTCCGTACAATGCACCAATGTTTTGTGTGGTGATCGGAGTAACCATACACTATTATGGCCAAAACGGTATGTGATAATTCCTGTGTTATCTGACCTGTTGTGTTTCACGGATTATGCATACATGTGCCTTTTGGCAGCGCAGTTCAAATGTTAATAGCCCAGTATGTATGCATAGTTTGGAGGTCAGGCCATAGATTGTTTTGTATTCAGGGGTACTTTCTGTGGACCTGATGTTTATATCAAAACCTATTTGGTATTATTACAGAAGGTGACAACAGTCATGCACTTTCTAACTGGAATCCGAACAACAAATTTCGAATCCTCTCTGTTCTGTTCTGTTTTCTTTATGCATTTGCATAAGACTAGACATGTTTTTTTTTTTGAGGAACCAGCAGGCGCACTGCCTTTTCATATAGAAGAAGGAAGAGGGTAACCCATGTACAAAGTGGTTTGACACTTTTTTGAGGGGAATATGCTGAAACCCCCAAATAAGGAAAAACTCGACTAACCTATGCCCTCACTTGGCGATTGCCTGGCACCATTTTCTGTTGCTTTATGTCCCAAAAAGCCAGAGATGCCACCTCGAGGTGGGTTAGGCGTGTGTCATTGAAGATACGACGGTTCCTCTCCTTCCACAGGTTCCAAATAGTGTAGAGAAGGTGCCCATTGCGGCGGGACCGCGACTCCCCGACTCCATTGAAAGCATGCAATCCCACCAGTTGGAGACGCCCCCAGGGTTCGGGAGAGTTAGGGTAGTCGTAGTTGCCTCCCCAGACAAGGACTTAATATGATTCCAGGCCGCGACCGCAAAAGGACAATCCTTGCAAAGGTGAGCCGCAGTCTAACTAGCAGCGCAGTTCAAGAGCTAATAGCCCAGTATGTGTATGTTTAGTTTGGAGGTTAGGCTGTAGATTGTTTTGTATACATGGTGCATACATGTGCCTTTTGGCAGTGCAGTTCAAGAGTAATAGCCCAGTATGTATGCTTAGTTTGGAGGTCAAGGCTGTAGATTGTTTTGTATTCTGGGGGACTTTTTGTGGGCCTGATGTTTATGTCAAAACCTTTTTGGTATTACTACAGAAATGGACAAGAGTCATGCACTTTCTAACTGGAAGCTGAACAACAAATTTTCAATCCTGTCTGTTCTGTTTTGTTTTGTTTTCTTTTCTTTATGCATCTCCATAAGATTCGACATGTTCTTTTTTTGAGGAACCAGCAGGAGCACTGCCTTTTTGATATAGAAGAAGTAATAAGGTAACCCATGTACAACATGGTTTGACAAGTTTTTAAGGGGAACGCGTGCTGAAACCCCCAAATAAGGAAAAAAAAAACTTGACTAGTCTATGCCCTCACTTGGCGGTTACCTGGCAAATGCCATTTCCCGTTGCTTTTATGTCCTCGAAAGCCAGAGATGCCACCTCGAGGTGGCTTAGGCGTGTGCCATTGAAGATCCGATGGTTCCTCTCCTTCCACAGGTTCCAAATACTGTGGCGGCACTGTGATTCCTTGGACTCCATTGAAAGCATGCCATCCCACCAGTCGGAGACGCCCCCAGGGTTCGGGAAAGTTAGGGTAGTCGTGGTTGCCTCCCCAAACAAGGACTTGATATGATTCCAGGCCGCGACCGCAAAAGGACAATCCTTACAAAGTTGGGCCGCAGTCTCCGGGGCCTGAAGGCAAAGCATGGGGGTCGTGAGGCCATCCCTTAACAGCCAACATGTTGGCCTTGACACTCCTGCCGTGGAGAGCAAGCTAGGAGAAGAGTTTGCATTTTGGCTCAGCATGGGTGGACCAGATCTATTCCTTCTAGTAGCAATTTTGAAAAGGCAGGCATCACATGCTTCAGCTGCCCATGTCTGCTCCAATTATCATGCCAGAATAAAGCCCTCTGCCCATTTCCAAAGCTGTTGGTAGTAGAAGCCCAGAAGAGATCCATATTTGTCGCAAGGGAGTAAGTAACCCACCCATGGGCGGTCGGGGTCAGTCCATTGCAACCAAGGCCATCGCATACGCAAGGCCCTGCCAGATCTGTCTATGTCGGCAATACCCAGACCACCCAGCCCCTTTGGCTGACACACAGTTTTCCAAATGCGCGTGTTGATTGACAAATAGTGAAAAACTGCACTATTTTCAATCAACATGTCTAATCAGCCCCTTTTGACAAATAGTGCAATTTTCACTCAGTGTGTTGCTCTCATACTCAGCTCTCTTTATTGCACTGCAACACAACATATCTGTGCTTATAGGAACCCCTTAGCTGACTTGAAGAAATGACAATTATTGGTAAGGTAATGTCAATACTTCAGTGGCTTGTTTCAACTCTTTGATCATAGTTACACTGGCTAAGTACTCATACATTGCTATGGAAGTTAAATGCTCATGCATTGGTATTGAAGTTCTTGTATCACATAAGTTGTTTAAACGCTTCGTTATAGTCCCTAACTCTGTGCATATAAAAATATTACTTATTTGTATGCAATTATTTATATATATTAGGCTATTCATAGTGGTAAGCTAATTTAGACTAGTAACGTGCATATGTTACTAGTCTATGTTACTAATTACATAGTGGTATGTGTGATAACATAAATAACTTCATTTATTACTTTGTAGTCATTTTTATTAGGGAGCGCTATGTGATAGTAACATATCATGTTACTCCATTTGTCTCTGTCATTTTTAATTACTTGCCAAATCATTTTTTGGGCAAGGGGAAGTGGGCCGGGGCGGGGAGGGTTAAGGCCGACGGAGACGTGCCGGCGGTCAGCAGATGGGCTGGACGCCGGAGCCAGAAGAGGCGCCCCGCTGCCACCATCCTGGGAGCCGGTTTGGGCTTCGCCAGCCGCTTCTCTGATGACGGCGAGGTGGCGGGAGGGTCGGGGAGGCCCCCCGGCGACCGTGGTTAGGGCTCCCCCGCCGCTGCAAGGGAGGGGGAGGGGGCGGTCGCGTAGTCTTATATACATGCATGTGCCGTTTGCTATTTGTGCATCTCTTTCTGTAAAACGCATATAAATGCATGTTTTTGTGTATTGAAAGATGAATGCCGAGAATGTGCAAAGTTAACACACCATTAATGGTGGCTGTCACCAGTAAATGCAAAACTATAATTGGTGCACAGGTGTAGTTGGATGAATTTCTCCTTGCGTTTGATACTTAAAATGAGGACGAATGTGCTAAGCTGGAGGCTATATTGTTACTTTGCTAGAGAACCATGCTAAACTCTTACCTTCACTTCTCAAATATTCTTGGCTTTTTGTAAGACTTAAATGTTTCATCTTCTGTACAGCATCACTTGAACTCAAATACAAATGAAACCTGCTTATTAATTAAGTGCCACACCGGCACCCTGACGGGTGCAGTGGACCTGGCATGTGTGTGGGGTGTAGCCCATGAGGCTGGTGCCGTATGTGGCAAAGGCCCTGTGTGTGTGTGTGTGGAGGATGTACCTAACACTTAACCCCTGTATCGGTCGAGGCATGAAATGAGTATCATCTGATCTCTCTCGTCTCTGCTTCTTCTCACCTACTTTCTCCCCAAGACTCATCTCATCCCCTTCCCCAATTTACCCAATCCTCTTGTGCGATCCCAATCCAACAATTAGGTTCCTTACATTAAGGTAGTCCTGAGGTAGCTCCAACTCTTGCTCATGCATTGGTACTTAAAAGATGTCTGGTTTTTGTTCTCAAATTCACATTTCACTGTCTATTTGTTGGTGCTGTTGTGTTACTTTAAAAATTATCAGCATGTAAGAGCCCTTATTTCTATGTATAATTAGCTACTTGAGTTACTTCCTTCACTGTAGCTTGACCAAATCGTTGCTAAATTCCTCTTAATGTGCTGAAAATGTCCATTTTTGGAATTTCATAGGTGTTCAAGAATCAGGGGGCATCTGCCGGAGCTTCAATGGCACACTCACACAGCCAGATGCTGGGAACTCCTTTTGTCCCTCCATCAGTTACCTCCCGGCTTAACTGCATGAAGGAGGTTTTCGAGAGGTCTGGAAAGTGCAGCCTCTGTGCGATTCAGTCCAAGGATATCTTGGTTAGTGAGACACACAATTTTTCTGCATTTGTCCCTTTTGCAGCTTCTTATCCATTTGAGATATGGATCGTTCCTCGGCAACATAGCGCCTACTTTCATGAAACAGACCAGGATAAGGTATAAATTGCCCCTGAATCTGTTTGGTCTTCCATTGTTGTATTAACCATACTAGTTCAAATCACATTCGTCTGCAGAAATGGAAGTGTAATAGCCTGAAGTACGAAAATAAATTTCATAGACTATGCAGCTTCTCCTGCCATTGCCCTTTTTATTGCATTAAATGGTTGCTCTGTTGTCCACAGGTATTGGATCTTGCGGGTCTGTTGAAAAGCATTCTTCAAAAGTTGTGTAAGCAACTCAATGATCCCCCATTCAACTATATGATCCACAGCGCACCGTTTGGACTCTCCTCATCTCGTCTACCTTACACACATTGGTTCCTCCAAATAGTGCCACAGTTGAGTGTAATCGGTGGATTTGAGGTGGGAAGCGGGTGCCACATAAACCCTGTTTTCCCTGAAGACGCTGCAAAAATTCTGAGGGAAATCGACAGCTCAGTATAGTTCCCAGTTTTCCCTGAAGACGCTGCAAAATTCTGAGGGAAATCGACAGCTCAGTATAGTTTGGTACTTACATGTGATTTGTTTCTCGGTCGTGTAAAAAAGAAGTTTGTATGTCGATCTGAGTGGTCCGTTAACTTTGCGTACTGCTGAGAATTTGATCAAACATGGAAGTTTTAACCTTACTAACGTTATTCTGTTACCTGGAATGGTGGTCTTGAACTCAAGTTGTCCGAGCCTCTTACCGAATTGGTTGTCATAGCATAGCTATGATTCACTGTACATTGACCTGATGGTACAACTATAAACTACCCAAGATGTTCGGCTGGTTCCTGAAGACACGCTCAGAGCCAGGAGCTTCAGAAAGACCAGGCGGGTAGAGCACTTGTATTGTCCAACCAGAGTTTTTTTTGGGAAAGACAGCAGGCCATTCCATTGATTTCCATTAAAGAAACCACTAGTCTACAAAGTTCAGTACTGAATCAGAGGTTATGAAACAACATTGTTTCCTCCGTTGTCCACCTACAAATCGCATGAAACAAAAGTTCTTAGCACTTGAAATGATGGCTCGTACAACCACATTTGGCCTCTGTTATGCAAATGACTGCCTGCATGTAGCGACCAGACCTCAAACGGTCTGATCTCTGTGCTCAGGTGTCATCCCTGGATCAGTAATGCTGACACCACACAGTACTTGAAGGATTTATAACAGAGTAGCAATCACACACTTATTACATCAAATGTCTCAAGAGAGAACTTATTACAATAAAAATGGCTTAAGGCCATCTAAAAACGTTAACAGCGGAAGACTTGGAAGATAAGCGAGTCCATCAACTCTAACGGCATCACTGAGTATAGAACCACGACCTAAAGGCACCTTACTCGTCGTTTGAAAAGTCTACAACATGAAACGTTGCAGCCCAAAAACGGGTCAGCACATGGAATATGCTGGCAATATAACATATAGAGAGTAATGAAAGAATAAGCTATACTACATGCATATATGGCTGGTGGAAAGCTCTATGGTTACAGTTTTGCGTAAAGCCAATTTTTCCCTACTGCAAAGGAATACATTTTATTTAACTATCATGGTGGTTATTAAACATTGAGAATGGTTGACAACATCCTCAATCCCAATTAAGCATCATCATTAAAACCCAACAAAATTAATTAAAGTAACATGATGAGATTCACATGATAATCCAAGTACTAGATACTCAAAACGTCCATAACCGGGGACACGGCTAACCATGATTAGTTTGTACACTCTGCAGAGGTTTGCGCACTTTTCCCCACAAGACTCGATCTCCTCCGTTGAATTTCTCGCACTACATGGTATTTGAGAAGCGGATGGCCGAGACATAGTCTTCGAGCGCTAGCACCTTACGATCGGGTAGACCGTACCAACCTACATCCCCTACATCAGCTAGTCTACCACTTGTAAGAGTTCGCATGCGACTTAGTCAACTATGCTAGAGCCCATAGTAGCTTGTGGCTGCACGGAAGTTTCTAGTATGAATAGTCTCATGATCCCTTTGAGCACGGGTGGCGGTACAAAAAAGCAGTAATCTGGAATACCCGGTACCTCAATCCACCCGGATGTGTGTTTAAGTTGCCACCTTAGATAAACCATTTATTCACAATCTCACATCATCATGGATATCACTCACCCAATCCCGTCTACTAGTATAGCATGGCATAAGAAGCAAACATAGAAGTAACTCCCAAAGGTTTAATAGTAAAGCGGGTAATAGGTACTACCTCATCTACTTCCCATCCATAATTTAATTAGATCCTAATCATGCAATGCTTGAGGATTGATCTAATGCAATAAAAACTGGGTAGTAGAAAGGTATGATCAAAGTGTTACTTGCCTTGTCGATGATCAAGTGAAACCTAGAGATTCAAGTAACGGTAGCGGCGCACTCGGGTACTCTATCGCAAACAAACAAACAAGCATACAATAAGTACTCATCTAATGCAGGTAAAACTCAAATAAGCGATCTAACCAGAAAGTTCAACTTAAGAACTCCGGTTTGCAAAAAGAATCAAATCAAACGAAGCAATGAAAGTCAAAGGCGAAAGAAAACAACTTCATTTTACTAATCTGGACTTAAGTCAAATTTTACAGGAGCAAAAAACTTGTTTAAGTTGGTTAAACGGAAAGAGGGTTTCGAGACGAAACTCCAAGCGCTTGAATCGCTGATTAGATAAGCGGCGAAAAGTTATACTAAAAGCGAAAATCGGATGAAAATCGCGATCGAAATAATCGCGGAAAATCCGAGAAAAAAAAAACGACGAACAGATTAACGAGCGAGCGTTCGTTATCTGAATCTAAACGATGAACGCGTTCGTTAAAAGCGAACAAGCAATGACGCTCACTAAATAAATAAAAGGAAAAAACCGATCTAAAAAACAAAACTAAAAAAATAAACCGATTAAATAAAAAAAACAGGCGGTTTTCGAGAGAAAACCGCCGTCGGCGGCGGCTACCTCGGGTGGCCAGGTCCGGCAAGCGGCCATGAGGCAGCTCGGCAGGCGAGGCGGGCGGAGGCGCCAGTGAGCAGGCGGCGTCGCACTAGGGTTTGAGGCGTGAGCGGCGGCGAGGTGGTGGGCTGGCTCGTGGCCTCGAGGCGGCTTATAAAGCCCGGCCAGGAGGAGTCCTGGCCGGTTACGGCCCAAGGTCGGTTCAGACTTTTTTTTAAAAATAAAATAAAATTAATTCCGCGCATAAAAACTAACAAAAGAAATACTAAACGGATTCCAAAAATCCTGAAATAAATTTTCCCCGACTTCTAAAATCAAGCCGGACAAAGTGAACATTTATTTGGGGCCTAAATGCAATTTGGAAAAACGCATATTTTCCTAAATTCAAATAAAATAGCGAAAAACTCCGAAATAAAATCTTATTTGATTTTATTATTAAATCCTCAATATTTCTTTATTTTGGGAAAGTCATTTTATTCCCTCTCTCATATTTTTTTGTAATATAAATAATTGAAGATAAAATATTTAAAATCAAATGATCCTATTCTCAAAATTTGAGAAAACTCAAATATGAAAATAACGAAATCCCCAACTCTCTCCATGGGTCCTTGAGTTGCGTAGACTTTCTAGGATCAAAACCAAAAGCAAACAAAATATGATATGCAATGATGATCTAGTGTATAACATTCCAAATTGAAAATATGGGATGTTACAAACCTACCCCTTAAGATGAATCTAGCCCTCGAGATTGGGTTAACTAGAAAATAGGTGAGGTGGTCTTCGGAAAATCTTCCTCTCGCTCCCGGTGGCTTCATAAATGCGTGTGGTGGCTCCCTTGAACTTTGTAAAACTTGATAACCTTCTTTGCCGTGACTCATTGGCAAACTCAAGAATCTTAAGCTGGTTTCTCCTCATAGGTCAAATCGTTATCCAATGAATTGCCTCCAGCGGCACGGTATCCCTCGGTATATCGGCCATCTCCGTGGCACTTCTTCGGTGAGAAGCGTGGAACACATCATGAACTCGACAATCCTTTAAGCGATTCCAACTTGTAGGCCACTTCTCCCATCGTTCCACAACTCGGTATGGTCCTACAAAGCGTGGCGCTAACTTTCCTTAACACCAAAGCGCTTAATTCCCGAAGTGGAGATACTCGAAGATAAACTTGGTCTCCGACTTAAGAAGCTGTCTCCTTGCGTTTAGAATCTGCGTAGATCTTACTGCTGGTGGGCTACCTTGAGCCTATCGCGAATCAACTTCACCTTCGTTCGGACTCCTTAATCAAATCCGGTCCAAACAATGGCGGTCTCCAACCGTCCCACGACAGCGGTGTCCTGCACCTCCTTCCGTACAAGGCTCGAAGGGGCCATCTTCAAAGCTGGATTGATAGCTATTGTTGTAAGAGAACTACGCATATGGCAAGTTGTCATCCCAACTTGATCCATAATCTAAGCATACGGGCTCTTAGCATATCTTCCAAAATCTGATTGACTCTCTCGGTGCGTCCATCTTTTGTGGATGAAAAGTCATCTTGAACTCTAGCTGGTACCCAAAGTTTCGTGCAAGCGATTCGAACTTTGAGGTAAAGCTGGGTTCCTCTATCGTCTGATGCTCCTCGGAACTCCATGCAAGCATATGATTACGGTCATGTATATCTTCACCAACTTAGCTTGGTGTAAGTGGTCTTTACCGGGATGAAATGAGCTACCTTTGTCAATCGATCAACTACAACCCAAATTGAGTCATAGCCTAAACGAGTCCTAGGTAATCCGTGATAAAATCCATGCCTAACTTATCCCACTTCCATTCGGTATCGGCAATGGGCTGTAACAATCCTGGCTTCGATGCTCGCCTTTACTCTCGGCATACATCACAAAGCTGCTACATATTCATAATATCTTTCTTCATTCGGTCCACCGAAAGTATCCTTCAAATCCAAATACATCTTGGTATTTCCTGGGTGAATCGAATATGGTGAATCATGGGCCTCTTGCAGAATTAACTTCCCGATCTCTGGGTCATTTGGCACATAAACTCGGTCCTCAAACCATAGGGTATCATGTTCATCCTCACGAAATCCCTTAGCCTTTCCTTTGCTCATTTTCTCCTTTATGGAGGCAATCTCCTTGTCAGTCTTCTGAGCTTCTCTTATTTTATCCATCAAAGTCGACTGAATCTCTAATGCTGCTACATAGCTCCTTGGAACTATCTCCAAACATAGCTCACGAAGATCCTCGGCTAACTCCTTTGGCAACTCTCCCGTCATTAGTGTATTGACATGGCTTTTACGGCTCAATGCGTCAGCTACTACATTAGCCTTTCAGGGATGATAATGCAATCTCATATCATAATCCTTGATGAGTTCCAACCATCTCCTTTGTCTGAGGTTTAACTCCTTCTGAGTGAAAATGTACTTCAAACTCTTGTGATCCGTGTACACCTTACAATGGTTTCCAATGAGGAAATGTCTCCATGTTTTCAATGCATGCACTACGGCTGCTAACTCCAAATCATGCATGGCATAATTCAATTCGTGAGGTTTCAGTTGTCGTGAAGCATACAAAACAACTCTTCCCTCTTGCATAAGCACGGCTCCAAGTCCTCGACGTGAAGCGTCGCAATACACCTCATAATCCTTGTTCTGATCTGGCAGAATCAACACTGGTGAGGTAACCAAACGTTTCTTCAACTCCTGGAAACTAGCCTCACACTCCTCAGTGTTGGTGAACGTAGCAGAAATTCAAAATTTTCCTACGTATCACCAAGATCTATCTATGGAGAAACCAGCAACGAGGGGAAGGAGAGTGCATCTACATACCCTTGTAGATCGCTAAGCGGAAGCGTTCATGTGAACGGGGTTGATGGAGTCGTACTCGTCATGATTCAAATCACCGGAGATCCTAGTGCGAGCGGATGGCACCTCGCGTTCAACACACGTACAGCCAGTGGCGTCTCCCATGCCTTGATCCAGCAAGGAGAGAGGAGAGGTTGAGAAGACTCCATCCAGCTGACAACACAACGGCGTGGTGGTGGTGGAGGGCGTGGCAATCCCGAGGCTTCGCCAAGCACCAAGGGAGAGGAGGAGGAGGAGGCGGGGCTGCACCAAGAGGAGAAGTTCTCATGTGTTAGGCAGCCCCAAACCTCCACTATATATAGGGGAAAAGGGAGGGGCGCCTAGGGTTTCCCCTAGGGGCGGCGGCAGGCAGATGGGATCTCCCCTTGGGTGACTTGGCCCCCAAGCCGGAGGTGGGAACCCTAGATGGGCGCCCCAAACCCCACAGTCACGTGGGAATAGGTGAGGCGCACAGCCCCTTAGTGGGCTGGTTTGCCCCTTCCTTGGCCCATGAAGCCCCCAACACTTGCCGGGCTCCCGAAACATCTTTCGGTCATCTTTGGTCATCACCCGGTACCTCCGGAACACTTTCGGACTCAAAACCCTTCGTCCAATATATCAATCTTTACCTCCGGACCATTCCGGAACTCCTCGTGACGTCAGGGATCTCATCAGGGACTCGAACAACATTCGGTAACCACATATATCTATTCCTATAACCCTAAGCGTCACAGAACCTTAAGTGTGTAGACCCTACGGGTTCGGGAACCATGCGAACATGACCGAGGCGTTCTCGGTCAATAACCAACAGCGGGATCTAGATACCCATGTTGGCTCCCACATGTTCCACGATGATCTCATCGGATGAACCACGATGTCGAGATTCAATCAATCCGTATTCAATTCCCTTTGTCTAGCGGTATTGTACTTGCGAGATTCGATCGTCGGTATGCCGATACCTTGTTCAATCTCGTTACCGGCAAGTCTCTTTACTCGTTCGTAACACATCATCCGTGATCAACTCCTTTGATCACATTGTACACATTATGATGATGTCCTACCGAGTGGGCCAGAGATACCTCTCCGTCACGGAGTGACAAATCCAGTCTCGATTCGTGCCAACCCAACAGACACTTTCGGAGATACATGTAGTGCACCTTTATAACCACCCGATTCGTTGTGGCGTTTGGTACACCAAAGCATTCCTACGGTATCCGGAGTTGCACAATCTCATGGTCTAAGGAAATGATACTTGACATTAGAAAAGCTTTAGCATCTGAACTACGATCTTTGTGCTAGGCTTAGGATTGGGTCTTGTCCATCACATCATTCTCCTAGTGATGTGATCCCGTTATCAACGACATCCAATGTCCATGGTTAGGAAACCGTAACCATCTATTGATCAACGAGCTAGTCAACTAGAGGCTTACTAGGGACATGGTGTTGTCTATGTATCCACACATGTATCGAGTTTCCTATCAATACAATTATAGCATGGATAATAAGCGATTATCATGAACAAGGAAATATAATAATAACTAATTTATTATTGCCTCTAGGGCATATTTCCAACAGTCTCCGCTTGCACTAGAGTCAATAATCTAGTTCACATCGCCATGTGATTAACACTCACGAGTCACATCGCCATGTGACAAACATCCAAAGAGTTTACTAGTGTCATTTAAACTAGTTCACATCATCATGTGATTAAGAATCAATGAGTTACGGGGTTTGATCATGTTTTGCTTGTGAGAGAGGTTTTAGTCAGCGGATCTGAACCTTTCAGATCCGTGTGTGCTTTACAAATTTCTAGGTCATATTATAAATGCTGCTTACGCTCCATTTGAAGCTTATTCCAAATGGTTGCTCCACTATCGTATCCGGTTTGCTACTCGAGTCACTCGGATAGGTGTTAAAGCTTGCATCGGCGTAACCCTTTACGCCGAACTCTTTATCACCTCCATAATCGAGAAACAAGTCCTTATTTACTCCAAGGACAATTTTGACCGCTGTCCAATGATCCCCATTCTGGATCATTCTTGTACCCTTAGTGACTCATGGCAAGGCACACTTCGGTGCGGTACACGACATAGCATACTATAGAGCCTATATGCGGAGCATAGGGGCGACCTTCGTCCTTTCTCTCTTTCCGCCGTGGTCGAGCTTTAACTCTTAACTTCATACCTTACAACTCAGGCAAGAATTCCTTCTTTGGTGATCCATCTTGAACACCTCCAAGATTACGTCAAGGTATGTGCTCATTTGAAAGTATTATTAAGCATTTTGATCTATCTTATAGATCTTGATGCTTATTGTTCAAATAGCCTAATCCAGGTTTTCCATTGAAAACACTTTTCAAACAACCCTTTATGCTTTCTAGAAATTCTACATCATTTCGATCAACAATATGTCAACAACATATACTCATCGAAATTCTATAGTGCTCCCACTCACTTCTTTGGAAATACAAGTTTCTCATAAACTTTGTATAGACCCAAAATATTTGATCATCTCATCAAAGCGTACATTCCAACTCCGAGATGCTTACTCCGGTCCTTAGAAGGATTCTTTGGAGCTTTGCATACTTGTTAGCGTCTTGAGATTGTCAAAACCTTACGGTTGTATCACATACAACCTTTCCTCAAGAAAACATCAAGGAAACAATGTTTTGACATCCTTTATGCAAGATTTCATAAATAATGCGATGTAGCGCTAATCCAATTCCAACAGACTCTTAGCATCGCTACTGGTGAGAAAGCCTCACCGTAGTCAACTCCTTGAACTTGTCGGAAACCCTTTTAACGACAAGTCGAGCTTTCTTAATGGTGATACTTACCATCATTGTCTGTATTCCTTTTAAAATCCATTTTTACCCAACGGCCTTACGACCATCAAGTATTGCTTCCAAAGTCATGGATCCTCTCTCGGATGTTATGGCCTTGAGCCATTCGTCGGAATCCGGGCCCACCATCGCTTCTCCATAGCTCGTAGGTTCATTGTTGTCTAGCAACATGACCTTCAAGACAGGATTGTGTACCACTCCGAAGTAATACGCATCCTTGTCACCCTACGAGGTACGTTAGTGACTTGATCCGAAACTTCATGATCACTATCATAAGCTTTCTACTTCAATTGGTGTAGGTGCCATGGGAACAACTTCCCGTGCCCTGCTACACACTAGTTGAAGTGACGGTTCAATAACCTCATCAAGTCTCCACCATCCTCCCACTCAACTTTTCGAGACAAACTTTTCCTCGAGAAAGGACCCGATTCAAGAAACAATCCCTATTGCTTCCGGATCTGAATTAGGAGGTATACCCAACTGTTTTGGGTTTCCTATGAAGATGCATTTTGTCCGCTTTGGGTTCAAACTTATTGTTGGGGAACGTAGTAATTTCAAAAATTTTCCTACGTACACGCAAGACCATGGTGATGGCATAGCAACGAGAGGGGAGAGTGTCCGTCCACGTACCCTCGTGAACCGAAAGCGAGCGTTATAACAACGCGTTTGATGTAGTCGTCGTCTTCACGTTCCGACCGATCCAAGCACCGAGCGTCACGGCACCTCCGAGTTACGCACACGTTCAGCTCGATGGCGATCCCGGACTCCGATCCAGCAAAGTGTCGGGGATGAGTTCCGTCGACCGACGGCGTGCAGGCGATGATGATGCTCCACCGGCGCAGGGCTTCGCCTAAGCTCGCGACGATATGACTTCTCCGCGCGGGGCTTCGCCTAAGCTTGACGATATGACGAAGTGGAATATGGTGGAGGGGGCACCGCACACGGCTAAGGAGCGATCCGTAGATCAACTTGTGTGTTCTAGGGTGCCCCCTGCCCCGTATATAAAGGAGCCAAGGGGAGGGGCGGCCGGCCAAGAGGAGGCGCGGCGAGGAGTCCTACTCCCTCAGGGAGTAGGATTCCCCTCAATCCTAGTTGGAATAGGATTCACCGGAGGGAAAAGAGAGAGGGGCGGCCCACCTTTCCTAGTCCTAGTAGGACTAGGGGAAGGGGAGGCCGCGACCACCTAGGGCTGGTCCTTTCTCCTTTCCACCAAGGCCCACTATGGCCCATATAGTTCGGGGGTTCGGTAACCTCCGGTACTCGATAAATTCGATTTCACTCGGAACATTTCCGATGTCAAATGTAGGCTTCAATATATCAATCTTTATGTCTCGACCATTTGAGACTCCTCGTCATGTCCGTGATCACATCGGGACTCGAACAACCTTGGTACATCAACACTTATAAACTCATAATGAAGCATCATCGAAGCGTTAAGCGTGCGGACCCTACGGGTTCGAGAACTATGTAGACATGACCTAGAACCATTCTCGGTCAATAACCAATAGCGGAACCTGGATGCCCATATTGGTTCCTACATATTCTCGAAGATCTTTATCGGTCAAACCGCATAACGATATCGTTGTTCCTTTTGTCATCGGTATCTTACTTACCCGAGATTGATCGTCGGTATCAATACCTAGTTCAATCTCGTTACGGGTAAGTCTCTTTACTCGTTCCGTAATACATCATCTCACAACTAACTCATTAGTTGCAATGCTTGCAAGGCTTATGTGATGTGTATTACCGAGAAGGCCAGAGATACCTCTCCGAGCAATCGGAGTGACAAAACCTAATCTCGATTCATGCCAACCCAACATATACTTTTGGAGACACTGTAGAGTACCTTTATAATCACCCATTTACGTTGTGACGTTTGGTAGCACACAAAGTGTTCCTCCGTAAGCGGAGTTGCATAATCTCATAGTTGCAGGAACTTTGTATAAGTCATGAAGAAAGCATAAGCAACATACTAAGCGATCAAGTGCTAAGCTAACGAAATGGGTCATGTCAATCACATCATTCTCCTAATGATGTGATCCCATTAATCAAATGACAACACATGTCTATGGTTAGGAAACATAACCATCTTGATCAATGAGCTAGTCTTGTAGAGGCATACTAGTGACTATCATTTGTCTATGTATTCACACATGAATTATGTTTCCGGTTAATACAATTCTAGCATGAATAATAAACATTTATCATGATATAAGGAAATAAATAATAACTTTATTATTGCCTCTAGGGCATATTTCCTTGATCTCCCACTTGCACTAGAGTCAATAATCTAGATTACAAGTAATGATTCTAACACCCATGGAGTCTTGGTGCTGATCATGTTTTGCTCGTGGAAGAGGCTTAGTCAGCGGTGCGCAACATTCAGATTCGTATGTATTTTGCAAATCTCTATGTCTCCCACTTGGACTTGGTCCCGAATGGAATTGAGGCGTCTCTTGATATGCTTGGTCCTCTTGTGAAATCTGGATTCCTTTGCCAAGGCAATTGCACCGATATTGTCACGGAAGATCTTCATTGGTCCCGATGCACTAGGTATGACACCTAGATCGGAAATGAACTCTTTCATCCAGACTCCTTCATTTGCTGCTTCGAAGCAGCTATGTACTCCGCTTCACATGTAGATCCGCCACGGCGCTTTGTTTAGAACTGCACCAACCAGCAGCTCCACCGTTTAATAAAAATACGTATCCGGTTTGCGATTTAGAATCGTCCGGATCGATGTCAAAACTTGCATCGGCGTAACCATTTACGACTAGCTCTTTGTCACCTCCATATCGAGAAACATATCCTTAGTCCTTTTAAGGTATTTCGGGATGTTCTTGACCGCTGTCCGATGATCCACTCTGGATTACTTTGGTACCTTCTGCCAAGCTTACAGCTAAGCATCGTCAGTGCGGTACACAGCATTGCATACATGATAGAGCCTATGGCTGAAGCATAGGAACATTTTCATTTTCTCTCTATCTTCTGCTGTGGTGGGCGTTGAGTCGACTCAATCTTACACCTTGTGTCTGGTAAAAACCTTTCTTTGCACGATCCATTTGAACTTCTTCAAAACTTTATCAAGGTATGTGCTTTGTGAAAGTCAATTAAGCGTCTTGATCTATCTCTATAGATCTTGATGCCCAATATGTAAGCAGCTTCACGAGGTCTTTCATTGAAAAACTTTTATTCAAGTATCCTTTTATGCTATCCAGAAATTCTATATCATTTCCAATCAACAATATATCGTCCACATATAATATCGAAATGCTCTGAGCTCCCACTCACTTTCTTGTAAATCTGAGGCTTCTCCAAAGTGCATATAAAACCATATCTTTGATCACACTATCAAAGCGTTTATTCCAACTCGAGAGGCTTGCACGGACCATAAATTGATCGTTGGAGCTTGCACACTTTGTTAGCACCCTTTGGATCAACAAAACCTTCTGGTTGCATCATATACAACTCTTCTTCTAGAAATCCATTCAAGAATGCAGTTTTACATCCATTTGCCAAATTTCATAATCATAAAATGCGGCAATTGCTAACATGATTGAGACAGACTTAAGCATCGCTATGGGTGAGAAAGTCTCATCGTAGTCAACCCCTTGAACTTGTCGAAAACCTTTTGCAACAAGTCGAGCTTTGTAGACAGTTACATTACAATCGGCGTCAGTCTTCTTCTTAAAGATCCATTTATTCTCAATGGCTTGCCGATCATCGGCAAGTCTACCAAAATCCATACTTTGTTCTCATACATGGATCCCATCTCAGATTTCATGGCTTCAAGCCATTTTGTGGAATCTGGGCTCACCATCGCTTCTTCATAGTTCGTAGGTTCACCATGATCTAGTAGCATGACTTCGAATAGGATTACCGTACCACTCTGTGCGGATTTTATTCTGGTTGATCTCTGAGTTCGGTGACAACTTGATCTGAAGTTTCATGATCATTATCATTATCTTCCTCGCTAAGCTGGTGTAGGTGTTACGAAACTGATTTACGTGATGAACTACTTTCAATAAGGGAGTTGGTACTATTACCTCATCAAGTTCCACTTTCCTCCCACTCACTTCTTTCGAGAGAAACTCCTTCTCTAGAAAGGATCCATTCTTAACAACGAATGTCTTGCCTTGGATCTGTGATAGAAGGTATACCCAATTGTCTCCTTTGGGTATCCTATGAAGACACATTTTTCGATTTGGGTTCAAGCTTATCGGGTTGAAGTTTTTCACATAAGCATCGCAACCCCAAACTTTCGAAGCGACAACTTTGGTTTCTTGCTAAACCATAGTTCATAAGGCGTCGTCTCAGCGGATTTTGACGGTGTCCTATTTAGCGTGAATCGGCCGTCTCTAAAGCATAACCCCAAAGCGATAGCGGTAAATCGAAATAGACATCATAGATCGCACCATATCTAGTAAAATACGATTCTGACGTTTGGACACACCATTCGCTGTGGTGTTCCCGGTGGCGTGAGTTCTTGAAACTATTCGCATTGCTTCAAATGTAGACCAAACTCGTAACTCAAATATTCTCCTCCACGATCAGATCGTAGAAACTTTATTTTCTTGTTACGATGATTTTCAACTTCACTCTGAAATTCTTTGAACTTTTCAAATGTTTCAGATTTATGCTTCATCAAGTAGATATACCCGTATCTGCTTAAATCATCTGTGAAGGTGAGAAAATAACGATATCCGCCACGAGCTTCAACATTCATCGGTCCACATACATCTGTATGTATGATTTCCAATAAGTCATTGTTCTCTCCATACAACCGGAGAAGCGGTGTTTTAGTCATCTTGCCCATGAGGCACGGTTACATAAGTACCAAGTGATTCATAATCAAGTGATTCCAAAAGTCCATCGTATGGAGTTTCTTCATGCGTTTTACACCGATATGACCTAAGCGGCGTGCCACAAATAAGTTGCACTATCATTATCAACTCTGCATCTTTTGGCTTCGACATTATGAATATGTGTATCACTCTGTCGAGATTCAACAAGAATAGACCATTCTTCAAGGGTGCATGACCATAAAAGATATTACTCATATAAATAGAACAACCATTATTCTCGATTTAAATGAATAACCGTCTCGCATCAAACAAGATCCAGATATAATGTTCATGCTCACGGCGGCACCAAATAACAATTATTTAGGTCTAAAACTAATCCGAAGGTAGATGTAGAGGTAGCGTGCCGACCGCGATCACATTGACTTTGGAACCGTTTCCCACGCGCATCGTCACCTCGTCCTTTGCGGTGCTCGCCTATTAGTAGTCCTGTTTGAGTTGCAAATATTAGCAAGAACCGAGTATCAAATACCAGTGCTACTACGAGCTCTAGTAAGGTACACATCAATAACATGTATATCACATATACCTTTGTTCACCTTGCCATCCTTCTTATCCGCCAAATACTTGGGGCAGTTCCGCTTCCATTGTCGATCGCTTGCGGTAAAACACTCGATTTCAGGCTTAGGTCCAGACTTGGGTTTCTTCTCTTGATCAGCAACTTTCTTGCTGTTCTTTTGAAGTTTCCTTCTTCTTTCCTTTGCCCTTTTCTTGAAACTAGTGGTCTTGTTGACCATCAACACTTGATGCTCTTTCTTGATTTCTACCTCCATGGCTTTTAGCATTGCGAAGAGCTCGAGAATTGTTTTAGTCATCCCTTGCATATTATAGTTCATCACGAAGCTCTTGTAGCTTGGTGGCGATGATTGGAGAATTCATCAATGACACTATCATCCGGAAGATTAACTCCCAGCTGAATTAAGTGATTATTATACCCGGACATTTTGAGTATGTGCTCCTTGCGAACTATTCTCCTCCATCTTGCAGCTATAGAACTTATTGGAGACTTCATATCTCTCAATCCGGGCATTTGCTTGAAATATTAACTTCAACTCTGGAACATCTCATATGCTCCATGGCGTTCAAAACGTCGTTGAAGACCGGTTCTAAGCCGTAAAGCATGGCTGCTGAACTATAGAGTAGTCATCGACTTTGCTCGCAGACGTTCACAACTTCGGCGTTGCTCTGCAGAGCTGGCACCCAGCGGTGCTTCCGGGGCGTAATTCTTACATGCAGCAATGAGGATAATCCTCAAATTCGGACCCAGTCCGTGTAATTGCTACCATCATCTTTCAACTTTGCTTTCTCAAGGAGCATTAAAATTCAACGGAACAACAAAGACGAGCCATCTATCTACGATAAACATAGACAAGCAAAAATACTATCGGTACTAAGTTCATGATAAATTTAAGTTTAATTAATCATATTAAAACCTCCCACTTAGAAAGACATCTCTCTAGTCATCTAAGTGTTTACGTGATCAAATCAACTAAACCATGTCCGATCATCACGTGAGATGGAGTAGTTTCAATGGTGAACATCACTATGTTGATCATATCTACTATATGATTCACGCTCGACCTTTCGGTCTCCGTGTTCGAGGCCATATCTGCATATGCTAGGCTCGTCAAGTTTAACTGAGTATTCTGCGTGTGCAAAACTGGCTTGCACCCGTTGTAGATGGACGTAGAACTTATCACACCCGATCATCACGTGGTGTGCGGGTACTCTGAACTTTTAGCAGCGGTGCATACTCGGGAGAACACTTCTTGATAATTTTAGTGAGAGATCATCTTATAATGCTACCGTCAATCAAAGCAAGATAAGATGCATAAAGGATAAACATCACATGCAATCAATATAAGTGATATGATATGGTCATCATCATCTTGTGCTTGTGATCTCCATCTCGAAGCACCGTCATGATCACCATCGTCACCGCACGACACCTTGATCTCCATCGTAGCATCGTTGTCGTCTCGCCAACTATTGCTTCTCGACTATCGCTCTTGCTTAGTGATAAAGTAAAGCAATTACATGGCTTTGCATTTCATACAATAAGCGACAACCATATGGCTCCTGCCGATTGCCGATAACTTCGGTTACAAAACATGATCATCTCATACAATAAAATATAGCATCACGTCTTGACCACATCACATCACAACATGCCCTGCAAAAACAAGTTAGGCGTCCTCTACTTTGTTGTTGCAAGTTTTACGTGGCTGCTACGGGCTGAGCAAGAACCGTTCTTACCTCGCATCAAAACCACAGCGATAGTTTGTCAAGTTGGTGCTGTTTTAAACTTCGCAAGGACGGGGAGTAGCCTTTCAGTTCAACTAAAGTGAGAGAGACAGACACCGCCGGTCACCTTTAAGCAACTAGTGCTCGGCGGTGAAACCAGTCTCGCGTAAGCGTCTGGCGTAATGTCGGTCGGGCCGCTTCATCTCACAATACCGCTGAACCAAAGTATGACATCTTTGGTAAGCGGTATGACTTATATCGCCCACAACTCACTTGTGTTCTACTCGTGCATATGACATCAACGCATAAAACCAGGCTCGGATGCCTTTGTTGGGGAGCGTAGTAATTTCAAAAATTTCCTACATACCGCAAGACCATGGTGATGGCATAGCAACGAGAGGGGAAGTGTCCGTCCACGTACCCTCGAGACCGAAAGCGGGCGTTATAACAACGCGGTTGATGTAGTCGTGCGTCTTCACGTTCCGACCGATCCAAGCACCGAGCGTCACGGCACCTCCGAGTTACGCACACGTTCAGCTCGATGGCGATCCCGGACTCCGATCCAGCAAAGTGTCGGGGATGAGTTCCGTCAAGACGACGGCGTGGTGGCGATGATGATGCTCCACCGGCGCAGGGCTTCGCCTAAGCTCGCATGACGATATGACTTCTCCGGCGCGAGGCTTCGCCTAAGCTTCATGACGATATGACGAAGTGGAATATGGTGGAGGGGCACCGCACATGGCTAAGGAGCGATCCGTAGATCAACTTGTGTGTTCTAGGGTGCCCCTGCCCCGTATATAAAGGAGCCAAGGGGAGGGGCGGCCGGCCAAGAGGAGGCGCGCCGGGAGTCCTACTCCTCGGGAGTAGGATTCCCCTCAATCTAGTTGGAATAGGATTCACGGAGGAGGAAAAAGAGAGAGGGGCGGCCCACCTTTCCTAGTCCTAGTAGGACTAGGGGAAGGGGGAGGCTTGTGACCACCTAGGGCTGGTCCTTTCTCCTTTCCACCAAGGCCCACTATGGCCCATATAGTTCCGGGGGTTCGGTAACCTCCGGTACTCGATAAATTCGATTTCACTCGGAACATTTCCGATGTCCAAATGTAGGCTTCAATATATCAATCTTTATGTCTCGAACATTTGAGACTCCTCGTCATGTCCGTGATCACATCCGGGACTCGAACAACCTTGGTACATCAATACTTATAAACTCATAATGAAGCTGTCATCGAAGCGTTAAGCGTGCGGACCCTACGGGTTCGAGAACTATGTAGACATGACCTAGAACCATTCTCGGTCAATAACCAATAGCGGAACCTGGATGCCCATATTGGTTCCTACATATTCTCTGAAGATCTTTATCGGTCAAACCGCATAACGATATCGTTGTTCCTTTTGTCATCGGTATCTTACTTACCGAGATTCGATCGTCGGTATCAATACCTAGTTCAATCTCGTTACGGTAAATCTCTTTACTCGTTCCGTAATACATCATCTCACAACTAACTCATTAGTTGCAATGCTTGCAAGGCTTATGTGATGTGTATTACCGAGAAGGCCAGAGATACCTCTCAGACAATCGGAGTGACAAAACCTAATCTCGATTCATGCCAACCCAACATATACTTTTGGAGACACCTGTAGAGTACCTTTATAATCACCCATTTACGTTGTGACGTTTGGTAGCACACAAAGTGTTCCTCCGTAAGCGGAGTTGCATAATCTCATAGTTGCAGGAACTTTGTATAAGTCATGAAGAAAGCATAAGCAACATACTAAGCGATCAAGTGCTAAGCTAACGAAATGGGTCATGTCAATCACATCATTCTCCTAATGATGTGATCCCATTAATCAAATGACAACACATGTCTATGGTTAGGAAACATAACCATCTTCGATCAATGAGCTAGTCTTGTAGAGGCATACTAGTGACTATCTGTTTGTCTATGTATTCACACATGTATTATGTTTCCGGTTAATACAATTCTAGCATGAATAATAAACATTTATCATGATATAAGGAAATAAATAATAACTTTATTATTGCCTCTAGGGCATATTTCCTTCACTTATCAACCTGAAACTTTTTCACATAAGCGTCGCAGCCCCAAACTTTTAAGAAACGACAACTTAGGTTTCTCCAAACGGTGTCGTCTCAACGGAATTACGTGGTGCCCCATTAATGTGAGTGCGGTTTTCTCTAATGCCTAACCCATGTACGATAGTGGTAATTCGATAAGAGATATCATGGTACGCACCATATCCAATAGAGTGCAACTATGATGTTCGGACACACCATCACACTATGGTGTTCAGCGGTATTAATTGTGAAACAATTTGCACATTGTCTTAATTGTGTGCCAAAACTCGTAACTCAGATATTCATCTCTATGATCATATCATAGATATTCTATCCTCTTGTCACGAAGATCTTAAACTTCACTCTGAAATTACTTGAACCATTCAATAATTCAGACTTGTGTTTCATCAAGTAAATATACTCAATATCTACTCGAATCATCGTGAAGTAAGAACATAACGATATTCTTTGCATGCCTCGGCACTCATTGGACTGCACATATCAAAATGTGTTACTTCCAACAAGTTGCTATCTTGTTCCATCTTCTTTGAAACCGAGGCTTTTAGGTCATCTTGCCCATGTGGTATGTTTTGCATATCTCAAGTGATTCAAAATCAAGTGAGTCCAAGCGATCCATCTGCATGGAGTTTCTTCATGCGTACACACCAATAGTCATGGTTAGCATGTCTCAATTTTTCCAAAGCAGTGAGTCAAAGATCCATCAACATGGAGCTTCTTCATGCGTTTTATACCAATATGACTTACATGGCGATTGCCACAAGTAAGTGGTACTATCATTACTATCTTATACCTTTGGCATGAAAATGTGTATCACTACGATCGAGATTCAATAAACCATTCATTTAGGTGCAAGGCCATCGAAGGTACTATTCAAATAAATAGAGTAACCATTATTCTCCTTAAATGAATAACCGTATTGCGATAGACATAATCCAATCATGTCTATGCTCAACGCAAACACCAAATGCAATTATTCAGGTTTAATTCTAATCTTGATGGTAGAGGGAGCGTGCAATGTTTGATCACATCAAACTTGGAAACACTTCAACACATATCGTCGACTCACCTTTAGCTAGTCTCCGTTTATTCCGTAGCTCTTTTATTTGAGTTACTAACACTTAGCAACCGAACCGGTATCTAATACCCTGGTGCTACTAGGAGGACTAGTAAAGTACACATTAACATAATGTATATCAATATACTTCTATCGACCTTGCCGACCTTCTTATCTACCAAGTATCTAGGGTAATTCTGCTCGTTGGCTGTTCCCCTTATTACGAAGCACTTAGTCTCGGGTTTGGGTTCAACCTTGGGTTTCTTCCTTTGGAGCAACAACTGATTTCCCGTTTCATGAAGTGTCCTTCTTGCCCTTGCCCTTCTTGAAACTAGTGGTTTCACCAACCATCAACAATTGATGCTCCTTCTTGATTTCTACTTTCGCGTGTCAAACATCGTGAATACCTCAAGGATCATCATATCTATCCACGACATGTTATAGTTCATCACGAAGCTCTAGCAGCTTGGTGGCAATGACTTTGGAGAAACATCACTATCTCATCCGGAAGATCAACTCCCTCGATTCAAGTGTTTGTTGCACTCGGACAATCTGAGCACAAGCTCAACGATTGAGCTTTCCTCCCTTAGTTTGCAGGCTAAGAAAATCGTCGGAGGTCTTATACCTCTTGGCGTGAGCACGAGCCTGAAATCCCAATTTCAGCCCTCGAAACATCTCATATGTTCATGACGTTTCAAAACGTCTTTGGTGCCTCAACTCTAAACCGTTTAAGCTGAACTATCACGTAGTTATCAAAGCGTGTATGTCCGATGTTCGTAACATCCACAAACAACGTTTGGGGTTCAACACTGTGGCGGTGCATTAAGGACATAAGCTTTCTTACGTCCGCATAATCACTCTTGTCAACTTTCAACTATATTTTCTCTAGGAACATATCTAAGCAGTGGAACTAAAGCGCGAGCTTACGATATAATTTGCAAAAGGTCTTTTGACTATGTTCAGGATAATTAAGTTCATCTTATGAACTCCCACTCGAATAGACATCCCTCTGGTCATCTAAGTGATTACATGATCCGAGTCAACTAGGCCGTGTCCGATCATCACGTGAGACGGACTAGTCATCATCGGTGAACATCTTCATGTTGATCGTATCTACTATCGACTCATGCTCGACCTTTCGGTCTCTGTGTTCCGAGGCCATGTCTGTACATGCTAGGCTCGTCAAGTTAACCCTAAGTGTTTCGCGTGTGTAAATCTGTCTTACACCCGTTGTATGTGAACTTAAGAATCCATCACACCCGATCATCACGTGGTGCTTAGAAGCGACGAACTTTAGCAACGGTGCACAGTTAGGGGAGAACACTTCTTGAAATTGTTGTAAGGGATCATCTTATTTACTACCATCGCTCTAAGCAAATAAGATGCATAAACATGATAAACATCACATGCAATCAAATAGTGACATGATATGGCCAATATCATATTGCTCGTTTTGATCTCCATCTTCGGGGCTCCATGATCATCATCGTCACCGGCATGACACCATGATCTCCATCATCATGATCTCCATCATCGTGTCTTCATGAAGTTGTCTCGCCAACTATTACTTCTACTACTATGGCTACTGGTTAGCAATAAAGTAAAGTAATTACATGGCGTTGTTTAATGACACGCAGGTCATACAATAAATAAAGACAACTCCTATGGCTCCTGCCGGTTGTCATACTCATCGACATGCAAGTCGTGAATCCTATTACAAGAACATGATCAATCTCATACATCACATATCATTCATCACATTCTTCTTGGCCATATCACATCACATAGCATACCTGCAAAAACAAGTTAGGCGTCCTCTAATTGTTGTTTGCATGTTTCTGATGGCTGCTATGGCTTTCTAGCAAACGTTTCTTACCTCATAAAACCACAACATGATATGTCAATTGCTATTTACCCTTCATAAGGACCCTTTTCATCGCATCCGATCCGACTAAAGTGGGAGGCGGCACCCGCTAGCCACCTTATGCACCAAGTGCATGTCGATCGGTGGAACACGTCTCACGATGAGTACGTGTAAGGTCGGTCCGGCTGCTTCATCCCACAATACCGTCGAAACAAGATTGGACTAGTAACGGCAAGCATATTGAACAAAATCAACGCCCACAACTACTTTGTGTTCTACTCGTGCAAAGAATCTACATAATAGACCTAGCTCATGATGCCCTTGTTGGTGAGCGTAGCAGAAATTCAAAATTTTCCTACGTATCACCAAGATCTATCTATGGAGAAACCAGCAGCGAAGGGAAGGAGAGTGCATCTGCATACCCTTGTAGATCGCTAAGCGAAGCGTTCATGTGAGCAGGGTTGATGGAGTCGTACTCGTCGTGATTCAAATCACGGAGATCCTAGTGCGAGCGGACAGCACCTCCGCGTTCAACACACGTACAGCCGGTGGCGTCTCCCATGCCTTGATCCAGCAAGGAGAGGGAGAGGTTGAGAAGACTCCATCCAGCTGCAACACAGCGGCGTGGTGGTGGTGGAGGCGTGGCAATCCCGCAGGCCGCCAAGCACCAAGGGAGAGGAGGAGGAGGAGGCGGGGCTGCACCAAGAGGAGAAGTTCTCATGTGTTAGGCAGCCCCAAAACCTCCACTATATATAGGGGAAAAGGGAGGGGCGCCTAGGGTTTCCCCTAGGGGGGGCGGCGGCCAAGGCAGATGGGATCTCCCCCTTGGGTGACTTGGCCCCCAAGCCAGGAGGTGGGAACCCTAGATGGGGCGCCCCAAACCCCTTGGTCACGTGGGAATAGGTGAGGGGGGCGCACAGCCCCTTAGTGGGCTGGTTTGCCCCCTTCCCTTGGCCCATGAAGCCCCCCAACACTTGCCGGGGCTCCCGAAACACCTTTCGGTCATCTTTGGTCATCACCGGTACCTCCGGAACACTTAGGACTCCAAAACCCTTCGTCCAATATATCAATCTTTACCTCCGGACCATTCCGGAACTCCTTGTGACGTCAGGGATCTCATCAGGGACTCGAACAACATTCGGTAACCACGTATATCTATTCCTATAACCCTAAGCGTCACCGAACCTTAAGTGTGTAGACCCTACGGGTTCGGGAACCATCTTGAACATGACCGAGGCGTTCTCCGGTCAATAACCAACAGCGGGATCTGGATACCCATGTTGGCTCCACATGTTCCACGATGATCTCATCGGATGAACCACGACGTCGAGATTCAATCAATCCCATATTCAATTCCCTTTGTCTAGCGGTATTGTACTTGCGAGATTCGATCGTCGGTATGCCGATACCTTGTTCAATCTCGTTACGGCAAGTCTCTTTACTCGTTCCGTAACACATCATCCGTGATCAACTCCTTTGATCACATTGTACTGATATGATGATGTCCTACCGAGTGGGCCCAGAGATACCTCTCCGTCACGGAGTGACAAATCCGATCTCGATTCGTACCAACCCAGAGACACTTTGGAGATACCTGTAGTGCACCTTTATAGCCACCCGATTCGTTGTGGCGTTTGGTACACCAAAGCATTCCTACGGTATCCGGAGTTGCACAATCTCATGGTCTAAGGAAATGATACTTGACATTAGAAAAGCTTTAGCATACGAACTACGATCTTTGTGCTAGGCTTAGGATTGGGTCTTGTCCATCACATCATTCTCCTAATGATGTGATCCCGTTATCAACGACATCCAATGTCCATGGTCAGGAAACCGTAACCATCTATTGATCAACGAGCTAGTCAACTAGAGGCTTACTAGGGACATGGTGTTGTCTATGTATCCACACATGTATCTGAGTTTCCTATCAATACAATTATAGCATGGATAATAAACGATTATCATGAACAAGGAAATATAATAATAACTAATTTATTATTGCCTCTAGGGCATATTTCCAACACTCAGTCCATATGAACTTGGTATCCTTCTTCAACAACTCCGTCATAGGCTTTGCAATCCTTGAGAAGTTCTCAATAAATCTCCGGTAGTATCTTGCGAGTCCAAGGAAACTCGGATCTCTCAACTGTTGTTGGTGCTTCCCAATTTATTCTGGTGATAACCTTTGTGGGATCAACTGCTATTCCTTCTCGGTTATAACATCCGAGGAATCCCACTTCCTTCAACCAAAACTCACATTTGCTGAACTTGGCATACAAGCGATGTTCTCTGAGCTTCTCAAGTACCAATCGCAAATGTTCTTTATGCTCCTCTTCATTCTTGAGTAAACAGAATATCATCAATGAACACTCTGACGAACTTATCCAAAAACTCCATAAACACTTTGTTCATCATGTTCATAAAATAGGCAGGTGCGTTAGTCAGACCAAATGACATAACGGTATACTCATACAGCCCATACCTGGTGGTAAAGCCGTCTTAGGTATGTCTTGCTATCGAATCTTCAACTGATGGTATCCTAATCGCAAATCGATCTTGGAAAACACTTTAGCCCCTTGCAATCGATCAAACAGATCATTGATCATCGGTAGTGGGTACTTGTTCTTGATTGTTACTTTGTTCAATCCACGATAATCAACAACCATCCTTAATGTTCCATCTTTCTTCTCCACTAGAAAATCTTGGCGATCCCCAAAGGCGAAGAACTTGGGCGAATATACCCTTTATCCAATAACTCCTTAATCTGCTTCTTAATCTCCTCCAAATCTTTTGCGGGCATCCTGTATGGTCTCTTAGATATTGGTCCTGTGCATGGCAAAAGCTCAATAAAAAACTCGATGTCTCTATCCGGTGGCATGCCTGGCAACTCTTCTGGAAATACATCCGGAAAATCCTTTACTACTGATACTTCCTCCTTGGCGCAAGTTGCGAAACTCACGCTTCTTCATGGCCATAGCTCCTGCTGAAACATGGGAAGTACGGAAAGCTTGCTGAAACTGATCCCATGTGACAGTATCCACAGGGTAAGTGGCTGTGAAATTCTCCCACCATGCGGTTGCGGGTCCTTCAAGCTGATGAGCGGCAAATTTCACCTTTTCCCCATCTGTACATCCTGCAGTGGTCAACTCCCTCCCTGTCTTCGGAGCCAATCATCTGCCACTATCGACTCGGTGCTACAGGAGAACACCGGCAGCTTCAGCCTAAGAAAATGGGTTAAGTGATCAACAGGTGGTGGCGGTGGTAGGTTGTTGTTGTTCCACAGTTGCAGTTACGGACTAGCAAGCGCATCAAAGCATTATCTTCTTTGGATCAATTGAGTGAGCTCGGTGGGAAAGCAAATCCATTGTCACGTCTCGGAGGCATCTAAGGGTTTAGAAAAGATGAGAATTAAGAATAGAATGAGGTCTAAAGAGAAAACACTACCCAAATGCACATGAGGCAAATGCACACAAAATCACTTCATTCAATCAAACAAGGCATACAATCGGTCTAGAACTATCATAAAAGTGCTTGGACTATGCTATGTACATGGTGGAACACTACTCTTTGTTATGGTGGTCTACTAGAAAAACTGCTCGATGAAGACTCCATGATATCTGCTCCGGCCGTCTTGAAGTCATCATCACTAGGATCGGAATCGGTGTAAATGCGATGATGATGTAGTTATGCGGACAAGTGCAATCATCATCTTCTCCTCCAGTGCTGAATTCCCCATGAGTTCTTCAATCTTCTCCTTAAGGTCGCCGTTTTGTCTCACTAGAGCGACGATCTCCTCCATGTAATCCTTGCGAGTGGCCTTGGTTCTCCTTCTAGCTCGATAATTCTAGCCTTTGCTTTCTTCAACTCCATCATGCTGCGCACATCGGTTCTCTTGGCGTCGAATGTCTTTGGTTTAACTCTGGATGAAGGCTGCAATGGATCTATCCTTCTTGGTGCTAACTATCTCCCATTGTTCATCTCGGCGCCCACAAATCTGGTAGATAGTATCCTTGAGGTCATCTTGGTAGACTTCTCCAATCGTCCCATGGTGATGTGAGCTGCCATGCTCTTTCTCGAGACTCGAGTTGGTGCATTAAAAGTACATTCTATGGGCTCCGTGATGGCTTGAGCGTTCTTCCTGGAACTTGAGCTTGAATCTTCAATGCTCCTCTTGGGTAAAGTGGCATTGTAGGTCTGGTGAAGCTTGGTATTCCGATGTTCGGTGCTTAGTGACTTCCTTGAGGTGTCGTCAAAGGGTGTATCTTCATCCGTTGCGTGAACTTGATCCTCGCTTAGTCATCCTAAAAGAGTAGAAAAGATGAGGAGTCGAAATGAGAAGAGAGTAGTGATCTAGGGCTTTAGCTTAGTGGTGCGTGTCCTACGATCGGCGTATGCTCGATACCTTCTTGTAGCGACCATACCTCAAAGCGATCGATCTACGTGCTCGGTGTCATCCACGGATCGATATCTGACACCACACGATGCTTGAAGGATTTATATGAGTAGCAATCACACACTTATTACATCGAATGTCTCAAGAGAGAACTTATTACAATAAAAATGGCTTAAGGCCATCTAAAAGCGTTAACAACGGAAGGCTTGGAAGATAAGCGAGTCCATCAACTCCAGCGGCATCACCGAGTATAGAACCACGACCTAAAGGCACCTTACTGTCGTGCGAAAAGTACGCAACATGAAGCGTTGCAGCCAAACGGTCGACACATGGAATATCTTGGCAATGTAACACATAGAGAGTAATGAAAGAATAAGCTATACTACATGCATATATGGCTGGTGGAAAGCTCTATGGTTACAGTTTTGCGTAAAGCCAATTTTTCCCTACTACAAAGGAATACATTTTATTTAACTATCATGGTGGTTGTTAAACATTGAGAATGGTTGATAGCATCCTCAATCCCAATTAAGCATCATCATTAAAACCCAAACAAATTAATTAAAGTAACATGATGAAATTCACATGATAATCCAAGTACTAGATACTCAAAACGTCCATAACCGGGGACACGACTAACCATGATTAGTTTGTACACTCTGCAGAGGTTTGCGCACTTTTCCCCACAAGACTCGATCTCCTCCATTGGATTTCTTGCACTACATGGTGTTTGAGAAACGGATGACCGAGACATAGTCTTTCAGAAGCGCTAGCACCTTACGATCGGGTAGACCGTACCAACCTACATCCCCTACATCAGCTAGTCTACCACTGTAAGAGTTCGCACGACTTAGTCAACTATGCTAGAGCCCATAGTAGCTTGTGGCTGCACGAAGTTTCTAGTATGAATAGTCTCATGATCCCTTTGAGCACGGGTGGCGGTCCAAAAGAAACAGCAATCTGGAATACCCGGTACCTCAATCCACCAGATGTGTGTTTAAGTTGCCACCTTAGATAAACCATTTATTAACATTCTCACATCATCATGGATATCACTCACCCAATCCCGTCTACTATCATAGCATGGCATAAGAAGCAAATGTAGAAGTAACTCCCAAAGGTTTAATAGTAAAACGGGTAATAGGTACTACCTCATCTACTTCCCATCCCACAATTTAATTAGATCCTAATCATGCAATGTTTGAGGATTGATCTAATGCAATAAAAGCTGGACGATGAAAGGTATGATCAAAGTGTTACTTGCCTTAGTGATGATCCGCGAAACCTAGAGATTCGAAGTAACAGGCGGCGCACTCCGGGTACTCTATCGCAAACAAACAAACAAGCATACAATAAGTACTCATTTAATGCACAAGTAAAACTCAAATAAGAGAACTAACCAGAAAGTTCAACTTAAGAACTCTGGTTTGCAAAAAGAATCAAATCAAACGAAGCAACGAAAGTCAAACGGCGAAAGAAAACAACTTCATTTTACTAATCTGGACTTAAGTCAAATTTTACAGGAGCAAAAACTTGTTTAAGTTGGTTAAATGGAAAGAGGGTTTCGAGACGAAACTCTAGGCGCTTGAATCGCCTGATTCTGATAAACGAGCGAAAATTTATACTAAAACGAAAATCGGATCAGAAATCGCGATCAGAAATAATCGCGGAAAATCCGAGAAAAAGAAAAACGACGAACAGATTAACGAACAAACGTTCGTTATCTGGACCTAAACGATGAACGCGTTCATTAAAACGAACGAACGAGCGAACGCTCACTAAATAAATAAACCGGAAAAAACCAATCTAAAAAGCGAAACTAAAAAAACGCGGTTAAATAAAAAAGCAGGCGGTTTTCTAATGAAAACCGCAGAACAGCGGCTACCTCGGTGATGGTCGGCGAGGAGGCGGGCGGCTCAATGAAATGGCGGCGGGCGGCGGGCGGGCGGGCGGCGGCACATGAATGAGGCGGCGGCGGCGCGCTAGGGTTTAGGGCAGGCGGTGCTGGGGTGGTGGGTGGCTCGGGGCCCGGCAGCGGCTTATAAAGCCCGGCTAAGCGGAGTCTGGCGATTCTGATAAGGTCGGTTCAGACTTTTAAAAAAATAAAAATAAAAATAAAATTAATTCATGCTTGAGAAAAACTAACGAAAGAAATACTAAGCGGACTCCAAAATTTTGAAATAAATTTTCCCGACTTCTAAAATCAAGCGGACAAAGTGAATATTTATTTGGGGCCTAAATGCAATTTTGAAAACGCATATTTTTGTAAATTCAAATAAAATAGCGAAAAACTACGAAATAAAATCTTATTTGATTTTATTATTAAATCCTCAATATTTCTTTATTTTGGGAAAGTCATTTTATTCCCTCTCTCATATTTTTTGTAATAGAAATAATTGAAGATAAAATAATTAAAATCAAATGATCCTATTCTCAAAATTTGAGAAAACTCAAATATGAAAATAACGAAATCCCCAACTCTCTCCGTGGGTCCTTGAGTTGCGTAGAATTTCTAGGATCAAAACCAAAAGCAAACAAAATATGATATACAATGATGATCTAGTGTATAACATTCCAAATTAAAAATTTGGGATGTTACACTGCATCGTCGTCCCTCCAGCTGGCTATGATGAAACAACCTGTTGATCTTGTATCTAGTCCCTGCCCTCTGTACTCCTCTATTTCTCTCTCATGATGGTGCTCCTTGCCCATTCCTCTACTGCCCACAATGCAAAATTCTTTTTAATAAACCCAACCAATCTCTAAGTGCACATTTGCTGTCTCAACCACTTCCAATCCTTCCAATGACCCCCCACCCCTATTGCTCCTAGAGCCTCAGTTGCCAATCTTTACTTGTGACAAAATAGCTAATTGCAAACATAAAGAACAATGGGCTGATATATTTATAGAAGCTCCAACACATAAAAATAAAGGGAGAAAACACAAGCACATGCATGTTCGAGATATCTCTAGCCGTAATACACCAAAAAATTACTCTTTTTTTTCATAGACCAGCCAAGCAACTTGTAGAGTTGTAGTTGATGTTGGGGAACGTAGCAGAAATTCAAAATTTTCCTACGTGTCACCAAGATCTATCTATGGAGAAACTAGCAATGAGGGGAAGGAGAGTGCATCTACATACCCTTGTAGATCGCTAAGCGGAAGCGTTCAAGTGAACGGGGTTGATGGAGTCGTACTCGTCGTGATCCAAATCACCGATGATCCTAGCGCCGAGCAGACGGCACCTCGCGTTCAACACACGTATGGAGCAGTGGCGTCTCCCATGCCTTGATCCAGCAAGGAGAGAGGAGAGGTCGGGAAGACTCCGTCCAGCAGCCGCCTGACGGCGTGGTGGTGGTGGAGGGCGCGGTACTCGGCGAGGCCGCCAAGCACCACGAGAGGCGAGGAGGAGAGAGGTAGGGCTGCGCCAAGAGGAGATGTTCTCGTGTGTTAGGCAGCCCCAAAACCTCCACTATATATAGGGAAAGGGGGAGGCGCCTAGGGTTTCCCCTAGGGGCGGCGACAGGCGGATGGGATCTCCCCTTGGGTGACTTGGCCCCAAGCCGGAGGTGGGAACCCTAGATGGGCGCCCCAAACCCCCGGTCACGTGGGAATAGGTGAGGCGCGACAGCCCCTTAGTGGGCTGGTTTGCCCCCTTCCCTTGGCCCATGAAGCCCCCAACACTTGCGGGGCTCCCGAAACACCTTTCGGTCATCTTTGGTCATCACCGGTACCTCCGGAACACTTCCGGACTCCAAAACCCTTCGTCCAATATATCAATCTTTACCTCCGGACCATTCCGGAACTCCTCTTGACGTCCGGGACTCCGAACAACATTCGGTAACCACGTATATCTATTCCCTATAACCCTAGCGTCACCGAACCTTAAGTGTGTAGACCCTACGGGTTCAAGAACCATGCAGACATGACCGAGACGTTCTCTGGTCAATAACCAACAGCGGGATCTAGATACCCATGTTGGCTCCCACATGTTCCACGATGATCTCATCGGATGAACCACGATGTCGAGGATTCAATCAATCCCGTATTCAATTACCTTTGTCTAGCGGTATTGTACTTGCGAGATTCGATCGTCGGTATCCGATACCTTGTTCAATCTCGTTCTTGGCAAGTCTCTTTACTCGTTCCGTAACACATCATCCGTGATCAACCCCTTAGTCACATTGTGCACATTATGATGATGTCCTACCGAGTGGGCCCAGAGATAGCTCTCCGTCACCGGGTGACAAATCGATCTCGATTCGTGCCAACCCAGAGACACTTTCGGAGATACCTGTAATTCACCTTTATAGCGACCCGATTCGTTGTGACGTTTGGTACACCCAAAGCATTCCTACGGTATCCGGAGTTGCACAATCTCATAGTCTAAGGAAATGATACTTGACATTAGAAAAGCTTTAGCATACGAACTACGATCTTTGCGCTAGGCTTAGGATTGGGTCTTGTCCATCACATCATTCTCCTAATGATGTGATCCCGTTATCAACGACATCCAATGTCCATGGTCAGGAAACCGTAACCATCTATTGATCAACGAGCTAGTCAACTAGAGGCTTACTAGGGACATGGTGTTGTCTATGAACCCACACATGTATCTGAGTTTCCTTTCAGTACAATTATAGCATGGATAATAAATGATTATCATGAACAAGGAAATATAATAATAACTAATTTATTATTGCCTCTAGGGCATATTTCCAACAGTCTCCCACTTGCACTAGAGTCAATAATCTAGTTCACATCGCCATGTGATTAACACTCACAGGTCACATCGCCATGTGACCAACATCCAAAGAGTTTACTAGAATCAATAATCTAGTTCACATCACTATGTGATTAACACTCAATGAGTTCTAGGTTTGATCATGTTTATGCTTGCGAGAGAGGTTGTAGTCAGCGGTGCGCAATATTCAGATCCTATGTATTTCGCAAAACTTTATGTCATATCATAGATGCTGCTACCACGTTCCACTTGGAGCTATTCCAAATTGTTGCTCCATTATCGCATCTGGTATCTCTACTCGAGCTATCCGGATAGGTGTTAAGCTTGCATCGGCGCAACTCTTTACGTCGAACTCTTTATCACCTCCATAACCGCAGAAACATATCCTTATTCCTCTAAGGATAATTTTGACCACTATCGGTGATCCACTCCTTGATCACCTTTGTACCCTCTTGCGGACATGTGGCAAGGCACACATCAGTGCGGTACACAGCATTGCATACTATGGAGCCTATGTCTAAGCATAGGGGCGACCTTAAATCCTTTCTCTCTATTACTGCCGTGGTCGAGCTTTAACTCTTAACTTCATACCTTACAACTCAGGCAAGAACTCCTTCTTTGGTGATCCATCTTGAACACCTTCAAGATTATGTCACAGTATGTGCTCATTTGAAAGTACCATTAAGCGTTTTTGATCTATCCTTATAGATCTTGATGCTCAATGTTCAAGTAGCTTAATCCAGGTTTCTATTGAAAAACACTTTTCAAACAACCCTATATGCTTTCTAGAAATTCTACATCATTTCTGATCAACAATATGTCAACAACATATACTCATCAGAAATTCTATAGTACTCCCACTCACTTCTTTGGAAATACAAGTTTCTCATAAACCTTGTATAGACCCAAAATCTTTGATCATCTCATCAAAGCGTACATTCCAACTCCGAGATGCTTACTCCGGTCCTTAGAAGGATTCTTGGAGCTTTGCATACTTGTTAGCGTCTTCAGGATTGTCAAAACCTTACGGTTGTATAACATACAACCTTTCCTCAAGAAAACTGTCAAAAAACAATGTTTTGACATCCTATATGCAAGATTTCATAAATAATGCGATGCGCTAATCCAATTCCAACAGACTCTTAGCATCGCTATGGTGAGAAAGCCTCACCGTAGTCAACTCCTTGAACTTGTCGGAAAACATCTTTAACGACAAGTCGAGCTTTCTTAATGGTGATACTTACCATCATTATCATCTTCCTTTTAAAATCCATCTTTACCCAACGTCCTTACGACCATCAAGTATTTCTTACAAAGTCATGGATCCTCTCTCGGATGTTATGGCCTCGAGCCATTCGTCGGAATCCGGGCCCACCATCGCTTCTCCATAGCTCGAGGTTCATTGTTGTCTAGCAACATGACCTCTAAGACAGGATTGCGTACCACTCTGAAGTTATACGCGTCCTTGTCGACCCTCTGAGGCAGTAGTGACTTGATCCGAAGCATCATGATCACTATCATCGCTTCCACTTCAATTGGTGTAGGTGCCACATGAACAACTTCACGTGCCCTGCTACACACTTGGTTGAAGTGATGGTTTAATAACCTCATTAAGTCTCCACCATCCTCCCACTCAATTCTTTCAAGAGAAACTTTTCCTCGAGAAAGGACCCGTTTCTAGAAACAATTACTTTTGCTTCCGGATCTGAGATAGGAGGTGTACCCAACTGTTTTGGGTGTCCTATGAAGATGCATTTTTATCCGCTTTGGGTTCGAGCTCATCAACCTGAAACTTTTTCACAGCATCGCAGCCCCAAACTTTCAAGAAACGACAACTTAGGTTTCTCCAAACCATAGTTCAAACGGTGTCGTCTCAACGGAATTACGTGGTGCCCTATTAAAGTGAGTGCGGTTGTCTCTAATGCCTAACCCATGAACGATAGTGGTAATTTGATAAGAGACATCATGGTACGCACCATATCCAATAGGGTGCAACTATGATGTTCGGACACACCATCACACTATGGTGTTCCAGGCGGTATTTATTGTGAAACAATTTCCACAATGTCTTAATTGCGTGCCAAAGCTCGTAACTCAGATACTCATCTCTATGTTCATATCATAGACATTTTATCCTCTTGTCACGATGATCTTTAACTTCACTCTGAAATTATTTGAACCATTCAATAATTCAGACTTGTGTTTCATCAAGTAAATATACTCAACATCTACTCGAATCATCTGTGAAGTAAGAACATGACGATATTCACTGCATGTCACAGCACTCATTGGGCTGCACACATCAAAATGTGTTACTTCCAACAAGTTGCTATCTTGTTCCATCTTACTGAAACGAGGCTTTTCAGTCATCTTGCCCATGTGGTATGATTTGCATATCTCAAGTGATTCAAAATCAAGTGAGTCCAAACGATCCATCTGCATGGAGTTTCATCATGCGTATACACCAATAGACATGGTTCGCATGTCTCAAACTTTTCAAAAACGAGTGAGTCCAAAGATCCATCAACATGGAGCTTCTTCACGCGTTTTATACCAATATGACTTACATGGCAGTGCCACAAGTAAGTGGTACTATCATTACTATCATATATCTTTTGGCATGAAAATGTGTATCACTACGATCAAGATTCAATAAACCATTCCTTTAGGTGCAAGACCATTGAAGGTATTATTCAAATAAACAGAGTAACCATTATTCTCCTTAAATGAATAACCGTATTGCGATAGACATAATCCAATCATGTCTATGCTCAACGCAAACACCAAATGACAGTTATTCGGTTTAATACTAATCTTGATGGTAGAGGGGCGTGCGATGTTTGATCACATCAAACTTGGAAACACTTCAACACATATCGTCGACTCACCTTTAGCTAGTCTCCGTTTATTCCGTAGCCTTTTATTTGAGTTATTGACACTTAGCAACCGAACGGTATCTAATACCTGGTGCTACTAGGAGCACTAGTAAAGTACACATTAACATAATGTATATCCACATACTTGATCGACCTTGCCATCCTTCTTATCTACCAAGTATCTAGGGTAATTCTGCTCGATGGTTGTTCCCCTTATTACGAAGCACTTAGTCTCGGGTTTGGATTCAACCTTGGGTTTCTTCTTTGAGCAACAACTGATTTGCCGTTTCATGAAGTGCCCCTTCTTGCCCTTGCCCTTCTTGAAACTAGTGGTTTCACTAACCATCAACAATTGATGCTCCTTCTTGATTTCTAGTTTCGCGGTGTCAAACATCGTGAATATCTCAAGGATCATCATATCTATCCCTGATTTGTTATAGTTCATCACGAAGCTCTAGCAGCTTGGTGGCAATGACTTTGGATAAACATCACTATCTCATCTAGAAGATCAATTCCCACTCGATTCAAGTGATTGTTGCACTCAGACAATCTGAGCACAAACTCAACGATTGAGCTTTTCTCCCTTAGTTTGCAGGCTAGAAAATCGTCGGAGGTCTTATACCTCTTGACGTGGGCACGAGCCTGAAATCCCAATTTCATCCCTCGAAACATCTCATATGTTCCGCGACATTTCAAAAAACGTCTTTGGTGCCTCAACTCTAAACCGTTTAACTTAACTATCACGTAGTTATCAAAACGTGTATGTCCGATGTTCACAACATCCACAGACGACGTTTGGGGTTCAGCACACTGAGCTGTGCATTAAGGACATAAGCTTTCTTACGTCCGCATAATCGCATCTTGTCAACTTTCAATTATATTTTCTCTAGGAACATATCTAAATAGTGGAACTAAAAGCGAGCTTACGACATAATTTGCAAAGATCTTTTGACTATGTTCAGGATAATTAAGTTCATCTCATGAACTCCCACTCGAATAGACATCCCTCTAGTCATCTAAGTGATTACATGATCCGAGTCAACTAGGCCGTGTCCGATCATCACGTGAGACGGATTAGTCATCATCGGTGAACATCTTCATGTTGATCGTATCCTCCATACGACTCATGCTCGACCTTTCGGTCTCTTGTGTTCGAGGCCATGTGCGTACATGCTAGGCTCGTCAAGTTAACCTAAGTGTTTGGCGTGTGTAAATCTGGCTTACACCGTTGTATGTGAGCGTAAGAATCTATCACACCCGATCATCACGTGGTGCTTGAAGCGACGAACTTCCATAGCGGTGCACAGTTAGGGGAACACTTTCTTGAAATTTTAATGAGGATCATCTTATTTACTACCGTCGTTCTAAGAAAATAAGATGCATAAACATGATAAACATCACATGCAATCAAATAGTGACATGATATGGCCAATATCATTTTGCTCCTTTGATCTCCATCTTCGGGCTCCATGATCATCATCGTCACGGCATGACACCATGATCTCCATCATCATGATCTCCATCATCGTGTCTCCATGAAGTTGTCTCGCCAACTTATTACTTCTACTACTATGGCTACGGTTAGCAATAAAGTAAAGTAATTACATGGCGTTTGTTCAATGACACGCAGGTCATACAATAAATTAAGACAACTCCTATGGCTCCGCCGGTTGTCATACTCATCGACATGCAAGTCGTGATTCCTATTACAAGAACATGATCAATCTCATACATCACATATCATTCATCACATTCTTCTTGGCCATATCACATCACATAGCATACCCTGCAAAAACAAGTTAGGCGTCCTCTAATTGTTGTTTGCATGTTTTACGATGGCTGCTATGGGTTTCTAGCAAGAATGTTTCTTACCTCATAAAACCACAGCGTGATATGCCAATTGCTATTTACCCTTCATAAGGACCCTTTTCATCTTATCTGTTCCGACTAAAGTGGGAGGCGGCACCGCTAGCCACCTTATGCACCAAGTGCATGTCGGTCGGTGGAACCTGTCTCACGTAAAGTATGCGTGTAAGGTCGGTCCGGGCGCTTCATCCAACAATACCGTCGAAACAAGATTGGACTAGTAACGGTAAGCATATTGAACAAAATCAACGCCCACAACTACTTTGTGTTCTACTCGTGCAAAGAATCTACGCAATAGACCTAGCTCATGATGCCTTTGTTGGGGAGCGTGGCAGAAATTCAAAATTTTCCTCGTGTCACCAAGATCTATCTATGGAGAAACTAGCAGCGAGGGAAGGAGAGTGCATCTACATACCCTTGTAGATCGCTAAGCGGAAGCGTTCAAGTGAACGGGGTTGATGGAGTCGTACTCGTCGTGATCCAAATCACCGATGATCCTAGCGCCGAACGGACAACATCTCCGCGTTCAACACACGTACGGAACGGTGACGTCTCCCATGCCTTGATCCAGCAAGGAGAGAGGGATAGGTTGGGGAAGACTCCGTCCAGCAGCGGCACGACGACGTGGTGGTGGTGGAGGAGCGCGAGTACTCGGCGCAGGCTTCGCCAAGCACTACGAGAGACGAGGATGGAGAGAGGTAGGGCTGCGCCAAGAGGAGATGTTCTCGTGTGTTAGGCAGCCCCAAAACCTCCACTATATATAGGGGAAAGGGGGGAGGCGCCCTAGGGTTTCCCCTAGGGGCGGCGGCAGGCAGATGGGATCTCCCCTTGGGTGACTTGGCCCCAAGCCGGAGGTGGGAACCCTAGATGGGCGCCCAAACCCCTGGTCACGTTGGAATAGGTGAGGCGCACAGCCCCTTAGTGGGCTGGTTTGCCCCTTCCCTTGGCCCATGAAGCCCCCAACACTTGCCGGGCTCCCGAAACACCTTTCGGTCATCTTGGTCATCACCGGTACCTCGGAACACTTCCGGACTCCAAAACCCTTCGTCCAATATATCAATCTTTACCTTGAGACCATTCCGGAACTCCTCGTGGCGTCCGGGATCTCATCCGGACTGCGAACAACATTCGGTAACCACGTATATCTATTCCTATAACCCTAAGCGTCACCGAACCTTAAGTGTGTAGACCCTACGGGTTCGGGAACCATCTGAACATGACCGAGGCGTTCTCGGTCAATAACCAACAGCGGGATCTGGATACCCATGTTGGCTCCCACATGTTCCATGATGATCTCATCGGATGAACCAGATGTCGAGGATTCAATCAATCCGTATTCAATTCCCTTTGTCTAGCGGTATTGTACTTGCCCGAGATTCGATCGTCGGTATCCCGATACCTTGTTCAATCTCGTTCTTGGCAAGTCTCTTTACTCGTTCGTAACACATCATCCGTGATCAAACCCTTGGTCACATTGTGCACATTATGATGATGTCCTACCGAGTGGGCCAGAGATAGCTCTCCGTCAACCGGAGTGACAAATCGATCTCGATTCGTACCAACCCAGCAGACACTTTCGGAGATACCTGTAATGTACCTTTATAGCCACCCAGTTACGTTGTGACGTTTAGTACACCCAAAGCATTCCTACGGTATCCGGGAGTTGCACAATCTCATAGTCTAAGGAAATGATACTTGACATTAGAAAAGCTTTAGCATGCGAACTACGATCTTTGTGCTAGGCTTAGGATTGGGTCTTGTCCATCCCATCATTCTCCTAATGATGTGATCCCGTTATCAACGACATCCAATGTCCATGGTCAGGAAACCGTAACCATCTATTGATCAACGAGCTAGTCAACTAGAGGCTTACTAGGGACATGGTGTTGTCTATGAACCCACACATGTATCTGAGTTTCCTTTCAATACAATTATAGCATGGATAATAAACGATTATCATGAACAAGGAAATATAATAATAACTAATTTATTATTGCCTCTAGGGCATATTTCCAACAGTTGACCATAGCTCATCCTGATAAATAGTACTCCTTAAATATATAGCCTCACTTTAAAAAAAGGTAGCTCAACTTACAAGAAAATGATGTTGGCTACATAACTTATTGTAAATAAGTGGATAAAGTGGCAGACATTGTAAAGAAGAAGCACATCCTATATTTATGCAAAATAGGAATGGTTGACTGATTAAAATGGGAGTTGAGGGTGTTATTTGCGATGCCCAAAAGTGGTTGCATGGACCTCAAAGTAAGATTGGACAGTCAGTGTAAGCTCGGGACGCACGTCTATTTGTATAGTGAGGTTTTCATTACATAGAAATAGCAGTCACCTAGGGTTCCTCTCATGCTGCCATCTTAAAAGCGCAAGTTATCTCTGCTGTGGGGTAAACAGGAGTTTTCTTAGAAATTCGCCAAAGTCGGGAGATTTCGACGAAAATTAGAGTGACGAAATAGAAACAGAAGCGAAGGTAAATCATCACAGAGAAGCAATACAAGCACACATGATATATGCGGATGAAGAACATGCGATCATACATACATACAACAGTAAACATGATGAACTGAAGAAATGAAAGGCATCATGATAAAAGTTTTCAGTTCAAAGTTTTCATAATGTAGAGCCCAAATTCTTCAATTGCAGATGTACTGAAAGTAATGGGTTGAGGAATTTGAAACTAGAATGGCTCGATGATGACACAGTGATTTGTTAGACTAGTTTCAGTTGTTGTATCAACTGTACGTCTGGTTGGGACGGCTTGAGATTCAACCCAGAAGACACTTAGTCTCCACCATATTCTCCTTGAGCTAAGTTCGCTTAGACCCCGCCCAATCACTCGTGGTAAGTCTTCAAGGTAGACTTTCAAAACCTTCACAGACTTGTTCTATGGCACACCACCATTTCCTCTTGGGTGCCCAGAACTTGACGCCTAACCATCTGGAAGAATGACCGTCTTCAAAAGTAATAGACGTTGGATCACACGGGACAATCTCTTCAGTGATGCTCAATAACTTTGGCTCTCGTTGGGTTTTTCCTCATTTGGGTTTTCAAGTTTGTCATATGAAGGGGTTGCTCTCAAATGACACTTGTCAATCTCTCTCTTGGAGCAGCCAACCAACTAATGCTTGTGGGGGCGGTGATCCACTCGATAACTGGCGCTCGCGCAGCAACGGTCGGAATGGCAAATTCATCGAAACTCTCATTTTCTTCACTGGGTAGGCAGATCGCACCGGCGAAATCCTAAGTCTTCGGTCAGACCTATTTCGTCAACGACTAGAAGAACTTCATCTCTGTCGCTGAGGAACTCGACTGCACTGCAAGAGATTTCCAAAGTCTTCACTCAAAGAAATAGGTAGGTTTGGATTTGAGCATCACTTTGGAAATATGCCTATGTATCACCTAGACCCCCTTTCACAGTACGGTGTTTCTTATGACTCAAATAAAGAAGAAAGAAACTATGAAAACAAAGTCTTCAAGCTTCCAATTCTTCACGTCAGTTTCTTCAAAGGACGCACCAAATTCTTAACTAAAGAGATACATTTCTAGGGGTCGTCTTTCGTTGGTTAAACCAAATCTTCATGGACTATATCTCTTGTGTACACTAGTAAACGCATTAGTCCCTTAACTCATTTGTCTTCAATACTCCAAAACCACTAAGGGGAGACTAGATGCACTTACACAGCTTGCCCCTCACATCCTCTCTTCTATCCAGTGGCTACGTCAGCGACTATAGGAGTGGTGACATGTCCTCATCTTTGCTTTTTAGGTCATGTTTTCCTTTGGTTTTTGTTTCCCTAGCGGCATTGGCGAGGTGGGGGCGGGCTGGTGGCGATGACACATTGGGATAAGGTGTCTCCGGCCTCTCCCTACCTCGATGGCGTCCAATTCGTCTACATTGAATGGCCTGTGAGGGTAGGTGTCGCCAGATCTGTTGGTTCCCTTTGGAACTTGGTAGCTGGTGTGTCAATCAAGGGAAACAACTAGCTGGTTATTGGTGCGGCGACTTCGACCCCTTCATAACTCTGCGGCAGAGTCTAATTTATACACCCCTCTGGATACGTGATGAAGGATTTTCAGCCTATGCTGCGTGGGGTGTTGCCCAAACCAATGTTTCTTCAACGACTACTAAATCTAGTTGTTCGCGCGAGTGACTATTACGGTCTTCAAAGTCTTGTGTGACAATGACGTTTGCAGGTGTCCCTACCTATCCTTTACTGCATGTTCAGTGTATTTTTCAAGCTCTAGTGCAGTGGCGGAGCTAGACAGGATGTTCGGGAGGGGGGGGGGCGGTAGCAAATACATGTGTTTGGTGGGGGAGGGGCAAAAGTTTAAAAAGTTCTAATCTAAACAGCCCCCCCCCCCCCAATTTTTCTTCAGCTTTTGTAGTGCGGCTGGGGGGCATGGCCCTCTTGGATAACTAAGCTCCGCCATTGCTCCAATGGATGGCGAGCTAGCAAAGGAAGAAGCCGGCCAATATGATTTTCAATGTAAAAATTTTCTTATAGTTTGCTTTGTGTCTTGTTGTCCTTCGATTGTTTTGTGTACCATTTTTCTTAATAAATATTGAACATGGGATGCAACGGCGGAGCTATGTGTTGTGCTGGGGTGGGTGTGCCCCCCCCCCCTTAAACCAACTTGTGAAGGAAAAAAATTAGAAGGACTTGGATGAAAACTTTTTTTAGCTTTTGGCCCCTCCAAACACTAGTATTTCGCCATTGGCCCCTCCAACAGAATCCATCTAGCTCCGCCAGTGATGGGATGTCCTTTGTGAAAGGATCGATATGGTTGACTAGAGGGGGGGGGGTGAATAGGCAACTAACAATTTTTAAGCTTTTCTTAGCCAAATTAAACTTTGCAATAATAAAGGTTGTCTAAATGTGCAACTAGGTGAACAACCTATATGATGCAACAACACTAGCACACGAGCACGCAAGGATAGGAACAACAAATAAGCGAGCACAAGTAAAGGAAAAGATAACCAAGAGTGGAGCGGTGGAGGCGAGGATGTGTTACGAAGTTCCTTCCTTTTGAGGGAAATGCGTCTCCGTTAGGCGGTGTGGAGGCACAATGCTCCCCAAGAAGCCACTAGGGCCACCGTATTCTCCTCACGCCCTCACACAATGCGAGATGCCGTGATTCCACTATTGGTGCCCTTGAAGGCGGCGACCGAACCTTTACAACCAAGGTTGGGGCAAACTCCACAACAACCGGAGGCTCCCAACAACAACGACAAACCCACGAAGCTTCACCACAATGGAGTATGGCTTCGAGGTGACCTCAACCGTCTAGGGTGCTCAACACCCAAGAGTAACAAGATCCGCAAGGGATAGGTGGGGGGAATCAAATATCTCTTGGTGGAAGTGTAGATCTAGGCCTTCTCAACTAATCCCGAGCAAATCAACAAGTTTGATTGGCTAGGGAGAGAGATCGGGCGAAAATGGAGCTTTGAGCAGCAATGGAGCTTGGGGGAAAGAGGTAGGTCAACAAGGAAGAAGATGACCCCTTTATATAGTGGGGTAACACATCCAACCGTTACCCCACTAAACAGCCCCGCACAGAGCGGTACTACCGCTAAGTCAGGGCGGTACTACCGCTAAGAGCGGTACTACCGCTCCATACCTAGCGGTACTACCGCTCTACCACAACGCGGTACTACCGCGGGAGCAGAGCGGTACTACTGCTGCTACTGCCGCCCCTAGTGCCGCAAAACCCGACACGAGAAAACACCGTCTCGAATCGAGGCGGTAGTAGTATGATACTACAGAGGTAGTAGTCGAAGCCATGAGCGGTACTACCGCTCATCGAGCGGTACTACCGCTGGGCGGCATACTACCGCTGGGAGCGGTACTACCGCTGGGAGCGGTACTACCGCTCGGCTGAGCGGTACTACCGCTTGAGGACTTCGGCGGTACTACCGCTGGAGAACACGGTACTACACGGGCACAGGCTAAACTGAAGTGCAGAGAGAGGGCAGCTCAGAGATGCAAAGGGAAGGCGACGGTGTGAAAAGGATGTGTGCGTGATGATTCCACCTAGCCTTACCAACGCGGATCCCCTCTTAATAGTGCGGGACTCCTCTGAAACTAGTCCACCAACAACGAACCGCAGGAGCTACACCGTCTTGAATAAAAACACCGAGGGATGAAATCGTCTCGTGCCAATGGATGATCTTCTAAAAGAACTTAACGCACACGATTAGTCCATAAAAGCATTGTCATCAATCACCAAAACCACTAGGAATAAATATGCCCTTACAATCTCCCCTTTTGGTGGATTGATGACAATACGGATTTGCAAAAACACGATATATGGAAAGCATACAAACCGACGGTCCTAACATGTAGTTGGGCTCCCCCTCGATGTGTGCTTATTTAAATAAGTGCTTTGGACTGCACAGCACACATACTTGGATCAAAGCTCCCCCTACATTTAGGAGACCAATAATCTAAGCATGAAGCATGAGAGCAGCATAGAATATATAACAGGACAGGCATGCAACTCATGAGCTAGAAAGACATAGATAATGAAACTGAAGGGGAAAGGTAGCATATGTCTCACACCATATGACTCGAAATTGCGAAACTTAGGTCTCACGGACAAACCAACCAAAGCAAGCCAAAGCAAGCCAACTAAAACGACAAGACACACGAACGAAAGAGACACACACGCAAATCCCTAAGCTCTCTCCCCCTTTGGCATCGAGACACCAAAAAGGAGAGGGAGCGCCTCTGACTGGTGAGAGCAAGCGAGAACACACGCATCGAGCCCAGCAGAATCATCGGCATCACCGTCGTCGATCTGGAAGTGCTCGGTCTCGAGAATCGGTCCATGGGCGGTCTTGCTGAATCCTCCTCCTCCTCGAAGCTGGTCCTCAGATCCACTCGGGCAGTGGCGCCTAACCGCGCGCATGAGCTCCTTGTGGCGACCTCGGGCCTTCTTCTCGCCACGTGAGCCATGTCTTGACCGTGAGACTCCATGCGAGAAGAGCTTCTTGACTTTGGCCTTGAGCTTGGGCCCAAGATGGCTCTGTCCCGAGGGCACGAAGTCATCATCTTCATCCTCACCTCAGACTCCTCTTCACCTCCATAGCAGCAGCAGATGGCGGAACACCAGTCTTAGGGGCTTGAGTGCCCCAGTTCTCCTTCTTCCTCGGGACGCTTGACATCGTGAGAGACCAAATCGCCAAGCTCCGGTGCCTCCTTGGGATAGACATGCTCCCGGGCCTTCTCAATGAGCATCATAATGAAAGGAGCATAAATTGGGCATTTGCGCTCGGAGATGGCGAAACTAGCTCGAGACCACATAACATGAGAGATATCCAAGGTCTCTCCGGTGCTCTGCCCTTCTCCCGTGACGATGAAGATAAGCATGTCCACAAGATAAGAGTGAACCTGGTCCAGATTCGATCACGAGGGAAAAGCGTCTCTCTGAAGATATGGTGAAGGATATCCAGATAGGCAGGTAGCTCATAGGTCTCCTTCTTTGTGTCGGGTTGATCTTGAGTGCGGTAGGGCCCAGAGCTTGCTTGCAGTGGCGATGGCTCGAAGGTGGGGGCGAAAGCCGACAGGAGACTCAAGTCCAAGGTCTTCCACCCCAATCAAGCTGCATGAAAGCTTTCCACTTGGTGTGACAACTTGCCATTTGTCATCCAGTCGAGTCCTGTCATCATCAGTCCCAAGGTGAACCGTGGCATAGGCTGGGCCTGACATCAGCATTGAAGTCCTTGTTGAATTGCATGATCCGGAGAATGTTCAGCTGAGTGCACATCTCAAGAGCTTCACCAAAGTAGTCAGGATCACTCTTCATATGCTCAATGTCGATGGAGTGTACTTTGACATAGAGATTCTTCTTGGCCTTGAGAACATCAAAATAGATAGCAAACTGAAACTTTTTCCAGAATGGACGGTTGACCAAAGTGGGATCTTGGGCAACCTCATACGGATTGCGACGGCGCCTTGCCCAGAACTCCTTGGGTGGCATTTCTGGCAGAGTTTTCCCGGCTTTGGCTTGACCGCAGTCCTCTTCTGCATTTGGGGAGGAGGTGGAGCACTCGAAGATCCTTCGGCAGGCTCAGTGGTGCGGTAGCGCTTGGACGTAGCACGACCGGGGTTGACACGGCGAGCTTGAGGCTCAGGAACCTCATCACGGAACCACACACACAAAACACGCAAACAACGAATGAAACAAGGATAAGCCACAAGAGCGAACAAAGAGGATCACAAAGAGGTAGGAGTAAGATGGATTACGGTAGAGGCGGTAGTACTGTGACCCTTAGGCGGTAGTACCGCTCCAAGCGGTAATACCGCTCCGGGAGCGGTAGTACCGCTCTAATGATAATACCGCTCCGAGAGCGGTAGTACTGTTCGAAGCGAGAAACAGCCGTTTCCTACTACCGTGGTCAGATCCGTACTTCGCCCTACCAAATTCAAAATTACTCCAACCAAACACTAATCCAAACAGCCTAGAAGCCTTCTCCATCCTACTCAAGCCTAGATTTGGCCAAAAATCTAAAGATGCAACCGTAATGCCCCTAAGAAGCTAGGTTGACAACCTAGATAAAAGGAATAAGAGAACAGGGGCAATACCGGCATCCATGGCAAGAAGGGCGGGTGGGGATCGACTCCATCGAAGGAATGGAGAAAGACGGCCGGAGAGGGAGATCCGCGGAGCCCTCCATGGCGCCGGTTCTTTGGAGAGAGACATGCGAGAGGCGAGTGAATGGGTATGGGGAGAAGAAACTCCCCTGCCTCAAAAATAACCCCCACGCCTCCCGGTAGTAGTACATGTTGGAGAGCGGTAGTACCGCTTATCAGCAACGGTAGTACCGCCAGGAGCGGTAGTACTGCTTATCAGCAGCGGTAGTACCGCCAGCAACCAAAAGAAATGACTACTAGGCAGACAGGATGAAGAAAAACACACGGAAGGTATAGAAAGACGATGACAAGAAGGAGACCATCGAAAACAAAACGCACGAACCATGAACCGGAACCCACTCCTTCAAAACAAACAACACAAAAAGGGAGCAAGCTCAGGCCTCACTCGAGAGAGGGCGGTGGCCGAGGCCACCTATGTTTGAGTCAATTGGTATGGCACCGCGAAGAATTATCCTTGGGTCCATGACCAAAACTCCTCTTTGAAGCACAAGCGCCATCAACAATGGCTAAAGTGAAAGAGTTGATCGTTTTATGCATAAAGGGGGGGAGGGCAAAAACAACACTCCCCCTATGTCCATGCCTACACCTAAACTAGACATTACATTAAGTGTGGTGGGAGTTGCACGGGTTCAAGCCACATTGCTCAAATCAATGATATTTAGCTCATGCCTTAACTCGCGAAATCTTGCTTCATCCAAGGGCTTCGTGAAGATATCTGCAAGGTTATCATGAGTGTTGACATACTTGAGCTCGATCTCTCCTCGCCTAATGTGATCCCGGATGAAATGATACCGAATCTCAATGTGCTTCGTCTTGAAGTGTTGCACGGGTTGAGAGAAATCTTGATGGCACTTTCATTATCACACCAAAGAGGCACTTTGTCACAATTGACACCGTACTCCTTTAAAGTTTGCCTCATCCATAAGAGTTGAGCACAACAACTACCGCCGCCACATACTCCGCCTCGGTGGGCGAGAGAGACACACAACTCTGCTTTTGGAAGACCAACTTACCAAAGAGCAACCAAGAAATTGGCACCCTCAGGAAGTGGACTTCCTATCCACTTTGTCTCCCGCCTAATCGAATCCGTAAATCCTTCAAGCTTGAAGTTTGCTCCTCTTGGGTACCATAAGCCAAAGTTTGGGGTATGAGCCAAATATCGAAAGATTCGCTTGGCGCCACATAGTGACTTTCCTTGGTGCGGCTTGAAACCGTGCACACATACCCACACTCAACATGATATCCGGTCTAGATGCACAAAGGTAAGCAGAGATCCAATCATGGGCGATATACCTTTTGATCCACCGCTTTACCATTGGGATCAATGTCAAGTTGGCACTTAGTAGGCATTGGTGTAGTAGTCGACTTGACATCACTTAGCTTGAATCTTTTAAGCATGTCTTGAGTGTATTTGGCTTGGTTGATGAAGGTTCCTTCTCTTCTTTGTTTGATGTCGAAACCAAGGAAGAACTTCAACTCTCCCATCGAAGACATCTTGAACTTGGAGGTCATGAGGCGGCAAATTCCTCATTGAAAGTTTTGTTAGGAGAACCAAAGATAATATCATCAACATATAATTGGCATACAAACAACTCCCCATTGACCTTCTTAGTAAAAAGAGTGGGATCGATTTGCCCCACTTCAAAGCCACGATCTTGTAGCAACTCGGTAAGGTGGTCATACCACGCACGTGGGGCTTGTTTAAGGCCATAGAGTGCCTTATCGAGTTGATACACATGATCCGGAAAGTAGGGGTCCTCGAACCCGGGGGGTTGCTTGACATAGACCAACTCATTAATGGGACCATTAAGAAAAGCACTTTTCACATCCATTTGTTGCAACTTAAAGTTGTGATGGGAAGCATAAGCAATCAACAAGCGAATGGATTCAAGGCGAACAGCGGAGCAAAGGTTTCACCGTAGTCGATACCCTCGACTTGGGAGTAGCCTTGTGCTACCAATCTTTCCTTATTGCGAATGATGTTTCCATGAGCATCTTGCTTGTTCTTGAAAATCCACTTGGTCCCAATAACGTTGTGGTTCTCCGATGGCCTTGGCACCAATCTCCACACCTTGTTGTACTCAAAGTTGTTGAGTTCTTCATGCATAGCATTGAGCCAATCCGAGTCTTCAAGCGCCTCATAGACCTTTTGTGGTTCAACACAAGAGACAAACGCGTGATGTTCACAATAGTTTGCCAATTGTCTACGAGTGCTTACCCCTTTTCGTAGGCTTCCAACCACATTCTCCATGAGATGTCCTTTGGTTGTGAGTTTGGAAGCAATCTTGGCGGCACGGCGCTCTAATTCCTCCTCGGAGGTGAGATGAGGAGGGGTCACTTGATCATCTTGAACGTCGACTTGAGCATGAACTTCATCTTGAGCATGCTCGGGGGAGAGAACTTGACCTTGGGCATCATTTGAGGTGATATCATCGTCTTGAGCACGATCTTGCCCTTGGTCTTGTTCTAGAGGTTGAGGGCCTCCACTTTGTTCTTCGGAAGCGTGTGGGACTTGGGTTGGTGATGGCTCCACTTGAGTGGAGCATTGTCCTTCTCCTTCGGCCACAAGGGGTTCCTCAATGGGTAGGATGTAACCAACTCCCATTCTTCTTATGGCTTGAGGAGGAATTTCATCACCTACATCACAAGTGCCACTTTGCTCCACTTGGGAGCCGTTATTCTCATCAAACTCACGTTACCGTCTCCTCAATAAGTCCCGTGGATTTATTGAGGACACGATAACATGAGAGTTTGTAGCATAACCAACAAATATGCCTTCATGAGCTCTAGTTTCAAATTTAGACAAGCGAACACCTTTCTTGAGAATGAAACACTTACACGAACACGGAAGTACTTAAGGTTGGGCTTGTTGCGGTGAGTATCTCATAAGGAGTCTTGTTCAAGCCTTTGCGGAGATAAAGCCGATTGGATGCATGACAAGCGGTGTTGATGGCTTCGCCCAAAAGTTGTATGGAGACTTGAACTCCGCCATCATGGTCCTAGCCGCATCCATCAACGTCCGGTTCTTTCTCTCCGCCACACCATTTTGTTGAGGGTATATGGTGCAGAATATTGATGCTTGATTCCCTCATCACTAAGAAACTCATCCAAGGTGTAGTTCTTGAACTCGGTGCCGTTGTCACTTCTTATGGTCAAGATCTTTGCATTATGTTGACGTTGAGCTTCATTTGCAAAGTCGATGACGGTTTGTTGGGTCTCACTCTTCCTCTTGAAGAAATATACCCAAGTGTATCTTGAATGGTCATCCACGATCACCAAGCAATACTTTCTTCCTCCAAGACTATCAAATGATGGTGGCCCAAAGAGATCCATGTGAAGGAGCTCCAAGGGTCTCTTTGAGTATATGATGAGTTGTGGGAGGGTGAGCCTTCTCATGAAGCTTTCCTTCAATACAAGCACTTTGCAAGCACGGTCTTTGGCAAAGCTAACATTTGTTAGTCCACGAACATGGTCCCCTTGAGAAGACTTTGCAAAGATCTCATATTGACATGGGCTAGACGGCGATGCCAAAGCCATCCACGTCAACTTTAGCCATTAGGCATGTCGCGGTCTTAGTGGGTCGCTCCAAAAGTTAATCACATAGAGACCGTTTTGACATGCCCAACAAAGGCCACTTTAAGAGTCTTGCTCCACAAGAGGGCCACGGTATCAATGTCAAAAAAGTAGCAAAACCCATGACTGCAAGTTGTGAGCGGAAAGCAAATTGTATGCAAGGGACTCAACAAGCATGACTTTCTCGATCGTAAGATCATGAGAAATGACAACCTTGCGAGACCCAATACCTTAGAATGTGATGCATCACCCCACTCGACATCGGTGGGCATAGATGGAATCTCTTGCACGTCCACCACCATGTCCTTGCTTCCGGTCATATGATTTGTTGCTCCACTATCAAGCAACCATGATCCCCACCGAAGCAAACCCCTACAAGAGATCAATGCTTGGTTTTAGGTACCCATTTGGTAATGGGTCCTTTGATGTTAATAACGAGGGTCTTAGGAACCCAAATAGACCATTCAATGAACTCATAAGAAGAACCAACAAATTTAGCATAAACATGCCCATCATTAGCACGGCACAACACATAAGAGGGGTTAAAGTCGCGGCTATGTTCGTGGGAATGATGTTGTCCTTCTTGACATTGCCACCCTTGGCACGGTTCTTCTTTTCTTGGAAGCACTCTCTCCTCCTTCACAAAAGTTTGCTTGAGAGGGGAGGTTGCTTGGTCTTGTCATTCTTCTTCTTGCTCTTGGGCTTGGCGCGAACCCAATCCCTCCTTGGCCACAACTTCCTTTTGATTACTCAAAAGATCGTTAAGGTTCTTCTTGCCTTGAATGCATGAGACAAGGCCCTTTTCAAGTTGCTCCTTCAACTTAGCATTCTCCTCAACAAGATGCACATGCTCACAACAAGGGTTAGTAGCATTTGCATTATCAATCAATATCATATGAGGAAAGGTGGCTTTCTCCTTGGTTAGCTTTACTTGGAGTTGATCATGAGACTCTTTGAGACTAGCATGAGCCCCTTCAAGACTTTGTGAGCCTTGTCGAGGTGTCAAAGTCCTCGTTGAGTCTAGCAAGATCAACTCCGAGCTTTGCCTTCTCGGAACTAAGCACACGAGATACAACAAGAGTATGATCAAGGTCTTTCTTTAATTTAGCGTGATCATCGTTGTGTGACTCCTCAAGAGCCAAACGAAGACCACGCTCTTCCTCAAGAGCATGGGAAAGATCCGAAATCTCATCGGCATAGTCACGACTATGCCCTTCCATCTTAGAGATGGTTTCTTCATGAGTCTCGATCATGACATTGGCCTCACCAAGTTGTTCCAAGAGAGCAACGAAGTGCATCTTGGATTTGCCCTTGAGTTTACTCATAAAGATCTCAAATTCATTTTCCTCTACATTAGTCCCCTCAAGTTCATCAATGCAATCCGTTAAAGAGGAATGATGGATGATGGTAGTTTTGATGTTGGGGGTTACCTTGTTGGTGGCTTTAGCCATGAGGCACTTGGCGGTGATGTTTTCATTGGGTGAACCGAAAAGAGACACCCGAGGAGTCATTGCAATGGCCACGGAGGCCATGGCACCCGGTTCACCATCCTCATCATCATCATCATCCTCATTGTACTCTTCTTGAACCACCAAGGCTTTGTGAGGAGACTTCTTTGGAAAGTTGCTCTTGTTGGGGAAAGACTTGACCTTGTCCTTACGGATGAGCTTGCCACCATTGTCTTCCCTCTTCTCATATGGGCATTCCGCAACAAAGTGACTCACGTTGCCACAATTGAAACACGTCCTCACACATTGCTTGCCCTTAGAGCCACTTGAATTGCTCTTGTTGAAGTTGGGTCTTGAGTTCTTCTTGCTCCAAAATTGTCTTGAAGCAAGGGCCATGTGTTCATGATAATCATACTTAGTATATTCGAGGTTGCTCTCTTCTTCTTCCTCCTCTCCATCTTCTTCAACACAAATCTTGGCCTTTAAGGCGAGGTTGGGCTTCTTTGCTCTTTTAGAGCGAAGCACCGCATTGTCAGCGGTCTTGTCCAATATGCTCATAGCCACAAACTTGTCCAACACATCACTTGAGGATAAGGTGTGGAAGTCCGGACGTTGACGGATAACGGAGGACATGGCTTTGTGGTATGGCATCATCGCCTTGAGAAATTTGCGCTTGATCCAGTTGTCATCAGTGTCCTTACTTCCATGATCCCGGAGGGAGACGGCAAGCTTGGTTACTCTCCGATAGAGCTCACGAGGTTCTTCTTCTTCCTTCATTGCAAACTCATCGGCCGTCTTGGACCACTTCATAATTGGAGCGTTGAATGCTTGCGCTTCCTCGATACATGGACACCACCTTGAGCCAAGCATCTTTGGCACGGATGTAGGGCCGTAGATGAGGGAGATCTTGGGAAGGATTGCTTCTTGGATGATGAAGAGAGCGTTCTCATTGAATTGATGGTCCACGACCTCTCTTGGAGAAAAGTTGCTCGGATCATGCGGATAGAAACCTTCTTCAATGATTCTCCAAAGGTTAGTGTTCACATGATTTAAATGGCGCTTAAAACGATAAACCCAAGAATCAAAATCCTCCTTTTATCAACCTTAGGTGGTGGACCGGCATGATTCAAATGAGTGGAGGAATCGGCCCACCATAAGCAGGAGGTTGCACATGGGCAAAGATGCGGTGCCATTCTTACCACTAGACGAGGGGGCTTTCTCATTCGTAGCTTCCCCCTTATCGGAGTTAGCATCCGCTCCCGTGTTGGTGGGATCACCCACTTTCACGGGTGCGGTGGAAAGTTTAAGCCCTTCTAGGAAATCCTTAAACATGTCCTTGACCTCGCTTCGTCATGGAGGTTTTCAATGTGTCCAACGCCACATTGAATTCCTCACGAGATCGAGTACTCCCATCTCCGTAGATGATGTCGGATTCAAGACGAGTGCTCCCCACATCATCTACGACGTCAACTCATACTCTTGGACGGTAAAGTCCTTAAAAGAGACGAGGCTCGATACCAATTGAAAGGATCGATATGGTTGACTAGAGGGGGGGGGGGTGAATAGGCAACTAACAATTTTTAAGCTTTTCTTAGCCAAATTAAACTTTGCAATAATAAAGGTTGTCTAAATGTGCAACTAGGTGAACAACCTATATGATGCAACAACACTAGCACACGAGCACGCAAGGATAGGAACAACAAATAAGCGAGCACAAGTAAAGGGAAAAGATAACCAAGAGTGGAGCCGGTGGAGACGAGGATGTGTTACAAGTTCCTTCCTTTTGAGGGAAATCGTCTCCGTTAGGCGGTGTGGAGGCACAATGCTCCCCAAGAAGCCACTAGGGCCATCGTATTCTCCTCACGCCCTCACACAATGCGAGATGCCGTGATTCCACTATTGGTGCCCTTGAAGGCGGCGACCGAACCTTTACAAGCAAGGTTGGGGCAAACTCCACAACAACCGGAGGCTCCCAACAACAACAACAAACCCACGAAGCTTCACCACAATGGAGTATGGCTTCGAGGTGACCTCAACCGTCTAGGGTGCTCAACACCCAAGAGTAACAAGATCCGCAAGGGATAGGTGGGGGGAATCAAATATCTCTTGGTGGAAGTGTAGATCTAGGTCTTCTCAACTAATCCCGAGCAAATCAACAAGTTTGATTGGCTAGGGAGAGAGATCGGGCGAAAATGGAGCTTTGATCAGCAATGGAGCTTGGGGGGAAAGAGGTAGGTCAACAAGGAAGAAGATGACCCTTTATATAGTGGGGTAACACATCCAACCGTTACCCCACTAAACAGCCCTCAAGACAGAGCGGTACTACCGCTAAGTCAGGGCGGTACTATCGCTAAGAGCGGTACTACCGCTCCATACCTAGCGGTACTACCGCTCTACCACAGCGCGGTACTACCGCGGGAGCAGAGCGGTACTACCGCTGCTACTGCCGCCCCTAGTGCCGCAAAACCCGACACGAGAAAACACCGTCTCGAATCGAGGCGGTAGTAGGCGTGTACTACAGAGGTAGTAGTCGAAGTTCATGAGCGGTACTACCGCTCATCGAGCGATACTACCGCTGGAGCGGTACTACCGCTCGCTGAGCGGTACTACCGCTGAGGACTTCGGCGGTACTACATTGGAGAACACGGTACTATCACCGGCACAGGTAAACTGAAGTGCAAGAGAGAGGGCAGCTCGGAGATGCAAAGGGAAGGCGACGGTGTGAAAAGGATGTGTGCGTGATGATTCCACCTAGCCTTACCAGCGCGGATCCCTCTTAATAGTACGGGACTCCTCTGAAACTAGTCCACCAACAACGAACCGCAGGAGCTACACCGTCTTGAATAAAAACACCGAGGGGATGAAATCGTCTCGTGCCAATGGATGATCTTCTGAAAGAACTTAACGCACACGATTAGTCCGCAAAAGCATTGTCATCAATCACCAAAACCACTAGGGAATAAATATGCCCTTACACTTTGGATGTCTTTTCTCACACAAAAGAATAAACGAAACTGCACCTTGCACCGTTTTCTTCCACGACCTGCAAAGGCCAGCTGAGATCCATGGCTTGGCACATCGATTTCGTCCAATCACATTTGAGATTTACACATCATATGGGTCAATGTCTCACACCAAAAGATAATTAATAATCAATTGATTTAATGTTGTACCCAGAAGATGTACGTTGAAACCTAGCCGAGACTCCTTCATTCTTTTCTATCGGGTGCCCTCATCTCCGGTGTCTAGTTCATCAGGCTGGCCATAGTGGGGGTAACATAAGTAGTATCATGCACTGGAGACTCGCAAACATGCTTATGTGGCAGACAATTAAAGAAGAGAGGGATGATTATAGTAACATACTCCCTCCGTCCCAAAATAAGTGTCTCAACTTTGTACTAGCTCTAGTACAAATTTGTACTAAGCTCAAGACACTTATTTTGGGACGGAGGGAGTAGGTAGATACCGTAACATAATAAATGTGATGCTACTATGTGTCATGCATGGCAATAAATGAGACAATTTATTAATACTAATCTATGATACTATGCACTATAGAGGTAGTAGTAACATAGACTAGCAACATATGCATGTTACTACTCCCTCCGTCTAGATGTGTAAGTCATCTTACGTTGCACACCGTGATCAAGGTGGAAGGAAAAACGAGATAACTTAATGTGTTTTTGCTAATTAATAACAATTCATGCAACGAACTAACCAATGCATGTCGTGTTTGGTAGTCTCAAATCATTTAAAGCATGCATGACCCACATCTCTTATTGGTTGATATGTCATGAAACAAGAAACGAGATGAGAGTTAATGTACTGCGCCTAAATGTTTTGAAATTATTTGGTTTTCGTAAGATGATTTACACACCTAGACGAAGGGAGTAGTTTAAGTTACTCCTCACTATGACCAGCCTCACAGTGCGCGCAGTTTCATTTTCTTAGATATATCACATTTGACTCGGAGGCATCATACATGAGCCACAAGTCAGCGGAAGGTATGAGTTTAACAATTGATTTCCTGTTGCCCTCCTAATAAAATACTACTAGCATCCATCCATAGCCGCCGAGCATATCATACTCACTAACCGAAGAACGCCATTAACTACTTCCAGACGACCAGGCCCAGTCTCATGATCACAGAGGAAAGTCAATGCCAAGAATGGCAATGGAGCCGTGTCAAACGTCGATTGCTGGAACATGACGGAAGTCCCACAATACGCTTCCGCTCCTGCAAAACACCAATTTCCGGTGTGCTGGCGGGCGCCGCAAAAGTATACTGTGGACCTCTTCAATCATCGTTATCTCCCCGGGCGCCTCTCACTGCAAAGCAGCCTTGACGGGCTACGGAGCACAATGCTACAACCAAATGCGGTACGTACGTACTATATATATACAGGTAGAACTCCATCGTGGAAACATACTAGGCAAGAAAGAGAGAGAGAATAGACAGCTGAAAGTTGCCTCTGTCGTGGAAACAGGCTAGGGGTGAGAGAGTTCAGTTTTGGCAACCACAGAATGGGAAGTGTTCCGGCGGCCACCCCCAGCGTGCGCGAGATCTGGCGCGCGCAGCGCGCCGACGGCCCGGCGGCCGTGCTCGCCATCGGCACGGCGAACCCGGCGCACTGCATGCCCCAGGACGAGTTCCCGGACTTCTACTTCCGCGCCACCAACAGCGACCACCTCACCGCCCTCAAGGGCAAGTTCAAGAGAGTCTGTAAGCATGCCCCAGCTTTCTTGATCATCTTCCATTTAGGACGTGTTTGATTGGACCATTAACTAACTGTTTGTTTGGTTGGCATGCGTCGAGCGCAGTTCAGAAGCTAGGCGTTGAGAAGCGCTACCTCCACCACACGGAGGAGCTGCTGCGCGCCCACCCCGAGTTCCTCGACGACGAGGCAGCGTCCCTGGACGCCCGGCTGGACATCGTCGCCACCGCCGTCCCGGAGCTGGCCGCGGAGGCCTCTAAGAAGGCCATCGCCGAGTGGGGCCGGCCGGCCGCCGACATCACCCACCTCGTGGTCACCACGAACTCCGGCGCCCACATCCCGGGCGTCGACTTCCGCCTCATCGCGCTCCTCGGGCTCCGCCCCTCCGTGCGTCGCACCATGCTCTACCTCAACGGCTGCTTCGCCGGCTCCGCCGCGCTGCGCCTCGCCAAGGACCTCGCCGAGAACAACCGCGGCGCGCGCGTCCTCGTGGTCTGCGCGGAGCTCACCCTCATGCTGTTCAACGGGCCCAAGGAGGGCTCCTTCGAGAGGCTCATCCACCAGGGGCTCTTCGGCGACGGCGCGGGCGCTGTCGTCGTCGGCGCCGACCCGCTGGGCCCCATCGAGCACGCTCTGTTCGAGATGGTGTCCGCCGCGCAGACGGTGATCCCGGACTCCGGCGACGCCATCACCATGCACATCACCAAGGGCGGGTTCGGCGGCAACATCTCCACGCGGGAGGTCCCGGTGTTCATCGGGGACAACATCGAGCGGTGCCTCCACGACTCGCTTGAGCCGCTCGGCATCGGCGCGAAATGGAACGACCTCTTCTGGGCGGTGCACCCCGGGTCGTCTGCCATACTGGACCGCATTGACACGGTGCTCCAGCTCGAGCCCGAGAAGCTGGCGGCGAGCCGCCGGGTGCTGAGCGACTACGGCAACATGTTCGGCGTGACGATTATATTTGTCCTCGACGAGCTGCGGCGGAGGCTTAGGGAGCAGGAAGGGGTCGGCGGCGCGCCGGAGTGGGGTGTGGTGATGACCTTCGGGCCGGGGCTCACCGTGGAGACGATGGTGTTGCACGCCACAGGGCACATGCATGCGTCCCCATGAGGGCTTGTTCGGTTGCATGAGTTTTGAAGAGGATTGAAGTGAATTGGGGAGGATTCATTCCCCAATAAGCTAAAATCCACGTCAATCCCGTCCAAACCTCCCCAATCCTCTCCAGGAGAGGTTTAACCGAACATAGCCTGAAGAGGAATTGTCACCGGATTAAGAGGTCAATTCGTTGTATCAGTTGCACTTATTTGGCACTGTTTGAAATCGTTTACCAAAACCATCCTTACTTGAATGTGTGCGTAATAAAGTCAAAGTTCAATAGTTTCAGGATATATTCAGTCTGGACTCTTTTTTTATTAGAAAAAAGTCACCATATGTTGATTAAGAAACGATCATACTATCATTCGTGACAAAATTCTTCACGCAAGACGGAACATCCCAACAAGCACTCTAGAAACTAAATCATACTCCCTCTGTTTCTAAACATAAACATTTTTAAAGATTCCAATGCAGACTACATACGAAGCAAAATGAATGAGTCTACATTCTAAAATACGTTTATATACATCAGTATGTGGCCCGTATTGAAATCTCTAAAAAGTCTTATATTTAGATGGAGGAAGTACTATTTAGCAATCTCATGGGCCACTCTATTGCCGGCGCGATTCACCTTTGCGATGCTGCATTTGGAACATGAGGTCAATTTGTTAGATCAATTACACTTGATATTTAACATTGTCGTTCAGGTGAAATTGTTTAGCAAAACCAACCTTGACTGTGTGATGTCAAAAAATATTCAAAGTTCAATGGTCTTGGATTTATTATTTTGACATTTTTGAACACAATACAATCGTAGATGCTCACATGGATGAAGCCATAACCTCTAATCACACCCCCCCACTCCACTCCCTCTTGGCGCTCGGGCGACTCGAGGAGCGAAACCCTACTTCCGTCGCCTCCCTCCCCTCCTCGATCTCGCCTCGCCACCGCCTGAGGCAGCTCCCGCGTGGGCAAGCTCGGAGCGCTGTTGATGAAAGTGGCAGCGGGCCCTCGTCGCCTCATCTTGCTAGCAGGGGAGCCTTGGGTTCTGGGACAGTGCCCCCAGCGGGTGTGGCACCTCCGGCTCTTCGGCATAAGGTGGCCCGTGCGCGGGTCGGCGTTCTCGGCCGTGTGGATGGCGAGACCCCTGGAAGAGGCGGGCCAGGCTGCGGCGGCGACTTCAGCTCCGGCTACATCAGATCTGGCCGTCTCCAATTCACTACTTATCCAGCAAGCTCCCCCCCCCCCCCCCCAGATCCGGCCTGCTTCATCGTGAGGCCTTGCTAGCTGCCTTGCAGGATAGGGGAAACTCCTAACCAGCCTTGCTAGCTGTGACGGTAGCAATGCCCGCGGGCGCCGCTCACCTTCCTGGAGGCACCGATCATGTCTTGTCCCCTATCCACTTCCCCTTTTGTCTCCCGGGTGAAATCCTCAACATAGTTGGGCAGTGGCAACGCCCATGGCATTGTAACCTTCTTGAAAGCACAGTTTGGGGAACAAAGATGTGTTATGGGCTTCCCTGCAGTGTAGGCGGAGTGCATTGGTGACAGTAATGTGTCTCCAGTGGTGGCGGTGTTGGGGAACGTAGCATGCAATTTCAAAAAAATTCCTACGATCACGCAAGATCTATCTAGGAGATGCATAGCAACGAGATGGGGAGAGTGTGTCCACGTACCCTCGTAGACCGAAAGCGGAAGCATTTGACAACGCGGTTAATGTAGTCGAACTTCTTCTCGTTCCGATCAATCAAGAACCGAACGTACGACACCTCTGAGTTCTGCACACGTTCAACTCGATGACGCCCCTCGAACTCTTGATCGAGCAAAGTGTCGAGGGAGAGTTCCGTTAGCACGACGGTGTGGTGACGGTGGTGGTGAAGTGATCCATGCAGGGCTTCGCCTAAGCACTATGTGAATATGACCGGAGGCGTAAACTGTGAAGGGGGCGCCGCGCACGGCTAGGAATCAATGTTGTGTGTTCTAGCGGTGCCCCCCCCCCCCCCACATATATATATAGGTGGGAGAGGGAGAGGGGCAGGAAGGGGCGCCCCAAGTAGGATGCCCCAAGTAGGAGTAATCCTACTTGGGCGCCTCTCACAAGTCGGCCTCCCCCCTTCCATAAGTGTCGGAGGGGGAAGGAAAGAGAGGGGGGAGAGAAGGAAAGGGGGAGACCGAATCCTGCCCTTTCCTTTCTCCCTTCCCCTCCTTCCTCCTCCTCCTATTCGGCCTATATGGGGCGCACCAGCCCACTAGGGGCTGGTCTGTCCCGCCCTTGCCCAATAAAGCCCATATCTTTGCCGGGGCTGGAACCCCTACGATGACCCGACACGCAGTCGCACCCGGAACACTTCCGGTGTCCTAATACTATCGTCCTATATATGAATCTTTACCTCTCAACCATTTTGAGACTCCTCGTTATGTTCGTGATCTCACCTGGGACTCCGAACAACATTCTGTCACCAAATCACATAACTCATATAATACAAAATCATCATCGAACGTTAAGCGTGCGGACTCTACGGGTTCGAGAACTATGTAGACATGACCGAGACACTTCTCCGGTCAATAACCAACAGCGGAACCTGGATGCTCATATTGGTTCCCACATATTCTATGAAGATCTTTATCAGTCGTACCGTAATGACAACATACATTATTCCCTTTGTCACCGGTATGTTACTTGCCTGAGATTCGATCGTTGGTATCTTCATACCTAGTTCAATCTCGTTACCGGCAAGTCTCTTTACTCGTTCCTAATGCATCATCCTGCAACTAACTCATTAGTCACATTGCTTGCAAGGTTTATTATGATATGCATTACCGAGAGGGCCCAGAGATACCTCTCCGATACTCAGAGTGACAAATCCTAATCTCGATCTATGCCAACCCAACAAACACCTTCGGAGATACCTGTAGAGCATGTTTATAATCACCTAGTTACGTTGTGACGTTTGATAGCACACAAGTCATTCCTCCGGTATCCGGGAGTTGCATAATCTCATAGTCAAAGGAATATGTATATGACATGAAGAAAGCTATATCAATAAAACTGAACTATCATTATGCTAAGCTAACGGATGGGTCTTGTCCATCACATCATTCTCCTAATGATGTGATCCCGTTCATCAAATGACAACACATGTCTATGGTTAGGAAACTATCTTTGATTAACGAGCTAGTCTAGTAGAGGATTACTAGGGACACGATGTTTTGTCTATGTATCCACACATGTATCAAGTTTCCGGTTAATACAATTCTAGCATGAATAATAAAAATTTATCATGATATAAGGAAATGTAAAATAACCACTCTATTATTGCCTCTAGGGCATATTTCCTTCAGTCTCCCACTTGCACTAGAGTCAATAAACTAGTTCACATTGCCATGTGATTTAACAGCAATAGTTCACATCACCATGTGATTAACACCCATAGTTCATATCGTCATGTGACCAACGCCCATAGGGTTTACTAGAGTCAATAATCTAGTTCACATCGCCATGCGATTAACACCCAAAGAGTACTAAGGTGTGATCATGTTTTGTTTGTGAGAGAAGTTTAGTCAACGGGTCTGCCACATTCAAATCCGTATGTATTTTGCAAATTTCTATGTCTACAATGTTCTGCATGGAGCTACTCTAGCTAATTGCTCCCACTTTCAATATGTATCCAGATTGAGACTCAGAGTCATTTGGATCAGTGTCAAAACTTGCATCGACGTAACCCTTTGCGACTAACCTTTTGACACCTCCATAATCGAGAAACATATCCTTATTCCACTAAGGATAATTTTGACCGTTGTTCAGTGATCTACTCCTGGATCACTATTGTACCCCTTTGCCAAACTCATGGCAAGGTACACAATAGGTCTGGTATACAGCATGGCATACTTTATAGAACCTATGGTTGAGGCATAGGGAATGACTTTCATTCTCTCTCTATCTTCTGCCGTGGTCGGGTTTTGAGTCTTACTCAACTTCATACCTTACAACTCAGGCAAGAACTCCTTCTTTGACTGATCCATTTTGAACTCCTTCAAAATCTTATCAAGGTATGTACTCATTGAAAGTCTTATCAAGCGTCTTGATCTATCTTTATAGATCTTGATGCCCAATATGTAAGTAGCTTCACCGAGGTCTTTCTTTGGAAAACTCCTTTCAAACAATCCTTTATGCTTTCCAGAAAATTCTACATCATTTCCGATCAACAATATGTCATTCACATATACTTATCAAAAAGGATGTAGTGCTCCCACTCACTTTTTGTAAATACTGGCTTCACCGCAAATCTATATAAAACTATATGCGTTGATCAACTCATCAAAGCGTATATTCCAATTCCGAGATGCTTGCACCACTTCATAGATGGATCGCTGGAGTTTGCACACTTTGTTAGCACCTTTTAGGATTGAGAAAACCTTCTGGTAGCATCATATACAACTCTTCTTTAAGAAATCCATTAAGGAATGCAGTTTTGACGTCCATTTGCCAGATTTAATAATCATAAAATGCGACAATTATAGGATCGAAAGTATGTCTAGAGGGGGAGGCTTATTAGACTACTTGACTTAATAAAAATCTAGCCTTTTCCCAATTTTAAGTTTTGGCAGATTTTAGCAACTTTGCTCAAGTCAAGCAATCAACCTACACAAGCAAGTCCAAGAGTATAGAGGCGGAATGTAAATCATTGCATATGAAGGTAAAGGGAGGAGTTTGGAGTGAGCAAACGCAATGTAGACATGAAGATTTTTCCCATGGTTCCGATAGGTGGTGCTATCGTATATCCATGTTGATGGAGACTTCAACCCACGAAGGGTAACGGTTGCGCGAGTCCACGGAAGGCTCCACCCACGAAGGGTCCATGAAGAAGCAACCTTGTCTATCCCACCATGGCCATCGCCCACGAAGGACTTGCCTCACTAGGGTAGATCTTCACGAAGTAGGCGATCTTCTTGCCCGTACAAACTCCTTGGTTCAGCTCCACAATCTTGACAGAGGCTCCCAAGTGACACCTAACCAATCTAGGAGGCACCACTCTCCAAAAGGTAATAGATGGTGTGTTGATGATGAAGTCATTGCTCTTGTGCTTCAAATGATAGTCTCCCCAACACTCAACTCTCTCTCACGGATTTGGATTTGGTGGAAAGATGATTTGAGTGGAAAGAAACTTGGGGAAGGCTAGAGATCAAGATTCTTGTGGCTGGATTGGAATATCTTGGTCTCAACACATGAGTAGGTGGTTCTCTCTCAGAAAATGAATGGTAGAAGTGGGCACGTTCTGATGGCTCTCTCCACGAATGAAGAGTGGGTGGAGGGGTATATATAGCCTCCACACAAAATCTAACCGTTACACACAATTTACCAAACTCGGTGAGACTGAATCATGAAACTCGGTCAGACCGATTTAGTTCAAAATGTGAAAGTTAGGCTTTTCGGTGGGACCGACATGTCAACTCGGTGGGACCGATTTCATTAGGGTTAGGGCATAACGTAATCTCGGTGGGACCGATCACATAAACTCGGTAAGACCGATTTCTGTATTAGGCAAACAGAGAGTTGGTTAGGCAAACTCGGTGGGACTGAATCGCTCATTTCGGTGAGACCAAAACATTATGAAAGGGAAACAGAGAGTTTGCATTGCGAACTCGGTGGGACCAATCACTCATCTCGGTTAGACCAAAATGTTATGAAGGGAAGCAGAGAGTTTGCAATCCCATCTTGGTGAGATCGAGATCCCTATCGGTGAGACCGAACTGATTAGGGTTTCTGGCTATGGTTATTCAAGTGAACTCGGTGGCGCCGGATAGATCAAATTGGTGGGGCCGAGTTTGACTTTTGGCTTGGGACATATGTGGAAATGAGAAAGTGGTTGAGGGCTTTTGGAGCATATCACTAAGCATTTTGAGTAAGCAAGCCATTAAGAAACACCTCATCCCCTTTTAATAGTATTGGCTTTTCCTATGGACTCAATGTGATCTTGGATCACTAAAATGAAAATGTAGAGTCTTGAGCTTGATCCAATATGTGTCCTTAGCATTTTGAGGGGTCCACATTCCTAGTCCATGCCATGCCAATCATTGAACTTTCTGAAATGATCATCTTGAAAGAGCATTAGTTCAGTGAGCTATATGTTGTTAGGAATTACCAAAACCACCCAGGGATAGTTGCACTTTCAATCTCCCCCTTTTTGGTAATTGATGACAACATATAGATCAAAGCTTCGACAAATGATAATAAGATTGAAATACATCGTCTCTTTGAGAAGTATGTGATAAGCAAGAGCTCCCCCTAAATTTGTGCATTATTTAAAATTTGCTTTTGAATGCAAATGCACAATCGATTAGGATCATGGGTTACTCTTTCATGTCACGTACATCTTGGTGGAGCACTCAAAATGATAGAAAGTAAAATATGCACTCATCACCAAGGCAAAGTGAATGATCATATAAGAGAGATAAGAGATAACATCATTTAAGCACAAGCATTAATGTATGATATGATCAACCACATGATCAAACAAGTATCTCACACACATAAACATAAAGTATCAAGCAAGCACACAAATAAGTATCAACCAAATGGCAAAAAAGAAGCAAAGCACTCTCTCTCGAAGCCTATGATCTATACACTTTCTCCCCCTTTGGCAACAAGTTACCAAAATGCTTGAAAATGCATAGTGCTATGCGTCTCTCTATGCTTGATCTTCGGGAGGTGGCGTTGAGAGGACTCCAAGGATGAATGCATCTGTTGAAGTTGTTGGAGCTGGTGGAGTGGCAACTGGAGGTGCTACTGATGTTGTGGCTGCAGGTGCTGATGTAGTTGCTCTTGTGTGAGTCGCTGGCACTGCAATAGATCTTTGACCTCTTGGCACTCTTTGAAAGGCATCTATGGTTGCCTGCCCTTTCCTCTCCTCAGCTTCTTCTTGGAGCTGCTCAATTGTTGTCTGCATCTCTGTCACCTTTAAATCAAGATCATAGAATTTAGTCTCAATGATCCTTTCCAGGCTTTCTTGGTTCTGAGTCAGGGTGGCCAATCCTTTCTCAATCCTCAAGGTGGCTTGAATCAGATATCCAAGTTGATCTTGCTTTGTCTTGAGATACACTTGAGATGCCTCTTCAGCACTTGGCATCTTTGTTGCCTTCTCAGCTTTAGCTTTCTCTCTTTTCTCTTGAGCCTCTACAGATGTGGGGTCATCTTCATTCATGACAACTGCGTTGACCTCAAAATCAGGCCTCAAGGGAAGATGTTCCTTGTCTAACAAGTAAGTGCCTGTGCCCATCTTGGAGTTGATGAGCATTTGGATGTGTGGAGCATATCCACATGACCTATTCTGATCTGCAGCTGTCCTCTTGATTGTCTCAACAATCAGACTCATGACTTTGAACTTTTGGGGCACATCAAACAACTGCAGCAAGTTGATGGAATGACCTTTGATCATTCTATGATCTCCAGACTTGGGCAACAAGGTATGCCTCAAGATAGTGTTGATTGTGGTCAATCCAGATAACAAATAGTAGACAGATCCCATCTTGTGAGTTTCCAAGGCTTTGTTAGGAATTTCCTTATACATATTAGCCATGGAGTTGTGATCCTTCTTCTTCTTGGCATAGACATCTATGTCATCCTCTTGCTCTGCAGGGGCATTGATCAATTTGGCCCATTCATCAACTGTAGACTGGTACCTAGTACCTTCAGACATCCCGACAATTCTTCTATCAGGATAGAAATGTGCTGTGGAGTAGAATTGCATGATGAGTTCATCATTCCACTTGGTCAACTTCTGACCCACAAACTTGTCCACTCCACATAGCCTGAAGCTCTCATGCACTCCTGGAAAATGGTCTTCATTGTCGTCAATATATTCCCAATCTTCCCACTTCATATCACAGATAATTGGCTTCTTATCAAGCAAGGTAGTCTCATAGAAGTCCTGCTGCTCCTTGGTGTGGAACCTGTAATCCATAACAGTCCTTCTCCTCACAGCATATGGGTCAGATTGTCTCCATAGTCTGAGACATGCATCCTTTCTGATCTTCATGTTTGCTGCCACTGGATGATTGTCATCATGGTCAGGGACCTTGGGCTTGAGTTTCCTAAGCACTTGGGCTTCAACATCTTCTTCAACTTCAGTTTCAGGCACTGGGGCCTTGTTCTTCTCAGTAGCTGATATATTCCTTGTGCTCCTCTTTGGTGTAGTCTTGGGAGCAGGAGCAGAAGCTTTGGGGGCTGTCTTGGGATTAGAAGGGGCAGCCCCAGACTTGGGTGCTGGTGCAGCATCCTCTTCCTCTTCTTCATCCTCATCAGATGAGTGTCTCTCAAATTCTGCCATGGGATCTACTTTCTTGCACCATCTCCCTCTCTTTCTTTCCTTTTTCTTCTTGCCCTCACCAGCAGCCTCACCACCAGTTGATTTGGAAGTTTCAAGAGTGGAGGCTCTAGCCTTAGACATGGGCACTCTCTTTGCAGGAGCCTTCTTGTGCATACCAGGTTTGGTAGATGCAACTGTGCGAAACTCTTTCTTGACCACCTTTTTCTTGGAGCTGACCTCTTCCTCAGCAGCTACGTAGTCTTCATCTTTAGACTCATAATTCCTCTTCCTCTATGCCTAGTAGCAGCCTTAGGCAGATTGCTAGGAGTACTTCTGCTACCTTCATCATAACTGCTAGAGGGACTAGTGCCCTCACTCAGGTTCACCTGCTCTTCTGACTTGTTCTGCCTATCACTCTGATCTGACATGTCTGACACTACAAACTGACAGATAACCCTATGAATAGTTATAGATGAGATAAAGTGGATGAGCATCACAAAGTGCAGAGATTTTGCAAAACAAATGAGTCAAATACTTAGTTTTAGTTTTCCACAGAAAGCATTTCGGAGCTCCCGATTTGTTAAACTCGGTGACACCGAAGCAACTTTTGGAGTCTAAACTAGTGACATCGTTTAGACCGAGACACAGTTTGGTGACTCCGAGATTGCTAGGGTTTCACTGAGAGTTGAACTCAGTCACACCGATTTGCAAGTTTCGGTCAGACCGAAAAGTGCAAGTGCAATGGCCTAAGCCAAATCGGTGAGACCGATTTCCACAACTCGGTCGGTCCGAGATGAGTTCGGCGGAAACCTAACCCTAAATTTTTGAATCGAATATAAATCTAAAGGGTGTTTTGCTGGACAGGATGATCTCATACGTGGTAAGGAACATGGCATTTGCTTTGTGCTAAGAATCGAAGTAAAGAACAGCACAAAAATTCGAACTCATACCCTAGTTCGGTGATGAGCTTGCTACGGCGGCAACGGCGGTGTTGAATTCCGTTGACGGCGACGGAGACCAGCGGCGGGAGGTTGCTAGCGAGGAGAGGACGATCCGGAGACCCGAGGCGGCAGAGCAGGACACGCGCGGGTTGAGAGGTTTTGGAGGAATTTCCAAAATTTGACCCGTATATATCCTGACCCTATCGGTGTGACTGAGTGGAACGACTCGGTGGCCCCGAGATGCAGAATCACAAGCAGTTACTGCAACTCGGTGTGACCGAAAAGTTCTAATCGGTTGCACTGAGATTGAAAACCTAGATCAACTCAATGAACTTGGTCAGACCGAAAAGGATGAACCGGTCAGACCGAAATGCATAGAGAGGTTTTGAAAGTTTAAGTCTATGACGTATCGGTGACTCCAAGTGCTCCTCAACAGAGGGTTCGAATCTAACTTGATCAAACTTTGTGATATAGCATGAATAGAGTTTGAGACGAGAAAATCATAGATAGCTAGAGGAAGTTCTCAGGCATTCTTGTCCATCCATTTGGCAAAAGAAGAGCCAAACAATCAAAGCAACAAATGGATGTCCTAGAATGATTAAAATATGCAACCAACATGCTCACACAATAAAATGGCAAATGAAATATGTGGCAAAGCATGCACAAACACTCTAGCATCTATCAAGCAATTGGCGATGACTATGTCATCTATATATGAGTACATTGACTTAGGAGTCAAATGAGAACATTTGATCATAGGTCATACTCATCGTTTAAGCACAAGTGGGGTTACCACTTTTACATAAAGCATTGTTGTGTTCACACCATTAGAGTTGCTTCAGCTCAATATTTAGAGTAAAGCTCCCCTTAGATGTGATATTCCTCCTAAGTGTGTTTAATTCTTTAGTTAAACGCTCAATCTCCTTCTTATCATTGTCATTTGTTTTATCTTGATTAGCATGATTAATAGCAATTTCATCATAGTTTTCATCACTAGAGTTGTCAACAAGTAAATCATCATCTCTGAGCAAATCATCTTCATCACTATTGAAATCAACATACTCGGGGTGTGATACCTTTGGGCCTTTAGCCATGAAGCATCTTCCAATTCCTTCATTTGGTGAGTCAAATATGTCGTAGGAGTTGGTTGACACAAGTGCTAGACCGGCAACACCTTCATCTTGAGTATATTCGGAGTCGGAGTGATAACTTCTCTCGGAATGATGGTCGGAATCGGAGCCGGATACCCAGTCACCAACGTGAGCTTGATGTCTTTGTTTTGTGTAGCTCCTTGATGACTTGTCCTTCCTTTCCGAATCCTTGCTTCTGCGAGAGGTTCTTCGTTCATAACGATCATCTCTACTCCTTCTCGCTCTTGGAGGTGATTCTTCTCTTCTACTTCTCCTTTTGGGTGAGTCTTCTCTTCTTTTGTAGGGAGCCGTACACTCATTGGAGTAGTGTCCGGGTCTTCCACAATTGTAGCAATTGTGCTCACGACTAGAAGATCTTTTGTCATTGTAGGACCTTGACTTGGAACTTCTTTCCTTGCTTCTACTCTTGTAGAACTTGTTGAAGTTCTTCACCATTAGACTCAATTCCTCATTGAAGGCTTGTTTCTCACTTGATGATGTAGGAGCATCACATGAGGCTTTGTAAGCACCACTTGACTTGTTGTGAAGCTCTTCCTTATCCTTGAGTGACACTCATGAGCAACAATTCTTCCAATGACTTCCGTTTGTTGAGATCTTTGTAATTGGGCATCATTTGGATCAATGTGCAAACGGTATCATATTTCCATCCAAGGCTCTTAGGATCTTCTTGATGATGAATTTATCGGTCATCTCTTCACTTCTTAAGCCGACAATCTCATTTGTGATGAGAGCAAGCCTAGAGTACATTTCAGCGACACCTTCACCATCCTTCATTTTTAACTTGTCAAGCTGACTTTGAAGCACATCCAATTTGGATTCCTTGACGGAGTCGGTACCCTCGTGCATATCAATCAAAGTATCCCAAATTTCCTTTACATTCTCAAGACGGCTGATTTTGTTGAATTCTTCGGGGCACAATCCGTTGAAGATGATATCGCAAGCTTGAGCGTTGTATTGCAGCATCTTCAACTCTTCCGTGGTAGCTTCACGGTTCGGTCCTCTCCCATCAAAGAATTCACCTTGCAAGCCAATACACACAATAGCCCAAACGGCGGGGTTATGTCCAAGAATATGCATTTTCATCTTATGCTTCCAACTAGCAAAATTAGTACCATCAAAGTAAGGACCTCTGTCGGTGTCAAAACCGGCGGATCTCGGGTAGGGGGTCCCGAACTGTGCGTCTAGGCGGATGGTAACAGGAGACAAGGGACACGATGTTTTTACCCAGGTTCGGGCCCTCTCGATGGAGGTAATACCCTACTCCTGCTTGATTAATATTGATGATATGGGTAGTACAAGAGTAGATCTACCACGAGATCAAGGAGGCTAAACCCTAGAAGCTAGCCTATGGTATGATTGTTGTTCGTCCTACGGACTAAAACCCTCTGGTTTATATAGACACCGGATAGGTTAGGGTTACACAGAGTTGGTTACAATGGTAGGAGATCTACATATCCGTATCGCCAAGCTTGCCTTCCACGCCAAGGAAAGTCTCATCCGGACACGGGACGAAGTCTTCAATCTTGTATCTTCATAGTCCAGGAGTCCGGCCAACGGTGATAGTTCGGCTATCCGGACACCCCCTAATCCAGGACTCCCTCAGTAGCCCCTGAACCAGGCTTCAATGACGATGAGTCCGGCGCGTTGATTGTCTTCGGCATTGCGAGGCGGGTTCTTCTCCAAATTCCATATACTTGTCGAATAGTGTCCGGCTTCTGATAAATGCTGCGCTCCTTGGCTTCTACGCCCAATAATGGCCATCTTCCACGTGTTTGAATGAATGCGAAGAGCCAGGGTATTTTTACAATTACCCCCCTAGCTGCGCAAATGAGCTGCCTATAAAAGGGGCGAGGCTCTAGATCTGAGTCACACCATCCCCCCTTTGCGAGCTTTCATCGGAGCGCCTCTGACCAAAGCCCATTCCATCATGGACAGTCGACGCGGCTCCTCCTCTCGCGCTCCCAGCCCTCAGCCTGGAAATTGGGAGAGATGCTCAGTCCCGCATAGCGAGCTAGTTATACTCCAAGCCAAGGGATTTCTTCCCCCGGCCTTCATGGTTCCGGTTCGAGCCGGACTTGCCACCTACAAGGGCGGAAAGCAAGCGGAGAGCGTGCCCGATCCCTCTAAAGGAGAGCGGGTATGATTCATCTCTTATCTAGTAAGAGGACTCGGATTTCCAATCCATCCGTTTCTCCGGGGGCTCTTGGAGTTCTACGGCCTCCAGTTGCACCATCTTACTCCTGCCTCCATCTTGCACATCGCGGGCTTCGTGGCCCTTTGCGAACTGTTCTTGGGCGCCGAGGCTCATTTCGGGCTGTGGAAGAGAATATTCTGCCTAGTACCCCGTTCTCATGAGGGGTCAATATATCAAGTGGGCGGAGCGAGCTATGGCGCATCGCCGGACCGGATACCTATCCGGAACCCCAAAGAAGGCGTCCAAGACTGGCCTCGGAATGGTTTTACATGGAGGACGCCCCGCTGCCGGATCCTGCTGGATCGGTCTTCCGGAGTTCAGCAATGCTCCTCTCAAGAAGCGCCTAAGCTGGCGCCTCGGAGCCCGGAGGGAAAATGACCAGGATGTCCTTTATTTGATGAGCCGAATAAGGTTCTTGGCTCATGCCGGATTGACCATGATTGAGTCATGGCAATCAGATTATGAGGGAGTGCAGCCGCCCAATATAGGGGCCACCCATGTGGGACTTCAACAGGGAGGACGATGCCACCCGCCACGGCCGCAAAGGGCCGGGATCGGTCACCGAACTGGTGAAGATCTTATCTGCCATGTATAAAGGAGAGGAGGAGGATTTCCTCCGCGTCAATCCATTGAAGGAGTTTTCTTCGAACAATCCTCGAAGCTGGGTAAGCAAACATCTTTGTGACATGTACGATCCATGTTCCCGTGGTTAAATATCTCATTTCATGGTTTTTGCGCAGGAACTGCGCCGGACTGTGGAGAAGATACACAGCCCGCCCCCACAACCCGAGGATCCGGAGCGGTTCCTCGATCCGACCTCCGAAGAGGATCCGGATATAAAGGTGGAGTTGATCGAAGAGGTGTTCTACCAACTCAGCATCGACAATGCTTTGGTTGCCATTACGGCTGATTACCCCGGAATACTTCCAGCCTCACAGGTAACTGAGACCGAGATCCCAAAACCCTGATAATGACCCATCCATGCTTATTTTTATCACCAGATACCAATGGTGCTTCGCAGGGGTACCTTCGAGGCAGAAGCCGAGCGCGGCGGCTGGCCAACAAAGGGCGCGCGGCCTCAAGAGCTAAAAAGAAGTGCGGTCCGGATCAAAACTCCGCCGAACGGTATGGCGTGTCACCATACTCCCGGATTGATTCTCGAAGGCGATTAACGCTGGTGCTCTTTTCAGAAAAGAGCGCCGCCGGACCGAGTCCGAGAGGTTATAATCGAACCTTCACCGCCAGGCTTCAAAGCCGGGTCCGGAGGCCGAGGCGAAGCACGAGATGTGCGCCGGATGCTCCTCCGACAGAGGATGCCGACAGGCTGTCCGCCACCAACTCCGAGGTGGAGAGCGCCTTGAATCACAAAGCGCCACGGACAGTTCTTCGTGATTTAATGTTTCTCCCAGAGGCCTTGAATGCCTTCGATTGGAGATGCGCACCTCCGTGCCGCCAAGATGGTCTAGCCAGAGCCACGGAGGCGGTATGTAAAGGACATACGGTAAGGAAATTTGATGATTATATATGCCAAGAGTCCCGAGACTTAAAATAGTTAGAATAACTGATTTAAGGATCATTTGTTATGCTGGATCTTACTGTAAAAGAATACCCGACTGTCCCAGAGCTTGAAGAGTGCAAGGCCCATCTTGAGGCCACACTAGCCGCCTTCTGGGGAGCCGCAGAGACCCCACCGGTAATATACGCTTTAAAAGATAAATAGTTTATGAAGTGCGGCGGGTTTGTAATCGACAAAATATTGCAGATGGCGCCGGACTAGATCCGACAAGCAGCAGCTCTTGCGCCAGCTAAAGGTCAAGCGAGAGCGTGCTTACGAGGGTGCGGCAGAAGAAAAATAACCTCCAAGACGCCAACACCAAGCTGGGTGAGGAACTAAAGGATGTTCGTGCCCGGTTGTCCGACCAGAAGGAGAATCGGCGGCTTGTCGCGGCATTTTCATAAGTGCTTGAGCGAACTTTAAAAGAGTTCGGCGAGGAAGGCGACTAACATAAACATGTATGTAGGTTTGCTCACAGTGTCGTTACGAGGAGGAGATGCCCGTTCTTGGTGATCTTCTTCCCGAATCGTCGCTACCGCACGAACGAGTCCGGCAGGTGATGAAAGGCATCGGCCAGGCCTTGTGGCTATCTATCTCCTCGTGAAGGCATTGGGGAGTTGGCGGAGCGGCTGCAAGGAGCACGGCGGCGCTCCGACTATGGAAGATATCGGCCTGCCGTCAAGGTGCCGAGGAGGCTGGGCCATGGTAAAGACGCGACACTAAGGTGACCCAAACCACATGGCCGAGGTCGGACTGTGGGGCTGATGGGATGGACATCCCTCAGAAGTTAGTGTACGGCCAAGTAGAATTGGCCGCCAAGTATTCCCAGCAAGATTGTAAATTAGATAGCCTATTAGATGGCATTGAGGAGGAATACAATGAGTCGAGTTGACTATGTAAAATGTGACATGAAAAATGTCTTCTAGCCGGATTGTAGATCGCTTGTCATAGCGGACCTTTTCGCTCGACCTCGTGACCCAATAGTCCGAGTGTGTCCGAATACCTTCGTGGTTATATAGGAACCGGGTATGCATGGAGACAAGGCGAGGGGTCATTATTGCTGTATCGGATAAGTGCCCAACTAGTTATGTTATATTACATGGGTAGTAAGAAACATCTTCCAGGAGAATAGTTCCGTTAAGGGTTCCTTTCGCTGGGATGCATGCCCTAAAGTGCATGTCAAAGCTGCTATGAAAGCAGAAAATCATCCGGGGCAGATGGGTAAATAGTTAAAATCATCTTTCAGTTCACCGACCGAATATTCCCTTAAGAACGCTTAGCTTTCGCTTCACCTACCGAGGTACACATCCGCTGAACCGTCAAGAATAATCGCAGAGGTGCTCCTTTACCACCTAGCCGAACAATCGGGAACGAGGGGTAAGCACAGAGCCGAGCAACCCAGCTTGGCCAAAACTTAAGTCATATCGATGCATATAATGGTGAATAAAAGGTACATGCGGAAGTTTAACGCATGTGTTGGGCATGAAGCCCGTATAAATAAGCTTCTGTTAAAGAAGCCCCCAGGTATAATGAGCGCGGACAGCTCGTCAAGTATGTGCGAAAAAAGCGCAAACGGGCCTCTAGAGGCTTCAAGAATAAGGAGGAGGAAGGAGAGAAATAAAAGACAACAAAAATAGCAAATGTGGACGGAGGAAGGAGACGAACTTGGAGTCCGCGCTTAGGCGAGAATCTTCGAGATGGGCTGCGCTCCATGGGTTCGGCTCGAGTCGGTTATCCGACGCGTTTACAGACGGTATGCTCCGCGGTCAGGACCTGGTCGATGATGAAGGGACCTTCCCATTTGGGCTTTAGTTTGTCCTTTTTCTTGTCCGCAGCGAGAACTAGTTCGCCAATGTTATAAGCCTTGGCCCGCATTTCCTCGCTTTGATATCTTCGAGCCTGTTGTTGATAGAATGCGGAACGAGCTTTTGCCACGCCGCACTCCTCCTCCAAAGCGCCCAAACTGTCCTGCTGATCGAGCTCGGCTTCTCTTTCTTCATACATGCGCTTTTCGAGGTGAGTCATGTATTATGTCGCAGGTAGGACTGCCTCGCGCCGTACACCATGAAAAATGGTGTAAACCGTAGTACGATTCGGCGTGGTCCGCAGCCCCGTAGTACGGAGTCGAGCTCCTCAACCCAAAGGCGTGTTAGATTCCTTGAGGGACCGCACTAGTCTGGGTTTAATGCCGCTCATGATTAGACCGTTTGCTCTTTCGACTTGGCCGTTGGTTTGAGGGTGATAGACTGAGGCGTAATCGAGCTTGATGCCCATGTTTTTGCACCATAATTTGACCTCATCGGCCGTGAAGTTGGTGCCGTTATCAGTGATGATACTGTGGGGGACACCGTAACGATGCACTACCCCTGATATGAAGTCTATCACTGGTCCGGATTCAGCCGTTTTAACAGGCTTGGCCTCTGTCCATTTGGTGAATTTATCCACCATGACCAATAGGTATTTTTGCTTGTGGGTTCCTACCTTAAGGGGTCCAACCATGTCAAGCCCCCAGACCGCAAACGGCCAGGTGATGGGTATAGTTTTGAGGGCGGTGGGTGGCATGTGTCTTTGGTTAGCAAAAAGCTGGCAACCGACGCATCGTTGGACTAAGTCCTGCGCATCGGCCCGGGTTGTCGGCCAATAAAATCCTTTACAGAAGGCCTTGCCTACAAGGGCCCGGGCTGCGGCGTGGTGCCCACCCAGTCCGGCATGAATTTCAGCCAGGAGGTTTCGCCCTTCCTCTTCGGAGATACACCTTTGAAGGACTCCGGTAGTGCTTTTCTTATAAAGCTCTCCCTCATGGACTTTATAGGCTTTAGATCGCCGTACTATGCAGCGAGCCTCATTTTGGTCTTCGGGGAGTTCCTGCCTAGTTAGGTAGGCTAGGAATGGTTCCGTCCACCGGGCGATAACCGCCATTATTTCGTGAGTGGAGGGTGTTATCTCGGGGGCAGAGCCTCCGGTTGTGTCAGAGTGTTCGGTGTCAGGCAGTGCGGTTGGGTCTGGATTGTTATTGCCGGACTCCCCTTCCCATAGTACGGATGGCTTGAACAGCCGTTCCAGGAAGATGTTGGGCGGGACGGCATCACGTTTTGCACCGATGCGTGCCAATATATCCGCCGCCTGGTTGTTATCCCGGGCTATATGATGAAATTTGAGCCCTTCGAACCGTCGTGATATTTTTAGGACCGCATTGCGGTATGCTGCCATTTTCGGATCTTTAGCATCAAAGTCTCTGTTTATTTGAGATATTGCGAGGTTGAATCCCCGCGCACCTCTAGGCGTTGAATGCCCATGGAGACTGCCATCCGGAGGCCGTGCAGAAGGGCCTCAGATTCGCCGCGTTGTTGGAGTCCGTATACATTATCTCAAGGACGATGGACTGTGTGTCCCTGGTTGGGGACGTCAGACGATGCCAACCCCGTGCCGCCAACATTTTGGAGCCATCAAAGTGCATGATCCGATTGGAGTATGCGCCGTACTCTTTAGGGAGTTCGGCTTCAGTCCATTCGGCCACGAAGTCGGCCAAAACCTGCTACTTAATAGCTCGTCGTGGCTTATAAGTTATATCGAATGAAAGGAGCTCTATGGCCCATTTAGCAATCCGGCCCGTCGCGTCGCGGTTGTTTATAATGTCGTTAAGAGGTACTTCGGAGGCTACCGTTATCGAACACTCTTGAAAGTAGTGTCGCAGCTTCCAGGATGCCATGAACTGAAGGAAATATGCCCTAGAGGCAATAATAAAGTTATTATTTATTTCCTCATATCATGATAAATGTTTATTATTCATGCTAGAATTGTATTAACCGGAAACATAATACATGTGTGAATACATAGACAAACATATAGTCACTAGTATGCCTCTACTTGACTAGCTCATTAATCAAAGATGGTTATGTTTCCTAACCATAGACATGTGTTGTTATTTGATTAATGGGATCACATCATTAGGAGAATGATGTGATTGACATGACCCATTCCGTTAGCCTAGCACTTGATCGCTTAGTATATTGCTATTGCTTTCTTCATGACTTATACATGTTCCCGTAACTATGAGATTATGCAACTCCGTTTACGGAGGAACACTTTGGTGCTACCAAACGTCACAACGAATCGGGTGATTATAAAGGAGTACTACAGTGTCTCCAAAGGTACATGTTGGGTTGGCATATTTCGAGATTAGGTTTTGTCACTCCGATTGTCGGAGAGGTATCTCTAGGCCTTCTCGGTAATACACATCACATAAGCCTTGCAAGCATTGCAACTAATAAGTTAGTTACAAGATGATGTATTACTAAACGAGTAAAGAGACTTGCCGGTAACGAGATTGAACTAGGTATTGATACCGACGATCGAATCTCGAGCAAGTAACATACCGATGACAAAGGGAACAACGATGTCGTTATGCGGTTTGACCGATAAAGATCTTCAGAGAATATGTAGGAACCAATATGGGCATCCAGGTTCCGCTATTGGTTATTGACCGAGAATAGTTCTAGGTCATGTCTACATAGTTCTCGAACCCGTAGGGTCCGCACGCTTAACGCTACGATGACAGTTTTATTATGAGTTTATAAGTTTTGATGTATCAAGTTTGTTCGAGTCCGGATGTGATCACGGACATGACGAGGAGTCTCAAATGGTCGAGACATAAAGATTGATATATTGGAAGCCTATATTTGATATCGGAATGGTTCCGGTGAAATCGATTTTACGGAACACCGGGGTTACCGGAACCTCCCGGGGATGTTGGGCCTTAGTGGGCCATGAGGGAGAAGAGGAGGGCCGGGGGCAGGCGCGCGCCTCCCCCCTAGTCCGAATAGGACAAGGAGAGGGGGCGGCGCCCTTCCTCTTTCCTCCCCCTTCCTTCTCCAACAAGGCAAGAGGGGGAGTCCTACTCCGGTGGGAGTAGGACTCCTCCAGCGCAGCCTATGAGGGCCGCCGCACCTCCCCTCCCTCCTTTATATACGGGGCAGGGGGCACCCCATAAGACACAAGTTGATCTACGGATCGTTCCTTAGCCGCAGCGGTGCCCCTCCACCATATTCCACTTCGATCATATCGTCGCGGAGCTTAGGCGAAGCCTGCGCCGGTGGAGCATCATCATCGCCACCACGCCGTCGTCGACGGAACTCATCCCCGACGCTTTGCTGGATCGGAGCCCGGGATCGCCATCGAGCTGAACGTGTGCTGAACTCGGAGGTGCCGTGCGCTCGTACTTGGATCGGTCGGATCGTGAAGACGTACGACTACATCAACCGCGTTGTTATAACGCCCGCTTATGGTCTACGAGGGCGTGGACAATACTTTCCCTCTCGTTGCTATGCCATCACCATGATCTTGCGTGTGCGTAGGAATTTTTTAAATTACTACGTTCCCCAACAAATGGCATCCGAGCATGGTTTTATGCGTTGATGTCATATGCACGAGTAGAACACAAGTGAGTTGTGGGCGATATAAGTCATACCGCTTACCAGCATGTCATACTTTGGTTCAGCGATATTGTGAGATGAAGCGGCCGGACCGACATTACTGCAGACGCTTACGCGAGACTGGTTTCACCGCTCGAGCACTCGTTGCTTAAAGGTGACCGCGGGTGTCTGCTCTCTCACTTTAGTTGAACCGAGTGTGGCTACGCCCGATCCTTGCGAAGGTTAAAACAGCACCAACTTGACAAACTATCGTTGTGGTTTTGATGCGTAGGTAAGAACGGTTCTTGCTCAGCCCGTAGCAGCCACGTAAAACTTGCAACAACAAAGTAGAGGACGCCTAACTTGTTTTTGTAGGGCATGTTGTGATGTGATATGGTCAAGACGTGATGCTATATTTTATTGTATGAGATGATCATGTTTTGTAACCGAAGTTATCGGCAACTTGCGAGGAGCCATATGGTTGTCGCTTATTGTATGAAATGCAAACACCATGTAATTGCTTTACTTTATCACTAAGCGGTAGCGATAGTCGAGAAGCAATAGTTGGCGAGACGACAACGATGCTATGATGGAGATCAAGGTGTCGCGCCGGTGACAATGGTGATCATGACGGTGCTTGGAGATGGAGATCACAAGCACAAGATGATGATGGCCATATCATATCACTTATATTGATTGCATGTGATGTTTATCCTTTATGCATCTTATCTTGCTTTGATTGACGGTAGCATTTTAAGATGATCTCTCACTAAAATTATCAAGACGTGTTCTCCCGAGTATGCACCGCTGCCAAAGTTCGTCGTGCCCGGACACCACGTGATGATCGGGTGTGATAAGCTCTACGTCCATCTACAACGGTGCAAGCCAGTTTTGCACACGCAAAATACTCAGGTTAAACTTGACGAGCCTAGCATATGCAGATATGGCCTCGAACACGGAGACCGAAAGGTCGAGCGTGAATCATATAGTAGATATGATCAACATAGTGATGTTCACCATTGAAAACTACTCCATCTCACGTGATGATCGGTTATGGTTTAGTTGATTTGGATCACGAATCACTTAGATGACTAGAGAGATGTATGTCTAAGTGGGAGTTTTTAAGTAATATGATTAATTGAACTTAAATTTATCATGAACTTAGTACCGATAGTATTTTGCTTGTCTATGTTTACTGTAGATAGATGGCTCGTTTGTTGTTCCGTTGAATTTTAATGCGTTCCTTGAGAAAGCAAAGTTGAAAGATGATGGTAGCAATTACACGGACTGGGTCCGAATTTGAGGATTATCCTCATTGCTGCACAGAAGAATTACGCCCTGGAAGCACCGCTGGGTGCCGGCCTGCTCGCTGAGATCAACGCCGTAAGTTGTGAACGTCCGCGAGCAAAGTCGATGACTACTCTATAGTTCGGTGTGCCATGCTTTACGGCTTAGAACCGGTCTTCAACGACGTTTTGAACGTCATGGAGCATATGAGATGTTCCAAGAGTTGAAGTTAATATTTCAAGCAAATGCCCGGATTGAGAGATATGAAGTCTCCAATAAGTTCTATAGCTGCAAGATGGAGGAGAATAGTTCGTCGGTGAACATATACTCAAAATGTCCGGGTATAATAATCACTTGATTCAACCGGGAGTTAATCTTCCGGATGATAGTGTCATTGATGAATTCTCCAATCATCGCCACCAAGCTACAAGAGCTTCGTGATGAACTATAATATGCAAGGGATGACCAAGACAATTCCCGAGCTCTTCGCAATGCTAAAAGCTGCGGAGGTAGAAATCAAGAAAGAGCATCAAGTGTTGATGGTCAACAAGACCACTAGTTTCAAGAAAAGGGCAAAGGGAAGAAGAAGGGAACTTCAAAAGAATAGCAAGAAAGTTGCTGCTCAAGAGAAGAAACCCAAGTCTGGACCTAAGCCTGAAACCGAGTGTTTCTACCGCAAGCAAACTGGTCACCGAAGCGGAACTGCCCCAAGTATTTGGCGGATAAGAAGGATGGCAAGGTGAACAAAGGTATATGTGATATACATGTTATTGATGTGTACCTTACTAGAGCTCGTAGTAGCACTGGGTATTTGATACTGGTTCATTGCTAATATTTGCAACTCAAAACAGGACTACGGAATAAGCGAGCTTCGCAAAGGACGAGGTGACGATGCGCGTGGGAACGGTTCCAAAGTCGATGTGATCGCGGTCGGCACGCTACCTCTACATCTACCTTGGGATTAGTTTTAGACCTTAATAATTGTTATTTGGTGCCGCGCTGAGCATGAACATTATATCTGGATCTTGTTTGATGCGAGACGGTTATTCATTTAAATCAGAGAATAATGGTTGTTCTATTTATATGAGTAATATCTTTTATGGTCATGCACCCTTGAAGAGTGGTCTATTTTATTAAATCTCGATAGTAGTAATACACATATTCATAATGTCGAAGCCAAAAGATGCAGAGTTAATAATGATAGTGCAACTTATTTGTGGCACCGCCGCTTAGGTCATATCGGTGTAAAGCGCATGAAGAAACTCCATACCGATGGACTTTTGGAATCACTTGATTATGAATCACTTGGTACTTATGAACCGTGCCTCATAGGCAAGATGACTAAAACACCGTTCTCGGTTCTATGGAGAGAGCAACAGATTTGTTGGAAATCATACATACGATGTATGTGGTCCGATGAATGTTGAAGCTCGTGGCGGATATCGTTATTTTCTCACCTTCACAGATGATTTAAGCAGATATGGGTATATCTTCTTAATGAAGCATAAATCTGAAACATTTGAAAAGTTCAAAGAATTTCAGAGTGAAGTTGAAAATCATCGTAACAAGAAAATAAAATTTCTACGATCTGATCGTGGAGGAGAATATTTGAGTTACGAGTTTGGTCTACATTTGAAAAATTGCGGAATAGTTTCGCAACTAACGCCACCGAACACCACAACAGTAATGGTGTGTCCGAACGTCGAATCGTATTTTACTAGATATGGTGCGATCTATGATGTCTCTTACCGATTTACCGCTATCGCTTTGGGGTTATGCTTTAGAGACGGCCGCATTCACGTTAAATAGGGCACCATCAAAATCTGTTAAGACAACTCCTTATGAACTATGGTTTGGCAAGAAACCAAAGTTGTCGCTTCGAAAGTTTGGGGCTGCGATGCTTATGTGAAAAAACTTCAACCCGATAAGCTTGAACCCAAATCGGAAAATGTGTCTTCATAGGATACCCAAAGGAAACAGTTGGGTACACCTTCTATCACAGATCCGAAGGCAAGACATTCGTTGTTAAGAATGGATCCTTTCTAGAGAAGGAGTTTCTCTCGAAAGAAGTGAGTGGGAGAAAAGTAGAACTTGATGAGGTAACAGTACCAGCTCCCTTATTGGAAAATGGTTCATCACGAAATCGGTTCCGTGACACCTACACCAATTAGTGAGGAAGTTAATGATGATGATCATGAAACTTCAGATCAAGTTTCTACCGAACTCACGAGGTCAACTAGAGTAAGATCCGCACTGAGTGGTACGGTAATCCTATTTCGAAGTCATGTTACTTGACCATGGTGAACCTACAAACTATGAAGAAGCGATGGTGAGCCCAGATTCGCAAAATGGCTGGAAGCCATGAAATCTGAGATGGGATCCATGTATGAGAACAAAGTATGGACTTTGGTTGACTTGCCGATGATCGGCAAGCCATTGAGAATAAATGGATCTTTAAGAAGAAGACTGACGCTGATGGTAATGTAACTGTCTATAAAGCTCGACTTGTTGCAAAAGGTTTTCGACAAGTTCAAGGAGTTGACTACGATGAGACTTTCTCACCAGTAGCGATGCTTAAGTCTGTCCGAATCATGTTAGCAATTGCTGCATTTTATGATTATGAAATTTGGCAAATGGATGTAAAAACTGCATTCTTGAATGGATTTCTAGAAGAAGAGTTGTATATGATGCAACCAGAAGGTTTTGTTGATCCAAAGGGTGCTAACAAAGTGTGCAAGCTCCAACGATCAATTTATGGTCCAGTGCAAGCCTCTCGAGTTGGAATAAACGCTTTGATAGTGTGATCAAAGCATATGGTTTTATATGAGACTTTTGGAGAAGCCTGTATTTACAAGAAAGTGAGTGGGAGCTCAGAGCATTTCGATATTATATGTGGACGATATATTATTAATTGGAATATAGAATTTCTGGATAGCATAAAAGGATACTTGAATAAAAGTTTTTCAATGAAAGACCTCGTGAAGCTGCTTACATATTGGGCATCAAGATCTATAGAGATAGATCAAGACGCTTAATTGACTTTCACAAAGCACATACCTTGATAAAGTTTTGAAAAAGTTCAAAATGGATCAGCAAAGAAAGGTTTTTACCAGATTACAAGGTGTGAAATTGAGTCGACTCAATGCCCGACCACAGCAGAAGATAGAGAGAAAATGAAAGATGTTCCTATGCTTCAGCCATAGGCTCTATCATGTATGCAATGCTGTGTACCAGACTGACGATGCTTAGCAATAAGCTTGGAGGAAGGTACCAAAGTAATCCAGAGTGGATCATCGGACAGCGGTCAAGAACATCCTGAAATACCGAAAAGGACTAAGGATATGTTTCTCGATATGGAGGTGACAAAGAGCTAGTCGTAAATGGTTACGCCGATGTAAGCTTTGACACTAATCCGGACGATTCTAAATCGCAAACCGGATACGTGTTTTTATTAAACGGTGGAGCCGTCGGTTGGTGCAGTTCTAAACAAAGCGCCGTGGCGGGATCTACATGTGAAGCGGAGTACATAGCTGCTTCGAAGCAGCAAATGAAGGAGTCGGATGAAAGAGTTCATTTCCGATCTAGGTGTCATACCTAGTGCATCGGGACCAATGAAGATCTTCCGTGACAATATGGTGCAATTGCCTTGGCAAAGGAATCCAGATTTCACAAGAGGACCAAGCATATCAAGAGACGCTTCAATTCCATTCGGGACCAAGTCCAAGTGGGAGACATAGAGATTTGCAAGATACATACGGATCTGAATATTGCAGACCGCTGACTAAGCCTCTTCCTCGAGCAAAACATGATCAGCACCAAGACTCCATGGGTGTTAGAATCATTTGTGTAATCTAGATTATTGACTCTAGTGCAAGTGGGAGGCTCAAGGAAATATGCCCTAGAGGCAATAATAAAGTTATTATTTATTTCCTCATATCATGATAAATGTTTATTATTCATGCTAGAATTGTATTAACCGAAACATAATACATGTGTGAATACATAGACAAACATATAGTCACTAGTATGCCTCTACTTGACTAGCTCATTAATCAAAGATGGTTATGTTCCCTAACCATAGACATGTGTTGTTATTTGATTAATGGGATCACATCATTAGGAGAATGATGTGATTGACATGACCCATTCCGTTAGCCTAGCACTTGATCGTTTAGTATATTGCCATTGCTTTCTTCATGACTTATACATGTTCCTGTAACTATGAGATTATGCAACTCCCGTTTACCGGAGGAACACTTTGGGTGCTACCAAACGTCACAACGTTACTAGGTGATTATATAGGAGTACTACAGGTGTCTCCAAAGGTACATGTTGGGTTGGCGTATTTCGAGATTAGGTTTTGTCACTTCGATTGTCGGAGAGGTATCTCTAGGCCTTCTCGGTAATACACATCACATAAGCCTTGCAAGCATTGCAACTAATAAGTTAGTTACAAGATGATGTATTACGGAACGAGTAAAGAGATTTGCCGTAACGAGATTGAACTAGGTATTGATACCGACGATCGAATCTCGAGCAAGTAACATACCGATGACAAAGGAACAACGATGTCGTTATGCGGTTTGACCGATAAAGATCTTCAGAGAATATGTAGGAACCAATATGGGCATCCAGGTTCCTCTATTGGTTATTGACCGAGAATAGTTCTAGGTCATGTCTACATAGTTCTCGAACCCGTAGGGTCCGCACGCTTAACGCTACGATGACAGTTTTATTATGAGTTTATAAGTTTTGATGTACCAAGTTTGTTCGAGTCCCGGATGTGATCACGGACATGACGAGGAGTCTCAAATGGTCGAGACATAAAGATTGATATATTGAAGCCTATATTTGATATCGGAATGGTTCCGGTGAAATCGGATTTTACCGAACACCGGGGTTACCGGAACCTCCGGGGATGTTGGGCCTTAGTGGGCCATGAGGGAGAAGAGGAGGGCGGCCAGGGGCAGGCCACGCCCCCCCCCCTAGTCCGAATAGGACAGGAGAGGGGGCGCGCCCTTCCTCTTTCCCTCCCCCATTTCCTTCTCCAACAAGGCAGAGGGGGAGTCCTACTCCGGTGGGAGTAGGACTCCTCCAGCGCACCCTATGAGGGCCAGCCGCACCTCCCCTCCCTCCTTATATACGGGGGGGGGGCACCCCATAAGACACAAGTTGATCTACGGATCGTTCCTTAGCCGTGTCGGTGCCCCTCCACCATATTCCACTTCGGTCATGTCGTCATGAGCTTAGGCGAAGCCCCTGCGCCGTGGAGCATCATCATCGCCACCACGCCGTCGGTTGACGGAACTCATCCCCGACGCTTTGCTGGATCGGAGCCCGGGATCGCCATCGAGCTGAAGGTGTGCTAAACTCGAGGTGCCGTCGCTCGGTACTTGGATCGGTCGGATCGTGAAGACGCACGACTACATCAACGCGTTGTTTTAACGCTCGCTTACGGCTCACGAGGGTACGTGGACAATACTCTCCCTCTCGTTGCTATGCCATCACCATGATCTTGCGTGTGCGAGGAAAATTTTTGAAATTACTACGCTCCCCAACAATGAACACCGCGATGCTATCTTTTGATAGTGTGGGTACTGGACTTGCATGGAGTTAGGACAAGTGGACACATAATAAACCGTTTTTGAAGAGGGAACCGTGTCCGCCCATTTCTCGCTCGACAACGAAATCGCTACCGACAACTTGATGTGTTGCGGCGATATATAATAGCATTGGTTCGCCCACGCTTGGCACGGCCAGACCGGATTCGTTGCCAAATGGCCTTTATTTCTTCGAGTCCGCCATGGCGGCATCCGCCCACTCAAGTGTTTGGTGCGGCGGAGGAGGCGGTAAAGGGTAACGCCTTTTCCCCAAATGGGAAATAAAGCGGCTTAGAGCCGCCACGCATCCCGCCAATTTTTGTATTTGTTTGAGGTCTTTTGGAATATCCAATTGTGACAGAGCTCGGATCTTGGCTGGGTTTGCTTCAATTCCTCTACGGACACAATGAAGCTCAGAGCTTTCCGCCGAACGCCAAGACGATTTTTCCGGATTTAGCTTGATGTCATATTTTCAAGATTGTCGAATGTGAGCCTCAAGTCGCCTACTAGAGTTTCGACGATGCTTGGTTTTGACGACCACGCCATCTACATATGCTTCCACCGTTTTGCCGATCTAGTTTGCCGACATGTCCGAATCATGCGCTGATATGTTGCTTGGCGTTTTTGAGCCCAAAGGGCATTGTATTGAAGCGTAACGGGCCGTATGGGGTGATGAATGCTGTTGTAGCTTGGTCTGCTCCGCCATCTTGATTTGGTGGTAGCCGAGTACGCGTCGAGGAAGCACAATGAGTCGTGTCCTCGCAGAAGGCCAATAATTTGACCAATTCGAGGGAGGGGAAGGGATCCTTTGGGCAAGCCTTATTAAGGTCTTTAAAATCAACACATAGGCGCCAGGATTTATCCTTCTTTGGTACCATCACCAGGTTTGCTAGCCAGTCCGGATGTTTTATATCTCCGATGAATCCGGCTTCCAAAAGATTGGCTAGCTCCTCTCCCATGGCCTGTCTCTTGGGTTCGAAAAGCGCCAAGAGCTTGTTTGATCGGCTTGAATCCTTTTAGGATATTTAGGCTATGCTCGCCAGTGAACGTGGGATTCTGGCATATCTCAAGGGTGCCTGCAAAGATGTCCCGATTTTCTTGTAGAAATTCTCGAGTCTGGCGCCTACATCAGGGTTTAATTGTGCCCCAATGGAGGCCGTCTTTGCAGGTCCGTTGGGTGGACTTGGAATTTGACTATTTCATCCGCTGGTTTAAAAGAAGTGGACTTGGATCTTTTATCAAGTATCACATCGCCCCTGTTCACCGTGGAGCGATTGCGGTGAGTTCCTCGCCGCTAGGGCTTCGGATAGTGCCTCGAGGGCTAGTGCGGCTGTCTTGTTTTCGACGCGGAGTGCTATGTTCGGATCACTAGCAAGAGTGATGATTCCGTTAGGTCCGGGCATTTTAAGCTTCATGTACCCATAATGGGGTATAGCTTGAAAAATTGTGAATGCCTCTCGTCCTAATAAAGCATGATATCCGTTGTTGAATGGGGCCACTTGAAATGTGACCTCCCCGGACCCGTAATTGTCCGTGAGAAATAACACTACGCCTAGCGTGATTTTTCCTGTGCAGCATGCTTCCGGCTAGGGATTATTCCTCTAAAGGTTGTGCTGCTTCGCCAATGCGGTTCCAGTCTATTTCCATTTTTGGAGGGTTTCCTCATAGATGAGGTTTAGTCCGCTGCCGCCATCCGTGAGTACCTTAGTATAAAGCCGCAAATCCTCTATCGGGCCGAGGACCAATGCGGCTGGTGCCCGGTAGTTCGGAATTTAGGTTAAATCACCGGTATTAAAGGTAATAGCCATGTCACCCATGGATTTATTGTTGCTACTTGGTAGACTTCGCAAGGTTATGGAGTGTTCGTTTTTGCTTGTTATTTGATGCGAAAGTCTCAAGACCGTTAACACCGCATCGGTGTTGCTGGGCTGGGATTCGAAGCTAGAAGCTCTTCGCCACTTTTGGCCACCTGCCGTAGTATCCAACATGCTCGAAGGCTATGAGTTGGAGTGGCAGCCTCTGTGCTATGAATTTTGCAGGGTCCGTTTAGCCAACCCTCCAGTATGGTTCCGTACCCTTTAGGGTTTTTTTTGGTTTTTAACTCAGGTGCTTGATAATGATGCACCCTTTTATTCCGGACTAGGGATGTATTCGGGGCCGGATTATCCCAAAATTTACTTTCGGTTTTCCAGGCGCTCTCCATCGCACAGTACTTTTGTACTATGGTCACCAAGTCAGCAAAGCGTGTAATTTCACGATGACTTATGGCATTTAGGATTCCCTTGTCCGTGCAATTATTGCAGAAAATTGGGATTGCGTCCTCCTCTCGGCAGTCCTTTATCCTGTTCATAACCAGGAGGAATCGCCCAAGAATGATGTAATTGCTTCAGCGGGCTCTTGCCGAATTCGAGAGAGATCGCTAATGTTTGGGTGGGCGGGTGGAACTAGATCTGGAACCCTGTCCAATTTAGGACTCAAGGGCCGAGAAGTTTCCGAACTCGGAAGTTTGGATTTTTGAGTGTTATCCAATGAGTCCAACCCGCCGCCTGACTTTAAGTTCAGGGCTTGATCGACATCCGTCCCTCTGCAGGAATCCGGCATGGAGGGATCGGGAATCCGGACGTAGCTAGTCCTTAAGATACAAGAAGAATCGCCGCATTGCTCCTCTATCACAGCAACATGATGGGTATCCTGGGGAGAGTTGATCTCTCTCAGATCGGTTTTAGGCCCGATCCGGTCGTAGTCGGTGGCGACTCCCAGGGCGGGGATGCGATCCAAGAGCTCGTTTACAGAGGAGAGCTCGATCGGATCTAACTGTTCGGCAAGTTCCGAACTAACATGGAGATTGGTTTCGATGACTCGAGAGGTCATCGTTGGCGCTGATGGCGGATGGCGGTCATAAGAAAACCACCTACCAAGAGTTCGCCAGCGCCAAGGCTCCTTTGGCGATAGTATCGTCTTTTAAAGACGAGATGAGGCATCCTACCGATGGCGATCGCGCACGAGGAACTCTCAATGAAAGCACCAATGTCGGTGTCAAAACGGCGGATCTCGGTAGGGGGTCCCGAACTGTGCATCTAGGCGGATGGTAACAGGAGACAAGGGACACGATGTTTTTACCCAGTTTCGGGCCCTCTCTATGGAGGTAATACCCTACTCCTGCTTGATTAATATTGATGATATGGGTAGTACAAGAGTAGATCTACCACGAGATCAAGGAGGCTAAACCCTAGAAGCTAGCCTATGGTATGATTGTTGTTCGTCCCACGGACTAAAACCCTCCAGTTTATATAGACACCGGATAGGTTAGGGTTACAGAGTCGGTTACAATGGTAGGAGATCTACATATCCAGATCGCCAAGCTTGCCTTCCACGCCAAGGAAAGTCCCATCCGGACACGGGACGAAGTCTTCAATCTTGTATCTTCATAGTCCAGGAGTCCGGCCAACGGTGATAGTTCGGCTATTCGGACACCCCCTAATCCGGGACTCCCTCAACCTCTATGGTGGTAATTTCCCTCGCTAGATGCCATACTCTCCTAGGTCGTGAAACCAAGGCTATGATCACCAAAGCTATGGAAATCAAGGCAAATGGAGACCAAAGCTCTGATACCACTTGTAGGATGAAAAGTATGTCTAGAGGGGGGGGGGGGGTGATTAGACTACTTGACTTAATAAAAATCTAGCCTTTTCCCAATTTTAAGTTTGGCAGATTTTAGCAACTTTGCACAAGTCAAGCAATCAACCTACACATGCAAGTCTAAGAGTATAGCAGCGGAATGTAAATCATTGCATATGAAGGTAAAGGGAGGAGTTTGGAGTGAGCAAACACAATGTAGACACGAAGATTTTTCCCGTGGTTCCGATAGGTGGTGCTATCATACATCCACGTTGATGGAGACTTCAACCCACGAAGGGTAACAGTTGTGTGAGTCCACGGAGGGCTCCACCCACGAAGGGTCCATGAAGAAGCAACCTTGTCTATCCCACCATGGCCATCGCCCATGAAGGACTTGCCTCACTAAGGTAGATCTTCAGAAGTAGGCGATCTCCTTTCCTGTACAAACTCCTTGGTTCAACTCCACAATCTTGACGGAGGCTCCCAAGTGAAAACTAACCAATCTAGGAGACACCACTCTCCAAAAGGTAATAGATGGTGTGTTGATGATGAACTCCTTGCTCTTGTGCTTCAAATGATAGTCTCCCCAACACTCAACTCTCTCTCATGGATTTGGATTTGGTGGAAAGCAACTTGGGGAAGGCTAGAGATCAAGATTATTGTGGTTGGATTGGAATATCTTGGTCTCAACACCTGAGTAGGTGGTTCTCTCTCAGAAAATGAATGGTAGAAGTGTAGGCACGTTCTGATGGCTCTCTCCACGAATGAAGAGTGGGTGGAGGGGTATATATAGCCTGCACACAAAATCTAACTGTTACACACAATATACCAAACTCGGTGAGACCGAATCATGAAACTCGGTCAGACCGATTTAGTTCAAATTGTGAACGTTTGGCTTTTCGGTGGGACCGACATGTCAAGTCGGTGGGACCGATTTCATTAGGGTTAGGGCATAACATAATCTCGGTGAGACCGATCACATAAACTCGGTAAGACCGATTTCTGTAATAGGCAAACAGAGAGTTGGTCAGGCAAACTCAGTGGAACCAATTTCTCATTTCGGTGAGACCAAAATGTTACGAAAGGGAAACACAGAGTTTGCATTGCAAACTTGGTGGGACCGATCGCTCATCTCGGTTATGCCGAAACTTTATGAAGGGAAATAGAGAGTTTGCAATCCCATCTCGGTGAGACCGAGGTCCCTATCAGTGAGACCAAACTGATTAGGTTTTCTGGCTATGTCTATGTCAAGTGAACTCGGTGGCGCCGGATAGATTAAATCGGTGGGGCTGAGTTTGACTTTTGGTTTGGGACATATGTGGAAATGGGAAAGTGGTTGATTGCTTTTGGAGCATATCACTAAGCATTTTGAGCAAGCAAGCCATTAAGCAACACCTCATCCCCTTTTAATATTATTGGCTTTTCCTATGGACTCAATGTGATCTTGGATCACTAAAATGAAAATGTAGAGTCTTGAGCTTGAGCCAATATGTGTCCTTTGCATTTTGAGGGGTCCACATTCCTAGTCCATGCCATGCCAATCACTGAACTTTCTGAAGTGATCATCTTGAAAGAGCATTAGTTCAATGAGATATATGTTGTTAGGAATTACCAAAACCACCCAGGGATAGTTGCACTTTCAGTAATTGCTAACATGATTTAGACAGACTTAAGCATCGCTACGGGTGAGAAGGTCTCATCGTAGTCAACTCCTTGAACTTGTTAAAACCTTTTGCAACAAGTCGAGCTTTGTAGACAGTAACATTACCATTAGCGTCAGCATTCTTCGATCCATTTATTCTCTATGGCTTGCCGATCATCGGGCAAGTCAACCAAAGTTCGTACTTTGTTCTCATACGTGGATCCCATCTCAGATTTCATGGCCTCAAGCCATTTCGCGGAACCTGGGCTCATCATCGCTTCCTCATAGTTCGTAGGTTCGTCATGGTCTAGTAACATGACTTCCAGAACAGGATTACTGTACCACTCACAGTGCGAGTAATACTCTGGTTGACCTACGAGGTTCGGTAGTAACTTGATCTGAAGTTTCATGATCATCATCATTAGCTTCCTCACTAATTGGTGTAGTGATGTCGCTTGAAGCTACGTCGGTATTTCCCCAAAGAGGAAGGGATGATGCAGCACAGCAGCGGTAGGTATTTCCCTCAGATATAAAACCAAGGTTATCAAACCAGTAGGACAACCAAGAAACACAACGTAAACAGCCCCTACACACAAATAAGAACACCTCGCAACCCGATGTGTTAAAGGGGTTGTCAATCCCTTTCGGGGTACGGCGCCAGAAATTGCGTGTTGACGGGAGAAAGCTGTAATAGATTGAATAAATAGATCACAAATAAAATAAAGTGCAGCAAAGTATTTTTGCAATTTTGGTTTAATAGATCTGAATAAAAAGTGCAAATAAAATAGATTGCAAAGCAAATTTATGAGAAAGAAGACCCGGGGGCCGTAGATTTCACTAGGTGCCTTCTCTCGAGAAAGATAGCAAACGATGGGTAAACAAATTACTGTTGGGCAATTGATAGAACCTCAAATAATTATGACCATATCCAGGCAATGATCATTACATAGGCATCACGTCCAAGATTAGTAGACCGACTCCTGCCTACATCTACTACTATTACTCCACACATTGACCGCTATCCAGCATGCATCTAGTGTATTAAGTTCATGGAAAAACGGAGTAATGCAATACGAACGATGACATGATGTAGACAAGATCTATCTATGTAGAGATAGATCCCATCGTTTTATCATTAGTAGCAACGATACATACGTGTCGTTTCCCTTTCTTTCACTAGGATCAATCACCGTAAGATCGAACCCACTACTGGGCACCTCTTCCCATTGCAAGATAAATAGATCAAGTTGGCCAAACAAAACCCAAATATCAGAGAAGAAATAAGAGGCTATAAGAGATCATGCATATAAGAGATCAAAGAAACTCGAATAACTTCCATGGATATAAAAAGATATGACTGATCATAAACTCAAAGTTCATCAGATCCCAACAAATACACCGCAAAAAGAGTCACATCATATGGATTGATACGTCTCCAACGTATCTATAATTTTTTATCGTTCCATGCTATTATATTATCTATTTTGGATGTTTAATGGGCTTTAATATACCTTTTTATATTATTTTTGGGACTAACCTACTAACCAAAGGCCCAGTGCAAATTGCTGTTTTTTCCTATTTTAGTGTTTCACAGAAAAGGAATATCGAATGGAATGAAACCTTCGAGAGAGTTACTTTTGGAACAAACGTGATCCAGGAGACTTGGAGTGGCCGTCAAAAAAGAAACGAGGAGGCCACGAGGCAGGGGGCACGCCCCCACCCTTGTGGGCCCCTCGCAGCTCCACCGACGTACTTCTTCCTCCTATATATACCCATATACCCCGAAAACATCCAGGAGCACCACGAAACCCTATTTCCACCGCTGCAACCTTCTGTACTTGTGAGATCCCATCTTGGGGCTTTTTCCGGTGCTCCGCCGGAGGGGGAATCGATCATGGAGGGCTTCTACATCAACACCATAGCCTCTCCGATGATGTGTGAGTAGTTTACCACAGACCTTCGGGTCCATAGTTATTATCTAGATGGCTTCTTCTCTCTCTTTGGATCTCAATACGAAGTTCTCCTTGATTCTCTTGGAGATCTTTTTGATGTAATTCTTTTTGCGGTGTGTTTGTCGAGATCCGATGAATTGTGGGTTTATGATCAAGATTATCTATGAACAATATTTGATTCTTCTCTGAAATCTCTTATGCATGATTTAATATCTTTGCAAGTCTCTTTGAATTATCAGTTTGGTTTGGCCTACTAGATTGATCTTTCTTGCAATGGGAGAAGTGCTTAGCTTTGGGTTCAATCTTGTGGTGTCCTTTCCCAAAGGATGTTAGGGGCAGCAAGGCACGTATTGTATTGTTGCCATCGAGGATAAAAAGATGGGGTTTATATCATATTGCTTGTGTTTATCCCTCTACACACTACAAAAAAAGACACGTCCGTGACATTTTGGGCCGAACGAAATTTTTTTCTGTCATACATATGACACTTCTATGACGATAATTGTGACAAAACCCGTATCATCATAGATGTGGTGGGCTCCTACTTCTATGACAAAAATCATGACGAGAAAATGGGCTTTTCGTCTGGGCGGGCCGGAGACGCAGCTGCATGACATTCTTTGGGCCGCCCATGACGGAAAAACCGTGGTAGAAGCGAGGGGAGGAAAATTTCGGGAGTTGCGGTTATGGTGGGAGGTCGGGGCCGAAAGCGATGCGCTGCTTTCTCTCAGACGACGCGTGTGTGTGCGAGGTGTTGGCTCTAATCAAGCCGAAGCGAGGCGTTGGGCTCTAATCGAACCCGGCGATTGCAGACTGCAGCTACGCGTTATCGAACCCGAGCGATCGATCGATGGCTGTTAATCGAACTCGATGGAGCGATTCTTTGCTACTGTTGCTAATCAAGCCGATCGATGCTGCCTCGGGATGAACAAAGGAGCGTTGCGGCGCCCGGGGGTTGGATGAGCGATGGCGGTGGCGTTTCTTCGGATGAACAGGAACCCGTGGTGTGGAGGGCTGGATGAACATGAGACGGTGGAGGGGTGGCCGTGGAGGGGTGGTTGAACAGACCCCGTCTTTGTGGAGGGCTGGATGAGCGATGAGACGGTGGAGGGTGCCCGTGTGAGGGGTGGTTGAACAAGAGCGGTGGAGAAAGCGGTGGAGGCTGGATGAACAGAGCCCGTGGAGGCCGGAGGAGGTCGACGGTGGAGATGAACAAGATCCCGTGGAGTCCCGTTATGCACGCCACCCCCCTGCTTCGACCGTAGCGCCCAACACAAGTCCGCTTGGCCTGCTTTTGCGATACGCCACACCCAGCCGATCAACAGACCCCGTTTCAACCGTAGGAGGTCCGTTTAAATCCGCTTTACGGACGCCACACCCTTCGATCAACAGACCCCGCTTCGACCGTAGGAGGTCCGTTTCTTTGTTTTGCGGTATGCCGGGCCCTCCCGATCAACAGACCCCGTTTGAGCGTGGCGGTCGAACACAGGCCGTTTCTCTCACAGCGGATACGCCAGCCTTGTTTCCATCGCTGCTCCGCCCAAGCCCTCCCGATGAACACGACCACACATTCCATTCCGACCCAGCCGGTTGGCTCCCCATGAACACGGTGACGACGATGTTTCTTCGTTCCGACCCAGCCATGTACATATGCGCGATAGGCGTTAGAGACCCTGCCCGTATGTACGTATGTGGCCGTATTTTCTTTCTTGCACCCTCGCCGCTGTACGTACGTGTACATGCTACGTGCGCGCCTCTACTACGACACGTGCGCGCCTCTACATCTACGACACATGCACTCCTCTACATCGACCAGTATGTACGTACATGTCGCGTCCAGAATAACAATGCTACGTACGCTTCGACCAGGTGGGTCCCAACTGTCAGGCACTTCCTTGCGTGCGAAGATGTAGCTGGTGGGTCCCAACAGTCAAGGGGTGAATCGTTTTTTTTCGGACACACTTCCTTGTGTGCGAAGATGTAGCTGGTGGGTCCCAGCAGACAGGGGAAACGTTTTTTTCGCAAAATACGGTGGCCCGTCCGGTGGGTCCCCGCTGTCGAGTGGAGAAATAATTATTTTGGCGCGTAATAAGGAGGCACTTCTTTCTGCGGCCGTGGACCCACTGTCAGCCTCTCCACGTCTGATCCACGTCCGATGGAAGCCATTCCTTGACGACGTTGACCACGTTCGCCGAGAGCACCAGGCGGTGGGACGGCGCGAGGCCTAGGAAGGGACGACGTGGAGCCGGGAAGACGGCGATGGATACCGCAGCGTAGAGGAGTATGAGGGTTCACTCGTTCGGCTACGGTGTGAGGCTGCCATCATCGCAGAATAACAGGGGGTGTGGGTGCGTAGAGGGATGGCCTGGCAGCGGTGGGAGTAGTAGGGGGCGGTGAGGCCTCTGAGGCATCACAGCCGACCACGGGCGGCAGGAGCAGGCAGCACGACCGGCGCTGCTTTGGGCGGCTGGAGCAAGGAGACCAGAGGTTGAAGAAGCACTACGGCCGTTGGATGGACATCGTACGGTCACTGGAGCTAGAATCGTTCATATATTGACTAAAGTTGACAAAGGCCGCCGTCGATCAACTTAGTAGGCCCTAAGTCAGCCTCCCACCAAGGTTGGTCCCAACTAGCGGGGAGTATTCATTTTTGTGCGTAATAAGGAGGCACTTCCGGTGGGTCCGAGCTGACAGCAGGGGGAACGTTTTTTCGTGAAATATGGTGGCCCGACCTGTGGGTCCCAGCAGTCAGGGGGAAAGTTTTTTTCATGAAATACTTGTGGCCCGTCTAGTGGGTCCCAGATGTCAGGTGGAGGAATAATTATTTTCCGCGTAATAATGAGGCACTTCCTTGCGGCTGCCATGGACCCAGCTGTCAGCCTCTCCACGTACAGTACTCTTCCGATGGAAGTCGGTCGTTGACCACATTGACCAAGCTGCGCCGAGAGCACCACGGCGGTGGACGACGGCGAGGCCTAGGAAGGGGACGACACGGAGCCGGGGAAGACGCGGCAGTGGAAGCCCGCACGGAGAGGAGTACGAGGGTTCACCGGTTCGGCTGCAGTGTGAGGCTACCGTCGCCGCAGAATAACAGGGGGTGTGGGTGAGTAGAGGGATGCCCTCGCCAGCGGTGGGAGCAGAGGGGCGCCGAGGCTCTTGGCAGCACACCCGCCACGGGAGGCGGAGAAGCGGTCCCGCCCTTGCTGCTTTGGCGGCCGGAGCAAGAAGATCGAGATTGAAGAAATGACACGGCCGTTGGATTGACATCCAACGGTTACATCTGCTAGAATCGTTTGTTGACGTAGTATATAATAACTAAAAAAATCTTGCATACGCGTCAACTAAACAGGCCCACAAGTCAGACCACTCCCTCTTTTTTTTAATAATTTATATATAGCTCATGGCAACTTCTTTTGCAATTTATTGCAGTCGTTTTTTTGGTTTGCCAGGGCCAATTTCATATATTTCTGTGGGTTCCAAACTATTTTTAATACCAAAATGTCGAGCCAGATGTAAAGTACTTTGAAGATATATTTGAATTAGGTTAATGCCCAGTGAAATAGGAATCTGAAAATGTGAAAAAAATCAGAAATTATAAAGTAATTGCCAATTTGTCATCTGTTTATATATTTATAACCCATTTCATATTACTTTCAAGGCGTAGAAAAATAAGTAGGCCTGGATTGGGTATTCTTCAGAAAAAAATAAACTGGGCTCATTTGCACAAAGAAAAAATAGCTGGGCTGGTCACATGGTGAACATAAAATATAAGCCTAGGCTAGACGGGCCACAGCCCAGTTCAAACCCTGCTCCGTCTCAACAATACCAAACAAAAAAAATACTGCTCGATTAGCTACGTCCCAGGTGTCAGCCGATCTTGTGCTGTTCTCTTGTCTATTGACTATATACACTCACAATGTCGTGGGTCCCAGATGTCAGGAAAACACTAGGAGGAAGCATTTTATTGTTCCATCTGTTGACGTGGTGGGCGCTCTCGTCATCCTCTCCACGCATTTACGCCGATTCTGTTGTTTGTTGACCATGTTGACAACATGAGAGGGCGGCGCCGGGGCGAGCGCATCAAAGCGCGCGGAGGACGTCGGCGTTAACGATTTAGGAGACGGTGGGGCGGCGATGCGTGCACTAAGGCGCAGCCAGCCGTGGAGGCGGAAGGAAGCGGCCGCTTGGCGCTGGTTTGGTTTTGGCGGTGGAGGAAGACAGATCAAGAAACACAATGATCGTAAAAGTAGCAGGAGTACTTAACAACCTTAACTGAAACCAGCAGGGGCACTTAACAACCAAAGCTGAAAGCAGTATGAGTACTTATACAGGTTCAACCATACAAAGCACGTCTCGAACAGTGCTACTTTGCCTACAGGCTACAGTTAACCAAGGGTGAGGCCGCCAAGCCCCAGGACAAGGTCCAGGCGCCACCCCGCGCATCCACAACCTTCTGAAAGCGGCTTCATCTCGCAACATGGTCAATAAACAGGATATTTGCTTTAGAGCCATGGAAAAGCATGAACATAATCTTCTGTCCTATTCTCGAAGATGGACGGGCCTTCATTATCTGAGACCACCCACGAATAAGTATCTTTTCGCCTCCAAGGGGAATTGAGTAGGTCGACATAAACATCATGTTGTGACCAAGCGCAAGTTTGACCCGACCATGGTCAGGCATCTATATAGGAACAATAGAACTCGGTAGTTCCTGTTTCAAGAAGATCACAACTGTAAAACTATGTATAAGCAATAGTTTATGAACAACATATATAACAGAAAACAGCTCGTACCATAAGTTTCTTGACACAGTTGGACCTGTTCAACGAGTGCAGCAGTGGCACACATATCCCACGTGGCCTTCCACCATTGAAACGCCCACAAGGACCTCAAGACGATCAATAAAGTGTAGGAACATGTGGATGTCGATCCGATCAACTTCAAGTGCCATGAGTAACAGCCGAGTTATTACAGAGTAACAAACGAAAGCGATCGCTTAACTCTGAAAAAACCTACACGTGCCACCAATTATAAGACAATATTAGTTAGAAGTAGCATCTTCGTGAGAGATTCGTTGCTACTTCTAAAGTTAAATTGTTATTAGTTAGACAAAATAGGTGGATTAAGAAGTAATCGAGGAAACAAGCAAGAACCAGATACAAAACTAACATGGATGAACAATTGAACGACGTCGGGTGGAAGATCGCAGTGAAGATGAGACCAGGTTCTGCTATTTCCATCAACATTCATGCGCCAACTTTCGATCCAGAACACTTGAGAAAGTTTATCCAAGTTCGCCATAAAAAAGCAGCGATCTTCTTGGTTCATGAACCCAACTCGGAAGCAATATCCATGGATTGTCTTCACTGTGACCATTAAACTAGTGTATTCAGTTATGGCAAGGCCGAGCATCTTGAGTACATGTGTTCTGGCAGAGAAAATAATACACTGCAGGAAAGTAATATGAGAACACAGCATGTTAAAAAAAACCCCACCCTCCCGGATAGAGAAGAGGATTCTAGGAACATACTGTGCGTGTTTCCAAATGTTGTGGTAGGACGAGAAGGAACAAGTGTGGCATCTCACCGTGGGCGCAGAAATCTGTAGGGTACTCGCACTTTGGGCACTGCAACTGAAACACACTAGATTCAGTACGAAGAAAAATGCATCAACGGCGGCGGCTTCCATCCTAGGATTACCTGCAACCAAGGGACTTGGATTTATCGGGGATGGATGAAGAATTCGTACCTGGTTCTCCATGAGAAAACCCTATGCAATCGCCGAGCGGGGGTTTTCTCTGAACAAGCAGACACGAGAGAAGGGGATTCAGGCCCAGTGAAATATTGCCGCTTCGTCCGTCCGACCATCGCTAAAGCTGGAAGGGGGGTGGTGATTTGACGGCTCATTGGGCATTACTGCGGCCTTCTGACCGGGTGTGTCTATCGTGAAGTTGTGCACTCTAATTTGTGCATATGGCACGTGGACCCCGTTGCGGTTGCCCCACATATCAGCGAAAGGAAGTAGAAAGACAGGAGTAACTATTTACTCATAAATATATTTTTTGACAGAGAGATACTCCCTTTGTAAAGAAATATACAAATCTTTTATATCACAGGCTCACCTTGCCGAGAAATATACTCCCTCTGCAACACATAGGCATTATGGGGGTTTAGCTTTTTTTATGGGGGTTCAGCTGAGAATATAATACTCAGATAGGCTCACGGTTCTGGACTTTGTGCCGCAGGCCGACCCTGCATGTTTGGGGGCCCATGTGTTCTACCTCAGCGCTTTTCATATTACAAGCGATCGACACTGCGCTGGTTTTAGATGCTGTCGCAAGGCGAATACACAAAATTGAATAAAGCACGTCAGCTGTTGGAATGAAATCGAACGACAGTTCCTAACCAGCAATCAGAGTTGTAATTCTATCAACGATATACCATGTGATAAATAATACTGTCGTACTACTTATACACACAGGACACTTGTTTCACCATGCCAGATTATTACATCAAAATCTCTCGGAGGATAGATCAGTTCGGCAGTTGCGTGCTGCTACTGAAGAATTTCAAAGTTGATTTGGACCAGCTCTCCTTGCCGAGAAAGTTCGATTTTGACATCATCCCCTACCGCAAGATATGATTTAGATTTGAACCTTGACCATCCTTTAGCATCAATCATCATGCGACCATCCTTTGTACTTACGGTATATTGAGCAGGTTCATTCACACCAAGGCTGCGCATGGTAAGAGAAACTTGGCCGCGGTCGCCCGGATTGTTGAACGACTCCCTCGTTGCTCTAGGAATTCTCTGTTTGAAAACAAGAAGACATACCCAAACAGTTAGATCAACACAGTGAATCATGTGAAACAACATGGAAAGAAAAAAGAACGAAGCACTTGGGCGGCCAATGCTTACCAAGAAGGTGGACATGTCGGTTTTTGTAAGGACTTTGGTATATGAAGTGCGAACTGCAGCCCAGTCTGTTGCCGGTGCAACTGCACGGGCCGGACCAAATGCAAGTGCAAGTGTTGGTGCAGGTGCCGAAGCCGCTGCTGCTGCCGGAGATGGTGCTCCTTGTAGAGCTGGTGCCGATGTCGATGCCCGATCTTCCGATAGATCAGACTGATCCGCTGACGCGGTCGGTGCCCAATCCTCGGTTGGATCGGTCGAGTTGCTGCATTGTCTGCTAGAGCAACTGCCGGTGCTCGATTTGTGCGAGACAGCGGCGATCGTGTCTGGTCTGCTATGATCAGCTTTCTAACTTGACTAGGATCCGTGACCGTGGTCCAGTTTTTTCTTCATTTCTTTTAAACGCGAGAAGGACTAATTGTGGCGTTTTTGTTAAACCAAACTGCAGTTCATCATAGGGATTCAGCTTGTACTCAGACAACTGATCGATCCAATTTTTTCCAGTAATATAAGTGATGGACAGTGCCTTCGTTACTGACACGACATTAGAAGTGAAACCTGCAAAATAGCCATCGAGAGCAAACCAAACGGTTTATTCTGTGATGAATGTCACATGGCAAAACCTGCATCGTAAAATTGCTGGAAAAGAAAGAAAACATGACATTAAATCAATAAGATTTAGACGGTAAATCAATAAGATTTACTTGATGTGACACGAGTGAATCCTTACCAGGAAATCACTATGTTGAAGTACTAAATGTAAGATTGATCGTCCAACCACGCGTGGCATGCAGGGGCCCCGCCTACTCCCACAAGCAAGACAGTCCAAAGGTCGTGACAAATCGTATGGACCGAACATCCATGGACTGGAAATCCTGGTGGGTGCGATAAACCCTGCAATGCATACAGATATTGGAGTGTAACCATAATTGATAAACCGTCCTCACAAAAATATGATCTGGATACTTCAAAATGTACTGAGACTGAATTGAGTGGACAGACATTAAGATAGACCCTTCTCGGGACTGACCACACACCAAAAGCGGCAGTACTAATAAACAATACAGGTTCACAAACACAAATCAAGTCTTGAACAATAGTACTTATTACGAGACAAGAAAAGTTGCACTAACTAAACTCGCAGACTATTTCTTGCCATCGACCTACGGGATGAACCCCGCATAAGCCGACTAGGCCATGGACTTCGTGTGAGATGTCTACATGCACCATCACCATCTTGTCAACTTTGGAGAACCTAACAGAGTGGTCTTTCCACTCATAAACATGATGATGAAGACAGGCCGCATCAGATTTGTTGGGAAGCTTTACAAGAACCACACCCTTCAGAATCGAAGGCACAGCCAGAAATTGTTGTGGTCAAGTACAGCCTTGAGAACACGCCGACAACAATGCTACAGAAAACACTAGTTCAGGACACGTGGCGACAAGGACACATCAGTTGGATAGTTCAGCAATAGAACTCATCATCAGGTCTTCCAGTTCACACGGCATGACTTTGAGAACTTCATCTCCACCGCGGACCTGGTTCTAATTCAAACAGAAACCATATTTCATTACTACCTCCGTTCAGAAATATAAGATGATTTTCGATATTATACTCCATATATGACTACATATACGCACAGAAATGAGTGAACAAAGACACTAGAACATGTCTTCAAAGGCATGAGAGCAGAGGGATTACATGCAATATCCATAACACAAGTTACTGAGGCAAATATACCCTCTTAAAAGGTAGCATTGATGTTCATAAAGTACTCCCTCCGTCCCAAAATTCTTGTCTTAGATTTGTCTAGATACGGATGTATCAAGTCACATTTTAGTATTAGATACATCCGTATCTAGACAAATCTAAGACACGAAATTTGGGACAGAAAGTAATCTATAAGAAATTAGTGTCAACCTCTCGCATGTTTTGGTCAAAAGAGGAATTTAGAACCGTCATTTGGCACACTAAAATCACATGCAAGATCACCCAGAAAGTTGTACTACCAGTACTAGTACTGCGTGTTAGATGAAAAAACACGATCAAGATCGAGAAAAAGATCGTCAACAAGAGACATTACCTGGACTTGCTTAATGAGGGATCCCGGAGAGGGGGGCTTGGACAGGGCGATGGCTTTGAGCTTGTCAGCGTAGTCTCGGTGGGGTGCTTGCGCTTCTTCATACCATGAGCCTCGACGGTTTTGGCCAGAGCCATAGACATCACGTCGGCCGGTGCTCGGCGGCCCATCCAAGAGAGGAAGCTGAGAGAGAAGAGTGAAAGGAGGAACGAGATGAGGGAGGCGTGAAGCGAGTGGGGTTTTCTTCAAGAGAGGAAGCTGAGAGAGAAGAGTGAAATGATGGTTGCTTCGTCCAGTCCAACTTATCACTTTGGAAAGGAGGGGCTTTGTGATTTGACAGCTCATTGGGCATTCTTGGGGTGGTTCGATCGGGTAGTCTACCATCACTCTACTACGGAGTAATTTAGTGCATGGCTGGTGGACCCAGGTGCTGGCTGTCCCACACGTCGGCGAAAGTGAGTAATTTAGTGCATGGCTGGAGGAGGATCCGCATGGTAGAGCGTGTCCACTGTTTTTCATTCTGAAGAAAAAATGATTACAGCAAGCGTTTCCACTCTTACGACGGAGGAGTGCGAAACACGGCAGCCACTTGAACATACACAGTGCTCCTACTACTAGGCATGTGCATTGGTTCATACGTCAGTACTACACAATCTTGTGGCTGTGTTGTGCGCATGTCAACTACTCGTATATGTAACATAGTACCGCTTTTTCGACTGTCCGGTCGAGAATGAACGGTGAGATCAATATTAACAGAACTAGGTCCACAGCAAGACGGGAGTACGGTGCTACTGAGACTCCACGAAACATGAACCATATGAAGCACATCCTATAGTGTTAGACAGGGGTGTATGAAGGGTGCATGGGATGGGAGCAAAAGTTCCTTCTCGACCCACTTTTGGGTGTTTGGCAGAGTGCATGAAGGGTGCATGAGTCCACACTAGTAGGTTGACAAAAATACGAAGAGGAAACAACTATATTGAGATGAGAATGCAACCAAACACACCCACACGCTTTGTGCTACAGTGACGGATCTGCATCGTCTGAGTTTGATCCAACGGTCATGTTGCGCCGAGACATGGACATGCCCATGCAGAGGGCGCCTAAACACCACCGAAGTCCCTCTGCTTCTCGAGGCGCACGGCTTTGGTGATGCAGGGTGCAACAGCCCGCAGAGCCCGCTCCCGGTCGACGGGAGCCAGCTCGTCAAAGACGGCGTCCAATGGCACGAATGGATTCCGGTGACGGAGCCCTGAAAGGATTCGCCCGGCAACGGCGACGGCAGCGCGCAACCCCTCCTTGTCCAGCTCAGCCCCCACCATCGCGCGGAGACGGCTCAGCTCCTCGGAGATATAGGTGAAGAAGGAGACCAGGTCAGGAAGCCGCAGCTCGTTGAAGTCGACCGGGTGGTCGAACGGGTTTAGCCCGACGGCCGGCATCGTCGCGCTGGCACGACGGTAGGCATCGCGCAGCCGCAACGCGTGCGTGGCAACTTGGTTCACCAAGTGGCTGAGGCGATCCTGGACCTCGTCATGATCGGCCCGCTCGCGCTCCAGCCGGCTCCCCTAACGGCCTATCGTATCTCCCGCTTTCTACAGCAACGCCGCCGACGCCTTGAGCATCTTTGTGGTGGACGCCTGCCGCTTTTGAAGCTCCGTGAACTCCCGCACATAACGGAGGAGCATGGCACTCCTCTCCTCCTTGAGCTCACGGAGCTCCACGTCCTTGGCCCTGAGCTCCGCATCCTTGGCATGGAGCTCCTGTGTCAGGCGCCTCACCTCAGACTTCGTGATCTGCTGCGCCGCCATGGCACCAGGTAGAAGCAATGGGGAGAGGAAGCAAAGGGGGCGAAACTGCTGAAAGGCAATGCAATCACGGAAGGCGGAGGAGCCAGCCGAGAGCGGGAATCTTTTGGTTTTCACCACGGTAAAACACCGGTCGGCGACTTCTCACATCGGGAGCGGTGGGTTTTTTACAGCGGAGTCATCGTGACTAATTGCTACCGCGCTTTGCTCCGTCAATCAAAAATTAAAAATCCTGCCGCACCTGCTCCCGTCAATCAAAAAATTTAAAATCCTGCCGCACCCAAACACCAGAGCAACGCCGCGGTGGATATTTAAATTTACCTGCCGGCAAGTAGATAAAAAAAGGGGTGAAAAAACAAATGTGGCGGCGGCCTAGCTAATCGGTCGAACTAGCCCAACTAGCTAGCCACCGTGCTTCACTGATGTACTCGGCGGGAAAGGTGGTCTTTCGTGATTTGAGGACTCATTTACTTGCTTCGGCGCTACGACCGAGGAGGACCCAGAAAACACGCAGTAGGGCGTCCCACGTCAGGAAGAATATATGCGTGCACCACCTGGGAGGACCCCGAAACCGCGCGGTAGGGTGTGCCACGTCTCGGCACGGAGGAAAAATGTGCGTGTAAAAATATACTGTATCAGACGTAGTACCTATGGTTCGACCTCAGGACCCAGCCAGTCAGTCGAAAACACCCCACTAGCCACCAGCTTCATCATGCAAACGTGGCACGGTTAGCTCCGTCTCGACCAGCCGCAACGTCTCTTGTTCTAGGCGATTCTTCTATTTTCCAAGCTTTTTTTAGTTGTAATAACACCACAGCAACCTAGCGCCGCTCTTCGTGTGTGCCCGTGCAAAGGTTAGACGATGGAGAGAAGAGAGATTGAGATCGCAGACTTGAGACCACCCGTAAGTGAGACAACGGTCATGCACGTGTTGACGAGGCACTCCCTCTACTCTACTCAACGCAAGTACTTATAAAATCAAGTTATGGGACAAAGCCAACAACCGTTCGTTTTTTCAGGCTATCGACTTACGCTTTGTAGTCCAGGTTGCCAGTTCGAATCTCGTCTTTCAGATTTGTTAGTTTTAGGTCCAAATTTGATTAATGACAAGTGGGACCCCCATGTGTTGTTCCGATGTTTCAGTGTAGGATGGTTTTTTTGAACAAACACTTTGCGCGGTTAGACAAGTAACGACACGAGTTACACGTATTTTGCAAGTTTACTGAACAAAATGACAGCGCATAGAATATCACATCCACCCGCAGCTTAGATACTATGGTGATACGAAGTTTTACACCGTTGGAAGTGAGATCCAATGGCTTGGGAGTAGTCTTTGTAATTATGCACAATTTCCAAACTCTCCAAAGTTTTTTTGCAAATAAAACATTCAGGCCTCGTGTGTGCCTGCATCTTCGATCCAACGGCTCCCGGTGCTAATATTAGGTGCTCCCGTAGCTTAATTACCCGCTACGGTGATATGAGCATCTAGGTCGTATGATCGGTGATCGATGGCACATGCATAGTACTTGTACTTTTGTACATTTCCCAAACTCTATCGGCCGATATTGCAAAAACATTCAAACCTCCTCTTGTGGGCGTTAGATCTCGGTGAACTCGTATCACCATAGAATCTACGGTGCGGGAGCACCTCATACTCTCCGTGCGAGAAAACATAAGGTGCTATCGCAGCTTGGATGCTACGGTGATATGAGCTTGGAGGTCGTTTGATCCGAGATCCAATGGCATCTGAGCAGTCTTTGTGCTTGTAGGCGGTGGCGAACTCTTTTGGGGCTTTTTCGCAAAAACCATTGAACCACCGAGGAGGTGTTGGGTCACAAATCCAACGCCCCAAGAGCTTGTATCACCAAAGCATCTAAGGTGTGGTGGCACATGATATTCTTACATACAGGAGAATATGATGTCCTCCTTCATCTTAGATGCTACGATGATCTGAGCTTCGAGGTCGTTGGATATGGGATCAAAGGGCATCTAAGTAGTTTTTGTACAAATTGTGTGCAATTCTCAAACTCATCAAGGTTTCTGCAAAAATTTAAGACACATCATGTGAGCTGCTATATCTCGATCTACAAGCTCCAAGCAACTCAGATCGGCATATAGCATCTAAGGTATGGGGGCACATGATATTCTCCCGGGAGGAGGGGTGGGGTGCACAACCAATCGGTGGTTGGGAGGGTGGGAACAAATATAATCTAAACAACCCTAACAGAGCTCCACAGTTTTATCTAAGGTCGAGGGTTGACCCCGACAATCATAGCTCCGCCTAAACACAACATTTGCATGTCTTGTAGTACTAGACTTAATATTCATGTTTCAGTTTCATGTTCATTTTAAATATTGAACCGAGGACCATGGATGTCTTACATTTTACTCCCTTCGTTCCTAAATATTAGTCTTTTTAGAGGCTTCAAATGGACTGGCACATACGGATGTATATAGACATATTTTAGAGTCTAGATTCACTCATTTTGCTCTGTATGTAGTCACTTGTTGAACTCTCTAAAAGACTAATATTTAGGAATAGAAGGAGTATTTTTGAACTCGTGTCATACATGCATGGGTTGGAAAAATAGATGCACTATACTTATTGGATTGTTGTTGTGTTTGCGTGTGTGTGTGTGTGTGTGTGTGTGTGTGGTCATATGCTTGATACATACAAAGTTTTCTCACCTCCATATTGTTCATCTTTTAAATTTGAATTTGCATTGGAAAACTTACTAGGGATACCATGAAATGTGAAATCACGTTGAGATCACTATATCACAAATTCACTCTAATTCAACAACTCGTCATAAATCAATTACCACGTTGAGATTAGTATTTGCAAGGAAAATACGGTATTGTAATACACATAGATTCGTTTGGCAATTTAAAAGGTTCCTTTCAGATTCTCAAATGGTAGGACCCAACGGCGCACCAGCCAGACCTTGGCTCGTGTTGATCCTAAAAAACGGGCTCGTGTCCTTCGGTGGCGTGCGTGGTACGCACATTAGGCAACCCCAACCAGTCGAGCCTCAGCGTTTCAAGTCGAAATATCTGGCGTCCAGAATTCCAGCCCTAGGAAATTCCCCTCATGTCCCCGGTCCATAATAACTACCGATGAACAACGGAGGGATGCTTTAGTAACTAGACAACGTTACCTACCGTGCCGAGCATGGTTCAATTCCCTCGGTCACTGCTCGTCAATGTCACCCGTCAACTGCATTGCCTAATACTACTACTACTACACCAGGATGAGCACATAATTGAGCCCGTTTGTTCATGCCTAGTACTTTTTTTGTTCGTGACTAGTACTTGAGTTAATATATCAGGCAATGCACTGGTACGGAGGGATTATCCTTTTACTCCTTTTTCTTCAATTCGAGACAAGCTGCTTATGACAAGTTTCACAAATGAAGAGCCAAGGTATTTTGGAACAAAGACCTGTCACATTTTTTTTGAGGGAAAAGACCTATCATGTTAAGGCAAACGCTTTCACTATTGAAACCGTGGGCGTTTACGTGCCGCCACGAGTCCCCGCTTCTCATCGGCAGGTGCCGCCCCAGCAAGCATGTGAGTCGACGGAGGCGTGGAGCGAATCGCTGCGCGCCGGCTGTCGAGGAGGCGTGCGAAGCAGATCATGTGTGCAGACTCACCGGAGGCGAGCCTTTGACCAGCTCCGCCGCCCACCATCATCCCAACTGCTCCCACTTTTAATGTCGCCGCGCCGTAGTTTAAAATCAACCCCGCGCTACCCGGTATCGCTACAATCCTCTCTCTTCCTCTCCGATTCTCCTATCGTCTACCTCCAACTAGCCTGACCTAAACGTACGCCATGCCGCATCACGATGGTCTGCCCTTAGTGTTCCAGTTTCATGAGGAAGACACCCAGCCGGAGTCTCAAGAACATAAGGCGCTTTGGGACGAGCTTGAACTGGCCTTGCGGGAAGACGCCGCACCTGTCCCTCCCGTTCCGGCTCCCGTCGCCCCGACTGCGCCAGCGCCCATCCCCGTGGCATTGATGGGCTGGGAGCCGCACATTGTCGCCGAGCTTGATGCCACGGGGTTCCACGAGGTCCTCGCCGACTTTCACGCGCCCGTGCACCTGCCAGCGCATGCGCTGTTGCGTCGACGACGCAGCGACGCCGTGTCGGTGCCGTGCACTGCCAACAGATGCGCCTGCTGCGCAATCGACGCGGCGCGCTCCATGCCGGTGCCCATGCACACGAACGTCTCCGCCGCGCCATTGACAGCGCCTGTCCCCGCGCGGGTGCAAGTGCCCCCCTCAGCGGCATGGATGGCCGTCGTTGACCGCTTCCTTGCACCAACGCCAGTCGCCTCCTCCCGCCAGTTGACTCGCTCCGAAGTCCAAAACATTTTGGCCTTCCTTGAAGATAGGCCAACTCCAGGAGTACGCCAACAACGGCGCAAGACGCCGCCGTCGCCGTCGGTCAGTGGCCCGACGACACAGAGAGCACGACAGAGGAGCCGCTTCCCACCGTGAGACGCCCCCGCCGCCGCCGCGTAATCTAAATTTGCCATGAAAAACATTCAGATTGCCATGCTTAAAATCTGAACGTTTATCATTTCCGTTTATTTTATATCGAGCATCGTATAATTTAAAGTCGGAGTCAGACTGAACGAAATGTATGGTTTGATCGATTGAATGTTCTGCTAGAGCCGTATCAAATTAAATATAAAACGTCATCAAGCCACATGTATTCCTTGGCTTCCAACGACCTAGACTGCTTCAATATCGAGCGCTCAACACGTTTAGCGTGCAGTTAATTTCATGCCAAAAATAGTGCTAATCACATGACAACACGCAAATAATATCCTATTAGTTAATATCCGCATGCACTTAATATACTTCCAAATTAACGTGCATTGCACGTACACACTGACTAGTGCTGCTAGTACATGAAACTGGTGCCGTGACTTGTGAGTTGTGAACGCGTCCAGATATGGTCAACGGCAACATCGCCCGCGAGTTCTTCCTGTTTGCCCGCGCGTCTAAACGCAGAAGGGGAGGAGAGAGAGAGCACACATGGAACCCACCAGTAAGTGAAGGCGAATAGTACTAAAAATAATATTACATGTTATCCATTAATTAGGTTGTGGTAATATAAAAACATTATGTGAACAAAGGGGGTACAACAAACATTGCTATTCTACGTATGTTGCCTATTGACGTGCGGCTTGAAGGCCCGGTCGCATGTTCGATCCTCGTCCTTTATTTTTTAATTTGTATATGGGTCCAAATTTGTTTCATGACATGTGGGCCCCTTGGTGTGTAGTTTGTAGCACTTTAATTTGTGGGTCGAAATTTGTTCCATTCCAAGTGGACTATCGGTGTGTAGTTTTGTAGCTTATTTATAATAATTAAAGAGAACAACATAGTTTTTTCAATAATACCATGGTGCGACGTTGAAGGTGAGAAAGGACGTGCGAGAGAGCGATGACCGAGCCAAAGGGAAATCAACTAGGGGAGTTTGCGTGGGTTGCAACGGCGTTTGGAGTAGTTGTGGGCCGAATGCTATGAAAATATAATCTAAACCGACTAGAATAAATGCCTACACAAATTAATCCAAGGTTGGAGTGCCCCTTGCAATGTAAATAGCTCCGCTTTATGAGGATGGAGAGGTAGTAGCTTCAACGTGGAAGATACGGTATGAGAAAGCGAGGTCAATCGAGAGACATATAGATAGAGAGACAAAGTGAGTGTGGTCCGACATTCATTGAACAAATATATATGCTCCGGAGAGATATTGTCCGATTGAGCTTTTGGTAAGGGTGAGGGCTGTAAGATAGAGCTTGAGAGATGATCCAGTCACAGACATGTAGATATATTTTGTGCGTGGGAGGAAGCAAGGTCAACCGATCACATAGGGTCGCCGTGCGATCGAAAGAGAGAGACGGGTTGGAGAGAGTGACCTAGATAGACGATGTGCGTGAGAGAGTATACAATGTGAATAGGTCGAATTGGGCTCAAACATGGTGATATATCGTTTTTGTCCGAGAAAGAGCAAGGTAAATCCAGACATACACACACACACACATACAGAGAGAGAGAGAGAGAGAGGGAGAGAGAGAGAGAGATTGAGTGAGCGTGGCCCACCATGAGGTCGAAAGAGTGGCGGCGGCTTGGATGGACTGACCTAGATAGACAATCTGCGTGAGAGAGTATAGAGTGTGTCGACCGAGGCCCGAACAGGTAGATATATCATTTGTGTGTGGAAGAAAACGGGGGTTAAACGAGACTCAGATAAAGAGAGCGAGATTGAGAGAGTGTGGCTCGCCATGGAAGAAAGAGTGAGACAGTCTCGAGGGAGTGACCTAGATATACAACGTATGCTCAGGCGCACGAGAGGTTGGGGGGGCTAGATAGGCAATGCATGTATTTAGCGCGAGAGGGTGAGAGGGAGAGGGGGGAGAGAGAGAGAGAGAGCTCGGCATGGGGTGCAATGGCGGGTGTGTGAGGTAAATACATTTGGTAACAGGAGTGGAAAAAGGGGTTGTGTAGTTGAGAGACTTAGAGATCGAAACATGGAGAGAAAGAATGAACGTGTGTTGGAAACCGATAGCTTGCTAAGGTGGTTAGGAGAGGAAGATTGACCGATACATGAAGTATGTAGCGTTTGTGCTTGGGGGACTAAAACAACATTTGAATGTACATAGTACGAGACTTAATATCGATGTTTCAATTCGGTGTACATTGTAAGATTTGAACCGAGGACCAGGCATACGGGTAATTATTTCGAATTCGTGCCATACTAAGTTTCGAAAAGTTGACATTGGCTCAATTTGTTGTGCTATTTTGTAGGTCATATGTTTGAATCCATCCAAAAGTTTTCTCACTACCATGGTGTTCATCATATACATATGAATTTGTATTAAAAAGTAGCGTGGATACAGTGAAATGCGAAATCCACGTTAGAATTGGAGATCGCTACGTGACACACACTCTAATTCAAATAACTAACTACGTGACACACACTCTAATTCAAATAACTAATTATGTGACACACTCTAATCCATGTTAGCGTGGGTACCGTTTCGATTTTTTTTTTCAAATAACTCCTCATTAATTAATTTATAGTACTCCCTATGTTCACTTTTATAAGACCTTGAAGACATTTCAGACAATGTGCAAAACAGTTCATTTTAAGTTGTCTGAAACGACTTACAAAAGTGAACGGATGGAGTATCTCGTTTCGAATGACTAATTATTGCAAGGAAAACACGGGCATGGTAATACATACAGATTCGTTTGCAAATGAAAGAAGATTCGTTTGCATTCTCAAATGTAGGCGCACCAGGCAGACCAGGGTCGTGTCGGGGTGGACGCTGCTTCGGTGCCTTAAAGGCAACAACCCTCAGGATCGACATGTGGGCCAGCCACCTGTTGGGCCCACATGTCATGGAAACAAAGGCAGGTGCCTTAAGGCACCAAAGCGTAGTCCTGTCGGGGTGGTCGCGTGTGTCGGACGGACGTAGCACCCAGCCACCCACCCCTCCCCCAAAAAAAGGACGACGACAATATAAGTTCGTGCTTCCACGTTTCGGATTGAAATATCCGCGGCCCCAATTCCAGCCCTGCAAAATCTCTCTTCTCCACCGCCCCTTCCGCGCCAGATTGCTCAAATCCCTAATTCGCCGCCATCCCTCGAATCGCCCCTCGTCTCGTCTCTTTCCCCACCGTTCCCCACCTCGTGCGGACGACGACGACGAAGACGACGGTCTCGCTTCACCACCGCACGGAGCTACCTCATCTACGCCTCGTCCACCGCACCGGTGGTCCACCGACAACATCGGCCGCCGCAACCGACGTGCCTCACAGACACCGAGTTCCACCGCATCAGTGCGCTTCACCGACGCCGCCTCCCAGCTCACGGGGCTACTTCACCGAGCACATCGTCGCACCTCCGCCTCAAGGTCGTTGGGGCTTCACCAACGGTCTCGCCCACCGCATCAGAAGCGCCCGCTGCCACTCAAGATCTGCATCCGTGCGCTGCCAGCCAACGCCAGTGCATCACCCTCAACGGCTCAAGTGACCCGCACTCTAGCTAGGCGAGCATGCCCAAACGCCGCCCGAACTAGGTATCCACACATCACTCCCTTGTGCAATCGTTCGACGATGTTTGGATATCCTTTCACTGCTCTCTTAGCTTACACGCCTATGCAACTCGACTTTAACTCTTATTTCTTCCGAGATATCATCCAAACAAGCAAATCCATTTTTAGCGAAGCATTATGGGGCTATGGGATCTGTACACATCCCGCACACCCGTATAACCTTGTAAGTATCTGTCCTCCGGTACAACATCAAGGTCGATTCCTCTTATTTGATCAACCATTCGCCGTGTCAAAAATGCAGAGGGGGATGCAAGGAGCACAAGGCCTGCACATCCAAGCAAGTGGTAACATGGACTTGTACATGGAACATCCCAAGCGCAAGCAGAGCTGCAGTGAGCCTGTATAACGAGCTAGCGTAAGTCCCTGCATTTCATTTAATTCGTATTGGCATTCATGTATGATTTGTGTGCAATGGCTGATCCACGAATTCAAGTTACCAGGGGCGAACATTTAACTTAAAAAATACGAAGGCACTTGCACTCCGGAAATCAACATAACTTGAGAAATGTGAAGCTACATGCACTTTGAAAACCAGCTAATGATCCAAAGTAGTTCAGATTATAAACACTAAATGATGCAAGCACCAAAAAACACAAAATGCAACATGGTGTACAAGGACTACAAACATGGTCTGTACCTGCTTGAATTATTCGTTCTCTGGCTGAAAATATCGAAGTGTAATTGCACGTATAACCAGTGCGCAAACTGCATATCAATATATCTATCCTGCACAAGTATGCCAATAGTTTCAAACAACAGATTAGAAAAGTATTTATGCTATGTTGTCATGATACGGGACTTTCTGGTAGATGGCCTCGACGTTTCCTCAAGCTATGAAAATGCACTATAATTTGCTTGTCATCAATGCTTGCAAATCTCTGTCTCTCTCAACATAGTAGATCATCATTAGACACTAAATCCTTCAATGAGCTTGCAAAATGCTTGCATTAGATCCCTCATTAGACACTATATGTTCATCACCGGGAGCATGTAAAATGTTTGCATCAAATCCTTCATTAGCAAATCTGTTCATTAGACACTTGAGCTCAAGAACAACATGAGCTTGTATGTTTGCACCGGAAACTTGATTAGATACATCAGATTCAGTCGATTCGGTATTGATTGGGGAGTTATAAAATAAGTAGAAATTGGTTTCATTTTCTCATAGATTCCCTACATACAAGCAGTTTTACAACACCATCAGTTTAACTATTGGCCAGAAATTGAAGAGTTGAATTAGATATAATCAGGGATGTGATGTACCTGCTCGTTGCGCATGCTACTCTTGCAAGCTGCGATCTGTCCGCTTATGCAAGCTCGATGCCATGCCCGTGTTGCCGCCGCTGCCTCCCACGCAGCTACACCTGTGGTTGGATCTTCATCTTCTTGTCCTTCCGCTCGCTTGAAGCCGGCGACCGCCTCCAACGAGGGCGCGAGGAAGTGCTGTGTCGGTCTGTCCAGTGGCGGCTAGGTTAGGAGCGAACCAGATGGAGGCCGGAGCGAATGAATTGGGATTTTTCCTCTTGTCGATCGATATGGGAGGCGCTCGTTTGGGCCATGAGCCTGCTATAGGGCCTGCCTTGCACTTATGTTATTGGCCCATCCAAATTGAAACATTTTCTTCATTTTTACATTGCTCGCTTGTGCGTTGGGACGAACAAAACTAGCGTGGGCCAACCTGGACGACTCAAACTAGGTGCACACTTTCCAGCCACCGAGGCGGCCGCCCATACCAGCCCCTATGGTGGCGTCGCCCCTTTTATGTGTATGATTGGATAGTGAAAAATATTCTAGTGGCGCTTTTGATTTACCCACGAATGGTTGAATTGCTTGTTTCTATGAACTGAGTTCGCCAATAATGTGAAGGATGCCATCTTTTCATCCTATTGTAGATTGCTTAGATCTCGATATGCCAAAAGTAATCGCATGAAATATACAAGTAAAAGCGATTGTGATGTGTTTGGCTACAACTAGTCTGACTACACGTCCTCATATAACATATCAAGGACGCACCATCTTACCAGATTAACCATTCGACTTACCCATGCAGTGTGGGAAGAAAGAAGTATTGGGACTGCGTATCCAAGCAATTGATGCCATGGACTCCTTTGTACAACCTTGTAGCGAAAAAGAAGTTGCGGTGTGCCTGTACAAAGAACTAGCGTAAGTTCGCAGTTACCTTCTCGGAATTTTAGTTAGCCACTTATTGCAAAATTGTTCAATTACGTTGCTTGGCTTAATTTAGTTTGCTACTGATTACATAATGGCACAGCCTGTTAATCATATTGTAGACTGCGCCTATCTATGTGTTTGATACTTACTGTTAAGAATTACCTGTTTGCCTTAACTTAAATATCTACTTGTTTGTTTAACTGCTTTGCTGCTGCAACAGCAGGTTACAATGATGTTAATAACTAGTACTTTTCAGCACCCAATTGAAATTCTTTAATTCCTTGTTTGTTTAACTGGTTTGCTGTTATAACTCCCAGTTGAGATGTTTTGCTAACTTCAACTTTTCTGAATCCAATCAGAACTTTAATGGCAAAACAGGTTAGCCCAAGATCAAGCGTAAGTTCCCCATGGACGTTGCATCATCCCACAACAGTGGCACCGGCCCAATCGTGCATTATGAATTGCCAACTGCTGATGCTCTAGAGGCTAAACTAGTGGTAGAAAGAGATTCGCTACGCACTTAGAGATGAAGTTGACATGTTGAGGAAGCAAACAACACAATCACAAGCAGTACTCAAGACAACCATTAAATATTTGGTGGATTTCAAAAGCGAAGCAAGCTGAGACTGACCAGATTGTTAAGGTCTGAAGGAAAAAGGAAATTAAATTCCTACTTGGTAAATCATAGGTGAAATGTTCTTTCCATAGTTGAATAACCTTTGTGTTGTCTGTTCATGTAATCAATCAAACCATTTGTTTTAGAGATCATGTAATAATTTTTTTTGTTTTTGGTTTGTAATTTTATTTGAGCACAAGTCTGTATTAATTGATAAGACTGGAGACATTTCATTTGGATTGCTGTGCAGGACCTACAAATATGTTAATCGGGCTGAATGTGCATTCAGCAATAGTAGTAGTATAGATGGACCATAAGTGGCACGCATCGGAAAGGGCCAAGATCTGGCTAAAAAAGATCTTGTTGTAGCCAAAAAAAAAGTACAATGCCTGGCTTATGTATGTTAGTTGATATTATTGATCCATATACTCTATAAGTGTTTATATGTCCATTAGTTCTGTACATTCTTGGTTGATTGACTCGGTATTTGAATCTTGATACATCGCTTGTGTACATATCTAAATGGGAGTACACATTATGCTGCGTGTGACATTTGAGTTGGACATGAAGTGTTCCAAATATTCAATTCACCTTAAATTGGATACTAGTTTCTGAATTTGAGTATCGGCATTTGTAAACCATATTCATATATGATGTGGAATACATCTTTGTCGTCCTTTTGAAGATATATAAAACACATAGAATGATTTATAAAGATTCATATAGGAATACAAAATGGATTCAATTTAGTTGCCGTGGTAAACGTGGATGCTTATTGTCCCAAAATTGAAAGAAGCTGCAAAATGTCCACTCCCACGTCGGCTGCCGAAGCCAAGTGTTTGGGAGATGGAAATTACTGTCTACCCATTACACGGACAATCCATCGGCCCGATTTCCACTGCTCTAAATAGGGGTAGGTTAGTAACTTCAATTAGACGTGACACGACCGCCTCTGAGCCCATTCCGACACGGTGGGCGTCAAACATGGGCAGCAAAACACATTTGATTCAAGCTCGTCCGAAAGACCTCTGTTTCTCCCTCCATTCCCCATTCATACACGGTGGGCGGCAAAACAAACTCGACTCGGCCGAAATCGATGTAGGCAAATATTTTCAATAGGGGCAGGTTTGTAACTTCACTCAGACGTGACACAACCGCCCTACCTGTCAGCCCTATTCATACACCGTGGGCGCCAACCATGGGCGCAAACCACCCTCTCCTCGCCCAAATAGCTCTGGGCAAATATTGGCGAGATGCGAGATTACCGTCCTATCCCCAACCGACGAGACGTCCAAATTTTAAACGGGGGCTAAGTTCGTAACTTTCCCATATTTCAGACAGACGCGTCCCAAAAACATGGTTCCCGTACCTCTCCCTCCATTTTCCCATTCATACACCGTCCGCGCTAGAACACCCCATCTCCACACCAGCCTCCGTCCGCCACCCCATCCATCGCCGCCGTCCTCCACCACATCCACCGCCACCGTCCTCCACCATGCCGGAGCGCCTACCAAGACCGCGTCGTCCACTGCTAGAGATGGACGTTTCTCATCCACGACGACGGACCAATAGCCTTGCATCGCGTCCTCTCGCTTCATCGGCGCCGTGGTCCTCTTTGCCGGGGCCGCTCACACGACCTTCTCTTCCACCGCAACGGGACTTATCCCCCGATGCACCCGTCTACCGTCGCAGATCTGCTTCAACGCCACGGACAGCCATCGCACCCCCGATGCCTACACGGCGCCGCAAGAGAGGTGGTACTTCATATCTCCTCAACTTTTTGATCTCAACCAGAAAATAGATCTTAACTTGGTTACTCTACTTTCTTTTCAGCTCTTAGAATTTAGTTCTTAGTTCGAAGCAAACAATGGATGCTAAATATCATTTCTCCGGTTTGCAGCTTCAAATCTGCCATGGCACAGCCATAATATGGTTTAATTGATCATGCTTAGGGTTTAATTGATCATGTTGGTTCCGTGGTGGTTTCTTTAATAGAAATCGGAGGGAAACCCTCTTTTGCTAAAAAAATATGCTTAGAGTTTCCCCCTTTTATGATCACTATACGATCAGAATACGTGCTTCGTGTCATAATAACACTGCTCCACGCATCAAGCTAAACAAGCTTAGATGTTCAAATATGAATCTGATATTATTAAAACAGAGTTGTTTAATTGGTCAGCTAAATGTTCCTAAATTAGTTTCGAAAATGCATGTTCGCCACTCGGGTGTGTATCTCTACAGGGTGCCCACGGTGGGCCGGCCCATCCTGGGATTTTGGGTCATCCCAGGCCCCGATTCCCCTCTGTTCTGCTGCGCGCTTCCGATCTCTACTCGCCCCCAGCCGCCTGCCTCGCCGGCGACTTGCCGTCCCCGGACGACATGACTCTAGGAGGAGACGCTGGACTAACGGGGAGGCCAGAGCCGTCGCCTAACAAGCGTCACCGCTGCCGGGTCTCGCAAGCGCCATTGCCTACATTCCCAGTCCGTTCTTTAGTACCTCAGGGCTGTCATTAGGGTTTGTTGTGTGCTCAGTGCTACCTACACTTAATGGTTTAGATGTATTTCGGTAATCTTTAGTACCTCTAAAGTTCACAGGGTTTTCAAAATTCGGCCCCCTAATGAAACTAGTCATTTTGGATTGTTGGTCATAGTGACATTGACCCAGATTACTATCGCAAGCCAGGTTTGTTGACAATTTTACTTGTCTTTCTTACTCATTCGATATAATATCCAATTATTCACGTCGATTAGTTGCAAACAATAAGTGCTAGACAAACTTCTTCATTCAGATTTTGGACGGTCTCTTACTGCAGTTACAATTCTGCATACTTGTCCTAATAAGCTCACAAGTAAATGATTGATTCACTACATCTATGCTTGCCTTGTCATATTTGTTGTCAATATTCTTTTAGGGTGGACCACCCTGTTTCTAAATACTGGAACCGTAGACCTGAGTGAATAGTATTTCTCTATGTGATCTCTTCCATCATGTGTGGGTAACGAACACTGCATTGTATAGAAAGAAAGTGTCATTTCCAGCTTTTACATAGGTTTCGATCTTTTACATGGAATACAATCTGCCTACTTGCTTTGTGTCGCACTACCAACACTCCACCCTTGAAGCTAAACATTACGCCACTCATAATTGCTTAGTTTATTTGTTCAAATATGAATTTCATATGATTCTAATGTTCCTACTTCAGTTTTGAAATGTGTGCTGCACTGTTATAGAGACATAAGGGTTTGTATTTACGTGTGTGGTCCGTCAAGACGGTTGGGGAGGTGAACTTTGCATATGCAGGGTTTATAGGAGACACTCTTCGAGTTGAATCCGCAATGCATTCCATAGATAATCTGACTACTTTTTATGTTTTCATGAATCTCAGATTCGAACAGCATCATAATGATTATGAGCTTGCGCGCATGAAAAGAATAAAGCGAACAATGCCATGGCTGTCAAACTTGGCATTAAGGGACTGAAATCAAGTCGGATGCAATGCAATGCAAACGCTCTCCACCTACTGATTCATGCTCGTAATATGATCCTAACAAGTGATTACGAGCTAGAGGGAGACCTAAGTCAATGTAGCTCCCTAGTGGAGGAGTCGGAGGAAGATGCCCTATCTTATTCACCCATCAAGGTACTTGCTCTAACTTTCCAAGGTTACATTGCTCGCACATATCTTGCAATCGATGCTTTGCATTGCTTCTACTTTGTTGAACTGCCATTAGCTTAGTTTACACATCGTGTATGTGAATACGCCCGCCTATCCATTTTCAAGACATATTCCATCTGTCATCATACCATATTTATCCATTCAAATGTTGTTCTTGTGTATCGACGTTCAAAAGGAAGAGGGAGATTGCTGATCGTGGAGGAGCACAAGCAAAGTATTTGGAAAAGGTAGTGGCACTTTGATAAATCAAATAGCCCATTAGGTGTAGTTGCAATATCACGACCCACAAAATACCCCAACTCTAGCAGACTCTAGCCCTACTACCTTTGGTCATTTTCGATGCCCCAACTCAGCAGACCCCAAGCTGCAGCAAACAGTATGATTATGCCGTTGACATAGCACCATTTGTCTGACATAAAACCCCATTCGAGCAAAGAGTACACCAAATCCAGTTGCCAAATCCCTTTTCGAACCAGAGAGAGCCCCAATTGCAGCAAATAGGACCCCTGTTCCATTTCTTCCCAGTTTAGAAGACGAAGTTTATGTTGTTGTCAGGAACTTTGTGCGCATCTTTCCTTCATGGAAAGATTATACCGCAGATACAAAACAATTTCCAGTCTTCCTCCGCAACTTACGCGTAAGTAATGTACTAATGTTATTCATGGTCATTACTGCATATGTTTCACGACGTAAGACACAAGATTTCATTCTTTTAAATAGGCGAGGAGCAAACTGGATTGTGATGATGAGCAAGAGTTGGTTGCGCTTTTCAAGCACTCGTTGATGAAGTATCGTTCCTACCTGAGGCAAGCGCACTTCGATGGCAAGCCTCTGAACGAAATTTCTGTAAAGTCTTCGGTGCTACATTTATCCGACGGTGACTGGAATAATCTTGTTACACATTGGTCTCGGCTGCAGCGTAAGGTACTGTCTATGATATCACATCACAATTTGAACTACATTTCTGCATTTGCCTTAATGTCTCACTTGTATGAAAACTGTTAGCAGAAGAACATTCGTTCTCAAGGGACCCAGAATCTCGCAACTATCTCGCATAATTGCATTGCTCTTGTGAGTACCTCTTGCCTGTATGACCATACTTACTTTCATAGCTGTTTGATTATGTAGCATCACTGCACATGTTAGCCTCAGAATCGCCCATTTGGTGGACATTATAAGATCCGTATGGACTCTTACACAAATTTAGAATCAACCCAATGCTTTTGAAGAGGTTTAGCTCTGCAGTCCTCTTGTAAGGACTGAGCGTGGTCTATCCTTGTACTTACATTAACACCTACTCCCTCCGTCCCATAATATAAGAACGTTTTGTACAAGTACACGGTGTTCAAAACACTCTTGTATTATGGGAAGAGGGATTGGTTCATTTTGTAGCATTCTGCATCTTATCTCCTCGCCCACCATTTACTAAAAAGATCAGATCTATATTTAATCTTACCAACAAGTAGAATACATGAGACAATGCCGGTCTTGAAGTGTAGCCCATTGCTCTTGTCAAGACATTTTGTCCTGTAACGCTTGTACTTCGAGGATTGGTAGTTGATTATGTAGCATCAATCTGCATCTTATCTTCATTATCCTCTATCCCTTCAAAGTATTATCATATCTATAATTACTCTCTACAAAATGTAGAGTACAGCAATGCTTATGAAGAAGATTACGTGCTGAAATTCTTGAGTTATCCTTCCCTTGACATGGAGAAGGGCATTATAAAGCCGGTGTTAAGCTTGTTAATGTAAGTCAGTCCTTCTAAAGCCTTTATCCTCAACTGCTGTTTAATTTGCTCATACTCCCTATCGTTTCGCTGTTTAGTTTGTTGTTTCTACCAAAATGCATGTTCGTAAGAACCGTAAGTTCTAAGTTTTACTTGTAAAACCAAATTTCTTATTCATACCATGCACATTACTTAATACTCCCTATATGTATGCTTGGTTTTGTGGATCTATAATCCATTGTGTGGTGAAGCAGCCCACGTTTGCACCTTGTCATCTCTGTTTTATCTTCTTGATGTGGTGATGATATGAACAACATGCCATGCACATTATCCAAAATAGATACAATGATTTTCTTTGCCCTTCATCTATGCTTGTTATGTTGACATGGTAATCCAAAGAGTGTGGTGAAGCTCCCGCATTATGAACAATGCCAAATTATGCTATTGATATTTTGAACTTACTCTTTATTTTCTAATTTGAAATTGGATAGAATTGATGAATAGTTATCATCTTTGTTTATACACGTGCAAAACCTGTCATCTCTCTCGCTTTGTTTCAGGTGATATGCACGATGGCATGCACAAGTCTCGTCAAGGCTGTGAGACAAACCCAACATATATTGCAGCAAAGAAGGCAAAACATCTTGAAGATAGCGAGACAACCCCAAAGTCTTGTCTTGATGCAGTGTTCAAGTTACTTGAGACTAACAGTCAGACAAGCTCACCGAATTCGTTGTCTGAATCAGTTCGAATTCTTCGGTCCCAAGTTCTAGCAGAAAGGCATTATGCAACTCAACTTCGACTTGAAGTCCTATCTCTAAGAAAGATTGCACAGAACACCAATGAGAACCTCATCGCTAAACAACTACACCTGGAATCTATGACCGACATGCTAGGCCGGTCTCACAGCCTTGCTCAGTAGCTTGCGCAACAGTTCCCCCGCAAGGCTAACCTTTCCTGAACTGTCTTGGAAGTGGTCTCGGTTCAGTATTATTTTGTTATGCTGCAATGGTGCCCAGTTTTTGTAATCTGCTTCTTTGTTGCGCTTTATGATCACTGGTGGCGAACTTCGATGCCCAGTGGATGTAATATACCTTAAATCCTTTATTGTATAGTGTAGGTTTGTTCTTAGTTACTATGCCGTAATTTCTTTACTGCCATCATTCGCTATCTGAAAAAAAATCAGATGTAGTCGACCGGGCCGAAACATTCGATAACGGGCCAGGTTTTTAGCGGGCCACAATTGGGCATGCCTGCGTCTTTCTTAGGCCCGAATGATTGGGGCCTTCACACATTGCTTGAGCCCAAACTTACACCGCCTATATTTTAGTTGGGCCTTTTGTCGACCGGTAACTTAGTTTGGCCCGAGTAGCGTTGGGCCATTAACGAGCTGAATATTGCACTGGCCTGTTGCGGCCGAGATGGAACCACGGGCCTTTAGCAGGACAAAATGCATGTTGGGCCTCAATTTTCACTAGTTGTCGACGGGCCTTCAGGAGGCCGAAATGTAGACCGGGCCGTTATGGGCCCAGTTAGCTCACGGGACGTTAGCAAGCCGAAACATATCTCGGGCCTTAGTTGGCCCATTGATATCATGGGCCTTTAAGAGGCCGAAAGCTTAGTACAGGCATCAACGGGCTGAATTACGCGACAGGCCTTTAACAGACCCAAAGTCACGTTGGGCTTAACTGTTGCCACCTTTAGCATGGGCCGTTAGTGGGCCCGATGTCCCGTCGGACCATATATGGCCCATGGGCAGCACGGGCCATTCCCAGGCCGAAAGTCACACCGGGCTGAAATGGGCCCATGTCTACATCAGGCCTCTAACAGGCCGAAAGTCACTGGGCTGTAGTTGGGTCCGAATATTCGGCAAACAATTAAAGGGCCAGATCTGGCTTCGTGCCGTAAATCGGCCCAAATATTGGGCAAACAATTAACGGGCCAGATCTGGTTTCGGGCTGTAAATGGGCCTTTATTAAGAAGGCCGTTATTGGGCTGGCCCACTAGTACCTGATTAAGTTCTACGGGCCTTTGACTGGGCCGGCCTTTTTAACCTATATGGGCCTCTGTTGGGCCCAGCCACGTGTCGACGTACCATAGGCATGTCTCCTCCAATGGACGGGCGACATCTGTCCCACTGACGGCCAATCAGAATTTTACACGTGGAAATTTCCAATTGGTTGGGGTTGTTAACGGGTTATCGGATCCAAAATCTGACCCGATAGCTTAACGGCGTTCCGTTACGGTGGATGCCACGTGTCGGTCACCCTTGACGAAAGCACTTCTGTGACACGCGATTTATCGTCATGGAAGTGGACACTTCCGTGATGATAATTTTGGTAATGTCATGGAACACTTCTACGACAGCACAGGTATGACTATCTTGATTCTGTCATAAATTTGTCATGGATGTACATGCATGACAAAAAACGCGACCTACTGTGACAAACACGTATCATCACGGAAGTGTATTTGTTTGTAGTGACATCATGGCATCTTGCCTAATGCGTTACTATGTTCTTATGAACTTAATACTCTGGATGCATGCTGGATAGCGATGTGTGGAGTAATAGTAGTAGATGCAGAATCGTTTCGTTCTACTTGTCGCGTACGTGATGAATATATACATGATCATGCCTAGATATTCTCACAACTAGGCGCTTTTCTATCAATTGCTTGACAGTAATTCGTTCACCCACCGTAGAATCTGCTATCTTGAGAGAAGCCACTAGTGAAACCTATGGCCCCTGGGTCTATATTCTATCATATTAATCTCCCGTCAACAAGCCATTTCTAGCGCCGTTTATTTTACAATTTTTAATTTCCAATCTATATCATAAAAATACCAAAAATATTTATCTTATTATCTCTATCAGATCTCACTCTCGTAAGTGACTTTGAAGGGATTGACAACCCCTTTATCGCGTTGGTTGCGAGGTTCTTTTTTGTTTGTGCAGGTACTAGGGGACTTGTGTGTTACCTCCTACTGGATTGATACCTTGGTTCTCAAAAACTGAGGGAAATACTTACGCTGCTTTGCTGCATCACCCTTTCCTCTTCAAGGGAAAACCAACGCATGCTCAAGAGGTAGCAAGAAGGATTTCTGGCGTCGTTCCCGGGGAGGTTTACACCAAGTCAAGTCAAGCTTTGATCTCACACCAACGTGTGGATTTCTGGCACCGATACCAAGTACCCATCACAAACTCTTACCCTCGCATTACATTATTTGCCATTTGCCTCTCGTTTTCCTCTTCCCCACTTCACCCTTGTCGTTTTATTTGCCCTCTCTTCCGTTCGCCCTTTTTTCGTTCGCTCTTTTGCTTGCTTTTTGTTTGCTTGTGTGTTGGATTGATTATTTGTCGCGATGGCTCAAGATAATTTTCATTGTGTGACTTCTCCAGTACCAACAATAATGATTTTATTAGCACTCCGATTGCTCCTCTTACCGATGCTGAATCTTGTGAAATTAGTACTGCCTTGTTGAATCTTGTCATGAAAGATCCGTTTTCTGGCCTTCCTAGTGAAGATGTCGCTACCCATCTAAACAGCTTTGTTGATTTATGTGATATGCAAAAGAAGAAAGATGTGGATAATGATATTGTTAAATTGAAGCTATTTCCGTTTTCGCTTAGTGATCGTGCTAAAACTTGGTTTTCGTCTTTGTCGAAAAATAGTATCGATTCATGGAATAAGTGCAAAGATGTTTTTATCTCTAAGTATTTTCCTTCCGCTAAGATCATCTTTCTTAGAAACGATATTATGAATTTTAAGCAACTTGATCATGAGCATGTTGCACAAGCTTGGGAGAGAATGAAATTAATGATACGTAATTGCCCTACTCATGGATTAAATTTATGGATGATCATACAAATTTTTTATGCTGGATTGAATTTTGCTTCTAGAAATCTTTTAGATTCGGCAGCGGGAGGCACTTTTATGGAAATCACTTTAGGAGAAGCTACTAAACTCCTAGATAATATTATGGTTAATTATTCTCAATGGCACACCGAAAGATTTACTAATTAAAAGGTTCATGCTATAGAAGAAATTAATGTTTTAAGTGGAAAGATGGATGAACTTATGAAATTGTTTGCTAATAAGAGTGTTTCTTCTGATCCTAATGATATGCATTTGTCTACTTTGATTCAGAATAATAATGAATCTATGGATGTGAATTTTGTTGGTAGGAACAATTTTGGTAACAACGTGTATAGAGGAAACTTTAATCCTAGGCCATTTCCTAGTAATTCCTCTAATAATTATGGTAATTCCTACAACAACTCCTATGGAAATTTTAATAAGATGCCCTCCGATTTTGAGACTAGTGTTAGAGAATTTATGATTTCGCAAAAGAATTTCAATGCCTTGCTTGAAGAAATATTGCCTAAGATTGATGAGTTGGCTAGGAATCTGGATAGAATTTCTCTTGATGTTGATTCTTTGAAACTTAGATCTATTCCACCTAAGCATGATATCAATGAGTCTCTCAAAGCCATGAGAGTTTCTATTGATGAGTGCAAGGAAAGAACCGCTAGGATGCGTGCTAAAAAGATTGCTTTATAAAAGTGTATTCTTCTAGTTTTCACGATAATAAGGATGAAGATCTAAAAGTGATTGATGTGTCTCCTACTAAATCTTTGTTTTGCAATATAAATCTTGATAATGATGGGACTGGAGATGAGTCAACTTTAGTTAAAAGGCTTCCCAATGATTCTGAGTTTTTAGATCTTGATGCAAAAATTAATAAAAGTGGGATTGAAGAGGTCAAAACTTTACATATCAATGAACACACTATTTTTTATTTCAAGGAATTTAATTATGATAATTGCTCTTTAGTAGATTTTATTTCCTTGTTGCAATCCGTGCTAAATTCTCCTCATGCTTATGATCAAAATAAAGCTTTTACCAAACATATCGTTGATGCTTTAATGCAATCTTATGAAGAAGAGCTTGAATTAGAAGTTTCTATCCCTAGAAAACTTCATGATGAGTGGGAACCTGTCGGCGTTCTGGGAACGGGGGTACCCAGACTTGCCTGCCTGCGGCCTGCGGTGTGGCTCAAGGAGTGGCCAGTACGGCCCATCTTCATCAACGCAAGCTCAAGACCCTCACGAGGGGCCAAGCCTCGCGGGGCGGATGACAGGAGGCTTCATCAGGCACGGCCTCGTCAGGCTGGCCCGCGAGGAGGCAGAGAGATCAAGGCAGGGTACCTCACGAGGTGCCCATGACACAAGCCATGACGATCGTGGGCACCAGCCCACGTAGTGTCCTCATTTCCCCTTTGGTGCAAAGGGGGCAAGAGCAGGCAAGGGTATCAAGCAAAGGCAACCATTTCGGTGCAACAAGACCAAGACCAGCAGAACGGCAGGAAGGAGGTCATCGTGGAGCCCAAGCCGGCGTCACCGTCAGAGTCTTTGGCAGGCGAGGACCGACTTTAGTCAGGATAAGAGTACTAGATGTTCCCCTTCAAAATGGCCAATTGTTGGCGCCCTTCCCGCTCAATATTTGGGAAGAGGACCAGGGCCTTGCTCTATAATAGGACTAGCCACCCACAGGGAAGGGGGAGAGAAAAAGGGTCAAACCCATCACAACTAGAGGGGAGCGATCGGAGGATCTATCTGATAGAGCCCTAGCAGAAAGAGAGAGAAGGGCGATCGAACTCACCCAAGCAGTTCATCGCACCAGCTCAAGAACAGCCCCTTGCGAGGCTGCTCTTCCCTTGTACTGCTCATCATCAGCCCCAGAGGCAATCCACCACGCCACACACTGGAGTAGGGTATTACACCACAATGGTGGCCTGAACCAGTATAAACCTCGTGTCCCTTGTGTTGTTCTTTGTGTAGTTTAGATCCTTGCAAGGCGACGAGACGTAGGTAGGTTGGAGGTGAGATCTCCGCGTGCACCCCAGAGTTCGAACCTAGAGGGTCTGCCGGAACCCGAAATCCGACATTTGGCCGCCAGTTAGGGGTGCACCGGAATCCACCTTCCGCCGCCCTGCTTTTCGCTGCCCCTCGCATCCATGTCAGACGCTCGTCGAGCCCGCGCCGAGCGCCGGGCCGCTCTCGCCACTCGCGTCGCCCAGACGGCCCCCGTCGGTGGCCGCCCGCCGTTCCGTCGCCGCTTGTCGCGCCGCCACCGCCCGACGGGAATGAGCAGCAGCGTCGCTCAAGATCTTCGGTGCGGCGGGAAGGCCGCACCGCCACCCCGTCGCTGACTCCAGCCGGTTCTTCGTCCCACACCCGTCGCGCTCCTGCGGACGCGCACGCCGCGTTGCTCCTGGCGCGGGAACTCCTGCACTACCGTCCCGTCGACAACCTCTACGACGAGTGGCTCGCCCGCATCACCGAGCTCGTCAGTGCCGCTGGGGGCTCCCCTGCGCCATCCCTCTCGCTGCACCGCGCCCCGCCATGCGCGGGCGATGAAGCTCCGGGGGCGCCTCAGCCGCCTTCCCCTCAAGAAGGCGTCTTGGCCCCAAGGTGCGTGGCCCCTGGGCGGAACCCACTCCGTCCGGCACCAGCGCAGCAAGAGAAGATCTGCCAAGAGATCCCTCGTCCCCAAGAAGCCGCCTGTGTGCTCCCCGCACCGGCCTGGCACGAACGCGCTCCTGCTCCAGCGCATCAAGACCCCGCGCTGCTCCTGGCGGCAGCGCACGGAGACCCCCAAGATCAAGCCCTCCGTTGCCAAAGGCCTCCCGTGGCCACTGTAGGCTGCTGCGCCTTCATCGCTGAGCTGCGCAGCGTGGCCTGGCCGGGCAAGTTCAAGCCAGACCTGCCCCCACGCTACGATGGCACGGCCGACCCTGCAGAGTTCCTCCAGCTCTACGGGCTGGGCATTGAAGCCGCCAACGGGGATGAGAAGGTCATGGCTAACTGGTTTCTCATTGCGCTCAAGGACGGTGCCCGTACCTGGCTCCTGGCACGATCTCCTCCTGGAACAAGATGCACACCCGATTCATCGCCAACTTCCAAGGCACCCGCGATCGGCCCCTGGCCATGAGTGACTTGCGCCGCATCAAGCAGCAGCCAGGGGAGACCCTGCAAAAGTTCATCCAACGTTTCAACAATGCTCGCCTTAAGATCCCCAGGGTGTCTGAGGAGGCCATCATCTCAGCCTTCTCCGACGGTGTGCGTGACGTCAAGATGAAGGAAGAGCTTGCGATCCATGAAGACCTGTGCACCTCCCTGGAGCTGTTCAACTTGGCGACCAAGTGCGCCAGGGCTGAGGAAGGACGCCTTTCCCTCCTTGAGCTGCCGGCTGCCGACCTAGAGGAGAAGAAGCCCAAGGTCAAGGAGGTGAAGCGCAAGGGGGCTGTCGTGCTTGCAGCAGAACCGGACACCAAGCGAGGAAGGGATCAGCCTGTGTCATCCAAGGGCAGTCGGTACTGCGTGTACCATGACCTCTACACCCACAACACCAATGAATGCCAAGAGCTCAGGGCCGTGCGGGACGTGCGTGCCGGCCGACGCCCCGAGCGCAGCGACCAGGGCTATGGCCGAGGAGGAGGAAGAGGTGGAGGATGATGGGAAGACCGCGGCCCTCGCCAAGGGTGGCGTGACCGACCTCGCGAGGACCGCTGGCAGGACCAGCCTCGCGAGGGAGGCTGGAGGGACCCGCCTCGTGAGGGAGGCTGGAGGGATCAGCCTCGCGAGGATCGCCCGCAAGGCAACGTAGGCCTCCCTCCTCTGCCACCGCAGCCAAGGAGAAATGAAGACCATCATCAGGACGAGGGGGCTGGGGGCTTCCAGGAGCCGCACGCAATCGCTTGCATCCTGGGCGGAGCTCAAGCCCCAGCCTCTCGGCGCATCTTCAAGCAGTTCGCCCGCGAAGTGAATGCAGTCCTCCCCAGGCTTGAAGCCACACGCCCCCTCAGGTGGTCAGCGTGCGCCATCACATTCAGCTCAGCGGATCAGCTCAAGTGCGCAGCCACAGCCGGAGTCCTCCCGATGCTTTGTTCCCCAATAATCAGCAATGTGCAAGTCACTAGGACCCTCATCGATGGCGGAGCAGGGCTCAATGTCCTGTCTTTCGAGACATTCAACAATCTCCAAGTGCCATACAATCAGCTTTAGCCAACCAAGCCTTTCTCCGGAATCACTGATGGTTCCACAGTTCCCATAGGGAAGGTCCGCCTCCCTGCCACCTTCGGGACGCGCGACAACTACCGCACTGAGCTCATTGACTTTGACGTCGCGCACATTCGCCTGCCGTACAACACCATCCTTGGGTACCCAGCTCTGGCCAAATTCATGGTCGTGACTCATCATGGCTACAATGTCCTCAAGATGCCAGGAAGCGGCGGAGTCATCACGATGCCTTGTGAAGAGAGAGACGCAGTGTGTTCCCTGGAGCATGCTTTTCAAGCCGCGTCAATTGGAGACCCAGATCGCAGGAGCGGAGGGCTTCCCGAGGTGGTCCCTAAGAAGAAGAAGACATCCCCTGGTCATAACCCTCGGGAGGCACGCCCCTCAGAGGGAGCGCCCATTCCAAGGGCGCCTCCTTCTGTCGCATAGGAAGGCGCGCCCAGCGCCCTCCTCGAGCAAGGCTCGGGGGCTCTCTCCTGGAGGGCCATCGACTTTGCTAAGATCACGAGGGAGGCGCTCGGGCACCACTTGGAGGCGTGTTTCAAAGCACGTTTCCCTCAAGCAGGAGCAAGGAAAGGAAGGCCAAACCCTCAGGAGTTTCTCAGCGAGATCATTCAGGAGCTGCAGGAGTCAAGAGTCATGAGTGGCAGCCGCCACTTACCCGCCGTAGCTCCCCATCCAGGCGAGGATGGTGGGTTGCGCGTCTGCATCGACATACCAGGGCTCAACCGAGCCGCCTCTCAGGAGCGCCTCTGGCCCTCACGCGTGGGACGTTGCGAAGGTCCACCCCACAGCTATGTCTGCATGCCTTACGGCTTGCCGAATGCGGCTGCCGTGTGCCAGCGCCTCATGAGGAGCATCCTGGAGGCTCAAGTGGCCAGGCGTTCCGCAGTCCTGGCGGAGATGGAGATGCTCGGCGAGGAGCCACCAGCGCCTCCGGAGCCTCCCGAGGCTCCTGGGCCTGGGGGCTCGTGAGGATCGGCTTCTGCAGCGTAGGACGTCCGCTACTTCAGCATCCCTTCATCTTCAGCATCATTAGGTGACTTCCTTCGAGTTTCACTTTTCTGCTGGGATTCAGGAGCAGTGCTAAGCAGGTACGATGATGGTACTGAATATAAAGGCATGTCTGCATTTGGGTCAGTCGACCATTTCAGGCGGTTGGATGAAGATCCTATGTCTCCTAACCCTTCTTCTTCCTCATCTTTGATTCTTCCCATCTGAGAACACCTTGCAGCCGCCGGCCGACCATCGCCGCCCCCACCGCCTATGTTCCTCCGCCACCCCACCCCCACCCCGCCCCCACCAGCGCCGAGTTTTCTTCCTTGGTGAGGCCCCGCCACCGCCCCCAACAACCAAAGTCCCCACCTGAGCCCCTTCATTCGCACCGGCGAACTCCGGCGAGCCATGAAAAATCGACTGACCCAATTTTGAAATTTAGTCTACTGTGATTTAACTAGTGTGGAATATAAAAGGGGAAAACCATAAGCATTGGGAGTATAGTGTTGAGCGTGCCATGGCGGATCTGAAGGTGCAAACCGGACAAAGGCAAATTCGCAACCAATGTTTGCTCTCAACTAGCAAATAAGTGATGGACAAGAAATCAGAGTAAAGCAGTGGCGACCTATCTTCTTGCTGCGATAAATAAGTTGAGCAGATACGAAAGAGTACCGCCTCTGGTGCGACGCCGTGTATGCATCTGCTGAGAATTTGACGGTGCTGCAGTAGCGATGGCTGTCCGCGGCATGGAAGCAAATCTAGGAGGGTAGACGGTGGCGGCAAGGCACGATGGACGAGACGGTCGTAGGAGCGGCGCGGACAAGGTGGACGACGGCGGGGATGAAGCGAGAGGACGGTATGCAAGGATCCCGATCCGAAGTCGTGGATGAGAGAGGTCGATCTCTTGTAATGGACGGCGGCGGCGGGGAATCAGTTCCGGCATGGTGGAGGAGGACGGCGGTGGATGGGGTGGCGGATGGAGGAGGCTGGGGTGGAGAGGGTGTTTTGGCGCCCACGGAGTACGAATGGGGAAATGGAGGTGGAGAGGAAGGGGGAACCATGTCTTCAGGGCGCGCTTGTCTCAAATGCGAGGAAATTTACAAACTTAGCCCCCGTTTCAAATTTCCTATGTCACAACAATATTAGTCGGTTGGGGATAGGACGGTAATCTCGCATACACTGAATATTTGCCGACGAGAGTTTGTTTTTGGTGCCCACCGTGTACGAATCGGGGAGGGAGTCGATTTCGGCCGAGGACACACTATGATTTGGCACCCACCGTGTATGAATCCGGGTGAGAGGCGGTTATGTCACGTTCGAGTGAAATTACAAACCTACCCCTATCGAGACCTATAGAAATTGAGCAGATAGGCTTTGTGTGGCAGGGATAGGCAGTAGTAATTTCCATCTCGCAGATTTTGGTTTTGGTGATTCTGCGACTTTCCCGCTTCGTTCAAATTTTGCAGAGTGCAGTGCCGTTTACGCGCCAACTCAATTCAATTCGCTTGTATTCTATTTTTTCAAGGGATCCATTTTCGATTGGAATAAAATTCTATATACATCATTTTTATATATACTTTCAAAAGCACAACAAAGAATTCTGCTCCTTTATATGTGTAATATGCTTTACAAATACAATGATCTCAAAATCATAGGTTGAATTCAAAAAATTAAACCAAATTATGTTCTACTAAAATGTATGGATCAGTAATATCTACATATTAAATAGCATAGATGCGAGTGAATTCATATGAGTATGCATGTTTGATAGATCAATTTTGGTTCGAGTATGGATTACATGTATCATCATCTCGAATTCAAATATTTGAATCCCTTTTATGTTCACTCCTTTCACGCCCATCTCTCTCGCATGCATGCTCCTTCATGTAGCTATCACTCTCTTTTCTCCAGCTCACCCGCACGCTCACTTCATGTTTCTCCTATCCTCGCAAACATGGTCTCTCGACGTCTCCCTTGAGAAGTGTCACACTCTCCCTATCATTATACATTACACGGTTTTCATTATCTCTCACGTCTACCGTTCTCTCGTATCACTAGGTACCTAAGCTTTCTTTTTCACCGCCACACACACAGTCTCCAATCGTCTTTCACTTTGTGTTTCTCTCTATGGGATTCTCTCACACACCCTATATGTCTCTAGATATGAATCATACCACTAAAATTACTCTCTCTCTCTCTCTCTCTCTCCTGTAGACACAACATTTGTTGCGGTCTCCTTTTCGTCTCCATCCCAGGCTGACATTATTCGTTTGTTTACTGATCAGACAAACTCCCCCCCCCCTCTCTCTCCCTCTCACACACACAACTCCTGCTTCCACTCCCCTTCCCGACTACCATCTCTCTCTCACACACACACACACACACACAAAACTCTCGCTTTCGCACCCCCGTCTCGTATTTCTCTCACAAACATTTATCGACTAGCCTCAAGGTTTATACACCCACACACTCGTGCTTCCACTATCGCATACATGTCTCTCTCCCGCTCCTTGTATCTATGTAGATTTTTCTTCCCGTTGTGAGACACGCCCTCTCGGTCATGCACACACACACTATCGCCTCATTTTAAGCTGATACCTCTCGCGCACACACTCTTTGTGTCTTTGTCACACATGTACTCCGTCCTCCCCCTCTCTCCCTCTCTCTCTCTCACACACATGGGCTTTTTGCAACAACTAGCAAGATGCCCATGCGTTGCACGGAACATGAAGATGCATTTGTATTAGTAGTTTATCTTGTGGGAGAAAAGGATGAAGACGGGAAGGCCTTATTTGCAAGTGTGGAGAGGGGTGTGGGTATCTTTTTGCAAAATTGCCATAGTTTCCCTCTATCCGTCAGATATAGATCGGACGGCCTATATTGCAGGATGGCAGGCACACAATCATCACCGACTATGTTTTTTATAAGAGTAGGGATCAAAAGCTATGGCAATTTACCTGCACTCCTATGTTTTTAGATGACGGATAGGAACGAAACTATGGCAATTTTGCAAACCACCTTCATCACCGACTATGCTTTTTATAAGAGTAGGGATAAAAAATAGAGTTGGTGATGATGGTGGTTTGCAATTTTGCAAATCTAGAGAAGAGAGTTGGTGATGACGGATAGGAACGAAACTATGGCAATTTACCCGCACTCCTCTCCACATTTGCAGATAAGGCCTTCCCTCGTTCATCCTTTTCTCCCACAAGATCTTGATGTTCTGTGCAACGCACGGGCATCTTGCTAGTAAGAGTAGAAATTAGACATATACCACTTCTCGAATCTTGAAACCAACAACATTCCTCCCTTATCTCATCAAAACCGCCAAAGGAATATATTTTGAGTGAAACATAACATTTTTTAGTGAAATACGTATTTCAAAACTAGACTTTTTTTCTATCAAATCGGTGAATATGTATTAATCTACACAGATCGTGTGGCAACGCATTGGCACATTGCTAGTAGTTATTATAATTTTGTGGACACCAGACAAACGGTGGAGTACATATACGAAGAGAAGAGGCACACACACGCAGTCGGTCTCTCGCTATCTTGCACACATGAGTGTTACGTAAAGGCAACGTTAACAAATAAACCCTAAAACCCTAGGTGCACGATTGTTGCATTCGCGGGTACTAGGTACGTGGTGGAGCGCACCTTTGTAGGAATAGTCAGCTCGCGTGATAATTTGATCCGTAGGAGTTGATGGTCGGGACCACAGGTGAACGACTTGGAGGCGGTGGCTCGCCAGTTGCCACAGATCGAGTAGCCACGTTTAAAATATCATTTTTAGCGAGGTTAAGAGTTCCGATTTTCAATGGCGCGTTATAAGTACTAAGTAGTTTTTGGAACTATTGCTATGGAGCGAAAATGGAATTCATAGTACTACCTACTACGTACCTTCTTGGCGTATGGTTGTATGGGTTTATGTTGTGAGATGTTGAACCTGGTAGTTCTAGGGCAAATACTATGTTTAGATTTAGATGTTGGTTTTCAATAATGAAAATCGGAAGGGGGAAACCCTTCTTTGATTAAAAAACTACTACCTCCAGTCTGGTTTACTAGTCCCATCGTTTTTTGGGTCAAAGTTTGTCCATGAATTTTACTTGTAAAATTTGAATGGAAAACGAGATTTTGTTATACGCAACAAAAAAGGACTGGAGGGAGTGATTGCTCTGACACGGACGCTACCTCTCATAGCGCAGGCATTGAACCGGCGCGCCGGCCAAGAGGGCCCTACTTGCTATAGGCCCGGCTGAACACGCCTCCTCGCCGTATGCAACCGGCTTCAGACTGCCCCGCCTGCCTTCATTGAATCCGCGCATGTGCCGGCAACACGTCCTCTGCGAGCCGGCCAGCATTTTAGAACACAAAAAGCGACCAAAATATAATTAATTACGCATGGTCTTGACTTGTTGTGCTCGCACTAGTAGCAGGAACTAGAGGTTTTTCTTTATTCATAACTCCTCAATTTTTTTGGCTTTGAAGTGAATCATGGTTGTGGACATTATGTATGAATGTGGAGATATTTGTGAACATGAGTTTGATGTGGAAGTTGAACTTGGAATGTCGGGCTTGCGCGTGAACTATACCATGTCCAATGCTTCGTCTGTTATTGTTTGCGCATGAACTATACTTGGAAGTTTGAAGTGAACCTGAAAAAAAAATATTTTGTGCCACATCAGTAGATGCACGGACATCACAACAGGCATGCTGACTGGATAAACATTTGAACCTAGCTACTATGAAGGAAATTTTGTATGGACAACAGTTTTAGATATCAGGAGACGCCTAGCCCGCTCTGCCTCTGCTAGCTTATTTCTGGCTTCTTCCATCTCTTCTTTGGCATGGGTGAAGAGAGCATCTGATTGCTCTTTTCGCTTCTTCAGGAACTCAGCTACATTCTCAAGGGCTGCTGCACGCTTGTCACGCCCAATATGCGACCCTATCCAAAAGGAACTCGATGGTCCCACCAAGGATAGACCCGCATATTGAAACGCTTTTGCAAGGTGGATATCATTACATCAACATTACATAATAGATGGGGATACATACATAAGGCAAAAATGCCACAAGAATACATCAACATCATATACAAGATCAACACCCGACTACGGATGAAACATAAACAGGAACTCAAACAATATCCACCCTGCTAGCCCAGGCTGCTGACCTGGAACCTATCCCCTGATCGAAGAAGAAGCGGAAGAAGAACTCCAATACAAGCAAACATCGCCTCACGTCATGATCATCGCAAACCTGTACCTGCAACTGGTGGTGTAGTAATCAGTGAGCCACGAGGACTCAACAATCCCATTACCATGGGTATCAAGACTAGCAAAGCTTAATGGGAAAGGAAGGGGTAAAGTGGTGAGGTTGCAGCAGCGACTAAGCATGATATGGTGGCTAACATACGCAAATGAGAGCGAGAAGAGAAACAAAGGAACGGTCGTCAACTAGTAATGATCAAGAAGTGATCCTGAACTCCTACTTACGCCGACATAACCCGAAACCGTGTTCTCCTCTCGATCAACCCGAAAAGAGACACTCACGGTTACGCACACGGTTGGTGTATTTTAGAAGAGTTTGCTTCAAGTTTACTACAACCGGATATTAACAAATTCCCATCTGCCACATAACCGCGGGCACGGCTCTCGAAAGTTTATACCCTGCAGGGGTGTCCCAACTTAGCCCATGATAAGCTCTCGCGATCAACGAAGGATATTCCTTCTCCCCGGGAAGACCCGATCAGTCTCGGAATCCCGGCTACAAGACATTTCGACAGCAATAAAACAAGACCAGCAAGACCGGCCGATCGCCGACAATCCCGATAGGAGCTGCACACATCTCGTTCTCGTGGCAACACCGGATGAGACAGGCACGAGTAAAACCAATCCTCAAGTTGCCCTAAGGTGGCCCATGAAGGCTCGGTTCGAACCAGCACTTAGAGAAGCACGGCCCGGGGGCTAATAAAGATGACCCTCGAGAGCGACTCCCAAGGGAAAAGTAGGTGGTGGTGAGGCAAATGGTAAAACCAATGTTGGGCCTTCTTTGGAAAAGTCTTATTCAAAGCGAACTGTCAAGGGGTCCCATAAATCACCCGACCGCGTTAGGGACGCAAAATCCGGGAACATAATACCGATATGACGGAAACTAGGGCGGCAAGAGTGGAACAAAACACCAGGCATAAGGCCGAGCCTTCCACCCTTTACCAAGTATATAGATGCATTAATAATATAAGATATATTGTGATATCCCAACAAGTAAACATGTTCCAACAAGGAACAACATCTCCATGTTCCAACAAGGAACAAACTTCATCTTCACCTGCAACTAACAACGCTATAAGAGGGCTGAGCAAAGCGGTAACATAGCCAAACAACGGTTTGCTAGGAAGGGTGCAAAAGGTTAGGGGCTGACATGACAATTTGGGATGGCTTGATAAGCAGTAATAGGTAGCGCAGCATAGCGAAAGAACGAAGCAACTAGCATAGCAATGATAGTAGTGAGATCCAGGGTAGCGGTCATCTTGCCTGAAATCCCGCAAGGAAGAAGAACGAGTCCATGAAGAAGACGAACGGATGAAGCCGAACCAAGCGTAGACGAACGAATCCTCACGATCGCAACGAAACAGGAACTAACAAGAAGAAGCACACAACATGGTAAACACCCCACACATGAACAAGGCATGATGCACAACAAGCATGATACATGACAAGACTACATGGAGCTACTCATGGCAAGAGACGATGCATACAAGAGCAACACATCAAGGCAAGTTTAAATGAGGCCGGGAACAACATAGAACAATTCCGGTAAGTCCTCATATGCAAATTTCGAAATTGGTCCAGATCTGAATAACTTTATGTTCAAGTTGTTAAACAGCAAGGTAAGATGCACCACGATGATCTACACGAAATTCTAGTCAAGTTACATATAAAGTTCATTAGATTCGGAGCTACGGCCTAGAAGATATGAGCAAAACAAGTTAAGCATGGCATTGATGAAAAATGCATACAAACATCAAGCAAACACCTCAAAACATGGAAACAACATGATAATATGAAACTACATGCAAAATCAAGCAAGTTTCATATAGAGCACACTCAAAACGGAGCAACGGATCAACACATACACACAATACAAGTCATGACAACAATCTGTCCATAACAGCAAGTAGGCATATTGCAAGCAGCAAAACAACATGCTACAGGACCTCAATATGAAAACAAAAGGCATGGGCATGATGTACATGTAAAGCATTACAAAACATGAACACTGAACTATCTCCAGAAACAACTAGAACATGCTCAAAAACACATGGCAAGATTGCAAATAATAACAGTTTCAGGCATTGGCAGAAATAACATCAGGTTGCAATGTTTAGAGCTATCAAACAACATGTTACAGGTACTTAACATGGCAAACAAAGGCATGGCATGAATCTACTAAATTCATAGAACAAAAGTCCCTTACTGACCATGAGCCAAAAAGGATCAGAAGATATGATGGCACCCATGTAAACATGGCAAGTTATATTACAGATTTAAACATGGCAGGAACAACAATAAGTAGGCATGTTGGTGAGCTTGAACCACTAACCACAGAGCAATACATGGCATGGCAAGGCAACCAACAGTAAGAAGACATGGCATAGAAGCTATACATGGCAAAGAACAACATCATAGCATACACGGATCAACTACAACAACCTTGGCAAAATTGAATAACATTTAAACAATCTGCCAGGAAACATTTTATAGCAAAAGTAGAGCTCGATTGACTCAAGCTATGGCACTCCATAATTTCAAATAAGGGCATGGATGGATAGAGAAAGACATGTATAACAAAACATCCTTACTGAAGTATCTCAAAATATGCATGGATCTCTCTGTAGCATCAAGTTAACATGGCGTGAAAATATCAGCAGAACAGGGCTGAAATCAGCAACATCATGAAGCCTAGTTTGCATGCTTGTGCTAGTCACCACATAAATCACAAAAATACATAGCAAGCACCACTGTAAAGATGGCATGGCATATTACAAAACACATGTAGGACTCAAGTTCATAGGGTGCACACATCAATCATGGCAAAAATGACAAAAGTGCATGTTCTGATAAAAATCAGAAACTAACATCACATAGCACTCTTCCAACAGCATTTCGGGCATCAAGATGAGCTCAAATGAAAATGAGGCAATGAGATGAAATGATGTACTCTTCGAGGCGAAAATTTTGACCTATTATACGCACAAAACGGAGCCATGGATGCAGAGTTATGGCATGATGAAAATGCAACAAAAATGCAGCAATTTCGGGGACTTAGCAGTTTTTCTACCCTCTCGAAAAGTCAACGGGACGGAGTGGTTCGGGACGGAGAGATCTAGGGCAGGGACGGGGCGTTTGGATCCCGGGACGGGTGGATCTCATCCACCCGCCCGGATCTGGCCGGAGCGACCGGGCGGCGGCGGGCGGCGCCCCATGGCGGCGCACGCCGGCGAAGCGAGGCGGAGGCGCGGCAGGCGGCGGCAATGGGGGGGTCGCCGAGGTGGCGGTGCCGGAGTTGGGGACGGCGCGCTGGCGGCGGTCGCGCCGACGGGGATGGGCGGCGGCTCCCGCATGATGACCGGCGGCGGGCAGAGCCCGCGAAGCTCCGGCGGCTCACCGCCGGGGGCGGGCCGGACGGCGACAGGGAGGCGGCGCGAGCGAGGCGGAGCTCGGGCGAAGCGAGCAAGCGCTGGGGCGCTGGGCACGGGCGGGCGGCGGCGCTGCTGGGCCCGCGACAGGCTCGGGTGGGCCGCGACGGATGCGGGTGGCGGCGTGCCACGTGGCAGGCGGCGAGAGGCGGGCGGCGCGGCGTGGGTGGAGCGGACATGTCCGGGCGGCGGGTTTTTGTCCGTGGCGGAGAGGAAGTAGACTAGGGTTTGCACCGCGAATTTTCGGGGGGATCTAGTTTTATAGGTAGAGGGAGCTAGGAGAGTCCAAATGAGGTGCGGTTTTCGGCCACGCGATCATGATCGAATGACCGAGCGCATGGAGGGGAGTTTGCTGGGTTTTGGGCCACTTTGGAAGGGGTGTTGGGCTGCAAACAAAAGAGGCTTTTGCGGTTACCCGGTTAACCGTTGGAGTATCAAACGACCTCCAAATGGCACGAAACTTGACAGGCGGTCTACCGGTGCTATACCAAGGCCGCTTGACAAACCTCGGTCCATTCCGAGACCGTTTAACACCCGCACACGAAAAGAGGTAAAAGAGGGCGCCGGGAGACATAGGAGTGCCGGATTGCAAAACGGACAACGGGGAAAATGCTCGGATGCATGAGACGAACACGTATGCAAAATGAAATGCACATGATGACATGATATGAAATGCATATGATGACATGGCAAAGTGCAACACGCAATCAAATGACATGGCAACGACGGCAAATAACTAGCCGACACCTGGCGCATCGAATCCGGGGCGTTACAACACTTTCTTTCAGCCTTTACTAGAGCCACGAGGACACGAACAACTGACGACTCCACCTGGCTTGTGTGTAATCCAACATCATCTGGGAATTTACACCTTGTGTCTAATCCAGCATCATTAGGGAACTGGCACCTTGTGTGTAATCCAGCCTCATTCTGGAAACATGATCTCGAGGTTGACCATACTTCCCTCCTCGCATGAACTGCATCCTGACATGAAGTTACTTCTTTTTTAGATAATTACTCAAAGCAACCCAGATCCATTTAATAGAAGCCAGATAAATAGAACTGGGAGAAGTGAATTCAAAAGGAAAAAAATATAAAAATAGACTACAAGGTGAGAACACCCACTTCCTACATCAAGCTAAAAATGAAAACATTAGGACGATTAAGACTCTTCTTATGACACATCGAAGAACAAGAGGCTTAAGAGAAACAGAAACTACAACATATACACATCGAAGAACATGAGGCTAAACGAAAGTAATTGAAAGGGCGTTACTTACCAAAGCTCGTTTTACAGGTTCGGTGCAGCTCCTCTTTAACTTGCCACGCTCCTTGAAGATGTCCCCAATATCCCGTGTTTGGTCTTCATTGCTCCTCTGCATGTTCGCACTCGTGGTTTTAAAATCTCAACATGGCAAGAAAAATATACTACTAGTAATACATGGCGTCTTGTGGGCAACATTAAAGCACTCGTCGCCATGTTAGAGCATCTCCAACAGAATCGCAACGCTGCACTTTAAAAAGCGTTCTGATCTTTGAGATCGAGAAGTAGAGGTAGAGAGTAGAGGATAGTTCTCAGCATAGAGAGATAAAAAATAGATTATTCAACTACTCCTCGTCGTCTGACTCCTCCTCGGTGATGTCCTCCTCTGACGTCTGATTGTAGGCGTGAAAATACCGATCGTTGTCGGATTCCCAGGGCGACGCTGCTCCTAGCCTCATGTTGAATTGAGCGTCCGCTTTTCTCCTACGCTTGTCCTCACGATAGGCGGCTCGCTCCGCCCTCCTATCATCCCTCTCCGCCCTCCTTTGCTCGTAGAACTCGCGCTCGTTGATGATGTCCTGCGGGAAGCGTTGGCGCCACAGCGCCATGGCTTCCTCGTCCATCTCGGCGATACCAAGACGGTGCTCCCGCCTCCGGTTGTCGTGACGATCCTCGTCGGTGATAAACCACGGCAGAGGCGCGAGCTCCTGTGCCCGCTCCCGCGTCGGCCCATTGGGGAAGTTCAATGTTCTATGAGGCCATTGGAGGCGCCACGCCGCCGCGTCGTACGCGCGGGCGGCCTCATTGGCGGTGTCGAAATTGCCGAGGCCGAGGCACATCCCGCGGAACCGGATCTCGGCGGATAAGCCGCCGGAGGGGTGCGCGTGGACGCCGCGGTATCCCCAAGTTTCCCGACAACGCGGCGGCATGGTGGCGCGGCGGCGGCGAGGCGAGAAAGAGCGGGGAGAAAGCGGCGGCGAGGCACAGAGCAGGGAGAGAGCGGTGGCAAGGCATAGAGCGGTGGGAGGGCATTGGATTTTATAAAGCGCGTCGGACGCCGCGCGCCAAAACTAGCGCATGCCCGACCACTTTTTCCCGTGCGCGCGCAATCCTTTCCCGATGTCTCTGCTATCTCTACTCTCTTCTCTGCTGTTATATTTATTTTATATTTAATATTTATCTCTACTTCTCTACTCTCTATTTTTTCTCTACTTTTTCCCTACTCTTATAAAAAACAGAGTTGGTGATGATGGTGTTCCTGCCATCCTACAATATAGGCCATCCAATTTATATCCGACGGATAGGAAGGAAATTGTGGCAATTTTGCAAAAAGATACCCACACCCCTCTCCGCATTTGCAAATAAGGCATTCCCTCGTTCATCCTTTTCTCCCACAAGATAAACTACTCATACAAATGCATCTTGATGCGTGCAACGCATGGGCATCTTGCTAGTTCTAAAAAACTATCCATCATTTGCCACACTACTAGTTGCAGATGAAATACCTATCCAAGCACAATGCGATACATGAGCAACGCACAATTACAAGCTGATATTCTTTTGGACAATGGAGGCTATAACCAATTACTTTTACGGGAACAATAGCACCCACGAAATTTGAAGGATAGGTATGAACAAAATTGGAACTGCACATGTACTGCTAAGTGATTCAATACACACATTACCAATCAAGGAGGAGAACAATGGTCGTGACGGCCTCTATGAGTCATGGTCGGCAACGAGAGTCAGTTCATTGTCCACGACGGTGGTGCTTCTGCACTTGGCGTCGGCTTCTGGGAAGCAGATCCGAGACCGTGGAAGACGGTGCCGGGGAAGAGGCTTCGTGTACGACGAGATGGTGGACTGGCTCTAGTGCGGCGTACGAGGTCGTCGATGAGGCAGATGCGCTGCGGCGGACGAGTGCGCCGATGTAGAAGGGGAGGAGCACAAAGGCTGCGGTTCCGTGGAGAAGTCTATTTTGCGTTGGGGATAGAAAATGGGGAGTATTCAGGTGTACTACTCTGGGTGCCGGGGTGGGGTTGGCTGGGTAGGGTGAACCTGAAGTTACAAAAACAACCCCCTACCAACTGTCATCCGTAGGCCTGTTCTGAAGGCTATGATGGTAACTTCCCACTGCTCGAATCAGGGTCGCGGGAGATTTTCCTGTCGACCTCAAAATTTTGTGACACTGAACTCCCCGTGTGGCGTGTTGAGTGATTCGGCTAAGCAACTAGCGAGTAGTACTAGTAAACTCTGCATATTAGGTTTGACCGAAGTCAAACTTCCTAAAGTTTGATCAAGTTTATAGAAAAATATAAACATTTACCATAACAGATATGTGCTGATGTGAAAGTACATTCAATAATGAATCTAATGGTATTTATTTGTTATTGTATATGTTAATATTTTTTGTTATAAACTTTCTGAGAGTTTACAAAACTTGACTTTGACCAATGCTAATACGCGGACTTAAATATAAACAGAGGGTGTACACATTTGTTTTCTTAGTATGTAGTGAATTAATCATTTGTTGAAATTATGAAATAAATATATTAGGCTTCTGACTTCGAATGTAATGGTCTATACAATTCAGTAGTTACAATCATTGTCGAATTCCAAGATGCATACGAGGTCTATAGTACTTCACAACATGCTCAAACTCGCATAATCCCAGTCAAATGACAATCAAAATGCAGTCATAGTTATTACTTTGTAGGATGCAACAAAACCAACAATAACTCTACATCAGCCATTATAAAAGCAACATTTTGAAGATATCCTAATGTGTGAATGAAACGTGCAGAGAGAGCTTGCAAAGATGGAGCAGATAGGGCAGGAAAGATTGTATGTATGTGGACGAGAGAGTAGGAGACAAACCTAACAAAACAGAAAGAGGGAGATAGAGAGAGAAAGAGAGAGGAGTAAGTTAGGTCTGTGAGAAAGATGGAGACATGTAATATACGTGAGATGCGTGTGCATCCGGATTCTGTACACGTGGAAGGAGAAGAGAAAACAGGTTTGATGAGAGAGCTGGAAAAACATGGACGAGAAGGGAAGGATCTTGTGGGTTGAGGGATTGATAAATTTGTGTGGGGGGAGAGGGATTGGTAATTTTGTGCGAGAGAGAGAGGGTGGGGGGAGGAGTAAGTCAGCCGTCGTCACATCATCCTGCTTCCAAATGGCCCCGCATTCTCTAGCGCAGTGTGGTCGCCGTCTTCAATCTCCTCGATGCCCTCTTTGAAGATTGAGGTGTTGTGCATGCTGGGGTTCGAAGAAGCACAAGCGAGAGTGGTCGCCATATAACCTTGGATGGGGATGAATTGTGTGCTCGGGGGAGGGGTGTGTGTGTGATGTGTGTGTGTGTGTGTGTGTGTGTGTGTGTGTGTGTGTGTGTGTGTGTGTGTGTGTGTGTGTGTGTCAGATATTGAGAGAAAACAAACCTAAGGAGAGAAATGTGTGTGTATGTGACGGAAAGCTACTTGCTAAACAGGGTATTCATGAAGAGATTGTGCGTGCGAGATAGAGAGCGATGTGTGGGCCTTGAGGTGGGCAGGGGCCGGGTGAGGGTGTCAAAATGTGCGCGTTGATGCATGTGTTACATGCGATCGTGCGAGGGACGGACGAATCGAGAGAGATGGTTGTTGTGTTACGGATGCTCTCTCTCTCTCTCTCTCTCTCTCTCTCTCTCTCTCTCTCACACACACACACACACAGACACACACACACAAGTAAAATAGAAGACCGTTCTCTCATGTATACACAACGTATCGGCATCTGTCTATGTCTCACTCAAGCATGATCATTTGCACATTCACACCTCTCTGTGTCTCTATCACACTCACACCGTCTCCACATTTCCCTTCCGCCACAACACACATATGGACACATACACATGTTCTCTCTCAGTCACACACACAGGTGCTATTTGGTTTGAGACTAAGGGGCTGTTTGGTTTGTGACTATGGTTGCCACATCTTGCCACACCTAAGGTTAGGCAACTCTGACCAATTTAGGAGGGTGTTTGGTTCAAGCCTTACCTTAGGCAATATACTTTTTGCCACACTAGGGCCCCGCATGACATACACTCACAAAGTGTCGCAAGATTCCCTTAGGCTTGCCAACTTGTGGCTCTCAGGGGCTGTTTGGTTCTAGGCCTAGCATTGCCACACTTTGCCACACATTTTTGCCAACCTTGCCTAAGCTTAGTTCATTAAAATGAGAGCCACAAGTTGGCAAGCCTAAGGTAATCTTGCCACACTGTGAGTGTATGTCATGCTGGGCCCTAGTGTGGCAAAAAGTATATTGCCGAAGGTAAGGCTTGAACCAAACACCCTCCTAAATTGGTCAAAGTTGCCTAACCTTAGGTGTGGCAAGATGTGGCAACCATAGTCACAAACCAAACAGCCCCTTACGGGCTGTTTGGTTTTAGGCCTAGGAATGCCACATTTTGCCACACAATTTTTGCCACACTTGCCTAAGGTTAGTTCTTTAAAATGAGGGGTTGTTTGGTTTGTGACTAACTTTGCCAAAGGTTGCCACATCTAAGGTTAGGCAAGTTTGACTAACTTAGGTGAGTGTTTGGTTCAAGCCATACCTTAGGCAAGCCACACTTGAGCCCCACATGGCATACACACAAAAAGTGTGGCAAGATTCCCTTAGGCTTGCCAACTTGTGGCTCTCATTTTAATGAACTAAGCTTAGGCAAGGTTGGAAATATGTGTGGCAAAGTGTGGCAATGCTAGGCCTAGAACCAAACAGCCCCTAAGTTTGCCTAAGGTTGCCACACCTAAGGTTAGGCAAGTTTGACCAACTTAGGTGGGTGTTTGGTTCAAGCCACACCTTAGGCAAGCCACATTAGGGTCCCACATTACATACACTCAAAAAGTGTGGCAAGATTCCCTTAGGCTTGCCAACTTGTGGCTCTAATTTTGAAGAACTAACCTTAGGCAAGTGTGGCAACTTTGTCTCTATGACAAGTGGGCCATAGGGGCAATAAAGTGTGGCAAGCCAAAGTGTGGCAAAAACCAAACACATGCCAACTAAACTGTGGTTGCCAAATTTTGGCTTGGCAAACGGTGGCTGGGAACCAAACAGCCCCAAAACCAGTATTAAAAAAATAGGGCGCACCTAAAACGTCCAAATCCAAATAAACACGAACTGGAGCTAAATTCAAATATATGGAAATATTGTAGCGTCAAGAACTTTTCCCGAAAAAAAAAGTTGAGTAATATTCGGGGATTGTTTTCACACACAAAAAAAGATTCAGTGGATGTCCTTCGAGCGCGAAACGGTGACGCACCGTTCGATCGACCGCGCGGCCGCGGTTCACGCGCTTGCACAGGATTCCGTATCGTGGCTGTGGTAACTAATAAAAGCGCTGCCTAAGTCTAATGTTTACGTGTACTAGTACAATTTTCTTTTAAGTTTGACAACCCTATATAAAACTAAACTAAGCTCCCATACACTCACTCATCAATATGCTGCCGCCGCCGTTGCGCATGCCGGTGCCCGCCTGCTCCGGCCAATATTTATCGCCCATCACCGCCGTGTCGTCACCAAGCCGAAGGCTCGCCCACTGCTACCTCTTGATCACCGCGTCGGATTTCCTTGAAGAGGAAAGGGTGATGCATCACAGTGGCGTAAGTATTTCCATCAGTTTTTGAGAACCAAGGTATCAATCCAGTAGGAGGCTACGCGCGAGTCCCTCGCACCTGCAAGATTGAACCCAAAGCTAAGCACTTCTCCCATTGCAAGAAAGATCAATCTAGTAGGCCAAACCAAACTGATAATTCGAAGAGACTTGCAAAGATAACCAATCATACATAAAAGAATCCAGAAAAGATTCAAATATTGTTCATAGATAATCTTGATCATAAACCCACAATTCATCGGTCTCAACAAACACACCGCAAAAATAAGATTACATCGAATAGATCTCCATGAGAGAGGGGGACAACATTGTATTGAGATCCAAAAAGAGAGAAGAAGCCATCTAGCTACTAACTATGGACCCGAAGGTCTGAAGTAAACTACTCACACTTCATCGGAGAGGCTATGGTGTTGATGTAGAAGTCCTCCGTGATGGGTTCCTCCTCCGGCGGAGCTCCAGAACAGGCCCCAAGATGGGATCTCGTGGGTACAGAAGGTTGCGGCGGTGGAATTAGGTTTTGGCTCCGTATCTGATCGTTTGGGGGTACGTAGGTATATATAGGAGGAAGGAGTACGTCGGTGGAGCAACAGGGGGCCCACGGGGGTGGAGGGTGCGCCCTGGGGGGGTGGGCGCGCCCCCCTACCTCGTGGCTTCCTCCTTCATTTCTTGACGTAGGGTCAAAGTCTCCTGGATCACGTTCGCTGAGAAAATCAAGTTCCCCAAGGTTTCATTCCGTTTGGACTCCGTTTGATATTCCTTTTCTTCGAAACTCTGAAATAGGCAAAAAACAACAAGTCTGGGTTGGGCCTCCGGTTAATAGGTTAGTCCCAAAAATAATATAAAAGTGGATAATAAAGCCCAATAATGAACAAAATAGTAGATAATATAGCATGGAGCAATCAAAAATTATAGATACGTTGGAGACGTATCAAGCATCCCCAAGCTTAATTCATACTCATCCTCGAGTAGGTAAATGATAAAAAAGATAATTTTTGATACAGAGTTCTACTTGGCATAATTTCAATGTAATTATTCTTAATTGTGGCATGAATATTCAGATCCTAAAGATTCAAGACAAAAGTTCATATTGACACAAAAATGATAATACTTCAAGCATACTAACTAAGCAATTATGTCTTCTCAAAATAACATGGCCAAAGAAAGTTCATCCCTACAAAATCATATAGTTCAGTCATGCTCCATTTTTGTCACACAAGAATGCCCTCATCATGCACAACCCCGATGACAAGCCAAGCAATTGTTTCATACTTAAGTAATCTCAAACCTATAAACTTTCACGCAATATATGAGCGCGAGCCATGGACATAGCACTATGGGTGGAATAGAATATGATGGTGGGGGTTATGTGGAGAAGACAAAAAAGTAGAAAGTCTCACACCAATGAGGCTAATCGATGAGCTATGGAGATGCCCATCGATTGATGTTGATGCAAGGAGTAGGGATTGCCATGCAACGGATGCACTAGAGCTATAAATGTATGAAAGCTCAACAAAGGAAACTAAGTGGGTGTGCATCCAACTTGCTTGCTCACGAAGACCTAGGGTACTTGAGGAGGCCCATTGTTGGAATATACAAGCCAAGTTCTATAATGAAAACTTCCCACTAGTAAATGAGAGTGACAAAACAAGAGACTCTCTATCATGAAGATTATGGTGCTACTTTGAAGCACAAGTGTGGCAAAGGATAGTAGCATTGTCCCTTCTCTCTTTTTCTCTCATTTTTTTGGGCCTTCTTTTTTTATGGCCTTTCTCTTCTTTTATTTTTTTAGTCCTCACTTGGGACAATGCTCTAGAAAATGATGATCATCACACTTCTATTTATTTACAACTCAATGATTACAACTCGATACTAGAACAAAGTATGACTCTATATGAATGCCTCCGGCGGTGTACCGGGATATGCAATGAACCAAGAGTGACATGTATGAAAGAATTATGAACGGTGGATTTTTCCACAACTACTATGTCAACTACATGATCATGCTAGCAATATGACAACGGTGAATATGTCATGACGAACGGAATGGTGGAAAGTTGCATGGCAATATATCTCGGAATGGCTAAGGAAATGCCATAATAGGTAGGTATGGTGGCTGTTTTGAGGAAGATATAAGGAGGTTTATGTGTGAAAGAGCGTATCATATCACGGGGTTTGGATGCACCGGCGAAGTTTGCACCAACTCTCAATGTGGGAAAGGGCAATGCACGGTACCGAAGAAGCTAGCAATGATGGAATTGTGAGAGTGCGTGTAATCCATGGACTCAACACTAGTCATAAAGAACTCACATAATTATTGCAAAAATCTACAAGTCATCAAAAACCAAGCATTACGCGCATGCTCCTAGGGGGATAGATTGGTAGGAAAAGACCATCGCTCGTCCCCGACCGCCACTCATAAGGAGGACAATCAAAGAACACCTCATGTTTCAAATTTGTTACATAACGTTTACCATACGTGCATGCTACGGGACTTGCAAACTTCAACACAAGCATTCCTCAAATTCACAACTACTCAACTAGCACGACTTTGATATTATTACCTCCATATCTCAAAACAATCATCAAGCATCAAACTTCTCTTAGTATTCAAAACACTCATAAGAAGGTTTTTACTATTCTTGCATACCTAGCATATTAAGATTATTTACGCAAATTACCATGCTATTTAAGACTATCAAAATAATCTAAGTGAAGCATGAGAGATCAATAGTTTCTATAAAACAAATCCACCACCATGCTCTAAAAGATATAAGTGAAGTACTAGAGCAAGACTATATAACTCAAAAGATATAAGTGAAGCACAAAGAGTATTCTAATAATTTCCAAATCATGTATGGCTCTCTCAAAAGGTGTGTACAGCAAGGATGATTGTGGTAAACTAAAAATCAAAGACTCAAATCATACAAGACGCTCCAAGCAAAACACATATCATGTGGTGAATAAAAATATAGCTCCAAGTAAAGTTACCGATGGAAGTAGACAAAAGAGGGGATGCCTTCCGGGGCATCCCCAAGCTTTGGATTTTTGGTGTCCTTAGATTATCTTGGGGGTGCCATGGGCATCCCCAAGCTTAGGCTCTTGCCACTCCTTGTTCCATAATCCATCAAAAATCTTTCACCCAAAACTTGAAAACTTCACAACACAAAACTCAACAGGAATCTCGTGAGCTCCGTTAGCGAAACAAAACTAAAGACCACTTCAAGGTACTGTAATGAACTCATTATTTATTTATATTGGTGTTAAATCTACTGTATTCCAACTTCTCTGTGGATTATAAACTATTTTACTAGCCATAGATTCATCAAAATAAGCAAACAACACACGAAAAACAGAATCTGTCAAAAATAGAACAGTCTGTAGTAATCTGTAACTAACGCAAATTCTGGAACTCCAAAAAAATCAGCCAAAATAGGAAGACCTAGGAAATTTGTTTATTGATCATCAGAAATTGGAATCACTATTTTATCACGTTCTGGTGATTTTTAACAATTGTTTTCGTGAACATAAAGTTTCTGGAAATTACAGCAAGATCAAATAACTATCATCCAAGAAGATCCTATAGGTTTAACTTGGCACAAACACTAATTAAAACATAAAAACACATCTAACCAGAGGCTAGATCAAATATTTATTGCTAAACAGCAAGGATAAATATTGGGTTGTCTCCCAACAAGCGCTTTTCTTTAAAGCCTTTTTAGCTAGGCATTGAGATTTCAATGATGCTCACAAGAAGGACAAGAATTGAAGCACAAAGAGAGCATCATAAAACACGTGACAAACACATCTAAGTCTAACATACTTCCTATGCATAGGCATCTTATAGGCAAACAAATTGTCAAGGCAAGCAAAAACTAGCATATGCAAGGAAGCGGAAAGAAACAATAGCAATCTCAACATAAAGAGAGGTAATTTAGTAACATGAAAATTTCTACAATCATATTTTCCTCTCTGATAATAATTACATGTAGGATCATAAGCAAATTCAACAATATAGCTATCAAAAAACATATTCTCAACACGATCCACATGCATGCAAAGTTGACACTCTTCCAAGATAGTGGGATTAACATTAACTAAAGTCATGACCTCTCCAAACCCACTTTTATCAAAAATTTCATAAGATTGAACGTTCTCCAAATATGTGGGATCTAAAGTTGACACTCTTCCAAACCCACTTTCGATATTATTGCAAACACTATTATTCATCTCATATTCATCATGGGGCTTAAATAAATTTTCAAGATCAAAAGAAGAATCACCCCAATCATGATCATTGCAACAAGTAGTAGACATAGCAAAACTAGCATCCCCAAGCTTAGGGTTTTGCATATTATTAGCACAATTGATATCAAGAGAATTTATAGTAGAATCATTGCAATCATGCTTTTTATTCAAAGATCTATCGTGAATCACTTCATAAAGCACTTCATCACAATTTTCAGATTCACGGATTTCAAGCAAAACCTTATAAAGATAATCTAGTGCACCCAAATCACTAGGAATTGGTTCATCATAATTGGATCTCTTCAAAAGATTGGCAAGCGGATGAGGATCCATAGATCTTAGCTTCTCTGTTTAGGAATAAATACTCAACTATTTCAACCAAACGAGCAAACGAGTCAAGTAAGACATCAAGGCAAACGAAAAGATGAACGGAAAAAGGGCGAATAAAACGGAAAGGGTGAATTGGGGGAGAGGAAAATGAGAGGCAAATGGCAAATAATGTAGTGCAGGACATAAGGGCTCGTGAAGAGGAGGCAGGGAACTCCGTGCTCCTGGTGGAGCTCGTCATCAGCGGCGCATGGGCGACAGGGCCGCCGGAGGAGGCTCGCGTGGAGGGCGACGCTTCGGCGGGCTGGGCAGTGGCAGGCAGCAGCCGGGAGGCCGAGGCCGGGCGGAGGTGCGGTGCAGGATGGTGACGCAGGGCGGCGGCCTGCTGGCTCGAGGTGGTGGAGAGGTGCGGTGCACGATGGGGAACGAGGGGAGGAAGAGAGGCTGCGAGGGAGATGAGGGAGGAGCGGACGCCAGATCGGGCGATGCGTGTTGCGTGGTGGCGGCGCTGGCAGGGAACGAGGGAGAGGGGGTCGAGCGAGAGGGTCGGGGCCTAGGGTTTAATCGCTGCTGGGCCTTGGGCCGGCTTAGATGGTCGGGCCTAAGAGGCCTGGCTTTGCTCTCTCTCTCTCTCACTAATGAATAATAAAAAAGAAAAGAGAAAAGAAAGAAAAGAAAGAGAGGTTAGGGGAAAGATTTGCGCATGGGGATAATTTTCCCGGACTCGCAAAAATATGCTCGTTCCAAGAAAAATAGAAAGGTCATGATTGAAAGATTTAAATTCAAACTCATTTGAATTTAATTCAAATGGGTTTGAACTAGGACTTGATAAAGGAAGGTCCAAAATGTTCGGATTTTGGTGGAGCTCCGAAAATGGCAAAAGAATTATTGGCAAGGTTAGAGAGCCAAAACTTGAAGAAGAAAAGGTCAAGGGATTTAATATGCAAGTGGGTTCATGGGTGATTCCAAAACAATGGAATATTTTATAATATCTCCCTAAATATCGGGAGGGTATGTTTTAAAGAGAACCCACCATGTGAGTTTCCTCAATTTAAATGGACCGAAGATCCATACGATTTATTTAGATGAGTTTTTAAAATTAATGATATGATGGCATGATGACATGATGCAATGCAAAAATAAAAGGGCAGGCACAAAAGAAACACACGACGAAACCCGGAATATATGGAAGTCTTCTCAAGCATCGGTCTCGGGGCGTTACAACACTCCACCACTACGAGAGGATCTCGTCCCGAGATCTAGGATGGCACCGGAGGGAAAATAAAGAGGAAGATAAGAGGTAAAACTAAGTTGCTTCTTTGACAAACGAGTGAAACCAAAGAACCTTGAGAGGTTGAACAAAATGAAAGAAAGAAAACAACGAAGATGAACAAAGTTGAAAACACTCTGTTAGAAAAGAGGAACATGGGATACGACGAGAACCAAGAGGTTTAGTGATAACATAGATATTGAAACCACTCCGATTAAAACTAGATAGAGAAGGAATAAGATTGATATAATTTGGGCAGCATTCCGACTGAAAATGGAAGGAATTAGAATCATGAACTTGACAAGATGAGAGGATACTAGATGAAAGAAAATAGGATACTTGATGAAATCAACAAACACACTGCCTCCGGAACTATTGAAAAATGGCACAAGGGGTAAGAAAGATTTCAGACAACACTCCGGTTGAGAAGGGAGGCAAACTTGATATATGAAAGAACTTGAGCAGAGGACATAACACTCCTGTTAAACGGATAAGCAAGGAAAAGAACATGGTCTTGACAAAACGAGACGATGGGTCGAAGAGAGCAACATCACAATGCCTCCGGAAGAATGAATAGAAGATAGATCGTCGGAATAAGAGAAGGGAGAAGGAATTGATTACTTCTACCCCAATTGAATTTGGAAAGCATCCTTAAAAGAAGGATAGAACGGAGTTGTTGGAAAAACAACAACGGTAAGAATAAGCTTGTAGTGGGCTTATGAAAACATCTCAAAATTATGAGGTGAGCTTCTGCCACCAACGGAAACAATTGATTGGATTGAGAGCAACACGGAGATGAAAACTTCTTTCATTGAGAGGATAGGAGGAAAACTTGGATCATTGATAAGCACCATAATTAGCAACAATCCTTAGGGAAAGCTTTAGGTGAAATATAGCCCAAGATAACTCCAATGAAGAGATTGATGGATTTAAATATCTCATTCTTGACAACAAGTGAATCATGAAACATGAATGAAACTGTCAAAATGACATAACACCACCTCAAAAGATAAGGTCGAAAGAATTGCACTTCAGAATGCAAGATGAAGAATTCTTGAACTCCTCAAAACAAAACATGTGTTGAGCACCATGTTTATTTTGAAGTATGGCTTGACGGATCTTAACTTCAAGAAAAATCTTGAAGAACAATTGAAGAATGAAAAGAATCCTTGACGAAGCACCATGTAGAGCCTCCATGAAGAACTCCGGTAATGAAAGGACGATAGAAAGAAAGAGAAGTTGACAACACAAGGTGAAGCCTTGCAGTGATAAGATGAAGCTTCGTGATAATGAGAGCTTGGAACTCTAGGAAAAGAAAAGATGAAACAATTGAAACCGAGAATTTATTCATCATGAACAAACTCCGAAAGAAGGAATTAATCACTTGGATGAAACAAGAACAAGAATTATGTTATGCGTATCCTTCACCAATTTAGATTGATGACAAGCAACGGATTAGGCATACTACTTATTATCGTTGAAAAAGGATTGAAGAGAGATATTGCTCAACTTGGGAAGGTCTTCAACGATCCGCCGGTAGGATTGGAAAGAACGAATATTTGATATGATAACGAAGGAAGTGAAATCTTGAACAAACCACCGTAAAATTGAAAATGGGAGTAGCAAAGGCACAATTCACCGTGAAGAATTAGAAAACGAATAAAGATGCTTGACAGAATTTAGATACATTAGAACGAAGAGATCATGAACTGATTAGAGGATATTTCGACGATGCACCGGTGAGATTTGGAAAAGAAGAGTTGAACGCTTGAATGAAGAATTATGACATGATGGTCTTCGGAGGAAAGAAATGGAAACAACTCATGAAATGCTCCGGATGGGTGAAAAGAATTCCCACAATCGAAAACAATTATGAGAGGATGGCATCAAACTAGAACCATGAATCTTGAAGAGAATGGAGCAAGATTTAAGAGAAACTCTTCTTTGGTCTTCAAAATTCAAGAATGACGACGAGAAACACCAGCATGAATTGTTGAGATACTCCGGGATGAAAATTAGAAAGGTTGAACCAATGATGAAAAGAATTTGAAAGATCTTGGAGAAAGCCATGACTGATGAAAACCCATTCTTACGTCACACTTGAAAAGAATTTGAGAATAACTTCGGAAAGAATTAGCAGAGTCAGGTAAGATCCTGGAAAAAGACCTGTGGGTTAGGGCCCACTCAAAAGAAACACCGTTGAACGATTGCTTGAAAAGAGAGATTGCACCGATTGAATTAAATGGGTTGAATGAGATAGCATCCTCAAAAGAACTTGAGTGAATTGAGAATGGAAACTTGAATCTTCAGAGATATCTTCAACACTCCGGAACAAATGAATAGCGAGAGGTGAATGATTAATTGGTGCATCGGAATGGGAAAGCATTGTGAAAAGAGGAAAAGGGATAAGATCAACACCGAAATCTTGAATTAAATCCACCGGAGAAGAAAATTAGAATGGAACAATGATAAGGTAGAAGCTTCCTTAGCGTCTTCATGAGAAATCACCGGATAAAACATTAAAGGAAAAGAATGAAGAAACTTCACTCAATAAAATGGATACTTGATTAAGAAATCTGAGTCCTTGAAGAAAAAGGGTGGGAGGGCGGGAAAACAAAACAACTTGGGACGGATGAAACAAACACCGTTGAGAAAACTTAGAATTGATCTTGCAGACGTTGAAATGATCGGATTTACTTGGAGAGAAGCACACCGGTTGGAAAGGATTGAAAAGACAACCTTGATGAACAAGAAGGATTAGCATCCACATAGAAATATGAGAACACCGTTTAGAATAAGGTATGGAATCAACACTTGGCATTGAAGCAACTTGAATACCACAAAACCGGAACAAAAACAAAGGATTTGGCTTGCAAAATAAGCGGAAACAAACATATGATAGATCCCATATCGTATCATGTGTGTGTTGGAAAGATATCCTACGAGATACTTGAATTCCCACTTATAAACTCCGAAACTTTCTGGTTATGCAATCTGGTGTTGGGGATCAGGGACACAAAATATATCACCCAAACTAACAATACCTAGATCCATTGTATCCATCCTTCAACACATAACCAAGAAACCTTCGAAATCGTGTACCTCGACCTTGAAAAGCATCCGTTATACGAGTTATGGCAATACTCGAGCACGCCCGAGATTGGGTTATCGAGGTTATCTCACCAACAACTGCATAAAAGAGATTTTCGATGTCGGAAAAGCTCGGTATTCGAATCTGCAGCGATAAAATTGTGACGACAACACCTCGGAGCTCAACTCCCGGGACACCGCCACAACCCCTAAATGTCGAGTCACCAAGAACAATGTTCTCGTCACAAAACCATCGGAACGATTCCAAGATACCAGCGTGATCCTAAAAAAATTAGTGAAATTTGAGGAGAGGAAAGTCAAAACATCTCGTCGGGAGACCACACCAGAGGCGGACGAAGGGACCGAGGAGTAAAAAGAATCCTACTCTCCGATATATATAATCCTAAGACTCAAAACTTTTTGTTCTAGACTCAACAACGCCAGACAAACAATCAAGCAGGGGCTCCTAAGTCGGGATGGCTCGATACCAACTTATAGCGCCTCGATGCGGCTATATCTCCCACGTGTCGAAGCACGACTTAGAGGCATAACCGCATTGAAAGCAATGTCGCAAGTGAGGTAATCTTCACACAACCCATGTAATACATAAGGAAAGAGACACATAGTTGGCTTACAATCGCCACTTCACACAATACATGAGTAAAGCATTACATCATACAGATACAATCAAGGTCCGACTACGGAACCAAAATAAAAGAAGACTACCCCAAATGCTACACAGATCCCCGATCGTCCCAACTGGCTCCACTCTTGATCAAGCTGAAGCGAAGCAACACAATGAACAAGATCTTCTTGAGCTCCTCCTTGAGCTCGGATCGCCACCTGCACGGTTTCATCGGCACTGCAAACTCGTTTTGGAAGTATCTGTGAGTCACGGGACTCAGCAATCTCACACCATGAGATCAAGACTATTTGAGCTTAAAGGTAGGACAGGGTAGTGAGGTGGAGCTGCAGCAGCGACTAGCATATATGGTGGCTACATTCGCAAAAGAGAGCGAGAAGAGAAGCAAGGCACGGTCGTGAAGCTAGTAGCGATCAAGAAGTGATCCTGAAACTACTTACGTCAAACATAACTCCAACACCGTGTTCACTTCCGGACTCCGCGAGAAGAGACCATCACGGTTACACTTGCTGTTGATGTATTTTAATTAAGATCAACCGGGTTTTCTACAACGGACATTAACAAATTCCCATCGCCTCATAACCGCGGGCACGGCTTTGAAAGATAATACCTGCAGGGTGTCCCAACTTAGCCCATTATAAGCTCTCACGGTCAACGAAGGATATTCCTTCTACGGGAAGACCGATCGATCTCGGAATCCCGGACTACAAGACATTTCGACAACAATAAAACAAGACCAGCAAAGCCGCCCGAATGTGCCGACAAATCCCGATAGGAGCTGCACATATCTCGTTCTCAGGGCACACCGGATAAGTCAAGGTATGAGTAAATCCAAGCCTCGAGTTTCCCCGTGGTGGCCCCGCAGGCTGCTCGGTTCGGACCAACACTCGGAGGAGCACTGGCCCGAGGGGGCTAAAATAAAGATGATCCTTGAGTCTGCAGAACCCAAGGGAAGGGGTATATGTGGTAGGTAGTCAAATGGTAAAACCAAGGTTGGGCCTTGCTGGAGGAGTCTTATTCAAAGCGAACTGTCAAGGGGTCCCATAAATCACCCAACCGCGTTAGGGACGCAAAACCGGGAACATAATACCGATATGACGAAAACTAGGGCGGCAAGAGTGGAACAAAACACCAGGCATAAGGCCGAGCCTTCCACCCTTTACCAAGTATATAGATGCATTAATTAAATAAGATATATTGTGATATCCCAACAAGTAAACATGTTCCAACAAGGAACAACATCTCCATGTTCAACAAGGAACAAACTTCATCTTCACCGCAACTAACAACGCTATAAGAGGGCTGAGCAAAGCGGTAACATAGCCAAACAACGGTTTGCTAGGAAAGGATGGTTAGAGGCTTGACATGGCAACATGGGAGGCATGATATAGCAAGTGGTAGGCATCGTAGCATAGGCATAGCAAAAGAGCGAGCATCTAGCAAGCAAAGATATAAGTGATTTCGAGGGTATGGTCATCTTGCCTGAGATCCCGCAAGGAAGAAGAACGAGTCCATGAAGAAGACAAACGGACGTAGTCGAACGAATCCTCACAACTCCGGAAGGAAACCAAAGCTAACGAGAGAAGCAACCCGGAAAGAAACAAACAACATAGTAAACACACAATCATAAACATGGCATGATGCACAATCAAGTATGATGCATGTCCGGTTTAATGATTCATGGCATGGCAATATGCACAAACAACACTACAAGTTAAGTGGAGCTCAATATGCAACAAGTTGCATATTGACAAAACACCACATCAATTATTTAGTTTCTCTCTCGGTTATGGACCCAACAATATTCAACGTTATTAACATGGCAAGAGGTGAAGCATAAATAAACTAACTATTTAGGCAAGTTTAAATGAGGCCGGAACAACAAACAACAATTCCGGAAAATCCCCATGTTATTTAGCAATTTAATGCAACAACAATTTTAAACATTTAAATGTTGTTATCATGATGCGGATGACATAATCAAGTTTATGCAATTTTATGAAAACGTTAACATGAGCATGTTACGAGGCATTTGGTCATCATGGCGGAACGAAAGGGGTGCCACGGCAATGACAACGGAAATGGTGCCACGGCAACATATCGGTTCCGATAGCTCACGGAGATACCGGTGCAAAAGGTAGTGTGCGGATGTGTGGAACACGCAAGAGATGGGGAGTGATCCCGGAATCCGGGTGTCCCACATGACGGTGGCATGGCAAACGAGGAACATGCAAAGACAATACGATCACGGTGCAAACACGAGCATCTCATACAACACATGCATTCGTTCACGGGCGGTCGTCTCGGGGTTATACCTTCGAAGCGTGCATTTTGGGGCGGTTCAAAATCGTCGAGGGAAGTAGTCGTTCTCGCGGCGGTCGTAGTGGAAGTAGGCATTCACGGACGTCGTGGAAGTAGTTGTTCATGTTTTCTTGTCGAATCAACGACGACGGTAGTTGTACACTTGACGGTCTTCGGCGACGGTAGTGGTACATCTTGTAGTCGAACTTGACGGATTTGAATCCCTTCGGGGTACTTGACGAAATTCACAGGAACAGTAGTGGTGCATGGTCTTCGCTTTGTAGTCGGACTTGGCGCATCCGCGTAGTGGTACTTGTCGGACTCCGTCAGGGCGTCGAGGTTGAAGGCCGGTGGAGCAGGGGAAGGCGGCTGGTCAACGCTCTCGAGAACGAGCGTTGCTGCTCGATTTCCAGGTGCACGGGACACGCAAAGGGAAGCGGCGAGCGTCGTGCTCATTCCCGAACAGAGGACGCCGGAGAGGGACTTGGCGTGGGACTTGCAGAGGAGGTCGAGGCAGTCGGCCGCCAGGGAGACGAAGGCGAGCTTGATGATGAGCAGCCATTGCCGCTGGCGCACGAGGAAGAGAAGAAGGAGGCGAGGTAGCAGAAGGGCGGCGAAGGCGACGGGGTTGCGCGCAGGTGGCCCTCCGGGAGGCGCGGGGCGACGAGGAGGAGGCCGCAGGGGCGAAGGCGTGGCCATGGACAACGGCGAGGGAGGAGGCAGAGGAGGGGCACGGCCGCAGGCGACGGAGGGCCGCCGGAGTTGGCCGTCCCGATGGTGTTGCGGGGGTCGGGCGCGGGGCTGACTTCGAGCGCAGGGAAGGAGCACCTGGCACGGGCTGAGAGGACCAGCGTGCACGGGCGCTCGTGAAGAGGAGGCAGGGAACTCCATGCTCCTGGTGGAGCTCGTCATCAGCGGCGCATGGGCGGCAGGGCCGCCGGAGGAGGCTCGCGTGGAGGGCGACGCTCGGCAGCGGGGCCAGCAGCAGGCAGCCGCGGGAGGCCGAGGCCGGCGGAGGTGCGGTGCAGGATGGCGACGCAGGGCGGCGGCCTGCTGGCTCGAGGTGGTGGAGAGGTGCGGTGCACGATGGGGAACGAGGGGAGGAAGAGAGGCTGCGAGGGAGATGAGGGAGGAGCGGACGCCAGATCGGGCGATGCGTGTTGCGTGGTGGCGGCGCTGGCAGGGAACGAGGGAGAGGGGGTCGAGCGAGAGGGTCGAGGCCTAGGGTTTAATCGCTGCTGGGCCTTGGGCCGGCTTAGATGGTCGGGCCTAAGAGGCCTGGCTGGGCTCTCTCTCTCTTTCACTAATGAATAATAAAACAGAAAAGAGAAAAGAAAGAAAAGAAAGAGAGGTTAGGGGAAAGATTTGCGCATGGGGATAATTTTCCCGGACTCGCAAAATATGCTCGTTCCAAGAAAAATAGAAAGGTCATGATTGAAAGATTTAAATTCAAACTCATTTGAATTTAATTCAAATGGGTTTGAACTAGGACTTGATAAAAGGAAGGTCCAAAAATGTTCGGATTTTTGGTGGAGCTCCGGAAAATGGCAAAAGAATTATTGGCAAGGTTAGAGAGCCAAAACTTGAAGAAGAAAAGGTCAAGGGATTTAATATGCAAGTGGGTTCATGGGTGATTCCAAAACAATGGAATATTTTATAATATCTCCTAAATATCGGAGGGTATGTTTTAAAGAGAACCCACCATGTGAGTTTCCTCAATTTAAATGGACCGAAGATCCATACGATTTATTTAGATGAGTTTTTAAAATTAATGATATGATGGCATGATGACATGATGCAATGCAAAAATAAAAGGGCAGGCACAAAAGAAACACACGGCGAAACCCGGAATATATGGAAGTCTTCTCAAGCATCGGTCTCGGGGCGTTACATAACTCCTCGCAACCAATGCGATAAGGGGTTGTCAATCCCTTCATGGTCACTTACGAGAGTGAGATGTGATAGATATGATAGGATAATATTTTTGGTATTTTTGTGATAAAGATGCAAAGTAAAATAAAAGCAAAGTAAAAAGCAAAAGAAGTAACTAAGTATTGGAAGATTAATATGATGAAGATAGACTTGGGGGCCATAGGTTTCACTAGTTGCTTCTCTCAAGAGCATAAGTATTTTACGGTGGGTGAACGAATTACTGTTGAGCAATTGACAGAATTGAGCATAGTTATGAGAATATCTAGGTATGATCATGTATATAGGCATCACGTCCGAGACAAGTAGACCGACTCCTGCCTGCATCTACTACTATTACTCCACTCATCGACCGCTATCAAGCATGCATCTAGAGTATTAAGTTCATGAAAACAGAGTAACGCCTTAAGCAAGATGACATGATGTAGAGGATAAATTCATGCAATATGATAAAACCCCATCTTGTTATCCTCGATGGCAAAAATACAATCGTGCCTTGCTGCCCCATCATCCTTTGGGAAAGGACACGCAAGATTGAACCCAAAGCTAAGCACTTCTCCCATTGCAAGAAAAACCAATCTAGTAGGCCAAACCAAACTGATAATTCAAAGAGACTTGCAAAGATAACCAATCATACATAAAAGAATTCAAAAAAGATTCAAATATTTTTCATAGATAATCTTGATCATAAACCCACAATTCATCGGTCTCAACAAACACTGCAAAAATAAGATTACATCGACTAGATCTCCACGAGAGAGGGGGAGAACATTGTATTGAGATCCAAAAAGAGAGAAGAAGCCATCTAGATACTAACTATGGACCCGAAGGTCTGAAGTAAACTACTCACACTTCATCGGAGAGGCTATGGTGTTGATGTAGAAGTCCTCCGTGATGGGTTCCTCCTCCGGCGGAGCTCCAGAACAGGCCCCAAGATGGGATCTCGTGGGTACAGAAGGTTGCGGCGGTGGAATTAGGTTTTTGGCTCCGTATCTGGTCGTTTGGGGGTACGTAGGTATATATAGGAGGAAGGAGTATGTCGGTGGAGCAACAGGGGGGCCCACGAGGGTGGAGGGTGCGCCCTGGGGGGGTGGGCACGCCCCCCTACCTCGTGGCTTCCTCCTTCGTTTCTTGACGTAGGGTCCAAGTCTCCTGGATCACGTTCGGTGAGAAAATCACGTTCCCAAAGGTTTTATTCCGTTTGGACTCCGTTTGATATTCCTTTTCTTCGAAACTCTGAAATAGGCAAAAAACAGCAATTCTGGGTTGGGCCTCCGGTTAATAGGTTAGTCCCAAAAATATTATAAAAGTGGATAATAAAGCCCAATAATGTACAAAACAGTAGATAATATAGCATGGAGCAACCAAAAATTATAGATACGTTGGAGACGTATCACCCGCTCACGTCGTCTGCAGTCCCTTCTCGCGATGTCGCCGCGCTGCCAAGCATGCAAGCAGCTGGTGGAGCCGTGTCTATGCACGCAGCGTACAAAGAGGAGGACGAGCGTGTGCTCCAGCACGCCGGCGAGGAGGAACTAGCGCGTCATTGTCGTCTCCGCCCGCGTGGAGGAGGCGCGCATGGTGGCTGTCGCGGCGAAAGCCGATCGCGCGCGCGTCGAGCCCGCAAACCGGGTGCGGACGTGGAATCTACCTTCAAGACCTTGAATGCCACGTGGATCCTGCAATCTGAAGGAGCAATTTGGGCCAGTCGACTCTTGTGAGCCGTTTGATGCAACATGGATGGCTAGAAGGGCTTATTCAACCTCTGAAATAGATGCATGGTTCATCTTCTCAGCCCGCCACACGCCTAACCGCCTGCCGCCGCCACCACGCCCTCCCCTGAACCGCCTGCCACCGCCATGCTCCCCCCACCCCCGCCATCCGTTTAACCCCGGGCATGATCCATTTTTTTCCGGCGAACTGCATTCCACACCCAACACTCATAAGATAGATCATGGGCACTGTCGGATTTCGGGTTCCGGCAGACCCTTGAGGTTCGAACACTGGGGTGCGCGTGGAGATCTTTCCCCTACCAGCTCATGTGTGAACGGTTAGCGAGAGATCTAAACTACGAACGATGAACAACACAGAGACACGAGGTTTATACTGGTTCGGGCCACCGGTGTGGTGTAATACCCTACTCCAGTGTGTGGTGTGGTGGATTGCCTCAGGGGCTGATGATGAACAGTACAAAGGAAGAACAGCCTCGCGAGGGGTGTTCTTGAGCTGGTGCGATGAACTGCTTGGGGGAGTTCAGTCGCCTCTCTCTCTATCTCTGGGGGATTCGACTTGTCTCCCGTCTGGGTGCCTCTACTTTGTGGTGGCTAGTCCTATTTATAGAGGGAGGCCCTGGGCCTCTTCCCAAATAATGAGCGGGAAGGGCGCCAACAATTGGCCATTTTGAAGGGGAACATCTAGTACACTTATCTGACTAAAGTTGGTCTTGGCTGCCAAAGGCTCGACGGTGACGCGATCACAGGCTCCACGATGACCTCCTTCCTGCCGCTCTGCTGGTCTTGGTCTTGTTGCACCGAAGCGATAACCTTTGCCTGATGCCTTGGCCTGTGCTTGCCTCCTTTGCACCAAAGGGGAAATGAGGACACTGGGCCCGCCGGCGCCCGCCTGGCTTCGATCGTCATGGCTTGCGTCACAGGGCACCCTCATGAGGTACCCAGCCTTGATCTCTCCGCCTCCTCGCGAGCCTGCCTGACGAGGATGCTCCTGAGGAAGGTTCCTGTCGTCCGCCCCGCGAGGCTTGGCCCCTCGCAAGGGTCTTGAGCTTGAGCTGATGAAGCTGGGCCGCGCTGGGCCCCCACTTGAGCCACGCCGCAGGCCGTAGGCAGGCAAGTCTGGGGACCCCCGTTCCCAGAACGCCGACAGTAGCCCCCGGGCCCAAGGCGCGCCCGGAATTGGCTTAGCAGAGAAGCGAAGGGGCAAGTGCGAAGCGCCGCTGGCCCCAACAGCCTGCGGCCTTGGGCGCCGCGTGGCGAGTGATTGGTCGTGGGCGTCTCCGCCTCCCCACGACGCCTCGACAACTACATGACTTGACAAGTCCCTGCATGCAGAAATGGGTCATGATTACCTGCGATCGTGGAGGCCGACAGTTGGCCTCCTCCGGCTATAAGTACGGAACGGCGCGAGCCCTTCCAGTCCATCTCTTCTTGCTGCTCCTTCCTTTCCATCCCTGCCCTTGCTCCACATTGCAACAAATGGCTCCGATCCGCCGGTTTTCTGTAGAAGAGAAGGGAAAGGCCCCCCGGGAGGGTCCCGATCCGCTTCCGCCGAAGAAACGGCTAGTCCTCTGCCGCCGAGATGAGGGTGCCCGGCAGGGGGTGTTGAGGCCCTGGTACGATCGGCCACCGCCAGGGTTCTCGCTGCCCTTGTACGCCCGCATTGAGGGCCCTGGAGGAGTTGACGCCGAGCGCCACGGACGACGCCGCCGTCGGCGCCGGCGGGTCATGGCGGTGCGCGTCGTTCCTCCTAGAGTCCATGCCGAGGGCTCCTCCCGAGAGTTTGTGCTTCATGCCGCCATGCCTCCTCAATCTTGGATTCGCCTTCCTCCCTCCTTCGCCTTCGAGATCCCGCAGAGGGGCTCTCTGGAGCTCTGGTTGCAGCATGCCGGCTGCAGGACCCCTGCAACCGGAGCGGAGGTTGCGGTTGTCGCTCCGGGAAAGGTCTTCATGACCCGAGGCTGGGGCGAGATCGCCCGGGTCTGCCGGACGAGGGGTGCCCTCGTGATCCACCTGGAATACGATGGCGCCTCCTTGATGTCCTTCAAGGTCTTCGACGCGGAAGGACGCCGGCTGGAATGCTGCCCCGAGAAGGGCGGTCGGGGCGTCGTCGTCGCGAGGACTAGGCCCGCCGGTCGCCCCCTCGGCAGCTCCTCGAGCAGCAGTGAAGGGGCTGGAGGGTCCAGCGCCTCCGCCGAGCTTCTGGCGACTCCGGAGACGAGCGGCGATAGCTACGAGCCCTCGAGCTCGCGGCGCGCTCGGAGCCGGGTGGGCGCTTCAGGCTACCAACGCCGGTGATCTGGATGGGCTTGGCGCCGGTGCCTGGCGGCCCACTGTTGATGATGGCGTCTCCTGCGGAGGCTTGCGTAGTACGCGTTCCTTAGGATTAGCACCTTTTATTTCCTGCAAAGAATTGTAGTAGCACCCCGCGGGGGTATGTAAGGCACTGGCCATGTTTTTGTGAATATTATATCCTCATGATGAATCGGTGCGAGATGCTTGTTCTGCCCCAGCTCAGCTCCCCCTTTCTTTCCTCACGAGGGCTTGGTGCTCTGTCTTGTGAGTCCCGTCCCAGTGTAGGCTTCATTTGTCGGCTGATATGACAGGTCGCGATGCCATGGGTCAAGGCCAGGAGGTGAGCAGCCCGAGGTCCAGTAAGAGCCCCTGAGTCGCGATGCTCAGGAGGTCCCCTTTAGCGCTCAAGCAGCCTTCGCTGGGCAAGAAAGGTAGGCAGCTTTGCTGTGACAGGGCAGCAGTAGGCGAGGGTTTAGCGCTGAGTCGGATCAGTTTTTGCGTGACTTATCTTGCGAGTTTGGAGCGGCGTTCGATGAGGTGCCATGTCTGCGCGATGGCAACTGCGGCATTGCTGGACTGGGACCTCGCGAGCTTCTTCCCTCTTCCCCGCGCTTTCCTTAATGCTCTACGTCCTCAGGTCCCGGCCCTCGAGCAAGCTTAGCCGCCGCTGGTATGACAGGTCGCGATGCCGTGGGTCAAGGCCAGGGGGTGAGGGCTGGAGAGCCAGTAAGAGCCCATGAGTCACGATGCTTAGGTACCCCCCCTTTTAACGTGCAAGCGGATCGCGCCGGAGAGGAGGAAAGAAGGCCTGCAACGCCGCCAGCATTACTCCCGGAGCAGGTCCTGTGTACGAGTCACGAGGGGAAACAAGGTTCGTCGTTACGGTTGCCAGCCAACCATTGGTCGCGCCGAGGGAGTGATCGGGGGCACTGAGGGCTTGGTGAGGTGGCGCCTTGCGGGGCTGCCGCGGCCAGAGCTCTGCCACTCAGATTTATCGGCATTGCAGGGACGGACCCGTGCGCAAGTACCGTGCCTGAGCGAGCGGCTCCAAAGGTAGGTGTCAATCGAGCAGGCGATTAGGTCAAGCATGTTATGCATGAATAAGCAAATCCATCCAGATAGGTGTGGAGAAAGCATACGCCACTGGGTCTGGCCCGAGCAGCTTGGGGATAATGCAGCCCGAGGGGCGCCCCCAACAAGGTAAGTAAAGGACATAAGCAAAACGGATACATGCCGCAGGGACAGACCCACGCAGCCTGGGAATGATGCAGCCCGAGGGGCGCTCCCAGCTGTAAATGAAACTTGGAAAGGTGTCACCTGATATGGTCAGGGGTGAAGGGGTGTTGAGGTAGCGGACGACGCGCGATGAGGATGCCGGCCCTCACGAGCGCTCCGGACCTGGAGCCTCGGGAGGCTCTGGGGGCACAGGGGGTTCCTCGAGAGCCATCTCCATCTCTGCCAGGACCGCGCGTTGCTTGACCTCCTGAGCCTCCAGAGCGTTCCTCAGCAGGCGCTAATGGGCGGCGACCGCGTTCGGCAGGCCGAAAGGCATGCGAACGTAGCTGTGAGGCGGACCCTCGCAACGTCCCACGCGTGAGGACCAGAGGCTCTCCTGAGACGCGGCCTGGTTGAGCCCTGGTATGTCGATGCAGATTCACAGCCCAGCATCCTCGCCTGGATGCGGGTCCACGGTGGGCAAGCGGCGACAACCGCGCGTGACTCTTGAATCCTGTAACTCTTGGGTGCTCCTCGCGATGAACTCCTGAGGGTTTGGCCCTCCTTGCCTCATACCTTCCTGAGGGAAATGTGCCTTGAAGCATGCCTCCAAGTGGTGCCCGAGCGCCTCCCTCGTGACCCCGGCTAGGTCGGTGGCTCGCCATGAAAGAGCCCCCGAGCCCTGCCTGAGGAGGGCGCTGGGCGTGCCTTCCTATGCATCAGAGGGTGGCGCCCCTTGAACGGGCACATGTCCTGTTGACATGCCTCCGAAGGTGCTTACCCCACGAGGGCTTGGACCAGGTGAAGCCTTCTTCTTCTTGGGGATCGCCTCGGGAAGTATCCCGCTCCTGTGATCTGGGTCTTCGATTGCTGCGGCTTGGAAGGCACACTCAAGAGAGCACACTGCATCCCTTTCCTCACAAGGCACTGTGATGACTCCTCCGCTTCCTGGCATCTTGAGGACATTGTAGCCGTGGTGAGTCACTGCCATGAACTTGGCCAAAGCTGGGTACCCGAGTATGGCATTGTATGGCAGGCGGATGTGGGCGATGTCGAAGTCGATGAGCTCGGTTCGGTAGTTGTTGCCTGTCCGAAGGTGACGGGAAGGCGAACTTGCCCTATCAGGACGGTGGAGCCATCGGTGACTCCAGAGAAGGGCTTGGTCGGCTAAAGCTGATCGTATGGCACTTGGAGATCGTTGAATGTCTCGATAGATAGGACGTTGAGTCCTGCTCCACCGTCGAGGAGGGTCCTGGTGACTTGCACGTTGCTGATGACTGGTGAGCAAAGCATGGGGAGGACTCCTGCCGTTGTCGCGCACTTGAGCTGCTCCGCTGAACTGAATGTGATAGCGCACGACGACCACCTGAGAGGGCGTGTGGCCTCTGGCTTGGGGAGGACTGCATTCACCTCGCGAGCAAACTGCTTGAAGATGCGCTGAGAGGCTGGGGCCTGAGCGCCACCCAGGATGCAAGCGATCACGCGCGGCTCCTGGAAGCCCCCAGCCCCCTCGTCCTGATGATTGTCTACGTACCTCCTTGGCGGCTGCGGCAGAGGTGGGAGCCCTGCGTTGCCTTGAGGGCGATCCTCACGAGGCTAGTCTCTCCAACCTCCCTCGCAAGGCTGGTCCTGCCAGCGGTCCTCGCGAGGTCTATCACGCCATCCTTGGCGAGGGCCATGGTCTTCCCAACGTCCTGCGCCTCTTCCTCCTCCTTGGGCGTAGCCCCGATCATTGCGGTCGGGGCGTCGGCCGATTCGCCCTTCTCGCACGGCCCTGAGCTCCTAGCATTCGTTGGTGTTGTGGGTGTGAAGATCGTGGTACACGCAGTACCGGCTGCCCTTGGAAGACTCGGGCTGATCCCTACCTTGCTTGGTGTCTGGTTCGGCCGCGAGCACTGCAGCCCCCTTGCGCTTCATGTCCTTGGCCTTGGGCTTCTTCTCTTCTGGATCGGCAGCTGGAAGCTCGAGGAGGGAGAGGCGCCCTTCCTCAGCCCTAGCGCATTTGGTCGCCAAGTTGAACAACTCTAGTGATGTGCACAGGTCTTCATGCATCGCCAGCTCCTCCTTCATCTTGACGTCACGCACACCATCGGAGAAGGCTGAGATGATGGCCTCCTCAGTCACCTTGGGAATCTTGAGGCGTTCGTTGTTCAAGCGCTGGATGTACTTCTGCAGGGTCTCTCCTGGCTGCTGCTTGATGCGGCGCATGTCGCTCACGGCCGGAGGCCGGTCGCGAGTGCCTTGGAAGTTGGCGATGAAGCGGGTGCGCATCTCGTCCCAGGAGGAGATCGTGCCGGGAGCCAAGTTCAGGAGCCAGGTTCGGGCTCCGTCCTTCAGCGCCATGGGGAACCAATTCGCCATGACCTTTTCGTCCCCGTTGGCGGCTTCGATGCCCAGCTCGTAGAGCTGAAGGAACTCCGCAGGATCGGCGGTGCCATCGTAGCGAGGAGGCAGGTCTGGCTTGAACTTGTCGGGCCATGCGACGCTGCATAGCTCGGTGGTGAAGGCGCGGCAGCCTGCAGTGGCCACCGGGGCTCTTTGCTGATGCGGAGCTTGCTCTTGTGGGTTCCCGCACACTGCTGCCTGGAGCAGCGCGAGGTCTTGACGCGGTGGCGCTGGAGCGTGGTCGCGGTGCTCCGGTGCTGGGAGCACGCGAGCACCTTCTTGGGGACGAGGGATCTCCTGGCAGCTCCTTTCTTGGTGCGCGGGCGCCGGACGTGGAGGGTCTCGGCCCGGGGCCACGCGCCTTGGAGCCAGGGCACCTTCTTGGGAAGGAGGTGGCGGGGGCACCTCCGGCTCCTTCCTTCCCGCGCATGGTGCGGGGCGAGGCAGCGAGAGGGACGGCGCAGGGGAGCCTCCTGCGGCGCGGACGAGCTCGGCGACACGGTCGAGCCACTCCTTGTAGACGTCGTCGACGGGGCGGTAGCGCAGGAGCTCGTTCATCGCGATGAGCGCGGCTCGAGCCTCCATGGGAGCGCGGTGCGCGCGGGACGAAGAACCAGCTGGGGAGAGCGAAGGAGTAGCGATGTGGCCTTCTCGCCTCACCGATGGATGCTGGGACGGGGCCTGCTGCTCGTTCCTCGCCGGGCCGGTGGCGGCTTTGGCGGCAGGCGATGGGGAAAGACTGGGGTGTCCGCCGACGGGAGCCGTCTGGGCGACTCGAGCGGCGCGAGCAGCCCGGCGCTCGGCTCGAGCTCGGCGAGCGTCAGCCATGGACACGACGGAGGATCGCACACGACCAGCGGAAGAAAGATTCCATCGCACCCCTACCTGGCGCGCCAAATGTCGGATTTCGGGTTCCGGCAGACCCTTGAGGTTCGAACACTGGGGTGCGCGCGGAGATCTTTCCCCTACCAGCTCATGTGTGAATGGTTACTGAGAGATCTAAACTACGAACGATGAACAACACAGAGACACGAGGTTTATACTGGTTCGGGCCACCGGTGTGGTGTAATACCCTACTCCAGTGTGTGGTGTGGTGGATTGCCTCAGGGGCTGATGATGAACAATACAAAGGAAGAACAACCTCGCGAGGGGTGTTCTTGAGTTAGTGCGATGAACTGCTTGGGGGAGTTCAGTCGCCTCTCTCTCTATCTCTGGGGGGTTCGACTTGTCTCCCGTTTGCGTGCCTCTACTTTGTGGTGGCTAGTCCTATTTATAGAGGGAGCCCCTGGGCCTCTTCCCAAATAATGAGCGGGAAGGGTGCCAACAATTAGCCATTTTGAAGGGGAACATCTAGAACACTTATCCTGACTAAAGTTGGTCTTCGGTTGCCAAAGGCTCTGACGGTGACGCCGTCCTGGGCTCCACGATGACCTCCTTCCTGCCGCTCTGCTGGTCTTGGTCTTGTTGCACCGAAGCAGTAACCTTTGCCTGATGCCTTGGCCTGTGCTTGCCTCCTTTTCACCAAAGGGGAAATGAAGACACTGCGCGGGATGGCGCTCGCCTGGCTTCGATCGTCATGGCTTGCGTCACAGGGCACCCTCGAGAGGTACCCTGCCTTGATCTCTCCGCCTCCTCGCGAGCCTGCCTGACGAGGCTGCTCCTGAGGAAGGTTCCTATCGTCCACCCTGCGAGGCTTGGCCCCTCGCGAGGGTCTTGAGCTTGAGCTGATGAAGCTAGGCCGCGCTGGGCCCCCACTTGAGCCACGCCGCAGGCCGTAGGCAGGCAAGTCTGGGGACCCCCCGTTCCCAGAACGCCGACAGGCACCCTGTCGTGTTCTTCCTTCACTCCGCCGAACTTCTTTGACAAATCGACTGACCCAAATTATACTACTAGTACGAACGTATTAACTACAGTAGGAACACAAAGATACGAGCAGTAGTACCAACTGCAATAAGAACAGTAGTAAGACATAGTACTAGTACTAGTGTACGTACTAAAGAGTTCAAATAACGAGAAAGAACATAAACATAGTTCTGCTGGGGCCTCAGCACAACACACCCTTGAAAATAAACTAAGCAACTAGTCCGCTTGACACTGCAGTAGAACCAGCATGAGCGACGGCACTGCCACCTACTCGGAGTCCAAGTCCACGTCCTCGACTTCGTCCTCGTCCCTCTTCCTCTTCGCAGACGCTTCTTTGCTTGAACCGGACACTAGGCTCTGCTTCTTCATCCAACCCTTGTAGATATTTAAACAAAGGTAGGCATCCATTGCTGCGTACAGGATGTGATCTTCATCTAATGTCTTCGACTCCCATGCATGATGAAACTCGTGATGAGGTTTCTTCAGTTTAGCATACGAACGATCAATCATGGCTCCTGCCAGGGTCAGCATTGAAGGCTGGGAGGAGGACACCAGCCCTTCCTTCTGGAGGTCGAAGGGGTCGCCTACAATGAGGCCTATCCGACCCAGGATTTCCTTGTCATTCCTAAAGTCTACAGAAACAAATTTGACTCGGCTGCCCTTGAGGAACTTCTTAAATTCCTCGCGCTCAACCTCAGCATGGCATATGTGGTAGACCAAGCATGAGTCATGCACGCAAACCTGGATCACGGCGGGCTTCTTCATCTCCGCCTCCTTTAGTTTCTTCTCGCTTCCCAGGACTGTGGTGTACTCAACATCTAGCCCACTCATCATTTGAGTTTTTGAACATGCGTTTGAAGCGAGCAAGGCATTCTTTCACCGTTGCGGAACAACGGGTGTAGATGACGTCGAACTCATCGCCGAATGGTTCTAACGTTGTACTCACCGCCGATCATGGAGATTTGGGACGCCATGGATTTGGGAGGAGGGTTAGGATTAGTGGAACTGCCGTAATGTGGAAGGACGGGACGACTGGGAGCGAACTGTTGTAAGGTAGTGTACTAGTAGAAGACGGGGACGAGTAGGGTGTGCGAATGGCGTGGGGTTGCTGGCTTGCCCGATGGATAAATGGCTGCAAGCCCCCAAAGAGTTCTCGAGAACTATGCGGGACCCACTAGATGTCATGTCTACTAGACCCATATCGTAGGCCTGATGGTATAGCTTCTACATGTTCGCACGCCATGCCAGCTTCTGTGTAACTTCAATTAATTCCGTCAACCGTCGCGCCTCCCATGACCTTAGCCTCCCTCGCGCGGTCGCGCCCTTTGAGACTTCGACCGGCTATAAATGAGCAATTTTTTTTGCGTACTCCGCATGCATGATACTCCCTCTGGTCCTTTTTACTTCCGTCAACCATTTATACTAAAAATATCAATATATACAATACAGATTATAATGAGTAGTATAAAGCACCTCTTGGGTGGGTTAGATTTTTTTGGGTTAGTTGAGGTCAAACTAACCCAAACTAACTCTAACACATGGATCCAAACAGGGCCAAGGTTAGCTATTAGAGTACTACTACCTCCCTTCTAGTTTAAAGGGCTCGATTCAAAAATTTGACCTACTCTTAGCAAGATAGAGGCAGTGGAATAGTTTTTGTAGTTCTTCACAAAAAATGTGTTTACCAGTGCATGCATTAACACTAGTTACTCTAACCCCCCTCTCTTCTTTAATTCTTTGCTACATCAGCATGTTTGCTATTCCCGTGTGCATGATACCAGCTAAGATACCACCATTATGGCCAGCCTTAATCATCGCATGCAATAATTTAGTGCACCTTGAAATATGAACATGTGTGGGGCGTGTATGTTTTTAATGACTTGAGACTATACCTAGCCCGCATGCAAGATGAGATTCATTATGCACCGTTCCCCATACCTGCAGGAAGCCCGTTCGTCTCCAAATCTTTCCATGTGTGGAAACAATATGCCTGCCAGACTCTCCTTCTCCCTCCGGCAGTCCCACCACTCCACCCCGTGTGGAAAAAATCTGCATGCATGACTCTCCTCCCCCCGCGCTCGTCCAATCCGTTGTGACCAGCAATATTTCCACCCCTTCCCTCCCCCGTAATTTACTCCAACAAATATGCCCACGTAGCTGTTACTTAACTACAGGTGCATTGGTTCACTGACATATGGGCCCAACAGGGGTCTGGCCCACATGTCAGTGACGCAACAAAACAGACTTTAAGTAACACAATCATGTTACAGATAGAAAAATGTGTGACAAGGAAAATTACAGTAACACGTAATTTTTGTTGAACGACAACCAGTAACACACAGTGTAACAGGCCCCAAAATGTGTTACATAAATTTTCAACCAGTAACATGTAAATATGTGTTGGTGCAAATGTTACGAATATTTAGTTATAGTAACACATAATTATGTGTTGATATAGTGTTACAAGCTCTAATATAGGGGGAAATAGAAAAACTAAAATCAAGCGCATATATAAATCACCGATACCTTGACACATAGTTCCCACGTCTTAATATTATTTTTCTATAAATATGTTTTTGTTTTGATAATAGAGTTTTCATTCTTTGGTCAATATGATATGAAAAAACAATACGATTTGGTTGTAAATATCAAACTATTTCAATATGGTTGTAGTGAATATCCTATTATCCATATTTTTACATGAATTTTATGATGACTCAGTGACCATAAAAGCCAAAAGGACAATTTAAAATGACTATATAAAATTAAGTATTTGACAACAATACTCACGAAGGAGTGGAAGAATAACAACAAATGACAGTTTTACTTTTGAACATTGTTTTCAAAAGTTGACCAAACCAACGGTCAGAACGGAAAAAACCGAAACCAAGGCATCACCCAATATTTTAAGTAAGTCGGTCTTTTAACAAAAAATAGTGGAATATCAAAAAAATCATGTGTAAACTAGGAATTGAACCATTATCCTTGAGCCAAGGCATGCCCAACGGCCCAATACCAAATGGGCTTGCTGCAATTTGTGATTTAATAATGGATTACAACCAATAATAAGTGATTCCCCTAAAAAACAATAATAAGTGATTCATTTGGTGAGAAGTCAATTTTTTAGATAAGTAACTTAAATATTCCGTATTTTTCTCACTATTGAATCACTTTGTGCATTTTAAAACCGAACCAAAAAATATAATGAAAACCAAACCAATTTTTTTTATGCTTTTTATGGTTTCTAGTTTCGGTATGGTATGAACTTCCATAAGGTTTTCTTTTCTGTTTTTTATGGTATACAACGAAAAACCAAACGGTTAGCCGAATATAGTGAAGTAAAAAAATATTTAAATTTCTTCAGGCGAACAACCATACTTAGTCAATTTTTATTGTACAGACTTCACCCGCTATGCACGTCCATTTTTTCTTGGAACGTAGTTAGTTTTATCTTCAAAAACGCTAAACACATCCATAACTAATAAGGCATGAATCCATGAATACATATATGGTTTGTATAAGAAGAAAACGGTAATCTAGTACTAATCTGCAATCTAGTAGACCAGTGTAGTACTAGCATGAAACATAGACAAGAAAGTTGTTCGTGTGCTAGTAATTTTTTTCATAAGAACATACACACACACTGCAGCTATTGCAGCATATGTCGCCTAGTTGACTGGGCGGAAGATGGTTAGCGACTAGCTGCAAGTGCGAGCAACAGAAGTCACACACGCACAACAGCTAGCACCAAGCTACGATGCAAGCCACAGAAGCCACACGTGCAAAGGCTGGTTCACAACAACAGAGAAGAAAACATGAGATTTCTTAGTTAACGCTGAGTTCCTATTTGTCAGGTATAGATAACATGTAGGATTCAGCACAGACATGCTTAACCATACAAACTAGACAGAAACACAAGAGGGCCAGCAAAAATAGTATCGTGTATCATGATAGAGTGAAATATACCAGGAAAACAACATTTGTTTCTAATAAAAGGAAGCTCCAGGAAAAAAAGTATCTTTATTAAGAGGGGAAATACCATCTCATATAGCTTCAGAAAACAAGCAGAACACAACATCTCACAGAGCTTTAGAAAACAAGTAAAAGGCACGAGGCAAAGCACAGAGCTACTGCTACATCTCTTAACAATAAGTTATTTGAATCGTGCATGAAATTTTGCATAATATTCTCAACCAAGTAACTCTTAGGACCATAAGGATGAAGTACTAACGGTTACCACAATGGCAGCATCAATGGAAAATATAAACGAGAAACTAAAAAGCAATAGAGAAAAACAAAGGTTGGCTTTATATGTTTAATGGCTGACCTCATTCCTCCAAATACCCATCTGGAACTTTTATATCATTAAGTACTTTGCAAAATGTTCCTTCGGATTTTTGAGTTCCCCGAGTACCCATCTGGAACTTTTATATCATGAAGTACTTTGCAAAACTCTTCCTTCTGTTTTTTTGAGTTCTCCGAGTACCTATCTGGAACTTTTATATCATGAAGTAGTTTGCAAAACTGTTGCTTCTGTCTCTTTGACATGGTATAAGAAGCAGCAGGAAGAAAATACTTGTCGTTAGGTTTATTTTTAGGATGTAGCTCTGGCATAATTTTCATGTCCTGCAGGTCTAGCCGTGCCTTCAAATTATCCTTTGACTTGTCCTCTATGTACGCAAAGTCAAGAAAACTAGCTACACCAGCCAAGCATTCCTCACTAGGTCTCGGAGAAAGCAATAGCTCCTTTATAGATTCTAAATCCATTGATACACTGTGTAACAAAAAGAAATATAGTAACTGCATTGAGTGATAAGGTACAAAAATAACATGTCCACCTACAATGCAGTGGCGGATCTAGGATTTAAAAATAGGGCGGTCCACCAAAGAAAATGTGATAACAAAAATGAGATGCCAACGTTCTAATTAATTTAACAATAGCACATACAAATAGATCAATATGGTCTTACGTGCATACTAAAATGATTAATTTTGTATAAGAGAAGCATACATAATAAATACGCTGAGAAGTGCAAAGAAGACTATGTGTCCTTGTTACTTTCGTAGAGTGGCTTTGTTAAAGTAACTTGTTAGAATGGAAACAATCAGACAAATCATTATTACGTCACTGGTTAACTGTTCATGTACTGGATAGCAAATTATGTGTATGTCTTCACATGACTGTGTGTTCATGTACTGGATAATGTCTAATTGATTAATTCATATACATGATATTCTCTAAATCAAGCAGCAAGCAACAAATCTCTCCCTAATAATAAAGCACGGATTGGGTCTCCGGGTTCACCGTCACAATACGCTTTCTTTCTGTGAATTTACGCTTTCAGTTTGAATTTCAAATATATAAGCGAGGTGGTACTAATTCAGGGAATCACGCGAGCACGTATTTGACGCAGGGAGCTCCTACTCGGCACATTCAGCGTCGCTTAGCCCTTTTGGCGCTCGCGCGCGCAGCCTAACGGGCCGGCCCGGCAGCTACTTCTAAAAGTAGAAGTGAAAAGGAAAATTAACCACGGAAAATATATGCTAGAGCTGAGATTTGAACCCACATGTTTTTGTTAAACTTGCTTCTCTCCGCACAACAACCACTGCGCCAAAGGCCAACATGTGTTTTAGTATACAAAAACAACTCTATTTAATACTTCGCATATTGTACCCATATAAAGAACTCGGTACCTGCACTACCTACGTGTGTTCAGCTAACCACTAGGGCCGGCCCATTTTCTTTTTGAGAGGACATATGTTTTTTTTAAGAAAAATGAAACCTCACAAATTTCGGAAAAAGTTCATTAACATGCATAAAAACATCGCCCTATTCAAGAGAAGCCCAATATTTTTTTAAAAAGTTCGTCAATTTACAAAAATAGTTCACAAAAAAATTTAAAAAGTTCATCAAAAATTTGAAAAAAAGTTCACCAATTTGAAAAAAGTTCATCAACTTAAGAAAGTAGTTCACAAAAAATTAAAAAATGTTCATCAAAATTTTGAAAACAAGTTCATCAATTTGCAAAAATAGTTCATCCAATTTTAAAAAAAGTTCATTGAATTTGAAAAGAGTTCAAAGATTTTGAAAAGGGTTCATCGAATTTGAAAAAAATTCATCGATTTTGAAACAAAATAATCAATTTTTATAAGTAGTTCACAAAAATTATTAAAAGTTCATAGATTTGAAAAGAAAAGTTCATCAAATTTATAAAAATCATTGAATTTGAGAATGTTCACGTATTTAAGAAAAAAACAAAGTCAGTGAGGGAAAGAAACCAGGAAGAAGAAGAAACGAAAAACGCAAAAAAGAAAAGAAAAAAGGAAAAAAAGAAAAAGGGAAAAGGAAAAAGGAAAAGAAACGAATAAAGCAAAGAAAGAGTTGAATATTATCAGATCGTATTGTGTGTCGTGGTGGTTATACTATCGAACATCAATCCGGCAGGTCTGTGGTTCGAGTTGCAACGACGGCTCCCTTCTTTTTTGCGGAATAGAGTATGCAATAACGGGCCGGCCCAGTACGGGGTGCTGCAGGCGCCCGTTTGCAGAATACACGTTAACAGGCGCCTGCAGCGCCAAATAGGATTTGCCTTTGACGCATTCTGCGTCAAAAAGATGTCTGTTCGCATAGGAATCGCGCGACTGGGCCGACCCATTTGGATTGACCTCGCTCGAGATGTCGGGTGACAGATGCATAAAAAGAAAGAGTTGAATATTATCAGATCATATTGTGTGTCGTGATGGTTATACTATCGAACATCAATCCAACAGGTCTATGGTTCGAGTCGCAACGACGGCTCCCTTCTTTCTTGCGGAACAGAATACACAGTAACGGGCCGGCCCAGTACGGGGTGCTGTAGGCGCCCGTTTGCAGAATACACGTTAACGGGCGCCTGCAGCGCCAAATAGGATTTGCTTTTGACGCATTCTGTGTCAAAAAAACGTCCGTTCGCATAGGAATCGAGCGATTGGGCCGGCCCATTTGGATTGACCTCGCGCGAGAGGTCGGGCGACAAATGCATAAAAAGAAAAATGCGAGCCGCCTGGGATTCAAACTGTGGGGTGAATACAAATGAACTGAAAACCGAAATACATGCATATTTTTTCTACAGTATATTTTTTCACGGCAGCCGATTTCAAAGAGTTTATTCATCCCATCATGCCTAGCGTTGTGTCATGGAATGAAAGGAGGTCTTGAGCAATTGGGTTAGGGAAGTGTGGGTTTTTTTTCACCCGATGCAACGCACGGGCGTTTGTGCTAGTCCATCCTACGGTTGCAAGCCTGCAATTTGTCAAACAAATGCACAACACAATTAAACAAATAGTAATTACCAAATACCAATAACAAACTCTAATTCTTTTCTCCAATATCTCTCATTATTTATCAACAACCTTCATCAGGACAGCAAAAACAACACAGTTCGGTTCAGTAGTTCAAGATTGATAATTGATAGAAGAATGGGGAGGTGTAGAACAGCAGAGAGAGATCTTACCAGCCTCGGCCGAATGTCCTGGTCTGGAGTAGAGGTCCTGTTCGTCCTGGTTGGACGCTCCTGGACTGGTCAACCGGAGGGAGTTTTGGTCGGCGCTGTATTGGAACAGGGAGGTCAGAGTTGAACCAGGCAGCAGTGTACCCTCTCCCTAGGCGCCAGTAGAGATCACGCGGGACGGGGGGATGCGGGAGTGGCGACGCGGGGTGGTGCCGTTGTGCGGTCCGCAGGCGGCGAGCCGGCGAGAGAGGGGCGGGCCTAGCGGCCAGGCAGGGGTGGCGGCGCCCGATAGGGCTGCTTCGTGGGGGGAAAGGGAGAACTGCTCCCAATTCGGTCGTGAACCCTACCAAATAGGTTTCTTTAAATAAAAAATAGCATATATTATATCATGTTTTTTTTCAGGGAAATAGGGAATTTTTATTCCAATCCAACGGGATTACAATCTACCATTACAATACTTTGAAGAAAATCTGGAGCCCTATGCAGCCTGTGCTCCGAGCAGTTCGGGCAGAATTCACAAAATTATGGACCAACCTATTATGTGATCTATCTATCTTATCTTACAATGTTTAAACGCTCGTTCTTCCATTAAGAGATTGATCTCCATAACTAGTTTACGAGAAGGTGATTTGATTAGTGAAGCATCCTGCGTCGAAGATAATGCTCCTAGCGAGTCCGATTGCACAATAACAAGAAGATTATACCACTCTAGTGACGTTCCTATTTTGATCGCTTGAATCTCTGCTTCGAGAGCGTTGTTACAGAAAAAGAGCACCTGGTAAGATCCAAAGATCACCTCGCCACGTCCATTTAGTAATATCATTCCTACACCCCGCCGAGCTATCAGCCGAGAAGGATCCATCAACTGTATGAGCTAGCCAGCTTGGCGGTGGTGGAGTCCAAGGGAGCGTTGGTTTAGGAACCCCGACCTCCCATATTGGTGGTGCAGTACTAACCATTGGGATAGCAGACCAAGGACGTATATTGTTCTGGCAAGTCGTCTTCAACCTTAATGCTTTTTTCTGTATCCACTAGTAGATCTTAATCTCACCCTTATAGTAAATCCACATTGGCCATACCACATCACAATTAAACTTATGGTTTGATCCCTTGCCTGCGAGGGTTCATAATTATAGTGTGCTCGGGGCACCCCGACACTGACAGTAACCCTTAGCCTCGCCATTTGATGAGGGTTATAAATAATGTTGTGTCGATCTACTTTGACATAGAGCACGAGCCAAGATCCTCTAGAATGTTCCCGCTTTGACGAAGCCTCAGCGAGGTCTCTCTTATAGTAGTCAAGTGCTGGTAGTTTCATAGCTATTTATGGGGGATGCGATATGATCAGATGATCCCACAAATATGGGAAGCCTATCTTTCATAATCGATGAATCTCTCACATAGATAGTTACCCTGACTCATAGACATAGAAACCATTAGCATGGACTCATAAGGTAACTAGTTTTTGTAATGGCTTGATCAGATCACACGATGGGAGGGGTACTCACACTTACATGTTGTACACTATTCATGAGTACATACACGTTCTTGGTGGCTAATTTGCAAGTAATTCATAATATGTTTATATATATTATACTAATTTTGTAATCAATGGTATAATTTGAATACTAAATTTGATTGAAATGGTACAAAAGATTCTTATTGCCGGCGGGAGGGCTCCGTAGATATTTCTTTGAATTTTGTTACGGTTTGTGTCCTACTCAAGAACGCGAGATGACAGCGGCTCCCTAAAGATGGAACAAGATTCTCCCCACCCAACACCCGTCTCGATGGTCTATCTAGCATTGTCGGAGGTTGTGTGGAGGTGTGTCTCCGGCAGATCTTGCAGGATTCGATCGGTGGTTGTCTTTGGTGGATCTACTCTGGTCCGGTCTACGTCGTCTATGTTTTTTTGTTCAACGTGTCTCTTTATCGGCAGTGGTTGCTGTTCCGGTGTGCTAGTCCTATGGTCATTAGAACGACGACTTCCTGGCTGTCTACTACAATAAGTTTTGTCCGGGTCCGGCGAGGGAGGGCGACGACAGCAGCGCGCCTTCAGATGGCTTCAATACTTGTACGTTGCTAAGTGGTCTAAGAATTTGGATGCAATATTTATTATTTTTGTGTTCATTGTACGGTCATTATTAAAGATGAATAGATAGAAAGTTTTCTAAAAAAGGGGCATATCCCATGGTATCCCATGATTTTTAATTAAAAAACCCCAGAAAACACAAGGACACGGGTGGGATACGTGCGTGATAGGCTAGGGATACGGCTGGGCCTATAAACAGCCTCGGCCCATATAGAAAACCTAGGGGTCGCACGAATGAAGGTGCTTCCAGCAGCAGCGAACGCCGCGCCGCCCCTTCCTAGATCTCCGCCGCCGCCGCCGCCGCCGCATGGGCTCAATGCCGTCACTGCCGCTGGACTCGATACCACCTCCGCCGCCTGGACTAGACCGGCGACGTCTCTCCCCAGCATCCTCTCCTCCGGACGGCAGGTAACCTCAAACTCATCATCCTCTCATGTCTTCATCTCTGTATTTTGTTTTCATCCGTTGAGTTGCCGGCTTGTGTAGTTGAACTCCTCAAGATTTGTATGTTATTGCTTTGTGATTTGGAAAGTAAGTGGTACTTTGGGGTGTGTATTCTGCTACTATGTACTAGTAGCTTCTTGTGCTGTGAGGTGTGAACTTAGTGGACCGCATCACATTATATTGTATGCACTGGATCAAGTGGAATTATTCTATAAATTTTAAAGATGTCATGTTTTGTAAACAAGCGCGTATACTGATGAATTAGATTGTGTTCATCCTCCACTTGTAAGATGTCATGTTCTGTAAACAGGCGTCTGATTATCTAACCACGAACACATGATTTGAATCCTGCTGAACACATGCACATTATGTTCAACAATTACAATGACCCTTTTGTATATTGGCTGTTAATTTAGGGCGTCACGATACACAGTCGTTGCTATCTCGATGCCCAGTGGAAATCTATTTCTAGGTTCTGCATGCCATTCACGAGTAGGGTACGTACAGCCAGGCATGCACTTCACCTGGCCAGACTGTCCACTGACAGACAGCTTAGAACTAGGATTCACACGCATGAGCTAGCTACGCATTTCTCCACTTATTGTTCTGTTAATAACACTAGTACTTCTCCGTGTTAAGCAGGGCCAGATTGGATAATGCCAAAAGCCCGAAAGGCCTGCGGCGGACATTGTCATTACCTGAAGATAGCTGACTGAATAGTGTGACATCTCTTGGAACATCAAACCTTGGGTGCATGCTTTTGTGGCATCTCGTGGAAATTTACTAGGTGTATTGTACGCAGTTTTGCGAGCTCTCCCCAGGTTTACAATGAGTCTGCTCTGGGTGGCTTGCAGATCTTGTGTTTAGCTGCTCACTTGATTGAATACTAGCGCTGCTGCTACTTTCTACCCAATACTCATGAATGATTTCTGCTTGGCTGCTTGTTCTTCCCAGTCAATTAGCAATTTGAGAATTAAATTAGTTGGGCACGCAATTGATTTAGCACAAATCATCGTTGTATGTGTCTTTCTAGTTCGTCTAGTGATAGTAATTTAGTACAGATTCGCTCTAGCCTAGCACATATATTTCAGGAAAGTTAGTATCACAGATTCAGTGTAGCCTAGCACATATCTTTCAAATATGTAAGTATCAAATATGTAAGTATCTTGCAGAAAGTTGTATCATTACTTTGAGTTCCTTTGATGAGTTTACTCTTCTACCCGATATACTTACGTGCTCATGTCATTCCATGAATTATTGCAGAGGCAGTGTTGGAGAAGATGGCGTCTCAGATTGGGTAGTAGAGATTGTGAAGAGCAATATGGATATCTACCTTACTGAGAGGGAATGTAGGTGTAATACATAGTGCTTATTATGGTAAGGGTTCTGCAGGCCGTACAACAGTAGATGTACGATCATTTCAGCAGTAGATTATAATAATGGCTACTGGTTTCCATGTATATGTTTATGTAGTCATCTGGACATGCTCGTTGACTATTCCTATAGAGTGTGATATTCTTTATAACTTTTCCATGGATGAACCTATTCTGGATAATGAGTTAACAAGGGTTTCTGTTTGCAAAAGAATTGGTGATGCTTGTGCTTCAGCATACTTAATTGCATGGACTTCAGCTTTTGTATGTTAAAGTATTTTCTTTCATATTCCAAAATTATATTTGTATACATTTAATCACATAATTGTAAGGTCTAATTTTCTTTTACAGATTCAAATGAAGGATAATTGAGTTGCAGTTGAATTCTCTGGTTGGATCAAGCAGCAAATAAAAATAGAAGATTGTACTTAGCAATACCTGTAGTTTGTAGTTTACACTGATAGATTGAAAAATGTAATATCATTCGCAAGATCTTTTTCTTTGGTCGAATTGATGCAAATGCTATTGTGTAATATTCTTCATAGTTGTGTTCTCTATAGTCAAATTGATATGAATGATATGTTGTTGCACCAATATATTGGTATTTTTTTAATTGTAATGCATATGTATCCTACACTCTTGTATATTTATAATAAATATCTTGATGTTTTTTATTTGTGTATGTGTCGTGCTTCAATTTCTCTCCTTTTTGTGGTGCCAAGCATCATAATAAAATAATAAACTATTTAAGCAATTCCATTGATTTTATATTAAATAAATGTATATTACATAAAAATGGTTACCTAATTTTGTGGTTAATTATTAAAAGGAAATACAGTAATTATGTTGCCGTACTAATATAGTAGTGTTACTAATGGTGTTACTATAGTTACAAAATATGTTACTAGTGTAGTTGACAACAATAGATTATAGTGTTATGATATTTGGATAAAATGTTACAAGTTGCGTTATTATAGCTACAAAAACATGTTACCACAATGGTTTACATCTACGAAAATATGTTACTGCAGGTGTTACTCTAGTTTCAAAAATGTGTTACCAGCGCGTTTGGTAACACATAATATGCATGTTACTATAACGTAACTGTAACACAATTTTTAATATATTGTAACAATTACTATATGTGACGGTGGGCACCACTTAGTAACACGGTCTAATGGAACACATTTCAGAATGTGTTACTAACTGGCTTAGTAACACTATTTTGGGCCTGTAGTAACATAAAACCGTGTTACAAAAGCTCTGTCCTGTTGTAGTGACAGGACCTGCAGTTAAGTTAGTGCAGCTCAGTCCATATCTTACGTAGGTGTGCCATTGCTCACTATAAATACTGCGCCTCCCACGACATCGCTATCTCCTCCCCCTCATGTTCACGTTCATCGCTATCTCCTCCCCCTCCCTCTCACGTCGACCACCATGGCATCGCCCCTCCCAAGCCCTAGGCGCCCCTCGCTACACCGCGCGGACGGTCACGCGTCGCCGTTCCATTCCTCGCCGCCACTAGTCGAGGAGGACGCGTCGGTGTTCCGCTCCTCGCCGTGACGCGATGCGTCGCCGTTCCGTTCCTCGCCGCCACTAGTTGAGGAGGACGTGTCGGCGTTCCGCTCCTCGCCGCCACTAGTTGAGGAGGACGCGTCGGCGTTCCGCTCCTCGCCGCGACGCGTCGAGGTGGACGCGTCGGCATTCCCAATCTCGCCAGCATGTGCATCGGAGGACGCGTCGGCTCCCCGCTACAACGAGAACACCCCGCCGCCCGCCGAGCCCCCTAGCCTTGAGGAGCTTTGGAAAGAAATCGATGTCGCCTTGTGGGAGGCTTTGCCTCCAGCAGAGCGCACCAAAATAGAGGCGGAGAAGAAGGCCGAGGAAGAGAAGCGCACCGCGGAACAAGCTTCCTGGGAGGCCTATGTCGCGTCCGAGAGAGTCAAGCAATTGGCTCTTTGGCAGAAGGCTCGTGCGAGGGCCGTGAGGGTGGCGGAGGACGCCCGTGCCAACGCCCTGAGTGCAGTCGGGTCCAAGCGCCTCATCTACGCTTGGCGGTACGTGGACCGGGTGCACGCTTCCAGCGAGGAGGAGTACCTGTTGGCGCCGGATCACCACACCGGTGAGATCGTGCTCGCCCGCCGGCAAGCCGCCAATCAGCACCTCGCGAGTTGCGAGGCTGAGGAAGAGGCGTTGTGTCGGCACGCTGGGAAACGGCCGCGCACCAGGGCACTCGTGGCGCGCCGCAAGCGCTCTTGTGAGTGCCGTGGCTTTTAGGAGGAGTATAATTTTTGTTTCCTAAGGTGATCTCATTAGTTTTGGGACGCAAATGATAAATCCCGAACGTTCAGGAATTTTTGGCATCCTTAATTAATTATGTAAAAGGGAAAGTTTGGAAACCTTGTGTATTCGTACGCATTTTGCAAGTACGTACATATAGCACAAACTTTACTATATACTATCACACTACACGTCTCTCTCGATATATGCTTGCAGACTGTGCTACTCCCTCCGTCCAGGTCAATAAGTCATCTTTGGTTGTGCACCGTGACCAAGAAGGAGGGAAGACTTATACACCTAGACGGAGGGAGTACTTCTATTACTTATGTATGTGCAAATGCACGTTTTAACATTAAGATGCGGTTTTTGTAAAAGTAGAAAAACAACACTAGTCAAGCTTGTGAAACGATTCAATGCAAAACAAATGCAAAAATGCTTGTTTGATTGTTTACTTTTAGCTTCCTTCTCTGTGGTTATTTCTCTATCGTACTTTGTACGGAGTATCTCACTGGTTGGAAAGGCATGCAAATTCCCAAACCGCTTCCTACACCTTGTATCAAATTTTTTGCCTAACAAGTTGTGCCGTGCAATTGGAATTCCAACTTGAGTACAACTACTAGTAGGAGTACCAGGGGCCAGTTCTTTTAGGCTTCTAGATTAGTAATCCCATAACTACTACCTCCGTCCTGGTTTATTGGTCCCCATTATTATCTGTGTCAAATTTTGATCATAAATTTAACTAATGAAATGTTAGTGCATGTCACATGCACTAACATTTTATCAGTTAAATCTTTGGTCAAAATTTAGCACAAATTACAATGGTAAGGAATAAACCAGGACGGAGGTACTACTAGTAGTAGTTTAGAAACCCAAATAAATGAGTGAGGCGCCTTAATGTTACTCTCCACTGTGACTAGTCTTATGGGAAAAGCTGGGGAAGCCGCCAAAAGAACTGGCCCTAGGAGTAGTAGCTAGGGATACTAGGAGTAGTAGCTAGGGATCGAGTGTGCGAAATGAACCGGAGAAAGTAAATGCAGAGAGATGAAATGCAAAAAATACGGAGGGATGTGATGGTTGCTTGTCCGTTTATTTTACCAGGTCACTTATTACTGGGAGTGGTTGGGTTTTCTGATATGACGTCTTTACTGTCGCGCCACGAGCAGGGTGAGAGGTGAAACTCCCGTGCAGCGCCGCCCTCTACACTAGTACTACTACATCGGTCGTGGTTTATCTCCCATTTAATTTGACTGAAGATTTAATTGACAAAATGTTAGTGCATGTCAACAAAAACAATATCGTTGGATTCGTATTTAAACATAGTTTTCAATGATATAATTTTAGGTGACATGCATCATCATTTATCGTACTATATATAATGTTAGTTCATTGATCGGGGAGTTGTTTATTTTGACAAAGGATGTGGGGGTCATCTCATGTGTAACGGGTATCGATACGTTTGTTCGGATATTATTTCATCTCTAGAGCTCACAAACATCCAGGTGAAATAGATAAAAAAGTATCTTTTGCAAACAAAAGTGTTCAACTGTTCAACCTGCATCCAAAACTTGTGAAGAAATAACTCTTATTGTGCTTTGCAGAAAATGATCTTCAAGTATTAGCTTTTGAGTATCCATTGTTATACATGTTGGCTACAGATGACATGGCACTTTCTTATAGTCAACAGTTGGCTATACTATTTAAGTATTAACCATGCCCTTATACACCTAGACGGAGGGATTAAATCAGGATAACTTGGAAGGGGGCAGAGGATATGTAAGAAATGGTTCATCATAAGTCTTTCACCAGTACTGTAGTAAAAATTCATACATGGAAGATTCTAGACTAAACCATAAATGGATACACTTTCATTCATGCGCGATACTCCAATAGAGAAAGATCATGCATGGAAGTCTCCACATGCTTAGATAGCGGATTACATTGAGCGAAGACTAATGATCAACATTTAACTTGAATATGCAGATGTCCAGGTGAACCTCGTTGGAGTCCCCGTGCACATTGTTGGGGGTCAAATAACATCGTGCGTCTTCCATGTCCACATCGGCGGGAAAGTCCCAGTTCGGCAGAGTCCAAGTATGCTTGGCGTAGCCAATGTTGCCGCCCACGGACCTCCGAGGGGTAGTTATAGTGAGCACGCACCCGTACATCGGCCTCGTGTCAGTGTCAGCATCAGCGGCGTCGCCCCTGACACACACTACAGAGATGTGGCGGCGGCCTGCGCGGGCCTCGCCGATGGCCACGATCAAGAGGAAGACGCTGCCGTCCTCCTCAGAGACTAGCAGGCAGCACTGATCCTCCAGCGACTCCGGCACGGTGAACGGGTAGCACGTCTCGTACTTGATGTTCTTCGCCAAGGGCCAGTAGTGATTGCCGCACGCCTGCGTAAGGTGATGCACGATTTCCGCCGGCGAGCCCCAAAACTGCACCGGGCACTCATAGCAGTAGACGAAGGGCTCCTTGGTGGCATCGACCAGGCCGTCCATGAAACATGAGTGGCTGTAGGGCACGTTCCGCCAGTTGAATATATGAGCAAGTTACTACGAGATTTAGTCTGAATAAGCACAAAATAAATCATGACGGCTATAATAGAGATTAAACTAATCATGCGGACTAGCATAGTAGATGAACAGATCGAATCTAGGACACAGACTAGAAACATGAATTCTACCACGATTTCAAACAGGAAGGACAGAACACATACAGTGCAACGGGAGCAGCACCATTGGCGTTGAGGTTGTCGTCCATGTCGTTGAGGAAGAGGTTGCCGAGGTCAGGGAGGAAGTCGTCGTCGGTGAAGTCGTCGCTGCTAGCAGTCGCGAGAGTGCGCTCCCCAAATTTCAACAGCACCCGCCGAATGGAGCGCTGGAGGGAGTGGCTGTAGCGGACGTTGCGGCCGCCGAATGGAGCGCAGGAGTAGCCCATGAAGCAGTAGATGGTGCTCCTCCCTAGTCTCTATTCTTATCTCTATCTCTACTACTCTTCTTTGTTTTTTATAATATACTAGTTGTAGTTGTCAAATCAAATAGTATTGCACCGTCCACTGCACGCCTGGCTGAATACGCCTCCTCGCCTCCATCAAACCCCTCCGTTAAACCTGCATGCAAACCGAGAAACCTACTCCGCCCACGGAGGAAATTTGCGGTTGCCGTTGGAGAATAATAGAGTCACGCCCAATCCATTTGAGTTAATTGCGTGTATGATTCTCCCTCTATAAAAGTTAATTGCATCCTTAATCTTGTATTCTAAGTACTCTGTGGGTTCCATCACAAGACAAAGGTACATGACTTGCAGGCTGGCTCTGATTAAATGCAGAAAGTTAAAAGGAAACAAATCCATGACTTGCAGGATTGGAGTTAGCACCGATGGCGGTTCATAGTCGTTCCACGCTCGGGCATTGAAGTTTGTAACTATTTTAGATTAGAACATACTACTCCTCCAGTGCAATTAGTAGAGCAGAGTCCTACTCCACTACTACTCTACTCAAGCAAGTTAGGGCATAGTAGCAGGTACTGTAGGGAGTACCAGTATTGTGATCACTCAAGCAAGTTGTCTGACTTCGATATGACCCTACACTGCTGGTATGTGTCTCGTAAGTCAAGCGGCATGCTGTAGTCATCATCACCTGTCCACTTCCCGCAGCACATATTCGCTTCTCCATCTTTGTCCGCTCTTCCATCCCCGCTAAGGCGCCTCCCCCTCCCCCTCGTCCAATCTTCCATCCCCGCTAAGGTGCCTCCCCCCTCGTCCGAAACCCAAGCACTAATAATGGCATAACCGAGCAGCGTCTGCCGAAAGAGTGGCTGGAATTCGCTCCCCACAGAGGTAATCAAGCTCATTGTTTCGCGTGTGGACAATCTCAGTACCATGCTGCTCGCCGCGTGCTCCTTGCTTGCTGATGCCGCCTGATCTTTAGAAACAGCGTGTCACGCAGCATAACGATCGTAGGGTGGCGAGCATCAACCCCCTTGACTGCGATCCGATCCCCGTCACCCTCAAATACATTAATGATATGTACTGGGTCGGCATGAACACGTCTTGGATGGTGCTCGTCGACGGTCGCGGTAGCTGGATGCTCGTGGAGGTCTACACCCGGCGATTGATCCCCCTTCCTTCGATTAACACTGCACTGCTTTGGCACCGCGGCCCAGAATACTCGAAATCTTACATTAGCCAACATGATACCAAGTTTGGTTTGCTCAAGGTTGTAAACTACCAAGTGCCCACAAGATCTGTTAATTATAAAGACTTCAGGCTAATTGCGTTCTTCAACCGCATCTCGCCTATCTGACAGGTCACCGCGGTAAGTGGATAAATCTGCACGTCCATCGCAGGATCATACATCCTCCATGGTTCTCTGATGCCATTGAACACAAGGGCTTCATTTACGCTGTCGACTCCTTCTATGGCTGGACGTATTGCTGGCCTACTCCAGTCATCGCTACAAACGGCTGTTACAGTAGTATGTTACTTTCCTATGATATCATGATGGCTTGCTTATATTACTGTCAACATTTACTGAAAAAATATTCATGGTCATAACATGTTGTTCTTAAGATTGACTACATCAAGAGCCCTTTTTATTTGACTCCAACTTTTTTTGAGGGTTATTTGACTCCAACTTGATATGATGTTGTAGGCCGCCTGGTGTCCCTACCCTTCCTAATCCCATAACCTTTGAAAGAAAAGCGGCATGGCAGTTGTAGGTGGTTCCTGGCTCGATCAGACGAAGGCGAACGATTGATGATCGTTCCCACGTACCAGACATGTTGTTTCGCAGAATACAATCACAGTCACTGCAAGGTCTTTGAGCAGGATCCCAGCTTCTCTGGGCCTTCAGGAATTTTTGACTGGAGATTGGTAAGTAGACTTGGTACACGCTCTCTCTTTGTCGGACTGAATTATCCGATTAACCAGGAGATAACCGACGGCAAGGATCATGATGGCAGCGCGGTTTCGTTCATCAGGCAAAACTGTGTGTACACAGCGTACCATGCGTCTCTGCATGCACCATACCCTGATAAGTGCCGCCACGCTCTGCAGCCCAAAGTAGGAGAGAGGGTCGCAAGTATCAGACTTCGACCTGCTGGCTGGAGTTTCCCCCGTCAGGCACCCATCTGGTTCAAGCCATCAGCCAATCTCCACAGCTTAATAAATAGTAACGTCTAACTGAGCCAGATAGTTAGATGCGTACACTTGGTGTAGTATGATCTTTATTTAGTTTGATGCATCCACTTGTTCTTTTCGTAGCCCTTTGTAATGATGGCTGATGTTTGGTTTGGAAGAGAGCTGCGTATTCACTCTTCCGCCTGCTATCGCTTCGCTGCACCCCAGCCCTGGTTGTTGCTGCTGCTATTTTCAATGTACAATCAATAGTATATTTCGTCTGTTGGTTGAATAAATGTGTTGTTAGAACGACAAACACAATTTTTTGGAAGTCGTTGCATGGTTCAATCCTTTAGTGCCCCGTACGGTATGTAGCGCATACTATTTTTCGTACGGAACACATTTTCCACTTGTGGATAACATGCAGCCCACTAATGAAGGCCCAATAGAGAAGCCATTAATTAACTGGAAGGGAGGCTCTCACATGAATCCGGCCCAGGTACATGCTCATGGTCCCCTAAACATAAATATGTAAATAAATAAATAAATAAAGCTAAATGCTCATGCACCAGTTCTTTAAATTCATGATTTAATAGGAGGATATTATTTATGATAGTGTCGTTACATTCAGTCGATATTATTCTTCGGCAAAGATAGCAACCAGTCTTCTTTCTCCCAGCATTTTCTTCCTGCAACCAGCGGACCCATGCAAATCGTAGTCAACGTCAGAATAGATCCGATCCATTTTATTTTTCAATAAGAATGTCCAACCCAGCCCAAAGACATTGGCGACAACACTTTATCCTCCGCCTTGAGTGCGCGCCCATGGCGCCGCCGTCCGCCCTGTCAACATAGTTTTTTTCGAAACGGTCCCTGTCAACATAGTGAATCGGGAGAGGACTGTAGTTGTGAGTATGACAGTACGGACCCACCAGCTCCACTCCCGAACACAAGCAAGCGCCTCTTTTACTACTCAGATGAACCCCTCGTTTTTTACTCTAATCCACCCTGCTGATATCTGGGACCCACATCATTTTTAACGTATAGTCAATTAACGACAGAATTGCACAACTTTTTTTAGTAGTAATTCGGAGGAGCAGGCTATAAACTGGGTTGTGCAGTCTCTGCGGCCCATCTAACAACATGACAAGCCCAGCAGTTTTTTCTTTGGGAAAATAGGTAGCCCAGTATTTCTTTTTGAAGAATACCCAAGCTAGGCCTATTTGTTTTCTCCGACTTACTGGGCTGCAAATCTTTCAAGACGAGGAGGGATGCATTTCGGACTGGCCAAAGAGTATGGTCAGTGTCTGTTAAAAGTAATATCAAAAGGGGTTGAAAATTCAAAAAAATATAGCAAATGGGATAATAGTTTCATTTTTTGTTTTTGTTCTTCACTGATATCTTATACGTATTTCATTGGATTTAACATGACATAGTACTAATTTTTTTTTATTTTTTTTAGTATGGCTACTAATTTTTGGATTAAGAATATTTTGTTCCCCAGCAAAAATTTGCGAATTTTCAAAAATTCCCACATATTTAGTTAATTTTTGACCCTGGTACTGACCAGAAAATGGGCAGCAATTCTAAAAATGGAAAACGGGCTGCAATAAATTCCATATGAATTAGAAAAAGAGTAAAAATTATAAAAAATATTAGCAAATGGGTTGTACACGCCACAGATTTCGAGGCTGACTTGTTTACGCAAGGCTTTGTCAGTCAACACACGATTCTAACAGCAGTGACTGTTGGATGTCCATCCAACGGCCGATGTGCTTCTTCAATCTCTGATCTTCCTGCTCCAACCGCCTAAACTAGCGCCGGAGGGACTGCCTGCTCCCTCCTTTTGTGGCCTGCTGTGATGCCGCGCAGGCTTCCCTGGCCCACCCTACTCCCTCCGCTGGCCTGGCCGCACGCAATCAGCTGCCTCCTTATTACGCGAAAAAAATTGATTCCTCCCACTGACATCTGGGGCGCACCGGTTGGGAGGCTGACCTGTGGGCCTACTAAGTTGACGCGTACGCAGGGCTTATCAACTTAGTCAACAAACGATTCTAGCAGCAGTAACCGTTGGATTTGAATCGAATGGTCCTGCTGCTTCTCAATCGCTGCTCTTCTTGCACCAGCCGCCCAAACCAGCGCCGGAGAGACCGCCTGCTCCTGCCTCCAGTGGCCGACTATGCTGCCGTTGAGGCCTCATCGCCCCCTACTACTCCCATCGCTAGCCAGGCCCTGCGGCGACGACGGCCTCACACCGCAGCCGAACCAGTGAACCCTCGTACTCCTCTCCGCGTGGGCATCCACTGCCGTGTATTCCCCGGCTCCGCGTCGTCCCCTTCCTAGGCCTCGCCGTCGTCCACCGCCTTGGTGCTCTCGGCGTGGCGTGGTCAATTTGGTAAACGACCGACTTCCATCGGAAGAGTACTGTACATGGAGAGGCTGACAGCTGGGTCCACGGCCACAGCCCATTTTTTTGTGATTTGCCAAGTAAGTCGCTTTGTCAGGCCTGTTGGGCTGCAAATCTTTCAATACGAGGAGAGATTTCATTCGGCTGGCCGAGAAAATGGCCTATCAGTAATGAGAAATGGACTGTACATTTTTAAAACACACCAAAACGATAATTAGTTTCAAATTTCTTTTTTTTCATTTCAAGATTTTAAATTACATTAATTTTTATGCATGGACAATTTGTTGGATTTTATATTGATATACATTTATTTTTAAAATCAGTTTGAATGTGACTCAAAATTTCGGGATTAAAAACAATTCGGACCGCACCGAAATATGCAAAATTTCATATAATTTTTTAACCGTGGCCACAATATGGGCTGTAATGCTAACAAAAAGAATATGGGCTCCAAAAAAAACATTAAGAATTAGCAAATGGGCTGTAAATTATTAGAAATAATGGCAGATGGGATGTATGCTGTTTTCCACAGATTTAGGCTTTCCTAAAAAAGGTTGACGACAGCAAAGGATCGTTGGATGTCCATCCAACCACCGTCGTCTTCTTCAATCTCTGCTCTTCTGCTCCGGCCGCCAAACAAGTGCCGGCGGGACTGCTTGCTCCCTCCTCCCCTGGGTCGGTCATTTGTCTTTGTCGCTGGCCTCACCACCCCACCGTACTCCCATCGCTGGCTTAGCCATCCTCTACTCACCCACACCTGCTGTTATTCTCCGGCGACGGCAGACGAACCAGTAAACCCTCGTACAGTCGTACTCCCCTCCGTGTGGGAAACAACTGTTGAGTCTTCCCTGCCTCTGTGTCGATCCCTTCCTAGGCCTCGCCGTCGTCCACCGCCCTGGTGCTCTCGGTGCGGCCTGGTCAACATGGTAAACGACCGACATGCATCTGAAGTGGACTGTACGTGGAGAGGCCGACAGCTGGGTCCACGGCCGCACACAAGGAAATGCCTCCTTATTACACGCAAAATAATGATTCCTCCACCTGACATCAGGGACCCACCGAAAGGGCCTCTGTATTTCGTGAAAAAAAATGTTACCGCCGCTGATAGCTCGGACCCACCAGCTATATCTTTGCACGCAAGGAAGTGCCTCCTTATTACGCACAAAAAATTTAATACTCCCCCTGTTAGCTGGGACCCAGTATAGTGGCAGGCTGACTTGTGGGCCTACTAGTTGATGGGGATGGAGGGCTTTGTCAACTTAGTCAATATGCACGATTCTAGCTCCAGTGACCGTACGATGTCCATCCAACGGCCGTAGTGCTTCTTCAACCTCTGGTCTTCTTGCTCTAGCCGCCCAAACCAGCATCGGTCGTGCCTCGTGCTCCTGCCTCCCGTGGCCGGCTGCGATGCGGCGGAGGCCTCGCCGTCCTGCTGGTCTTGGTCTCGTTGCGCCGATAGGGAAACCTTTGCCTGATGCCTCGGGACTCCTCGCCTGCGCTTGCCTCTTTAGCTCCAAAAAGGAAACAAGGACACTGCCTGCGCTGGCGCCCGCCTGGCCCCGATCGTCATGGCTTACGTCACAGGAACCTCGCGAGGTGCCCCTTGGCTTGATCTCTCCGCCCCTCGCGAGCCAGCCAGGTGAGGCCGCCCCTGAGGAGGTCTTGCGTCATCCACCTCGCAAGGCTTGGCCCCTCGTGTGGGTCTTGAGTGTTTGCTGGTGAAGATGGGCCATACAGGGCCGCTGGCGGAGCCACGCCGTGGGCCGCAGGCAGACAAGTCTGGGGACCCCCTGTTGGTGTCAAAATCGGCGGATCTCGGGTAGGGGGTCCCGAACTGTGCATCTAAGGCGGATGGTAACAGGAGGCGGGGGACACGATGTTTACCCAGGTTCGGGTATTACAAGAGTTGATTAATCTTGATTGATCTTGATGATATGAGTATTACAAGAGTTGATCTACCACGAGATCGTAGAGGCTAAACCCTAGAAGCTAGCCTATGGTATGATTGTTGTTGTCCTACGGACTAAACCCTCCGGTTTATATAGACACGGAGGGGCTAGGTTACACAGTAGTCGGTTACAAGGAGGAGATCTACATATGCGTATTGCCAAGCTTGCCTTCCACGCCAAGGAGAGTCCCATCCGGACATGGGACGAAGTCTTCAATCTTGTATATTCATAGTCCAACAGTCCGCCTAAGGATATAGTCCGGCTTTCCGGATACCCCTAATCCAGACTCCCAAGAGTCTCCCTGAACTAGGCTTCAATGATGATGAGTCCGCGACAGCTTGTCTTGGCATTGCAAGGCGGGTTCCTCCTCGAATACTCCATAGAAGATTTTGAACACAAGGATAGTGTCCGGCTCTACAAAACAAGTTCCACATACCATCATAGAGAGAATAATTTTTACACAAATCTAATCTGCTGGCACACTCAGTAGCATGACATCACACCATGGCCCGGTCATTATTCGAACCATTTTTCTCAACCAGCCTCGGCACATATTGCGAGGCGGTTTCCTTGGCACGTCTTGTCGAAGCAGAGATCGTGTCCCCCTTATCACGGGATTCTCATCAATACGGACGTGGGTAACCCAACCGCGCCATCAATTATGGCGCTTGGGGAATAATCGAGTTTACTAGGCAGGTGGGGGCGTATAGTTTCATCCGCCCTTATAAAGGGACAAGGGTTCACCTTTTTCACCCACGCCTTCTTCCTCCTCGCTCATCCATTCTCGCGCACTCGAGCTCCAACACCCAAGTTTGCGTCTTTCTCCTCAAACCGCTCCAAGCATGTCCGGAGCAGGAGGCAAGTGGATGAAATCCTCCGTCACGGAGGAGGACATCAAAAAGCTGCGGGGAGCCGGATACTTGGATGTGGATATCGCGCACCGGCTCCCCAACGCGGGGCAGATCGTCCCTACCCCGGAATCTCATGAGAGGGTAGTTTTCCTCACCCACTTCGTCCGCGGACTGGGATTTCCCCTCCACCCGTTCGTCCGCGGCCTCATGTTCTACTATGGGCTGGATTTCCATGATCTGGCCCCAAACTTTATCCTCAACATCTCGGCGTTTATCATCGTGTGTGAGGCCTTCCTCCGCATCCGGCCCCACTTCGGCCTGTGGCTGAAGACCTTCAATGTCAAACCGAAGGTAGTAGGCGGGCAGCAAGCGGAATGCGGAGGCGCCATGGTGGGCAAAATGCCCAATGTCACATGGCTCGAGGGCTCCTATGTGGAGACCATAAAGGGGTGGCAATCGGGCGGTTCTACATCACCGAGCCGCGTGACACCAACTGGGTGGCGGCCCCCGAGTTTCGATCTGGAATCCCCATGCGGCTCACCTCCTGGAAAGAGAAGGGCATGTCCTGGGGTAACCCGATAGAGCTGACCGGACTCCAGACCTAAATCAAGAACATGATGAACAAGAAAATCAGGCTCGTCAACGTGGTCCAGGTCATACTCTTCCGCCGGATCCTCCCATGTCAACAACAGGCATTCAATTTGTGGGAGTTCAACCCGGCCAAGCACCAGACTCTGCGCGAGCTTTTTGACACGACGCTAAAGGACGTCTGGAAGGTGTTGTTCAAGGGTGCCGAGGTGCCTCCTTTCCTTACCGAAGACCGCGGACTCAACGCACAGCGCCATGCCAGTCCGGTAAGTTCTTTATACCTTATAGGGTATTTATTTTCCCCAGTTTAATCATGTGCGGGATCTAAGCTCCCATGCCTTTAACTGGACTGGGTGGAGACGGCGGAGCAGATTGGTATCCAGCCCCCGCTCAAGATCTAGCAGATGCTCTCCTAACGGAGATGCTGGCTCCGGCACCTTACGAGGTGCCAGAGAAGAAGACCAAGGAGACCACGGGGACCCGCAAGGGTCTCCGGCGCGCGGTCGTGTCAGACTCATCGTCTGAACACTCCGAGGCGCACTCCTCCCACGAAAACGAGGAGGAGGAGGAAGAAAGTTCTCCCCCCCCCATCCGGGGGAGATAAGAAAAGTAAGGCCGCCCCAACCGGGGTGGCGAAGGATCCAAGAGGGGAAGGACTCTCCCTCCGGACTGTTCCACGACCGCCGATTATAGTGAAGACGAGTGGTTGCCCAAGGACAAGCCCCTGGCAAAGTCGTAAGTATCCGGATACTATAGTAATTCGATATGTTTCTATTGCACTGCTTCACCTTACGCCGAACATGATTATGCAGTCCGTCCCGAGCCCGTATCGACGTATCTTCGTCAGACGGCTCTTTGGACCCGTCGGATATGAGTAGCGGTTCTCTTCCGACCGCCTCCACCCCTCGCCCTACGAACAACATTGAGGTGTTGTCTCAGAAGGCACCGGGCCGAGGGGAGGTAGTCCTGGAGGTGCCTCAAGGCGACCTTCCGGACCCTGGGCGCAAAGGGAGCAAGACTCCCACAGGCTCCAAGTTTGGCCCCCAGCCAAACACTATGCCAAAACCTCCGGTGGTTCCGGACACAACTTGCTGGAAGCGCTTCACGGCGCTTCCATCGACGAAGAGCACCGCACTATCATGAGTGCGATGATCGAGAAGGTTCAGTCCGCCAAAAGCGGACTAACTGAAGCTTGTGCCAGCCTCCTAACAGGCTTTCAGGTATGTAATAAAAATATGGGAAAATATTACTGTATAGACAGTAGCCCCAGATGCTCTGTTTGGCATTCGCGAAGAAAAGCCGAATAGAGGATCAAATAATAATCATAGGAGTCTAATCATAGTATGTCTATGTGAATATGCAGGCTTCACTGCTGGCCACTGCCGCACGTACTGCGGAGGTCGCTGCACTGAAGCAGGACCTTGAGCGGTCCGAGGAAGAGCTTGGCCTTGCCAAGAGGCAACTCGAGGAGAGCAAAGGTAAGCAATACCTTGTCTATATGAAAAGAGATTTGGTTGCAGAATAATAGGATCATCATGAATGTGTCAGGAGCCACGACCGAAGTGGCGACCCTAAAGAAGGCGCTGTCCGAGGCTGAAAACAAAGCGGCCCAGGAGCGCACCGAGCGAGAAAAACAAGAGGCCCGAGTAGGCGAGGTACAGCAAGAGCTCCAGGCTCTCGTCAAGAAGCACGAGGCCCTGGAGCTTGACTCGAAGACGCGAGAGTCCGAGCTTGCAAAGGCGCTCGACAGCGCGAAACATGCCAAGGCCGAAGCCCAAAAGGCCCTCCAGGAAGTTGAGGCGATTAAGAAGATAGCGGCGGGTAAGGCATTCATTATGCAAAGCAAGCACGTGAAAGAAAATTTCTTTTTACTTACCCGAGTTCGGAGCTCTCCAGGAGCGTTCGCAGATCTGCCCCACAGTGTGTCTGATGCTGCGGAGTTCTACCGGGCCGAGGAGGGGGGCTCAACGGAGAAGTTGTTCTGGTCTCAATATACTGGGACCGAACACCCGATGCCCTTGAGCGACCAGCTGAAGCAACTGGTCGAGCTCCACAAGGCGGCCGAACAGGCCATGAAGGGCCTTATAGTCCGGATGTGGCCTGGCGATCCCCTGCCCAACAACTACTTCAGTCTGGTGAGGCGGCTTGTGGATGCCTGCCCCCGGTTTGAAATCATCAAGCGGTCCATCTGCATCGAAGGTGCACGCAGGGCTTTTGCCCATGCGAAGGTGCACTGGGCGAAGATGGACGCCAAGAAGCTGGTGAAGGAGGGGCCGCCGCAGGGCAAGGAGCATCACCACCCCGAAATGTATTATGACGGTGTCCTGAAGGGTACCCGCCTTGTGGCGAAGGAGTGTACCAAAGATGTAATTTTTGAATAAATTTGCTCATGTGATCCCGTAATATGAAAACTAGTTCATTTGCGCTATGCAACGCTTTTTGAATTTAAAATATTACCTTCTGTACGGCCGTTTATCAAATTTGAGAGTTGGCTAGTCGTCGGCTTCTGCCCCCATGCAGCTAGTACTGGGGTGTTTGGGATAAATCTGAGCAGTCCTTTTCCCATTTTTGGGTCCTCTGAGGGAGGTGCTCAGCGCAACGAACCAGGCAATCAGACTATAATGCTTTATCACTCTCACTTAGCCATAGAAGTCTACAATTTTAAATTTTCGCGAAGCCCCTAGTATTCGGAAGGCCGAATTTGGGGCGCTATACACGCCTAAGTCGGACAAGGCCGACTTCTCGCCTGAAGCGGAAAAAGTCTTTAAGGACTTGAGACCTCTCGAACAGCAACCAGCTCTCGCCTCATCATGACAGTCAGTTTTGGCTTTCTCTACTGAGGTGCTCATCCGGAAGAACCGGGACACAATCGCAGTAGTTCTCCCATTGCTACCTTAGCCGATACAACGGAACGTAAGGTACCAAAACATGGGAGCCGGGCAAACCCAAATATTGACCCAAGACATGATTCGGAACTGATGCATATAATGCTATAAGTTCGGGGTGCCGCACTGTCGAAAGTGTTCGGACTTCTCACGCCGTATTCTGGGGTATACGAAAGCCCCTAGCGTACTGGCCGTACCAGGATGTACGGGTGCTGATTGTCGTAAATAAACATATAAGAAATAAGAATAGGTAATGCAATAATATACTAATGCTATGTATTGTTATTTAAAGAATACGCCAAAGCATACTGATGCAAGTAGTGCAATAAGCAAAAAATAGGACTATTTGACATGTCCTGTCCAAGGGCAAGTCATGGACTGGTATTTAAAGTGTATTTCGCTCATATCGAGACCACACGGGATTCCGCTGTCTGACGTAGCTTCCTGCCTCCTTGGTTGTTAGATTATGTGTCCGCAATCATATCACGGAGGGCTTCAGAGAGTAAGGTCCTGAAAGAGAGAAAATGATAAAGGTATTCAGCCCCTCAGGCGGTTGAGCCGCACTGTGGGACGTGCCATGGTCGTGCCCCCGCCTATGCCCATGGTATTTTCAATGCGTAATTATGTATGCACGGCACGGATTTCACCATTTGACTGGGACTAGGGCAGGGGCCGAATTGTTAGGCGAGCTCTGAACATGCCAGGCGATCCTGTTGTAGGTTACTCCGGACTCGCTTGACAGTGTCCGGGGGCTTTATCATCGAATTGGTGGATTGCCTTAAGAGGCTGCTTTGTGCTTCTGCTGCGAGGGCTGCAGTGTGCTCCTCCATGCGGAGCGAGCGCTCTGTGTTTCAATTAACTGTTATGACCCCCCCCCCTAGGTCCTGGCATCTTGAGCTTGAGGTATGCATAGTGCGGTACAGCATTGAATCTTGCAAATGTGGATCGCCCGAGCAGTGCGTGATAGCCGCTGCAGAACGGGACGATATCGAACATTAACTCCTCGCTTTGGAAGTTGTCCGGAGATCCGAAGACCACTTCCAGTGTGATTGAGCCCGTGCAATGGGCCTCTACACCTGGGATGATGCCTTTAAAGGTTGTTTTTGTGGGTTTGATCCTCGAGGGGTCTATACCCATTGAGGGAGTCCTAGATTAGGGGGTGTTCGGATAGCCGAACTATCATCTTTGGCCGGACTCCTAGACTATGAAGATACAAGATTGAAGACTTCGTCCCGTGTCCGGATGGGACTTTCCTTGGCGTGGAAGGCAAGCTTGGCGATACGGATATGTAGATCTCCTACCATTGTAACCGACTCTCTCAGAATCCCTAACCCTATCCGTGTCTATATAAACCGGAGGGTTTTAGTCCGTGAGGACTAACAACAATCATACCATAGGCTAGCTTCTAGGGTTTAGCCTCTCTGATCTCGTGGTAGATCTACTCTTGTACTACCCATATCATCAATATTAATCAAGCAGGAGTAGGGTATTACCTCCATCGAGAGGGCCTGAACCTGGGTAAAAACATCGTGTCCCTTGTCTCCTGTTACCATCCGCCTAGACGCATAGTTCGGGACCCCCTACCCGAGATCCGCCGGTTTTGACACCGACATTGGTGCTTTCATTGAGAGTTCCTCTGTGTCGTCGCCGTCAGGAAGGATGCCTCATGTAACGCCCTCGATGCGGCTATATCTCCCACGTGTCGAAGCACGACTTAGAGGCATAACCGCATTGAAAGCAATGTCGCAAGTGAGGTAATCTTCACACAACCCATGTATTACATAAGGGAAAGAGATACATAGTTGGCTTACAATCGCCACTTCACACAATACATGAGTAAAGCATTACATCATATAGATACAATCAAGGTCCGACTACGGAACCAAAATAAAAGAAGACTACCCCAAATGCTACACAGATCCCCGATCGTCCCAACTGGCTCCACTACCGATCAACTCAAACGAAACAACACAATGAACAAGATCTTCATCGAGCTCCTCCTTGAGCTCGGATGCGCCACCGCACGGTTTCATCGGCACCGCAAACTGGTTTTGAAGTATCTGTGAGTCACGGGACTCAGCAATCTCACACCCGCGAGATCAAGACTATTTAAGCTTAAAGGTAGGACAGGGTAGTGAGGTGGAGCTGCAGCAAGCGACTAGCATATCTGGTGTCTAACATACGCAAATGAGAGCGAGAAGAGAAGGTAAAAGCACGGTCGAACAACTATGATCAAGAAGTGATCCTAGAACAACCTACGTCAAGCATAACTCCAACACCATGTTCACTTCCCGGACTCCGCCGAGAAGAGACCATCACGGTTACACACGCGGTTGGTGTATTTTAATTAAGGTCAACTTCGGGTTTTCTACAACCGGACATTAACAAATTCCCATCTGCCTCATAACCGCGGGCACGGCTTTCAAAGATAATACCTGCAGGGTGTCCCAACTTAGCCCATTATAAGCTCTCACGGTCAACGAAGGATATTCCTTCTACCGAAGACCCGATCAGTCTCAAATCCCGGACTACAAGACATTTCGACAAGACAATAAAACAAGACCAGCAAAGCCGCCCGAATGTGCCGACAAATCCGATAGGAGCTGCACATATCTCGTTCTCGTGGCACACCGGATGAACACTACGACGGCAACCGACGATACCCCAAGTTGCCTCGGGCGGCACCGCAAGTGGTTTAATTTGGACCAGCACTGGAGGAGCACCGCCCGGGGTTAAAATAAAGATGACCCTTGAGTCTGCAGAACCCAAGGGAAAAAAGGCTTAGGTGGCAAATGGTAAAACCAAGGTTGGGCCTTTTTGGAGGAGTCTTATTCAAAGCAAACTGTCAAGGGGTCCCATAAATCACCCAACCGTAAGGAACGCAAAATCCGGGAACATAACACCGTATGACGGAAACTAGGGCGGCAAGAGTGGAACAAAACACAGGCATAAGGCCGAGCCTTCCACCCTTTACCAAGTATATAGATGCATTAATTAAATAAGATATATTGTGATATCCCAACAAGTAAACATGTTCCAACAAGGAACAACATCTCCATGTTCCAACAAGGAACAAACTTCATCTTCACCTGCAACTAACAACGCTATAAGAGGGGCTGAGCAAAGCGGTAACATAGCCAAACAACGGTTTGGTAGGAGAGGATGGTTAGGGGCTTGACATGGCAATATGGGAGGCATGATATAGCAAGTGGTAGGCATCGTAGCATAGGCATAGCAAAAGAGCGAGCAACTAGCAAGCAAAGATAGAAGTGATTTCGAGGGTATGGTCATCTTGCCTGAGATCCCGCAAGGAAGAAGAACGAGTCCATGAAGAAGACAAACGGACGAAGTCGAACAAATCCTCACAACTCCGGAACGAAACCGAAGCTAAGCGAGAAGCAAACCGGAAAGAAGCAAACAACATAGTAAACACACAATCATAAACATGGCATGATGCACAATCAAGTATGATGCATGTCCGGTTTAAATAGCATGGCATGGCAATATGCACAAACAAAACTACAAGCTAAATGGAGCCCAATATGCAACGAGTTGCATATTGACGAAACACCACATCAATTATTTAGTTCTCTCTCGGTTATGAACACAACAATATTAAATGTTGTTAAACATGGCAAGAGGTGAAGCATAACAAAACTATACCATCTAAACAATTTAAATGGGGCCGGATATAACAAACAACAAATCCGGTAAATCAACATATGCATTTAGCAATTTAATGCAACAACAGTTTTAAACATTTAAATGTTGTTATCATGATGCGGATGACATATACAAGTTTTAAGCAATTTTATGAAAATGTTGACATGAGCATGTTATGAAGCATTTGTCGTCGTGGCGGAAACGAAAAAGGGTGCCACGGCAACGACAACGGAAATGGTGCCACGGAAACATTCCGGTTCCGATAGCTCATGGAGATACCGGTGCAAAAGGAAGCGTGGATGTGCAAAACATGCAAAAGATGGTGGGGTGATCCCGGATACCGGGTGTCCCACATGACGGTGGCATGGCAAACGAGGAACGTGCAAAGACAATTTGATCACGGTGCAAAACTCGAGCATCTCATCAACATGCAAGCATTCGGTCCACGGTTGATCATCTCGGGGTTATACCTTTGAAGCGTGCGTTTTCGGAGCGGTTCGAGTCGTCGAGGGAAGTAGTCGTTCACGAGTCGTAGTGGAAGTAGTTGTACTCGTGTCGTAGTGGAAGTAGACGCTCGCGACTGAAGTTGTACACGTTTTCAGAGATGTTCAGGTCGTCGGTAGAGGTACTTGGCGATCCGAAGGGGTACTTGGCGGTCGCCGAGGTACACGGTTCAGACGTCAGCGCCGCCGTAGTTGTACACAATCGTTGTTGGACTTGACGGATCCGAGGGCTCCGGCCGAGGTATTTGGCGAAAACCACGAAGAGGGTACTTGTACTCGCATCATCGTGGAAGTAGTCGTTCGGGCTCCCGTGCGGACTTGGTGGTCTTGGTCTTCGCAGCATAGTTGTACAAAAACAGCATCGGACTTGGACGAATCCAGAGGCGTGCACAGGCAGTGGTGGTCGTCCATGGAGGGGCGCTAGTTTCCGGAGAAGGGCCACGCCACGGGGCTCAGCAAGGAAGGCGGGTTCGCGGGAGGCGCAGGAGGGCGACGAAGCAGCAGAGGCAATCTTGGGGTCGGCCCTGGCGTCAACTTGGCCAGGGAGATGGCGGAGGGGCTTGGAGCCGCGGGGACGGCTTGCGGAAGCTCCGGCGAGGGCACCGGTGGTCACGGACGGGCGAAGCGACGAGGAGGAGGTCGGGAAAGGTCCGGGCGCGGTGTCGGCGAGAGGGTGCAGCAGCTGCTGCTGCTGCCAGCGGCGAGGTCGAGGTGGAGGAGGAGCTGCAGAGGAGCGGTTGGATGCGGCAAGGGGCGCAGGGCGGAGAGGCAGATGCGGGCGAGCGGAGACGGGGCGGCGTCGGGCGCACAGGACGAGGAGAAGGGCGAGGAGGTCCTGGCACGGGACGGCAGGGCGCGTGGAGGCGACGGACGGGCACCAACTCGGGGAGCTCCTGCTCAAACCCGACCGCGGAGGGAGGCACGGGGCTGCAGGCCTCGGGCGGCAAGGAGGCGCCATGGAGGAGAGGAAGGAGGCCGGCTGATGCGGGGCGCCATGGGAGGCTGAGAGGGGTCGGGTGCGAGGCTGATGGAGGAGGGCACGATGGCGGCGAGGAGGCCGACGGGGCTCCGGCCTGGTTCTCTTCCCAGCGAGGGCGGGCGCGGGCCTCGACGGAGGGACGGGCGAGGGAGCGAGGGGGTCGAGGGCTGCTGCTGGGGATCTTCTCCCCCTGGTGCGATGCGTGTTGCGGGGGTGGTGGCGGCGGAAGGGAACGAGGGGATGGAGATGGGAATCAGGCAGGGGAGAGGGTTAGGAGGGTTAGGCGCGGCTGGGCCTTAGAGGCCGGCCCAGATGGATACAAGTGGCGGCTGGGCTGCGGATGAGCCTAGATGGCCTGCTGGGCTTACCTCTCTCTCTCTCTCTCTCTCTCTCTCTCTTAATGAATAAAAAACAGAACAGAGAAAAGAAAGAAAAGAAAGAGAGGTTAGGGGGAAGATTTGCGCATGGGGATAATTTCCCCGGACTCACAAAAATATGCTCGATCCAGGAAAAATAGAAAAAAGGCACGAATGCAAGATTTAAATTCAAACTCATTTGAATTTAATTCAAATGGGTTTGAACTAGGACTTGATAAAAGGAAGGTCCAAAAATGTTCGGATTTTTGGTGGAGCTCCGGAAAATGATGAAAGAAATATGGCAAGGGGTGAAGACCAAACTTGAAGTAGAAAAGGAACGAAATTATTTTGCAAGTGTGTTATGGTTAATTCCAAATAAATGGAATTATTATTATAGCTCCCTAATAATAGTAGGAGACTTTGCATATGTTTTAAAGAGAAATCGCCATGTGAATATCCCTCGATTTAAATAGATCGACGATCTATGCAATTTATTTAGGTGAGTTTTAAAAATTAAATGACATGATGGCATGATGACATGATGCAATGCAAAAATAAAAGAGCAAGCACAAAAGAAACACACGCGTAAACTCGAATAGCTAGAAGTCTTCTCGAGCATCGGTCTCGGGGCGTCACAACACTCCACCACTACGAGAGGATCTCGTCCCGAGATCTAGGATGGCACCGGATAGAAAACGAAAGAGAAAGAGGTAAGACAAAGTTGCTTCTTTGACAAACGAGTGAAACCAATGAACCTCGAGAGGTTGAAAACTTGAAAGAATAACACAATAGAGTTGAACGAAATTGAGAGCATTCCAGTATAAAATAGAAACAAGGAACACCATGTGAACCTTGGGGGTTGCAAAGCTATGAATGACGATTACAATGGACAAGAAGGAATTGGAACCACTCTGGTTGAAACGAGATAAGAATGAATAAGAATGATATAATTTTGGCAGCACTCCGACTGAAAATGGAAGGAATTGAACATGATCTTGACAAGATGAGAGGATACTTGATGAAATCAACAACACACTGCCTCCGAACTATTGAAAGAATCGGCACAAGGGTAAGAAATATTTCAGACAGCTCTCCGGTTGAGGAAGCAGGCAAAACTTGATAAGATGAGAGAACTCGAATGAAAACATGACACTCCGGTTAAATGGATAATGCAAGAAAAAGAACATGATCTTAACAAAACGAGGTGATGGGTGAAGAGAGCAACATCACAATGCCTCCGGAAACAATGCATGATAGTTAGAAAGTTGGAATGAATAGAACGAAGAATGAAACCAACATCTCCCACCATAAATGAATTTGAAAGAGCATCCTTACGAAGTAGGATTGAACGGAGTTGTTTGAAAAACAACAACGGTAAGGATAAGCTTGTAGTGGGCTTATGAAAACATCTCAAAATTATGAGGTGAGCTTCTGCCACCAACGGAAACAATTGATTGGATTGAGAGCAACACGGAGATGAAAACTTCTTTCATTGAGAGGATAGGAGGAAAACTTGGATCATTGATAGGCACCATAATAGCAACATTCCTTAGGGAAGGCTTTAAGTAAAATCTATACCAAGATAACACCAACGAATAAATTGTTGGGTTGAAAAGATCTCGTGAACGAAGAGAAATGATGGATTTAAATATCTCATTCCTGACAACTTGTGAATCAAGAAACACGAAGGGAAATTGCCAAGAGTGACATAACACCATCTCAAGAGATAAGGTAGAAAGAATTGCACTTCGGAATGCAAGAAGAAGAATACTTGAACTCCTCAAAACAGAACATGTGCTGAGCACCATGTTTATTTTAGAGTATAGCTTGGCGGATCTTAACTTCGAGAGAAATCTTGAAGAACAATTGAAGAATGAAAGGAATCCTTGACGAAGCACCATGTAGAGCCTCCATGAAGAACTCCGGTAAACAAAAGGATGATAGAAAGAAAGAGAAGTTGACAACACAAGGTGAAGCCTTGCAGTGACAAGATGAAGCTTTGAAATGATATAACCGAGAAAACTTTGAACTCCGGAAAAGAAAAGATGAAGCATCTCGGACCGAGAATGTGATAAGATGAACAAACTCCGGAAAGAAGAGATGAACAACTTAGAACTGAGAAATTGATACCATTACAAACTCCGGAAGAATGAATCAATCACTTGGATGAAACAAGAACAAGAATTATGTTATGCGTATCCTTCACCAATTTAGATTGATGACAAGCAACGGATTAGGCATACTACTTATTCTTGTTGAAAAAGGATTGAGAGAGATATTGCTCAACTTGGGAAAGTCTTCAACGATCTGCCGGTAGGATTTGGGAAGAACGAATGAATCTATATAATAACGAAGGAAGAGAACTCTTGAACGAACCACCGTAAGAATTGAAAATGAAAGTAGCAAAGGCACAATTCACCGTGAAGAATTAGAAAACGAATAAAGATGCTTGACAAAATTTAGATACATTAGCACGAAGAGATCATGAACTGATTAGAGGATATTTCGACGATGCACCGGTGAGATTTGGAGAACAAGAGCTGAAAGCTGGAATGAATAATTATGACATGATGGGCTTAGAAGAATCAAACTGAAAAGACTCCTGAATTGCTCCAGATGGGTGAAAAGAATTCTCACAATCGAAAACAACTATGAGAGGGCGGCACGAAGCTAGAACCATGAATCTTGAAGAGAATGGAGCAAGATTAAAGAGAAACTCTTCTTCGGTCTTCAAATGTTGAGAATGACGATGAGAAACACCACCATGAATTGTTAAGGCACTCCGGAATGAAAATTAGAAAGGTTGAGCTAACAATGAAAAGAATTTGGAAGATCTTGGATAAAGGCATATGACTGATGAAATTCATTCTTACGTCAAACTTTGAAAGAATTTGAGAATAACTCCAGAAAGAATTAGCAGAGTCAGGTAAGATCCTGGAAAAAGCCCCTCAAAAGAAACACCATTGAACGATTTAAAAGATAGATTGCGCCGGTTGAATTAAATGGCTGAATAAGGCAAGACCTCGAAATAGCTAGAATTGATGCAGAGTGGAAACACGAATCTTCAGAGATATCTTCAACACTCCGGAACAAATGAATAGAGAGAGGTGAATGATTAATTGGTGCATCGGAATGGGAAAGCATTGTGAAAAGAGGAAAAGGGATAAGATCAACACCGAAATCTTGAACTAAATCCACCGGAGAAGAAAATTAGAATGGAACAATGATAAGGTTGAAGCTTCCTTAGCGTCTTCATGAGAAATCACCGGATAAGAGCATTGAGGAAAAGAATGAAGAGACTTCACATCCATACGATGGATATTTGATTAAGAAATCTGAGTCCTTGAAGAAAAAGGGTGGGAGGGTGGGAAAACAAAGGCAACTTAGGTCGGATGAAATGAACACCGTTGAGAAAAAGCTTAGAATTGATCTTGCGAATTTTGGAATGATCGGATTTAATTGGAGAGAAGCAATCGGTTGGAAAAGAATTGACATGACAAGCTCAGTGATCAAGAAGGATTAGTATCCACATAGAAATATGAGAACACCGTTTAGAATAAGGTATGGAATCAACACTTGGCATTGAAGCAACTTGAATACCACAACTTAAAACAAAACAAAGGAGTGGCTTGCAGAATAAGCCGGAAACAAACATATGATAGATCCCATATCGTATCATGTGTCTGTTGGAAAGATATCCTATGAGATACTTGAATTCCCACTTATAAACTCCCGAAACTTTCTGGTTATGCAATCAGGTGTTGGGGATAGAGGGACACAAAATATATCACCCAAACTAACAATACCTAGATCCAAATTGTATCCATCCTTCAACACATAACCAAGAAACCTTCGAAATCGTGGTACCTCGACCTTCAAAAGCATCCGTTATACGAGTCATGGCAATACTCGAGCTCGCCCAAAGATTAGCTTATCGGGTTATCTCACCAACAACTGCATAAAAGAGACTTTCGATGTCGGCAAAGCTCAGTATTCCATAATCTGCAACGATAAAATTGTGACGACAACACCTCGGAGCTCAACTCCCGGGACACCGCCACAACCCCTAAATGTCGAGGCACCAAGAACAATGTTCTCGCCACAAAACCATCGGAACGATTCCAAGATACCCGCGTGATCCTAAAAAAATTTAGTGAAATTTGAGGAGAGGAAAGACAAGACATCTACGTCGGGAGACCTCACCAGAGCGATTTAAGGACCGAGGAGTAAAAAGAATCCTACTCCGATATATATAATCCTAAGACTCAAAACATTTTTGTTCTAGACTCAACAACGCCAAAGAAACAATCAGCTAGGGCTCCTAAGTCGGGATGGCTCGATTACCAACTTGTAACGCCTCGATGCGGCTATATCTCCCACGTGTCGAAGCACGACTTAGAGGCATAACCGCATTGAAAGCAATGTCGCAAGTGAGGTAATCTTCACACAACCCATGTATTACATAAGGAAAGAGATACATAGTTGGCTTACAATCGCCACTTCACGCAATACATGAGTAAAGCATTACATCATACAGATACAATCAAGGTCCGACTACGGAACCAAAATAAAAGAAGACTACCCCAAATGCTACATAGATCCCCGATCGTCCCAACTGGCTCCACTATCGATCAACTCAAACGAAACAACACAATGAACAAGATCTTCATCGAGCTCCTCCTTGAGCTCGGATGCGCCACCTGCACGGTTTCATCGGCACCGCAAACTGGTTTTGAAGTATCTGTGAGTCACGGGACTCAGCAATCTCACACCGCGAGATCAAGACTATTTAAGCTTAAAGGTAGGACAGGGTAGTGAGGTGGAGCTGCAGCAGCGTTTACTAGCATATCTGGTGTCTAACATACGCAAATGAGAGCGAGAAGAGAAGGCAAAAGCACGGTCGAACAACTATGATCAAGAAGTGATCCTAGAACAACCCACGCCAAGCATAACTCCAACACGTGTTCACTTCCCGGACTCCGAGAAGAGACCATCACGATTACACACGCGTTGGTTTATTTTAATTAAGGTCAACTTCGGGTTTTCTACAACCGACATTAACAAATTCCCATCTGCCTCATAACCGGGGGCACGGCTTTCGAAAGATAATACCCTGCAGGGGTGTCCCAACTTAGCCCATTATAAGCTCTCACGGTCAACGAAGGATATTCCTTCTACCGGGAAGACCCGATCAGTCTAGGAATCCCGGACTACAAGACATTTCGACAGCAATAAAACAAGACCAGCAAAGCCGCCCGAATGTGCCGACAAATCCTGATAGGAGCTGCACATATCTCGTTCTCAGGGCACACCGGATGAACACTATGTACGGCAACCGACGATACCCCAAGTTGCCTCGGGGCGGCACCGCAAGTGGCTCTAATTTGGACCAGCACTCGGAGGAGCACTGGCCCGGGGGTTAAAATAAAGATGACCCTTGAGTCTGCAGAACCCAAGGGAAAAAGGCTTAGGTGGCAAATGGTAAAACCAAGGTTGGGCCTTCTTTGGAGGAGTCTTATTCAAAGCGAACTGTCAAGGGGGTCCCATAAATCACCCAATCCGTAAGGAACGCAAAATCCGGGAACATAACACCGTATGACGGAAACTAGGGCGGCAAGAGGAACAAAACACTGCATAAGGCCGAGCCTTCCACCCTTTACCAAGTATATAGATGCATTAATTAAATAAGATATATTGTGATATCCCAACAAGTAAACATGTTCCAACAAGGAACAACATCTCCATGTTCCAACAAGGAACAAACTTCATCTTCACCGCAACTAACAACGCTATAAGAGGGCTGAGCAAAGCGGTAACATAGCCAAACAACGGTTTGCTAGGAGAGGATGGTTAGGGCTTGACATGGCAATATGGGAGGCATGATATAGCAAGTGGTAGGCATCGTAGCATAGGCATAGCAAAAGAGCGAGCAACTAGCAAGCAAAGATAGAAGTGATTTCGAGGGTATGGTCATCTTGCCTGAGATCCCGCAAGGAAGAAGAACGAGTCCATGAAGAAGACAAACGGACGAAGTCGAACAAATCCTCACAACTCCGAACGAAACGAAGCTAAGCGAGAAGCAAACCGAAAGAAGCAAACAACATAGTAAACACACAATCATAAACATGGCATGATGCACAATCAAGTATGATGCATGTCCGGTTTAAATAGCATGGCGTGGCAATATGCACAAACAAAACTACAAGCTAAATGGAGCCCAATATGCAACGAGTTGCATATTGACGAAACACCACATCAATTATTTAGTTCTCTCTCGGTTATGAGCACAACAATATTAAATGTTGTTAAACATGGCAAGAGGTGAAGCATAACAAAACTATACCATCTAAACAATTTAAATGGGGCCGGATATAACAAACAACAAATCCGGTAAATCCCCATATGCATTTAGCAATTTAATGCAACAACAATTTTAAACATTTAAATGTTGTTATCATGATGCGGATGACATATACAAGTTTTAAGCAATTTTATGAAAATGTTGACATGAGCATGTTATGAAGCATTTGTCGTCGTGGCGGAACGAAAAGGGTGCCACGGCAAGCGATTAACGGAAATGGTGCCACGGCAACATTCCGGTTCCGATAGCTCATGGAGATACCGGTGCAAAAGGAAGCGTGGATGTGCAGAACATGCAAAAGATGGTGGGGTGATCCCGGATACTGGGTGTCCCACATGACGGTGGCATGGCAAACGAGGAACGTGCAAAGACAATTTGATCACGGTGCAAAACTCGAGCATCTCATCAACATGCAAGCATTCGGTCCACGGTTGATCATCTCGGGGTTATACCTTTGAAGCGTGCATTTTCGGAGTGGTTCGAGTCGTCGAGGGAAGTAGTCATTCACGGGTCGTAGTGGAAGTAGTTGTACTCGTGTCGTAGTGGAAGTAGACGCCCCGCGATCGGAAGTTGTACACGCAGAGATGTTCAGGTCGCCGGTAGAGGTACTTGGTGATCCGGGGTACTTGGCGGTCGCCGAGGTACACGGTTCGAGACGTCAAGGCCGCCGTAGTTGTACACATCGTTAGGGACTTGACGGATCCGAGGGCTCCGGGCGCCTAGGTACTTGGCTAAAACCACGAAGAGGGTACTTGTACTCGCATCATCGTGGAAGTAGTCGCTCGGGCTCCCTGCGGACTTGGTGGTCTTGGTCTTCGCAGCGTAGTTGTACAAAAACAGCATCGGACTTGGACGAATCCATAGGCGTGCATGTGCAGTGGTGGTCGCCCATGGAGGGGCGCTTAGTTTCGGAGAAGGCCACGCCACGGGCTCAGCAAGGAAGGCGGGTTCAGGGAGGCGCAGGAGGGCGACGAAGCAGCAGAGGCAATCTTGGGGTCAGCCCTAGCGTCAACTTGGCCAGGGAGATGGCGGAGGGGCTTGGAGCCGCGGGGACGGCTTGCGGAAGCTCCGGCGAGGGCACCGGTGGTCACAGACGGGGGCGACGAGGAGGAGGTCGGGAAGGTCCGGCGCCAAGGCGGGAGAGGGTGCAGCTGCTGCAAGGAGGTCGAGGCGGAGGAGGAGCTGCAGAGGAGCGGCTGGAGGCGGAGAGGCAGATGCGGGCGAGCGGAGACGGGCGGCCGGGCGATGGTGGCGCAGGAGAAGGGCGAGGAGGTCCTGCACGGGACGGCAGGCGCGTGGAGGCGACGGACGGGCACCAACTCGGGGAGCTCCTGCTCAAACCCGACCGCGGAGGGAGGCACGGGGCTGCAGGCCTCGGGCGGCAAGGAGGCGCCATGGAGGAGAGGAAGGAGGCCGGCTGATGCGGGGCGCCATGGGAGGCTGAGAGGGGTCGGGTGCGAGGCTGATGGAGGAGGGCACGACGGCGGCGAGGAGGCCGACGGGGCTCCGGCCTGGTTCTCTTCTGGCGAGGGCGGAGCTGGCCTCGTGATCGGAGGGACGGGCGAGGGAGCGAGGGGGTCGAGGGCTGCTGGGGATCTTCTCCCCGGTGCGATGCGTGTTATGGGGTGGTGGCGGCGGAAGGGAACGAGGGGATGGAGATGGGAATCGGGCAGGGGAGAGGGTTAGGAGGGTTAGGCGTGGCTGGGCCTTAGAGGCCGACCCAGATGGATACAAGTGGCGGCTGGGCTGCGGATGAGCCTAGATGGCCTGCTAGGCTTACCTCTCTCTCTCTCTCTCTTAATGAATAAAAAACAGAACAGAGAAAAGAAAGAAAAGAAAGAGAGGTTAGGGGAAGATTTAAGATGGGGATAATTTTCCTGACTCACAAAAATATGCTCGATCCAGAAAAATAGAAAAAGGCACGAATGTAAGATTTAAATTCAAACTCATTTGAATTTAATTCAAATGGGTTTGAACTAGGACTTGATAAAGGAAGGTCCAAAATGTTCGGATTTTGGTGGAGCTCCGGAAAATGATGAAAGAAATATGGCAAGGGTGAAGACCAAACTTGAAGTAGAAAAGGAACTAAATTATTTTGCAAGTGTGTTATGGTTAATTCCAAATAAATGGAATTATTATTATAGCTCCCTAATAATAGTAGGAGACTTTGAATATGTTTTAAAGAGAAATCACCATGTGAATATCCCTCGATTTAAATAGATCAACGATCTATGCAATTTATTTAGGTGAGTTTTAAAAATTAAATGACATGATGGCATGATGACATGATGCAATGCAAAAATAAAAGAGCAAGCACAAAAGAAACACACGGCGAAACTCGGAATAGCTAGAAGTCTTCTCGAGCATCGGTCTCGGGGCGTCACACCTCATCCCGTCTTTAAAGACGATACTATCGCCAAAGGAGCCTTGGCCACTGGTCAGACTCTTCGACTAGGTGGTTTTCTTATGACCGCCAGTTCGGCCACCGCGCCGACAATGACTTCTCGAGTCATCGAAACCAACCTTCACGTTAACTCGGAACTTGCCGAGCAGTTAGATCCGATCGAGCTCTCCTCCGTAAACGAGCTCTTGGATCGCATCGCCGCCCTGGGAGTCGCCACAGACTACGACCAGATCGGGCCTAAAACCGATCTGAGAGAGATCAACTCTCCCCAGGCTACCCATCATGTTGCTGTGATAGAGGAGCAATACAGCGATTCTTCTTCTATCTTAAGGACTAGCTACGTCCGGATTCCCGATCCCTCCATGCCGGATTCCCGCAGAGGGACGGATGTCGATCAAGCCACGAACTTAAAGTCGCAGCGGGTTGGATTCATTGGATAGCATTCAAAATCCAAACTTCCAAGTTCGAAACTTCTCGCCCCGAGTCTTAATTTGACGGGTTCCGAACTAGTTCCACCTACCACCCAAACATTAGCGATCTATCCCGAATTCGCGCAAGAGCCCGCTGAAACAAGACATCATTATCGGGCGATTCCTCCGGTTATGGACAGGATAAAGGACTGCCGAGAGGAGGACGAATCTCACTTTTTTGCAATAATTGCACAGACAAGGGAATCTTAAACGCCATAAGTCACATGAAATTACACGCTTTGCTGACTTGGTGACCATAGTACAAAAGTCTTGTGCGATGGAGAGTGCTTGAAAACCGAAAGTAAATTTTGGGATAATCCGCCCCGAATACATCCCTAGTCCAAAATAAAAGGGTGCATCATCACCAAGCACCGGGTTAAACATCAAAAACAAAAACCCCTAAAGGGTACGGAACCGCATCGAGGGTTGGCTAAACGGACCTTGCAAAATTCATAGCACGAGGGCGCCACTCCAACTCATAGCCTTCGAGCATGTTGGATACTACGGCAGGTGGCCAAAAGTGGCGAAGAGCTTCTAGCCTCGTAATCCCAGCCCAAGAACACCAAGACGGTATTAACAGTCTTCGAGACTTTCGTGATCAAATAATATGCGAAACGAACACTGCAACCTTGTCAAGTCTACCAAGTAGCAACAATAAATCCATGGAGGACACGGCTATTACCTTTAATGCCAGTGACGAACCCAAATTCCGAACAGCCCGAGCAACAGCCGCATTGGTTCTCAGTCCAATAGTGGATGGCTTTCGCCTTACTAAAGTACTCATGGATGGCGGCAGCGGACTAAACCTCATCTACGAGGAAACCCTCCGAAAAATGGAAATAGATTGGAACCGCATTGAGCGAAGCAGCACAACCTTTAGAGGAATAATCCCTAGCCGGGAAGCATGCTGCACGGGAAAAATCACACTAGACGTAGTGTTCGGCTCGCCGGACAATTACAGGTCCGAGGAGGTCACATTTCAAGTGGCCCCGTTCAGCAGCGGATATCACGCTTTATTAGGGCGAGAGGCATTCACAATTTTTCAAGCTATACCCCATTATGGGTACATGAAGCTTAAAATGCCCGGACCTAACGGAATCATCACTCTCGCTAGTGATCTGAACATAGCACTCCGTGCCGAAAACAAGACGGCCGCACTAGCCCTCGAGGCACTATCCGAAGCCCTAGCGGCCGAGGAACTCACTGCGATGCGCTCCACGGTGAACAGGGACGATGTGATACTTGATAAAAGATCCAAGTCCACCTCTTTTAAACCAGCGGATGAAATAGTCAAATTCCAAGTCCACCCAACGGACCCTGCAAAGACGGCCTCCATTGGGGCACAATTAAACCCTGATGTAGACGACGCACTACGAGAATTTCTACGAGAAACCAGGACATTTTGGCTGGCACCCTTGAGACATGCCAGAATCCCACGCCGGTGGCCGAGCACAGCCTAAATATCCTAAAAGGTTCAAGCTATCAAACAGTCTCTTGGCACTTTTCGAACCCAAGAGACAGGCCATGGAGAGGAGCTAGCCAAACTTGGAAGCCGGATTCATCGAGATATAAAACATCCAGATGGCTAGCAAATCTGGTGATGGTACCAAAGAAGGATAAATCTGGCGCCTATGTGTTGATTTTAAAGACCTTAATAAGGCTTGCCCAAAGGATCCCTTCCTCCCTCGCATTGATCAAATTATCGACGCTACATCAGGACACCGACCATTGTGCTTCCTCGACGCGTACTCGGCTACCACCAAATCAAGATGGCGGAGCAGCACCAAGCAGCAACAGCATTCATCACTCCATACGGCCCATTCTCGCTTCAACACAATTCCCTTCGGGCTCAAAAACGCCGCGCAACATATCAGCGCATGATTCGTATATGTCCGCAAACCAGATCGGCAAAACAAAGGAAGCATATGTAGATGACGTGGTCGCCAAATCCAAGCATGTCGAAACTCTAGTAGACGACTTGAGGCTCACATTCGACAATCTCCAAAATATGACATTAAGCTCAATCCGAAAATGCGTCTTGGCGCTCCAGCGGAAAGCTCCTGGGCTTCATTGTGTCCGGTAGAGGAATTGAACCAAACCCAGCCAAGATCCGAGCTCACACAATTGGATATTCCAAAAGACCTCAAACAAATACAAAAATTGATCGATGCGAGCGGCTTTAAGCCGCTTTATTTCCCGCTTGGGAGAAAAGGCGTTACCTTTACCGCCTCCTCCGGCAATCAACACTTCGAGTGGGCCGGATGCGCCACGGCCGGACTCAAGAAATCAAAGCCATATTGGCAACAAATCTGGTCTGGCCGCGCCCAACATGGGCGAACCAATGCTATTATATATCGCCGCAACACATCAAGTTGTCGGTAGCGGTGCTCGTCGTCGAACGAGAAACGGACGGACACCGTTCCCTCTTCAAAACCGGTTTACTATGTGTCCCTTGTCCTAACTCGATGCAAGTCCCGTACCCACATTATCAAAAGATAGCATACGCGGTGTTCATGGCATCCCGGAAGCTGCGACACTACTTTCAAGAGTGTTCGATAACGGTAGCCTTCGAAGTACCTCTTAACGACATTATAAACAACCGCGACGCGACGGGCCGGATTGCTAAATGGGCCATAGAGCTCCTTCCATTCGACATAACCTATAAGCCACGACGAGCTATTAAGTCGCAGGTTTTGGCCGACTTCGTGGCCGAATGGACCGAAGCCGAACTCCCTAAAGAGTACGGCGCATACTCCAATTGGATCATGCACTTTGACGGCTCCAAAATGTTGGCGGCACTGGGGCTGGCGTCGTCCTGACGTCCCCAACCGGGGACACAGTCCAATACGTCCTTCAGATAATGTATACGGACTCCAACAACGCAGCCGAATACGAGGCCCTTCTGCACGGCCTCCGGATGGCAGTCTCCATGGGCATTAAACGCCTAGAGGTGCGCGGGGATTCGAACCTCGCGATATCTCAAATAAACGGAGACTTTGATGCCAAAGATCCAAAAATGGCAGCGTACCACAATTCGGTCCTAAAAATGTCAGCACGGTTCGAAGGGCTCGAATTTCATCATATAGCCCGGGATAACAACCAGGCGGCGGACGTATTGGCACGCATCGGCGCAAAACGCGATGCCGTCCCGCCCAACATCTTCCTGGAATGGCTGTTCAAGCCATCTGTACTATGGGAAGGGGAGTCCGAAAATAACAATCCGGACCCAACCGCATTGCCTGACACCGAACACTCTGACACAATCAGAGGCTTTGCCACCGAGATAACACCCTCCGCCCATGAAATAATGGCGGTTATCGCCCCGTGGACGGAACCATTCCTAGCCTACCTAACTAGACAGGAACTCCCCGAAGACCAAAATGAGGCTCGCTGCATAGTACGGCGATCCAAAGCCTATAAAGTCCATGAGGGAGAGCTCTATAAGAAAAGCACAACAGAGTCCTTCAAAGGTGTATCTCCAAGAGGAAGGGCGAAACCTCTGGCTGAAATTCATGCCGGACTGGTGGGCACCACGCCGCAGCCCGGTCCCTTGTAGGCAAGGCCTTCAGACAGGATTTTATTGGTGACAGCCCGGTAGATGCGCAGGATTTAGTCCAACGATCGTCGGTTGCCAGCTTTTGCTAACCAAAGCCACATGCCACCCACCGCCTCAAAACTATACCCATCACCGGCCGTCATGGTCCGGGGCTTGACATGGTTGGACCCCTTAAGGGAGGAACCCACAAGCAAAAATACCTATTGGTCATGGTGGACAAATTCACCAAATGGATAGATGCCAAGCTCGTTAAAACGGCGAATCCGGGCCGGTGATAGACTTCATATCGGGGTAGTGCACCGTTACGGCGCCCCCACAAGATCATCATCGATAACGGCACCAACTTCATGGCCGATGAGGTCAAATCATGGTGCAAAAACATGGGCATCAAGCTCGACACGCCTCGATCTATTACCCTCAAACCAACGACCAAGTCGAGCGAGCAAACGGTCTAATCATGAGTGGCATTAAACCCGGACTAGTGCGGTCCTCAAGGAATCTAACACGACCGGGTTGAGGAGCTCGACCAGACTCTGGGGCTGCGGACCACGCCGAATCGACTACAGATTCACACCATTTTTATGGTGTACGGCGCAGAGGCAGTCTTGCCCTGCGACATAATTCATGACTCACCTCGCGTGCGCATGTATGAAGAAAGAGAAGCCGAGCTCGATCGGCAGGACAGTTTGGACGCATTGGAGGAGGAGCGCGACGTGGCAAAAGCTCGCTTCGCATTTTATCAACAGCAAGCTCAAGATATCAAAGCAGGAAGCACGGGCCAAAGCTTACAACGTTGGCGAACTAGTTCTCGCTGCGGACAAGAAAAAGGACAAACTCAAGCCCAAATGGGAAGGTCCTTCATCATCGACCAGGTCCCGACCGGAAGCATACCGTCTGTAAACGCGATCGGATAACCGACTCGAGCCAAACCCATGGAACACAGCCCGTCTACGAAGATTCTACGCCTAAGCGCCGAACTCCGAGTTCGTCTCCTTCCTCCGTCCACATTTTCTATTTTTTGTTGTCTTTTATTTCTCTCCTTCCCCCTCCTTCTTCTTGAAGCCTTTAGAGGCTCGTTTGCGCTTTGTTTCGCACATACTTGACGCGCTGTCCGCGCTCATTATACCTGGGGGCTTCTTTAACAGAAGCTTATTTATACGAGTTTTATGCCCAACACATGTGTCAAACTTCCGCATGTACCTTTTACTCACCATTATATGCATCGATATGACTTAAGTTTTGGCCGAGCTGGGTTGGCTGGCTCCTGTGCTTACCCCTCACGCTCCCGATTGTTCGGCTAGGTGGTAAAGGAGCACCTCTGCGATTATTACTGCCGGGTCAGCGGATGTTTACCTCGGTCGGGTGAAGCCAAAGCTAGCGTTTTAAGGGAATATTCAGTCGGTGAACTGAAAGATGATTTTAACTATTTATCCATCTGCCCCAGATGATTTTCTTCTTTTTAGCAGTTTGGACATGCACTTTAGGGCATGCCTCCCGTGGAAAGGAACCCTTAACGGAACTATTCTCCCTGGAAGATGTTTCTTACTATCCATGTAATATAACATAACTAGTTGGGCACTTGTCTGATACAGCAATAATGACCCCTATGCCTTGTCTCCATGCATGCCCCGGTTCTTACATAACCGCGAGGGTATTCGGACACACTCGGACTATTGGGTCCCGAGGTCGGCTTAAAAGGTCCGCTATGACAAACGATCTACAATCCGCTAGAAGACATTTTTCATGTCATATTCAATTACATAGTCAACTCGACTAATTGTATTCCTCCTCAATGCCATCTAATAGGCTATCTAATTTACAATCTTGTTGGGAATACTTGGCGGCCAATTCTACTTGGCCGTACACTAATTGCTTACAGGATCTCCTTCCCATCGGGCCCCATAGGTCCGACCTCGCCATGTGGTTTGGGTCACCTTGTACCGCTGTCTTTACCATGGCCCAGCCTCCTGGCGCTTTGACGGCAGCCGATATCTTCCATAGTCGGAAGCGCCGCCGTGCTCCTTGGAGCCACTCGCCAGCTCCCCAATGCCTTGAGGCAGGGAGATAGATGGCCACAAGGCACGACGACGCTTTTCATCACCGCCGAACTCGTTGTGTAGCCGACGCAGTTCGGGAAGAAGATCACCAAGAATTGGGCATCTCCTCCTCGGGACGACACGTGAGCAAACCTACATACATGTTTATGTTAGTCGCCTTCCTCGCTGAAATCTTTCAAAGTTCGCTCAAGCACTTATCGAAAATGCCGCGACGGCCGCCGATTCTCCTTACGGAGTCGATAACTGGGCACGGACATCCTTTAGTTCCTCACCCAGTTGGGTGTTGGCATCTTGGAGGTTATTTTTCTCCCCGCCGCACCCTCGTAAGCACGCTCTCGCCGGCCTTTAGCTGGCGCAGGAGCTGTTGCTTGTCCGGATCCATCCCGGCGCTATCTGCAATGTTAATGTCAGATTTATGCACACGCCGCACTTTGCGAAACTACCTCTACTTTGAAGGGAATATTTTACCAGAGGGAGTCTTTATGGCTTCCCAGGTCGCGGCCAGTGCAACCTCAAGTTGGGCCTTGCACCCTTCAAGCTCCTGGGACAAACGGATATTCTTTTCGGTAAGAACCTGCATTCCAAATGATCCTTAAATCAGTTATCCTAACTATTTTAAGTCTCGGGGCTCTTGCCATATATAATCATCAAAATTCCTTACCGTATGTCTTTCACATCTTTGCGCCCGTGGCTCGCTAGGCCATCTTGAGCGGCACGGAGGTGCGCTTCTCCCGAACTAAAGGCGCCCAACGCCTCTTGGGAGAAACATCGCCACGTAGAATAGTCCGCGGCACCTATGATTCATGGCGCTCTCCACCTCCGACTTGGTGGCGGACAGTCTGTCGCATCCTCCCTTGGAGGAACATCCGACGATGCCTCGTGTTTGTACCCCTTCCGGACTTGGCTTTTGATCCTGGTTGGCGGAGGTCCGACATAACTTCTCCGGACTCAGTCCGGCGGAGCTTTTTCCTGAAAAAACCACGAGCGTCGGTGTGCCTCCCAGAACCTCTCCTTAAAACACGATGGCACATCATACCGCTATGGCGACGCCTCGAGTCGCACCACACTTCTTTTTCCTTTCGCTGACCGAGCTGCCCTTGTTGGGACGGCGCGGCAGCTTGGCTTCCCGCTCAAGGCACCCCGCGAAACACCATCAAATACGTGGTGATTAGAAGTAAAGCACGGTGGGTCATGGTATCCGGACTTTGGTCACGGTTATTCGGGAGGCCGGAAATAATCCGGTAGTCGGTCGTAATGGCAACCAAAGCATTGTCGATGCTAAGTTGGTGGAACACCCGTCGATCAGCTCCACCTTTATATCCGGTCCTCTTCGGAGGCGGATCGAGGGACCGCTCCGGATCCTCGGGTTGTGGGGCGGGCTGTGTATCTTTTCCACGGCCCGACGCAGTTCCTGCGAGAAACCATGAAATGAGATATTTAACCACGAAACATGGATCGGACAGGCCACAAAGATATTTGCTTACCCAACTTCGAGGATTATTCAAGAAAACCCGCCGATGGACTGACGCGAGAAAATCCTCCTCTTCCCTTTGTACATGGCGGACAAGGTCTTCACCAGTTCGGTGATCGATCCCGCCCTTTGCGGCCATGGCGGTGGCATCGTCCTCCCTTTGAAGTCCCACATGGGTGGCCCCTATATTGGAGCGGCTGCACTCCCCTCATAATGCAGATTGCCATGACTCCAATCATGGTCAATCCGCATGAGCCGATAATCTTATTCGCTCACCAAGTAAAGGACGCCCTGGTCATTTTCCCTCTGGGGGCTCATGGCGCCCGGCTTAGGCGCTTCTTCAGAGGAGCATTGCTAGATTCGGAAGGCCGATCCGAACAGATCCGCAGCGGGACGCCCTCCATATAAAACCATTCAAGGCCAGTCTTGGACGCCTTCTTCGGGTTCCAGATAGATATCCGGTCCCGCGATGCGCCATAGTTCGGCTCCGCCCACTTGATATATTGACCCCTCATGAGAACGGGGTACTAGGCAGAATAATCTCTTCCACAACACAAAATGAGCCTCGATGCCCAAGAACAGTTCACAAAGGGCCACGAAGCCCGCGATGTGCAAAATGGAGGCAGGCGTAAGGTGGTGCAACTGGAGGCCGTAGAACTCCAAGAGCCCCTGGATAAACGGATGAATTGGAAATCCGAGTCCTCTTACTAGATAAGAGTCAAAACATACCCGCTCTCCTTTAGAGGGATCGGGGACACTCTCCGCTTGCTTTCCGCCCTTGTAGGTGGCAAGTCCGGCTCGAACCGGAACCATGAAGGCCGGGGAAGAAATCCCTTGGTTTGGAGTATAACTAGCTCGCTATGCGGATTGAGCATCTCTCCCAATTTCTGTGCTGAGGGCTGGGAGCGCGAGAGGAGGAGCCGCCGACCGCCCATGATGGAATGGGTTTTGTCGAGGCGCCCGATGAAAGCTCATGCGGAGGGGGATGGTGTGACTCAGATCTAGATCCTCGCCCCTTTATAGGCGGCTCATTTGCGCAGCTAGGGGGTAAGTGTAAAAACACCGGCTTTTCGCATTCATTCAAACACGTGGAAGATGGCCATTATTGGGCGAGAAGCCAAGGAGCGCAGCATTTATCGGGCGGACACTATTCGACAAGTATATGGAATTTGGAGAAGAACCCGCCTCGCAATGCCGAAGACAATCAACGCGCCGGACTCATCGCCATTGAAGCCTGGTTTGGGGGCTACTGAGGGAGTCCTGGATTAGGGGGTGTCCGGATAGCCGAACTATCATCTTTGGCCGGACTCCTAGACTATGAAGATACAAGATTGAAGACTTCGTCCCGTGTCCGGATGGGACTTTCCTTGGCGTGGAAGGCAAGCTTGGCGATACGGATATGTAGATCTCCTACCATTGTAACCGACTCAGGTAACCCTAACCCTATCCGTGTCTATATAAACCGGAGGGTTTTAGTCCGAGGGGCTAACAACAATCATACCATAGGCTAGCTTCTAGGTTTAGCCTCTCGATCTCGTGGTAGATCTACTCTTGTACTACCCATATCATCAATATTAATCAAGCAGGAGTAGGGTATTACCTCCATCGAGAGGGCCCGAACCCGGGTAAAACATCGTGTCCCTTGTCTCCTGTTACCATCCGCCTAGACGCACAGTTCGGGACCCCTACCGAGATCCGCCGGTTTTGACACCGACACCCATTTTGCGCGACCGTATCCCGATAGAGCAGGTTCAGTTGCTGCCGCCGTCCATAAGGACTCGAGTGAGGTGAAACCACAATGATGGGGTCTAAGACCACGCGCAGATCCGCCGTGACGGATACTAGTGGGGTGGTCCCTGCAATCGAAGGTGATCGGGCAAGAGGACCACGGGTTGAACTTTGGGGCAACAGGCTCCATTGCATAGACGTCCCTTAGAGCATGCTTCCGTTCCCTCTTGGGGATGTGGGTTGCGTATATCATGTTCACCGTCCTCACTTGTGGGGGGATCCTCTTCTATCCTCCCGTGTTCGGCGGCCGGGGCTCCTCCTCGTCATCGCTATGCAGCCCCTTGTCCTTGTTTTCGGCGCTCAACTTGCCGGCCTGCTTGAACACCCAGCATTCTCTGTTGGTGTGATTGGCTGGCTTATCGGGGGTGCCGTGAATTTGACACGAGCGATCGAGTATGCAGTCCAAACCGGACGGGCCTGCAGTACTTCTTTTGAATGGCTTTTTCCACGACCGGATCTAGGGCTCTGAATCCGCATTGACCGCCAGATCTTCAGTGTTATCGCCGTTGTTGCGCGCTTGTGTCTATTACGACGTGGTCTGCCGTTAGCATCTTTAGTATCTGAAGTGCCCGGATTTCTTGATGTACTGTTGCTGCAAGCCAGCCATCTATCCTCGCCCGCGCAAAAGCGGGTCATGAGTGTTGTGAGGGTTGCCATAGATTTCGGCTTCTCCTGGCCGAGGTGCCGGGCAAGCCACTCGTCACGGATGTTATGCTTAAATGCCGCTAAGGCCTCAGCATTCGGACAGTCGACAATTTGGTTCTTCTTTGTTAGGAACCGCATCCAGAATTGCCTGGCCGATTCCCCCGACTGTTGGGTCATGTGGCTCAAGTCGTCAGCATCCGGTGGTCACACATAAGTGCCCTGGAAGTTGTCAAGGAATGCATCTTACAAATCCTCCCAACTGCCGACGGAGTCTGTTGGCAAGCTATTCAGCCAATCCCGAGCTTGTCCTTTGAGTTTTAGTGGGAGGTACTTGATGGCATGTAGATCATCACCGCGAGCCATGTGGATATGGAGGAGGAAATCCTCAATCCATACTACGGGATCTGTTGTACCATCGTATGATTCGATATTTATGGGTTTAAAACCCTTCGGGAATTCATGATCCATAACTTCATCAGTGAAGCATAGGGGTGTGCGGCGCCTCTGTGCCGGGCTATGTCACGACGCAGTTCATTTGAGTCTTGTCTGTTGTATTCGGCCCGTCCGGATTTACCTTTAGTGTATCCGGCGTGACGGTCATCGTCCCGCGTTGGTGCGCGCCCCCGTGACCCGTATATTGATCTTGCATGTTTTGCCCTGCTTTCGAATTCATCTCGCAGGTCCCGCATGTTGCCCCGGGCCTTGGTATTTTTGTTTGAGTGGCGGCGGGGTGCGGGCTTAACTTCAGGCTAAAACGCCTCTCTATCTCGGCCACGCGGTGGCCGGTCAGCCGCATCGTACGCCGGTGAAGTAGGTTTCACTGCTTCCTCCTCGAGTAGTGACCTACGTCTTGGGTAACTCTTGGAGGGGCGTTCGAGTTCGTATTCCTCGGCCGCAAGGACTTCGGTCCATCTGTCTGCTAGCAAATCTTGATCAGCTCGAAGCTGCTGTTGCTTTTTCTTCAGGCTATTTGCCGTGGCAATAAGCCGGCGCTTAAAGCGCTCCTGCTCGATGGGATCCTCAAGCACGATAAATTCTTCGTCGCCGAGGCTCACCTCGTCTTCGAAGAGAGGAATGTAATTGTCATCCTCTGTTTCTCCATCTGCTGCCTGTTCTAGAGGGCTAGCTTGTTCATCCTCCTGCTCTAAATCTGGCTGGAGGGGATTGTCATCGTCTTCGGCACTATCCGGAGTGTTATTGTATCTTGTGCCGGTATCATTGTTTTTGCTATGGCGGGACTTAGAGCAGCGCCGCTGACGTTGGTGCCTGGGCTGCTTTTTGGAGGGGTCATCCTCCGTTGTCTTGTCGCCATTGTCGTCTTTGGGGGTATCCACCATATATATATATATCGTATGATGAGGTGGTGGTCTAGCGCCCTGTAGGCGGTGGTTCCTGTTCGTCTCCTGCATCGTCATCCATACCGTCGATGTCTTCGGAGTCGAAGTCGAGCATGTCGGTTAAATTGTCAATAGTGGCTACTAAGTGGGTGGTGGGTGGGCAGCGAATTTCTTCATCGTCCGCATCCCACTCTAGCCGGACATAGTTCGGCCAAGGTTCTCCTGACAAGGAGAGAGACCTTAATGAATTTAGCACGTCACCGAAAGGCGATTGCTAAAAGATATCCGCGGAGGTGAACTCCATGATCGGCGCCCAATCGGATTCGATAGGTACGGACGCAGGCGGCTCGGAGTCCGTGGCCGGAGACGAATCCAGTGGTTCGGCATCACGGCTCTTGTGAGGGGTAAGGTCAGTATCCGGCTCTATCGCCGCTGAGAGTACGGCCTCCATGGCAGGGTCTATCCACCCGTCCTCGGATGGCGCAATTTGCTCCGGATTAAAAGCCGGAGTAGTTGCAGGTGCGATCTCCCGAACACTGTCCGACGGCAGAGCTAAATCATGCTCGTCGTGATCATGTGGCGCACCTGACATGGGCTCGAATCCGTCGAAGATCAAGTCTCCACAGTTGTCGGCAGTGTAATTCAAGTTTCCGAACCCGACCTGGTGGCCAGGGGCGTAGCTCTCGATCTGCTCCAGATGGCCAAGCGAGTTGGCCCGTAGTGCGAAGCCGCCGAATACAATGATCTGTCCGGGGAGGAAGACCTCACCCTGGACCACATTGTTACCAATGATCGAAGGAGCCATCAAGCCTTACAAAGGACGGCACAGTGGAACTCTCAATGAAAGCACCAATGTCGGTGTCAAACCGCGGATCTCGGTAGGGGTCCCGAACTGCGCGCCTAAGGCGATGGTAACAGGAGGCGGGGACACGATGTTTACCTGTGTTCGGGACCTCTCGATGGAGGTAATACCCTACTTCCTACTTGATTGATCTTGATGATATGAGTATTACAAGAGTTGATCTACCACGAGATCGTAGAGGCTAAACCCTAGAAGCTAGCCTATGGTATGATTGTTGTTGTCCCATTTGACTAAACCCTCCGGTTTATATAGACACCGGAGGGGCTAGGGTTACACAGAGTCGGTTACAAGGGAGGAGATCTACATATCTGTATTGCCAAGCTTGCCTTCCACGCCAAGGAGAGTCCCATCCGGACACGGGACGAAGTCTTCAATCTTGTATCTTCATCTTCATAGTCCAACAGTCCGGCCAAAGGATATAGTCCGGCTGTCCGGGTACCCCCTAATCCAGGACTCCCTCACCCCCGTTCCTAGGACGCCGACAAAGACCACTAGTTTCAAGAAAAAGGGAAAGGGAAAGAAAGGTAACTTCAAGAAGAATGCCAAACAAGTTGCCACTCCCATGAAGAAGCCCAAAGCAAGACCCAAGCTTGAAACTGAGTACTTCTACTACAAATGAAATGGTCATTGGAATTGGAACTGCCCTAGATACTTGGCGGATAAGAAGGATGGCAAAGTGAACAAAGGTATATTTGATATGCATGTTATTGATGTGTACTTTACTAGTGTTCATAGTAACCCCTGGGTATTTGATACTAGTTCAGTTCCTATGGTTAGTAACTCAAAATAGGAGTTGCAAAATAAACATAGACTAGTTAAGGTCAAGGTGATGATGTGTGTTGGAAGTGATTCCAAGGTTGATAAGATCACCATCGCACACTCCATCTACCTTCGGGATTAGTGTTGAACCTAAATAAATGTTATTTGGTGTTTGCGTTGAGCATAAATATGATTTGATCATGTTTATTGCAATACGGTTATTCATTTAAGTCAGAGAATAATTGTTGTTCTATTTACATGAATAAAACCTTCTATGGTCATACACCCAATGTGAATGGTTTATTGAATCTCGATCGTAATGATACAAATATTCATAATATTGATGCCAAAAGATGCAAAGTTGATAATAATAGTGCAACATATTTGTGGCACTGCCATTTAGGTCATATTGGTGCAAAGCGCATGAAGAAACTCCATGCAGATGGACTTTTCGAATCACTTGATTATGAATCATTTGATGCTTGAAAACCATGCCTCATGGGCAAGATGACTAAACACTCCGTTCTCCGGAACAATGGAGCGAGACACTGACTTATTGGAAACAATACATACCGATGTATGCGGTCGGATGAGTGTTGAGGCTCGCGAAGGGTATCGTTATTTTCTAACCTTCACAGATGATTTAAGCAGATATGGGTATATCTACTTAATGAAACACAAGTCTGAAACATTTGAAAAGTTTAAAGAATTTCAGAGTGAAGTGGAGAATCATCGTAACAAGAAAATAAAGTTTCTACGATCTGATCGCGGAGGCAAATATTTGAGTTACGAGTTTGGACTTCATTTAAAACAATGTGGAATAGTTTCACAACTCACGACACGTGGAACACCACAGCGTAATGGTGTGTCCGAACGTCGTAACCGTACTTTATTAGATATGGTGCGATCTATGATGTCTCTTATCGATTTACCACTATCGTTTTGGGGTTATGCATTAGAGACAGTTGCATTCACGTTAAATATGACACCATCTAAATCCATTGAGATGACACTGTATGAACTATGGTTTGGAAAGAAACCTAAGCTGTCGTTTCTTAAAGTTTGGGATTGTGATGCTTATGTGAAAAAGCTTCAGCCTGATAAGCTTGAACCCAGATCGGAGAAGTGCGTCTTCATAGGATACCCAAAATAAACTGTTGGGTACACCTTCTATCACAGATCCGAAGGCAAGATCTTTGTTGCTAAGAATGGATCCTTTCTAGAGAAGGAGTTTCTCTCGAAAGAAGTGAGTGGGAGGAAAGTAGAACTTGATGAGGTAATTGTACCTTCTCTCGAATTGGGAAGTAGCTCATCACAGAAAACCATTCCCGTGATGCCTACACCAACAAGACAGGAAGCTAATGATAATGATCATGAAACTCCAGATCAAGTTACTACCGAACCTCGTAGGTCAACCAGAGCACATTCCGCACCAGAGTGGTACGGTAATCCTGTTCTGGAAGTCATGTTACTAGACCATGATGAACCTCCGAACTATGAGGAAGCGATGATGAGCCCAGATTCCGTGAAATGGCTTGAGGCCATGAAATCTGAGATGGGATCCATGTATGAGAACAAAGTATGGACTTTGGTTGACTTGCCCGATTATCGGCAAGCCATAGAAAATAAATGGATCTTCAGAAAGAAGACTGACGCTGATGGTAATGTTACTATCTACAAAGCTAGACTTGTTGTCGGTGTCAAAACCGGCGGATCTCAGGTAGGGGGTCCCGAACTGTGCGTCTAAGGCGGATGGTAACGGGAGACGGGGGACACGATGTTTACCCAGGTTCGGGCCCTCTCGATGGAGGTAATACCCTACTTCCTGCTTGATTGATCTTGATGATATGAGTATTACAAGAGTTGATCTACCACGAGATCGTAGAGGCTAAACCCTAGAAGCTAGCCTATGGTATGATTGTTGTTTTCCTACGGACTAAACCCTCCGGTTTATATAGACATCGGAGGGGGCTAGGGTTACACAGAGTCGGTTACAAGGAAGGAGATCCACATATCTGTATTGCCAAGCTTTCCTTCCACGCCAAGGAGAGTACCATCCGGACACGAGATGAAGTCTTCAATCTTGTATCTTCATAGTCCAATAGTCCGGCCAAAGGATATAGTCCGGCTATCCGGATACCCCCTAATCCAGGACTCCCTCAGTAGCCCATGAACCAGGCTTCAATGATGATGAGTCCGGCGCGCAGTTTGTCTTCGGCATTGCAAGGCGGGTTCCTCCTCCGAATACTCCATAGAAGACTTTGAACAAGGATAGTGTCCGGCTCTGCAAAACAAGTTCCACATACCATCGTAGAGAGAATAATATTTCCACAAATCTAATCTGCTGACACGTTTGGCGGCACACCACGGCCCGGTCTCGAACCATTTTTCGCAACCAGCCACTGCACCTATCACGAGGTGGTTTCCTTGGCACATTTTGTCGAAGCAGAGATCGTGTCCCCTTATCACGGGATTCTCATCAATACGGGTGTGGGTAACCTAACCGCGCCATCCATTACGGCGTTTGGGGAATAAGAGGTTTTACCAGGTAAGTGGGGAGGCGCATCGCCTCTTCCATCCTTATAAGGGGACAAGGATTTATTCTTTTCACCCACGCCTTCCTCCTGGCTCATTCCCTTCTGCTCAAGCTCCAACGCTCAAGCGTTCCTCTTCTCTATCCACAAGAGGTCCTCCGAAGATGTCTGGATCCGGAGCGGGAGGCAAATGGATGGCCTCTACCGTCCAAGAGAAGGATATTAAAAAGCCTCGGAAGGCCGGGTACCTGGCCAAGAAAATCAGCCACCGTATTCCGACGGCGGGACAAATCGTCCCTACTCCGGAACCCCACGAGAGGGTTGTATTCCTCCCTCGTTTTGTCCGCGGGCTAGGATTTCCCCTCCACCCGTTCGTTCGCGGCATCATGTACTATTGTGGGATCGATCTTCACGATCTGTCCCCCAATTCCTTCCTCAACATCTCGACGTTTATTGTCATGTGCGAGGCTTTTCTCCGCATTTCAACGCACTTCGGCTTATGGATGAAGATTTTTAATGTGAAGCCCAAGGTGGTGGGCGGCGAGCACGCCGAATGTGGGGGCGCCATGGTGAGCAAGATGCCCAATGTCATATGGCCAACGGGAACCTTCAATGATTCTGTCAAGGAGTGGCAACAGCAGTGGTTTTACATCACTGAGCCCTGCGGCACAGAGTGGGCCGCCTCTCCCGAGTTCCGATCCGGCGCCCGCCTGCGGCTTACATCCTGGGCCAAGAAAGGCCTGGACTGGTCCTCGTCCGACGAACTATTGGTGCTCGAGACGCGCGTTGAAGATATGGGAGACAAGAACATTGAACTTGTCAATGTAGTCCAAGTGATGTTGATTCGCCGGATCCAGCCTTGTCAGCACCGGACTTGCAATTTGTGGGAATTCGATCCGGGCCAGCACCAAACCTTGCGGGAGCTTTTCATCCCCTCGCACAAAGACATCTGGAAGGTGCTCTTCAAGTCCAGCAAATTGTGGCCGGACTCTGCCGAAGACCGTGGGTACCAACTGTCCCGCCCGGCAAGTTCGGTAAGTTATCAAACTTTTCTATCCGCGTAACCCAAAGGAAACGCTTAATGTGTTTTATACAACTCTCCCAGGGCTGGACGAAGAAGGTCCATTGTCCGTCCCCGCTGCCTGAAGAACTGGCCATCCCACTTCTGATGAAGATGTTGGTCCCGGCACCTTACAAGGTGCCGAAGAAGACGGCCGAGAAGGAGGCCAAGAAGACCCGGGGCGGCCTTCGTCGCCGCGGCACTTCGGACACTATCTGAAGGCTCCAATGCCCATTCCGCCTCCGAAGAGGACGAGGAGGAGGAGGAAGATGAATCCCCTACGGGGGAAGAAAGAAGAGGACGGCCTCCGTACACTTGGAGGCCGAGCTGCCCAAAAGGGGAAAGGCTCCTCTTCCAGAGGAGCCCACTGCCGCCGCCGACAGCTGCCCGGCGTGGGATCCCAGGGCCCAGCCCCTGGTGAACTCATAGGTGTATAAAATCCGAGTATGTTTTAGACGTCCAGACTCATCGCGGCTTAGTATTTTAACCCAAGCAGTATTTTTTGTAGTCCGACGGGGTCTCGTGCCAAACAATCCTCATCAGAGGACTTGCTGAGCTCAAATGCTATGGAGAGCGGGACGCCCCCAAAGGCCCCTTCCTCCAAGCAGGTGCACAACACCAAGGCTTCGTCCCAGAAGGACCCCGGCCAAGGAGGAAAGGAAAAAGCTGTGAAGGCAGCGCCTGGAGGTCAAACCTCAGGGGCCGGACACATGGGGGAAAAGATTCCCATGGGGGCTGATGGCGGGGGCGATACTGAGTTCGGCTACCAGCCGGATGTGATTCCAAAGACCTATACGGCTCCAGGATCAAGCAGGCAGCCTCCTTTGGCTAGAGGGGGAGTGCCTGTCCCGTCAGCGACCTCTGCCTATCCAGAAGTGTCGGATGCTTTGTTAGTGGCGTTGAAAGACGCCTCCATCGTTGATGAACACCGTGCCCTTATGGGTGCGGTGATTGAGAAAATTCAGTCAACTGAGAGTGGACTGAACGAAGCATGTATCAGCCTTATAAGAGGCTTTGAGGTATGTTTTATGGGTTGTCGAAGAGTGTCATGGTATAGATAGTAGCCCCGATATACTGCTCGTGAAAAAAGGAACCGCATAAAGGATCGAATTTATGTTCGCAGGAAGACTCATTGAATGGTATCTATTTCTCTTCTGTTATAAGCAGGTGTCTGTAACAGCTGCTACTTCTGATACTGCGGAGGTCTCCGGGCAGAATCAAAGTCTGGAGCGGGCCACATAAGAACTTGGCCAATTGAAAATGCAGTTGAGGGATAAACAAGGTACGCACAAGTCTTGTTCGCGTTTAATGCGAAGTAACTTTCAGTATGAACTGAGCTTTATGACTTGCGCTAGGGATTGTGACCGAAGTCGAAGCCCTTAAGAAGGTAGTGGCCAAGGCCAAGAAAAAGGCGGCCACTGAGCAGGCTCTGCGTGAGAAGCACGAGGCCAGGGTTATTAAAGCTGAGTAGGAGCTACAAGAGGCCGTGAGGAAATGCGAGACCTTGGAGCAGAGTTTAACGGAGAAGGAAGCCGAACTCACCAAGGCACATCAGGCCATGAGCGATGCCCGGGGGGAAACCCAAAGCGCCCTGCAGGAGATCCAAGAGGCGAGGAAGATCGTGGCTGGTAAGGCTTTTTCCATGTAGAGTAAGTATTTGGGGGGAAGACTTATATTTCTAATTTTGAATCCGGATTTCTCAGGGGTATTTTCCGAGCTACCTCGCATCACATCAGTTGCCGCTCAATTCTATCGAGCCAAAGAAAGGAATACCGCGGATAAGCTCTTCTGGTCGCAGTATTTGGCACCGAATTATCCGGTGCCTTTTGCCGATCAACTGAAACAGTTGATCGAACTACAGAAGGCGGCGGAACTAGCCATGAAGGATTTAATTATCCAGCTATGGCCTGCTGAGCCGATCCCAACTAGCTACTTTGGGCTCGTGAAGCGGCTTGTGGGTGCCTGTCCTCGACTTGACATCATCAAGCGGTCGGTCTGTATAGGGGTGCACGAATGGCCTTCGCCCGCGCAAAGGTGCACTGGGGGAAGATGGATGCTGAAAAGCTGATGACCGAAGGACCGCCGGAGGGGAAGGAGCACCGCAAGCCCGAGTTATATTATGAGAATGTCCTGAAAGGATCCTACCTTGCCGCAGAGCTATGCACCAAGGACTTTATATTTCCATGAATGCAAATCATGTTGTCCTTTGTAATGTTAAAACAAGGTCGATTACATCAGTTACCACCTGTTATATGAAAGTTTACCCTCCTGTGCGGCCATTTTATATGTTAAATCTGAGAGTTGGCCAGTCGTCGGCTTCTGCCCCCACGTATGAAGTACGGGGGTGTTTGGGATAAACCTGAGCACTCTTTATCCCAGTTTTGGGTCCTCCGAAGGAGGTGCTCAGCACAACGAACCAGGCAATCGGACTATAGGGCTTTATCACTCTCACTTAGCCATAGGAGCTTTAGTATGGTCGGCGCAGCCCCTAGTGTTTGGAAGACCGTACTAGGGGCTCTATAAGCGCCTGATCGGAGAAAGAACCAATCCATCGCATGTTGCGTTGGTTATGGCATTATGCGGGAGAAATCCTTAAAGATTTTGTGACCTCTCGAACAGCTGACCAGCTCTCGCCGTATCATGACAGTCAGTTTTCGGGTTTCTTTACTGAGGTGCTCGTCCGGAAGAACCGGGACACAATCGCAGTAGTTCTCCCGGTGCTACCTTAGCCGATATAGCGGAACGTAAGGTACCAAAACATGGGAGCCGGGCAAACCCAACTATTGACCCAAGACATGATTCGGAGCTGATGCATATAATGCTATAAGTTCGGGGTGCCGAACTTCCATGAAGGTGTTCGGACTTTACTGCCGTGTTATGGGTAAAACGAAGCCCCTGGCATATTTTAGGGCATATCGCTGTGTACAGATGCCACTTGACAGAATGATATCAATAAGAAATAACAACAGGTAAGCGTCATATAAATCCACATGTTGTATTTTAATATTACGTCTATGCGTATGGGTACAAGTAATGTGATAAAAAGGAATATGATTACAGAACCTGCTGGGACCAGGGGGAGGAGGCTGAGTGCGGATCCGCAATATAGCTGGATGGTCACTGCAGGAGATGTCTAAGGATTCCCTTACGCGTTCAAGCTGCGTCTGTGTAGCCCGTCCTGGTTGGCGCAAAGGTGAACCTGCAAAGAGAATGTAAGAAATATTTATATGCCGTGGGGCTGTTGAGCCGCTGAGTTCGGCCTGTCCTGGCCTTCGCCCGGATGTTTAGTCGAGCCCTGGACGGGCCGGTCTATCCTTCCGTGAAGGAATTCGGAGTCCCTTGACGGTGTCCGGAAGCCTGGACGTCAGCTCGAGATTCGGCTGCAAGGTGCTGCTCGTTGTTTCTGCTACTAAGGCAGTGGTGTATATGTTGGTGCCGAGGGAAAGTTCGGCCTTGCCCTTAACCGTGATGACACCGCGTGGACCGGGCATCTTGAGCTTACGGTAGGCATAATGTGGCACCGCGTTGAATCTAGCGAATGCGGTTCTCCGAGCAGTGCTTGATAATCACTGGAGAAAGGGACGATTTCGAAGTTTAACTCTTTGATACGGTAATTTTCTGGTGAACCCAAGACTACCTCAAGGGTAATGGAGCCTATACAGCGAGCCTCCTCACCTGGTATAATGCCTCTGAAAGTGGCTTTAGTGGGTTTGATCGCTAAATGATTGATGCCCATCTTGCGCACTATGTCTGGGTAAAGCAGATTTAAACTGCTACCACCGTCCATAAGGACTCGAGTGAGGTGGAACCCGTATATTATTGGGTCCAGGACTAGTGCGGCTGGATTGCCCTGATTGGCGTTGACCGGACGATCCTTGCGGTTGAAGGTGGTCGCCCCGATTTATATTGTGGGACGACAAGTTCCGTTGAGTCACCATCCCTAAGGATGGATATCCGGTCCGAGTTGGTAATTTGGGTGGTATGTACCACGCTCACCGATTGAATATGCGGGGAAATTTCTTTTGCCCTCCCGTGTTCGGTGGTCCGGCTCTTTGTTGCTATCGCCGCTTTGAGACCCCTTTGTCTCTGGCGCGCCCCGCCGGCTTGCTTGAAGACCCAAAGATTCTCTGTTGGTATGGGTGGTGGCATTTCGGGTGCCATGAATTTGGCATTGGCGATCGAGTATGCAGTCCAGACTGGAAGGACCCGGATTTTTATTTTTGGGTGGCCCATTCCGCTGACCGGACTTTGAGCCCCTGAACCCGGCATTAACTGCCGTGTTTTCGGCGTTTTCACCATATTTGTGGCGCTTATTGTTGTTGCGTTGTGGTTTGCCGTTGCTATCCCTAGCTTTTGATGTGCTAGGTTTGCTTGCTGTATTGGTACTACGAGCCAACCAGCTATCTTTGCCCGCACAAAAGCGGGTCATAAGTGTCGTGAGGGCTGCCATGGATTTTGGCTTCTCTTGGCCGAGGTGTCGGGCGAGCCATTCATCACGGATATTATGTTTAAATGCCGCTAAGGCCTCTGCATATGGACAGTCGACTATTTGGTTCTTCTTGGTTAGGAACCGGGTCCAGAATTTCCTGGCCGATTCCCCTGGCTGCTGAGTTATATGATTTAAATCGCCAGCATCCGGTGGTCGCACATAAGTGCCCTGGAAGTTGTCAAGGAATGCATCTTCCAAATCCTCCCAACTGCCGACGGAGTCTGCTGGCAAGCTATTCAGCCAATGCCGAGCTGGTCCTTTGAGTTTTAGTGGGAGGTACTTAATGGCATGTAGATCATCACCGCGAGCCATGTGGATGTGGAGGAGGAAATCCTCATCCATACCACGGGATATGTTGTACCATCATATGATTCGATATTTACGGGTTTAAAACCCTCTGGGAATTCGTGATCCATAACTTCATCAGTGAAGCATAGGGGGTGTGCGGCGCCTCTGTGCCGGGCTATCTCACGACACAGTTCATATGAGTCTTGTCTGTCGTGTTCGGCTCAGCCGGATTTACATTTAGTGTATCCGGCGTGACGATCATCGTCGCGTGTTGGTGCACGCCCCCTTGATCCGTAGATCAATCTTGCATGTTTTTCCTTGTTTTCTAATACACCTAGCAGGTTCCGCATGTTGCCCTGGCCCTTGGTATTTTTGTTTGATTGGCGGCGGGGTGCGGGCTAGACTTCGGGCTGAAATGCCTCTCTGTCTCGGCCACGAGGTGGCCGATCGGCCGCATCATACGATGGTGATGTAGGTTTCAATGCTTCCTCCTCTAGTTGAGGTAGCAACCTACGCTTTGGATAACTCTTGGTTGGGCGTTCGAGTTCATATTCCTCGGCCGCAAGGACTTCAGTCCATCTGTCTGCTAGCAAATCTTGATCAGCTCAAAGTTGTTGTTGCTTTTTCTTCAGGCTATTTGCTGTGGCTGTAAGCCGGCGCTTAAAGCGCTCCTGCTCGGCGGGATCCTCAGGCAGGATAAATTCATCGTCGCTGAGGCTCACCTCGTCTTTGGAGAGGGGCATGTAATTGTCATCCTCAGTTTCTCCATCTGTTGCTCGCTCAGGAGGGCTGGCTTGTTCATCCTCCGGCTCTAAATCTTGCTGGAGGGGATTGTCGTTGTCTTCGGCACTGTCCAGAGTGCTATTGTCTCTTGTGTTGGTATCACTAATTTTGCTATGTCGAGACTTAGAGCGGCGCCGCTGACATCGGCGCTTGGGTTGCTTCTTGGAGGGGTCATCCTGCGCTGCCTTATCGCCATTGCCTTCTTTGGGTGTATCCACCATGTATATATCATATGATGAGGTGGCGGTCCATTGCCCTGTGGGCAGTGGTTCCTGTTCGTCTCCTGCATCATCGTCCATACCATCGATGTCTTCGAAGTCGAAGTCGAGCATGTCGGTTAAATCATCGACAGTGGCTACTAAGTGGGTGGTGGGTGGGGAGCGAATTTCTTTGTCGTCCGCATCCCATTCTAGACGGACATAGTTCGGCCAAGGTTCTCCTGACAAAGAGAGAGACCTTAACGAGTTTAGCACATCGCCGAAGGGTGAGTGCTGAAAGATATCCGCAGAGGTAAACTCCATGATCGGTGCCCAATCAGATTCGATAGGCACGGACGCAGGCGGTTCGGACCCCGTGGCCGGAGATGAATCCAGTGGTTCGGCATCACGGCTCTCGTGAGGGGTAAGGTCAGTATCCGGCTCTGTCGCCGCTGAGAGTACGACCTCCATGGCGGGGTCTATCCACCCGTCCTTGGATGGCGCAGTTTGCTCCGGATTGAAGGCCGGAGCGGTTGCTGGTGTGATCTCCCGAACATTGTCCGGCGGCAGAGCTATGTCATGCTCATCGTGATCGTGCGGCGCACCTGACATGGGCTCGAATCCGTAGAAGATCAAGTCTTCGCGGATGTCGGCAGTGTAATTCAAGTTCCCAAACCTGACCTGGTGGCTAGGGGCGTAGCTCTCGATCTGCTCCAGATGGCCAAGCGAGTTAGCCCGCAGAGTGAAGCCACCTAATACGAAGATCTGTCCGGGGAGGAAAACCTTGCCCTGGACCGCATCGTTACCGATGATCGAAGGGGCCATCAAGCCTTGCGGTGATGGCACAATGGAACTCTCAATGAAAGCACCAATGTCGGTGTCAAAACCGGCGGATCTCGGGTAGGGGGTCCCGAACTGTGCGTCTAAGGCGGATGGTAACAGGAGGCGGGTGACACGATGTTTACCCAGGTTCGGGCCCTCTCGATGGAGGTAATACCCTACTCCTGCTTGATTGATCTTGATGATATGAGTATTACAAGAGTTGATCTACCACGAGATCGTAGAGGCTAAACCCTAGAAGCTAGCCTATGGTATGATTGTTGTTTTCCTACGGACTAAACCCTCCGGTTTATATAGACACCGGAGGGGGCTAGGGTTACACAGAGGAGGTTACAAGGAAGGAGATCCACATATCCGTATTGCCAAGCTTGCCTTCCACGCCAAGGAGAGTCCCATCCGGACACGAGATGAAGTCTTAAATCTTGTATCTTCATAGTCCAACAGTCTGGCCAAAGGATATAGTCCGGCTGTCCGGATACCCCCTAATCCAGGACTCCCTCACTTGTCAAAAAAGGTTTTTGACAAGTTCAAGGTGTTGACTACGATGAGATTTTCCCACTCGTAGCGATGCTTAAGTCTGTCCGAATCATGTTAGCAATTGCCAAATTTTAGGAAATCTGGCAAATGGATGTCAAAACTGCATTCCTTAATTGATTTCTTAAAGAAGAGTTGTATATGATGCAACCAGAAGGTTATGTCGATCCTAAAGGTGCTATCAAAGTGTGCAAACTCCAGCGATCCATCTATGGACTGGTGCAAGCATCACAGAGTTGAAATATACGCTTTGATAAGGTGATCAAAGCATATGGTTTTATACAGACTTGTGGTGAAGCCTGTATTTACAAGAAAGTGAGTGGGAGCACTACAACCTTTCTGATAAGTATATGTGAATGACATATTTTTGATCGAAAATGATGTAGAATTTTCTGGAAAGCATAAAGGAGTGTTTGAAAGGAGTTTTCCGAAGAAAGACCTCGATGAAGCTGCTTAAATATTGGGCATCAAGATCTATAGAGATAGATCAAGACGCTTGATAAGACTTTCGATGAGTACATACCTTGATAAGATTTTGACGGAGTTCAAAATGGATCATTCAAAGGAGTTCTTGCCTGTATTGTAAGGTGTGAAGTTGAGTAAGACTCAAAGCCCGACCAGGGCAGAAGATAGAGAAGAATGAAAGTCATTCCCTATGCTTCAGCCATATGTTCTATAAAGTATGCCATGTTGTATATCAGAACTATTGCATACCTTGCCACGGGTCTGGCAAAGGGGTCCAATAGTGATCCACTCCAGGAGTGGATCACTGGACAGCGGTCAAAATTATCCTTAGAAGACTAAGGAGATATTTCTCAGTTATGGAGGTGATAAAGAGTTCATCGTAAAGAGTTACGTTGATGCAAGCTTTGACACTGATCTGGATGACTCTGAGTCTCAATCTGGATACATATTGAAAGTGTGAGCAATTAGCTAGAGTAGCTCTATGGAGAGCATTGTAGACATAGAAATTTGCAAAATACATATGGATCTGAATGTGGCAGACCCGTTGACTAAACTTCTCTCACAAGCAAAACATGATCACACCTTAGTACTCTTTGGGTGTTAATCACATAGCGATGTGAACTAGATTATTGACTCTAGTAAACCCTTTGGGTGTTGATCACATGGCGATGTGAAGTATGGGTGTTAATCACATAAAGATGTGAACTATTGGTGTTAAATCACATGGCGATGTGAACTAGATTATTGACTCTAGTGCAAGTGGGAGACTGAAGGAAATTTTCTCTAGAGGCAATAATAAAGTTGCTATTTTATATTTCCTTACATCATGATAAATATTTATTATTCATGCTAGAATTGTATTAACCAAAAGCTTGATACATGTGTGGATACATAGACAAAACACAGTGTCCCTAGTAAGCCTCTACTAGACTAGCTCGTTAATCAAAGATGGTTAAGTTTCATAACCATAGACATGTGTGGTCATTTGATGAATGGGATCACATCATTAGGAGAATGAGACCCATCCATTAGCTTAGCATAATGATCGTTAAGTTTTATTGCTATTGCTTTCTTCATGACTTATACATATTCCTTTGACTATGAGATTATGCAACTCCCTAATACTGGAGGAACACTTTGTGTGCTATCAAACGTCACAACGTAACTGGGTGATTATAAAGATGCTCTACGGGTGTCTCCGAAGGTGTTTGTTCAGTTGGCATAGATCGAGATTAGGATTTGTCACTCCGAGTATCGGAGAGGTATCTCCGGGCCCTCTCGGTAAAGATTGAACTAGGTATGAAGATACCGACGATCGAATCTCGGGCAAGTAACATACCGATGACAAAGGGAATAACGTAAGTTGTCATTGCGGTTTGACCGATAAAGATCTTCGTAGAATATGTAGGAACCAATATGAGCATCTAGGTTCCGCTGTTGGTTATTGACCGGAGATGTGTCTCGGTCATGTCTACATAGTTCTCGAACCCGTAGGGTCCGCACGCTTAACGTTCAATAACGATTTGTATTATGAGTTATGTGTTTTGGTGACCGAAGATTGTTTGGAGTCCCGGATGAGATCACGGACATGACGAGGAATCTCGAAATGGTCGAAAGGTAATTATTGATATATTGGACGATAGTATTCGGACACCGGAATGGTTCCGGAGTGTTTCGGGTATTTTTTGGAGTACCGGGAGGTTACCGGAACCCCCCAGGGAAAGTAATGGGCCTCATGGGCCATAGGGGAGAGAGAGGGCATCCCACAAGGGGGTGGCGTCCCCCATGGGGAGTCCGAATTGGACAAGGGGAGGGGCGCGGCCCACCTTTCCTTCTCCCTCTCCCTCTACTTCCCCCTTTCCCCCTCCGTAAGAAGGAAGGGGGGCCGAATAGGACTAGGAGTCCTGGTAGGACTCCCCCCACTTGGGGCGCGCCCTAGGCCGGCATGCTCCCCTCTCCTCCTTTATATACAGGGGCAGGGGGCAGCCCATAGCACATCAATTGTTTCTTAGCCGTGTGCGGTGCCCCCTCCACCGTTTACTCCTCACCACGTTGTCGTGCTGACGAAACTCTCCCTCATAACGTGCAAATCACATCATCATCGTCGTGTCGAGCTGAACGTGTGCTGAACTCGGAGGTGTCGTACGTTCGGTACTTGATCGGTTGGATCGCGAAGACGTTCGACTACATCAACCGTGTTAAACTAACGCTTCTGCTTTCGGTCTACGAGGGTACGTGGACACACTCTCCTCCTCTCGTTGCTATGAATCTCCTGGATAGATCCTGCTTGATCGTAGGAAAACTTTTTAAAATTGCATGCTACGTTCCCCAACACGTAGACCCCCTGACCTAGATCTTCCGCCTATATATACTCTTATACCCTAAAAACATCCTGGGGAGCAACGAAACCACTTTTCCACCACCGCAACCTTCTGTAGCCGTGAGATCCCATCTTGGGGCCTTTTCCGGCGTCCTCCGGAGGGGGATTCGATCAAGGAGGGCTTCTACATCAACACAATTGCCTCTTCGATGAAGCGTGAGTAATTAATTTCAGACCTACGGGTCCATAGCTAGTAGCTAGTTGGCTTCTTCTCTCTCTTTGATTCTCAATACAAAGTTCTCCTCGATGTTCTTGGAGATCTATTTGATGTAATACTCTTTTGCGGTGTGTTTGCCGAGATCCGGTGAATTGTGGACTTATGACCAGTTTATCTATGAATATTATTTGAATCTTCTCTGAATTCTTATATGCATGATTTGATATCTTTGCAAGTCTCTTCGAACTATCGATTTGGTTTGGCCAACTAGATTGGTTTTTCTTGCAATGAGATAAGTGCTTAGCTTTGCGTTTAATCTTGCGGTGTCTTTCCCAGTGACAATAGGGGCAGCAAGGCACGTATTGTATTGTTGCCATCGAGGATAAAAAGATGGGGTTTTCATCATATTGATTGACTTAATTCCTCTACATCATGTCATCTTGCTTAATGTGTTACTCCATTCTTTATGAACTTAATACTCTAGATGCATGTTGGATAGCAGTCGATGTGTGGAGTAATGTAGTAGATGCAGAATCGTTTCGGTCTACTTGAAACGGACGTGATGCCTATATTCATGATCATTGCCTTAGATATCGTCATAACTTTGCGCCTTTCTATCAATTGCTCGGCAGTAATTTGTTCACCCACCGTAATAATTTCTATCTTGAGAGAAGCTTCTAGTAAAACCTATGGCCCCCGGGTCTATTTTCCATCATATAAGTTTCCGGTCTACAATTTTAGTTTCCTATTTATTTTACTTTGCAATCTTTTACTTTCCGTTCCATATACCAAAAACGCCAAAAATATTACTTTACCGTTTATCATGTCTATCAGATCTCACTTTGCAAATAACCTTGAAGGGATTGACAACCCCTTATCGCATTGGGTGCAAGTTGGTGTTTGTTTGTGCAAGTATTCAGTGACTTGAGCGTTGTCTCCTACTGGATTGATACCTTGGTTCTCAAAATCTGAGGGAAATACTTACTCTACTTTGCTGCATCACCCTTTCCTCTTCAAGGGAAAAACCAACGCAAGCTCAAGAAGTAGCAGGAAGAATTTCTAGCGCCGTTGCCGGGGAGATCTACGCCAAGCAAAGACATACCAAGTACCCATCATAAACTATCATCCCTCGCATTACATTATTTGCCATTTGCCTCTCGTTTTCCTCTCCCCCACTTCTAAAACGATTTTCGAAAAGATTCGCCTTTTCTTCGCCCCTCTTTCGTTCGTCTTTCACTTGCTTTTTTGTGTGCTCGTGTGTTGAATTGCTTGCTTTGTCACGATGGCTCAAGATAATACCAAATTGTGTGACTTTTTCCAACATCAATAATAATGATTTTATTTGTACTCCAATTGCTCCCGATGCTAAAGCGGAATCTTGTGAAATTAATACTGCTTTGATGAATCTTGTTATGAAAGATCAATTTTCCGGCCTTCCCAATGAAGATGCCGCATCCCATCTTAATAATTTCGTTGATTTGTGTGATATGCAAAAGAAAAAATGTGTGGATAATGATATTGTTAAATTGAAGCTATTTCCGTTCTCACTTCGAGATCGTGGTAAAACTTGGTTTTCATCTTTATGTAAAAATAGAATTTATTCATGGAATAAGTGTAAAGATGCTTTTATTTCCAAGTAATTTCCTCCCGCTAAGATCATCTCACTTAGGAACAATATTATGAATTTTAAGCAACTTGATCATGAACATGTTGCACAATCTTGGGAGAGAATGAAATTGATGATACGGAATTTCCCTACTCATGGTTTGAATTTATGGATGATTATACAAAACAATTATGCCGGATTGAATTTTGCTTCTAGAAATCTTTTAGATTCGACCGCGGGAGGCACTTTTATGGAAATTAATTTAGGAGAATCTACCAAACTCCTAGATAATATTATGGTTAATTATTCTCAATGGCATACCGAAAGATCTTCCACTAGTAAAAAAGTGCATAAAATAGAAGAAATAAATGTTTTGAGTGGAAGGATGGATGAGCTTATGAAATTGTTTGCTAGTAAGAGTGCTCCTATTGATCCTAATGATATGCCTTTGTATATTTGGATTTAAAACAATAATGAATCTATGGATGTGAATTTTGTTGGTAGGAACAATTTTGGTAATAACGCGTATAGAGCTAATTTTAATCCTAGGCCGTTTCCTAGTAATTCCACTAATAATTATGGTAATTCCTACAACAATTCTTATGGAAATTATAATAAGATGCCCTTTGAATTTGCTAATAGTGTTAAAGAATTTATTAGTTCGCAAAAGAATTTCAATGCTTTGATTGAAGAAAATTTGCTTAGGATTGATGATTTGGCTAGGAACGTGGATAGAATTTCTCTTGATGTTGATTCTTTGAAACTCAGATCTATTCCACCTAAGCATGATATCAATGAGTCTCTCAAATCCATAAGAATTTCCATTGATGAGCGCAAAGAAAGAACCACTAAGATGCGCGCTAAGAAAGATTGATTTATAAAAACGTGTTCTTCTAGTTTTCGTGAAAATAATGATGAAGATATTAAAGTGATTGATGTGACTCCTATTGAATCTTTGTTTTCCAATGTAAATATTGATAAAGTTGGGACTGGAGATGAGTCAACTTTAGTTAGAAGGCGTCCCAATGATTCGGAGTTTTCAGATCTTGATGCAAAAATTGATAAAAGTGGGATTGGAGAGGTCAAAACTTTAGCTAGCAATGAACCCACTATTTTGAATTTCAAGGACTTTAATTATGATAATTGTTCTTTGATAGATTGTATTTCATTGTTGCAACCCATGTTGAATTCTCCTCATGCTTATAATCAAAACAAATCTTTTACTAAACATATCTTTGATGCTATGATGCCATCTTTTGAAGAAAAGCTTGAATTGGAAGTTTCTATCCCTAGAAAGCTTTATGATGAGTGGGAACCTACTATTAAGATCAAGATTAAAGATTATTAATGTTATGCTTTATGTGATTTTGGTGCTAGTGTTTCCATGATTCCGAAAACTTTGTGTGATGTGTTAGGATTCCGTGAATTTGATGGTTATTCCTTAAATTTGCAACTTGCGGATTCCACTATTAAGAAACCTATGGGAAGAATTAATGATGTTCTTATTGTTGCAAATAGGAATTATGTGCCCGTAGATTTCATTGTTCTTGATATAGATTGCAATCCTACATGTCCTATTATTCTTGGTAGACCTTTTCTTATAACGATTGGTGCAATTATTGATATAAAAGAAGGAAACATTAGATTTCAATTTCCCTTAAGAAAATGCATGGAACACTTTCCAAGAAATTAAATTAAATTGCCTTACGAATCTATTATGAGAGCCACTTATGGATTGCATGCCAAATATGATAACACTTAGATCTATTCGTGTTTTTATGCCTAGCTAGGGCGTTAAACAATAGCGCTTGTTGGGAGGCAACCCAATTTTATTTTTGTTCTAGCTTTTTAGGTCTTGCTTTGCTTTCAATAAATCATCTAGCCTCTGGTTAGATGTGGTTTTTTGTTTTAATTAGTGTTTGTGCCAAGTAAGACCTATGGGATAGCCTATGATGATAGTTAATTTGATCTTGCTGAAAAACAAAAAACTTTTGCGCTCATGAAAACAATTCTTATTTTTAGCTAGAGAGCGATTTTTAGTTGATTCTTTTTTAATAAGATTAATAGACAAATTATCTAGGACTTCCTACTTTCTCAGGAGTTTTAGAGTTACAGAAGTATTCGAAATATCTAGATTGCTACAGACTATTCTGTTTTTGACAGATTCTGTTTTTCGCGTGTTGTTTGCTTATTTTGATGAATCTATGGCTAGTATCGGGGGGTATGAACCATGGAAAAGTTATAATACAGTACATATTACACAAATATAAATAAAGAATGAGTTCACAACAGTACCTAAAGTGGTGATTTATTTTCTTACACTAACGGAATTTACGAGATTTCCTGTTGGTGTTTTGTGTTGTGAAGTTTTCAAGTTTTGGGTAAGGATTTGATGGACTATGGAATAAGGAGTGGCAAGAGCCTAAGCTTGGGGATGCCCAAGGCACCCCAAGGTAATATTCAAGGATGTCAAAAAGCCTAAGCTTGGGGATGCCCTAGGAAGGCATCCCCTCTTTCGTCTTCGTCTATCGGTAACTTCACTTGAGGCTATATTTTCATTCACCACATGATATGTGTTTTGCTTGGAGCATCTTGTATGATTTGAGTCTTTGCTTTTTAGTTTGCTACAATCATCCTTGTTGTACACACCTTTTGAGAGATACACACATGAATCGTGATTTATGAGAATACTCTATGTGCTTCACTTATATCTTTTGAGCTAGGCAATTTGCTCTAGTGCTTCACTTATATCTTTTGAGCTAGGCAATTTGCTCTAGTGCTTTATTTTATAGAAATTCATGAACTCTGGCACTTCACTTATATTATTTTGAGAGTATCTAAATAGCATGGTAATTTGCTTTGGATATAAAATTAATCCTAATATGATAGGCATCCAAGAGGGATATACTCTCTCCGGTCCTTTTTACTCTGCATATTAGGTTTGTCTGAAGTCAAACTCTTTAAAGTTTGACCAAGTTTATATAAAAAATTAATAACATTCACATAACAACAACAATAACAATAGATCCATCTTGGAATGAATTTTCATATTATATTTATTAGGTATTATATGTGTTAATATTTTCTAATATAAACTTGGTCAAACTTAGCAAAGTTTGACTTCAGACAAATCTAATATGCGGAGTAAAAAGGACCGGAGGGAGTAATAAAAACTTTTATATAAAGTGCATTGAATACTATGAGAATTTTGATTCCTAATGATTGTTTTGAGACATGAGGATGGTGATATTAGAGTCATGCTAGTGAGTAGTTGTGAATTTGAGAAATACTCGTGTTAAGGTTTTCGAGTCCCGTAGCATGCACGTATGATGAACCGTTATGTAACGAAGTTGGAGCATGAGATGTTTTTTGATTGTCTTCCTTATGAGTGGCGGTCGGGGACGAGCGATGGTCTTTTCCTACCAATCTATCCCCCTAGGAACATGCATGTAGTACTTTGTTCGATGACTAATAGATTTTTGTAATAAGTATGTGAGTTCTTTATGACTAATGTTGAGTCCATGGATTATACGCACTCTCACCTTTCCTCCATTGCTAGCCTCTCTTGTACAGCGCAACTTTCTTCGGTACCATAAACCCACCACATATCCTTCCTCAAAACAGCCACCATACCTACCTATTATGGCATTTCCATAGCCATTCCGAGATATATTGCCATGCAACTTTCCACCGTTCCGTTATTATGACATGCATCATCATTGTCATATTGCTTTGCATGATCATGTAGTTGACATCGTATTTTTGGCAAAGCCACGTTCATCATATTTTTTATACATTTCACTCTTGATTCATTGCACATCCCGGTACACCACCGGAGGCATTCACATATAGTCATATTTTTGTTCTAGTATCGAGTTGTAATTCTTGAGTTGTAAGTAAATAGAAGTGTGATGATTTTCATTATTAGAGCATTGTCCCATGTGAGGAAAAAAAGGAGAGATAAAGGCCAAATAAATAAAGAGAAGGCCCAAAAAAATAAAAAGGGAAAAAAGAGAGAAGGGACAATGTTACTATCCTTTTTGGCACACTTGTGCTTCAAAGTAGCACAATGATCTTCATGATAGAGAGTCTCCTATAATATCGCTTTCATATACTAGTGGGAATTTTTCATTATAGAACTTGGCTTGTATATTCCAACGATGGCCTTCCTCAAACGCCCTAGGTCTTCATGAGCAAGAAAGTTGGATGCACACCCACTTAGTTTTCTTTTGTGAGCTTTCATAAACTTATAGCTCTAGTGCGTCCGTTGCATGGCTATCCCTACTCACTCACATTGATATCTATTAATGGGCATCTCCATAGCCCGCTGATACGCCTAGTTGATTTGAGACTATCTCCTTCTTTTTGTCTTCTCCACAACCACTGTCTATTCCACCTATAGTGCTATGTCCATGGCTCACGCTCATGTATTGCGTGAAAATTGAAAAGGTTTGAGAACGTCAAAAGTATGAAACAATTGCTTGGCTTGTCATCGGGGTTGTGCATGATTTAAATATTTTGCGTGATGAAGATGGAGCATAGCCAGACTATATGATTTTGTAGGAATAAGATTTCTTTGGCCATGTTATTGAGAAGACATAATTATTTTGTTAGTATGCTTGAAGTATTATTGTTTTTATGTCAATATTAAACTTTTGTTTTGAATCTTACGGATCTGAACATTCATGCCATAATAACGAGAATTACATGGATAAATATGTTAGGTAGCATTCCACATCAAAAATTCTGTTTTTTATCATTTACCTACTCGAGGACGAGCAGGAATTAAGCTTGGGGATGCTTGATACGTCTCCAACATATCTATAATTTTTTATTGTCCTGTGCTATTATATTCTCTGTTTTGGATGTTTTATATGCATTAATATGTTATTTTATATGATTTTTGGGACTAACCTATTAACCTAGAGCCCAGTGCCAGTTTGTGTTTTTTCCTTGTTTTAGAGTTTCGCAGAAAAGGAATACCAAACGGAGTCCAAACGGAATAAAACTTTCGCGATGATTTTTCTTGGACCAGAAGACACCTAGGAGACTTGGAGTACAAGTCAGAAGAGCCACGAGGCGGCCACAAGGGTGGAGGGCGCGCCCAGGGGGTAAGGCGTGCCCCCCGACCTTGTGGGCCCCTTGTAGACCCCCTGACCTAGATCTTCCTCCTATATATACTCTTATACCCTAAAAACATCCAGGGAGCAACGAAACCACTTTTCCACCGCCGCAACCTTCTGTACCCGTGATATCCCATCTTGGGGCCTTTTCCGGCGTCCTGCCGGAGGGGGATTCGATCACAAAGGGCTTCTACATCAACATCATTGCCTCTCCGATGAAGCGTGAGTAGTTTACTTCAGACCTACGGGTCCATAGCTAGTAGCTAGATGGCTTCTTCTCTTTCTTTGATTCTCAATACAAAGTTCTCCTCGATGTTCTTGGAGATCTATTCGAATATGCATGATTTGATATCTTTGCAAGTATCTTCGAACTATCAATTTGGTTTGGCCAACTAGATTGGTTTTTCTTGCAACGGGAGAAGTGCTTAGCTTTGGTTCAATCTTGCGGTGTCCTTTCCTAGTGACAGTAGGGGCAGCAAGGCACATATTTTATTGTTGCCATCGAGGATAAAAAGATGGGGTTTTCATCATATTGCTTGAGTTAATTCCTCTACATCATGTCATCTTGCTTAATGCGTTACTCCATTCTTTATGAACTTAATACTCTAGATGCATGTTGGATAGCGGTCGATGTGTGGAGTAATAGTAGTAGATGCAGAATTGTTCCGGTCTACTTGACATGGACGTGATGCCTATTGATACGTCTCCAACTTATCTATAATTTGTTATTGCTCCATGCTACTTTAACTATTGTTTTGGACTATATTGGGCTTTATTTTCCACTTTTATATTATTTTTGGGACTAACCTATTAACCGGAGGCCCAGCCTGTAATTGTTGTTTTTGCCTATTTCAGATTTCAAGAAACAGAATATCAAACGGGTCCAAACGGAATGAAACCTTCGAACGTGATTTTCTCACCGAACGTGATCCAGAGACTTGGACCCTACTCCAAGAAGTAACAGAGGCGGTCACGAGGGTGGGGGTGCGCCTCCCTAGGCGCGCCCTGCCTCGTGGGCCCCATGTTGCTCCACCGACGCATTCTTCCTCCTATATATACCTACGCACTTCAAACGATCGTAACAGGAGCCAAAACCTAAATCCACCGCCGCAACTTCCTGTATCCACGAGGTCCCATCTTGGGGCTTGTTCCGAGTTCACGGAGGGGGCATACACCACGGAGGGCTTCTACATCAACACCATAGCCCTCCGATGAAGTGTGAGTAGTTTACTTCAGACCTCGGGTCCATAGCTAGTAGCTAGATGGCTTCTTCTCTCTTTTGGATCTCAATACAATGTTCTCCCCTCTCTCGTGGAGATCTATTCGATGTAATCTTCTTTTTGCGGTGTGTTTGTTGAGACCGATGAATTGTGGGTTTATGATCCAGCTTATCTATGAATAATATTTGAATCTTCTCTGAATTCTTTTATGTATGATCGAGTTATCTTTGCAAGTCTCTTCAATTATCCGCTTGGTTTGGCCAACTAGATTGGTAGTTCTTGCAATGGGAGAAGTGCATAGCTTTGGGTTCAATCTTATGTGTCCTTACCCAAAGGATGTAAAGGGTTGCAAGGCACGATTGTATTGTTGCCATCGAGGATAACAAGATGGGGTATTTATCATATTGCATGAATTTATTCCTCTACATCATGTCATCTTGCTTAGGCGTTACTCTGCTTTTTAACTTAATACTCTAGATGAATGTTGGATAGCAATCGATGAGTGGAGTAATAGTAGTAGATGCAGAATCGTTTGATCTACTTGTCACGGGCGTGATGCCTATATACATGATCATACCTAGATATACTCATAACTATGCTCAATTCATCAATTGCTCAACAGAATTTGTTCACCCACCGTAGAATACTTATGTTTGAGAGAAGCCATTAGTGAAACCAATGGCCCCCGGGTCTATTCTCATCATATCAATCTCCATCACTTTTATACTTGCTTTGTTTTTACTTTGCTTTTAATTTTCACTTTGCATCTCTATACCAAAAATACCAAAAATATTATCTCTATCGATCTCACTCGTAAGTGACCGTGAAGGGATTGACAACCCCTAATCGCGTTGGTTGCGAGTAGCTATAGTTTTGTGCAGGTACGAGGGACTTGTGCATGGCCTCCCACTGGATTGATACCTTGGTTCTCAAAACCGAGGGAAATACTTACGCTACTTTGCTGCATCATCCTCTCCTCTTCGGGAAAACCAACGCAAGCTCAAGACGTAGCAAGAAGGATTTCGGGCGCTGTTGTCGGGAGTCTATAAAAGTCAACATACCAAGTACCCATCACAATCCCTATCTCTCGCATTACATTATTTGCCATTTGCCTCTCGCTTTTCCTCTCCCCACTTCACCCTTGCCGCTTTATTCGCCTCTCTTTCCCAATCTCCTCCTCTTTTCCTGTTGCCTTTTCCTCGTCCGCTTGTTTGCTCGTGTGTTGATTGCTTGTTTGTCGCAATGGCTCAAGATGCTACTAAATTGTGTGACTTCACTAATACCAATAATAATGATTTCCTTAGCACCCGATTGCTCCTCTTGCCAATACTGAATCTTGTGAAATCAATACGCTTTGTTGAATCTTGTTATGAAAGATCAATTCGCCGGCCTTCCTAGTGAAGATGCCGCTACTCATCTGAATAGCTTCGTTGATTTATGTGATATGCAAAAGAAAAAAGATGTCGATAATGATGTCGTTAAGTTGAAGCTATTTCCTTTTTCGCTTAGAGATCGTGCTAAAGCGTGGTTTTCATCTTTGCCTAAAAATAGTATTGATTCTTGGAACAAGTGCAAAGATGCTTTTATCTCTAAGTATTTTCCTCCCGCTAAGATTATCTCTCTTAGGAACGATATTATGAATTTTAAGCAACTTGATCATGAACATGTTGCACAAGCTTGGGAGAGAATGAAATTAATGATACGTAATTGTCCTACTCATGGTTTGAACTTGTGGATGATTATACAAAAAAAAATATGCCGGATTGAATTTTGCTTCTAGAAATATTTTAGATTCGCCATGGAGGCACTTTTATGGAAATCACTTTAGGAGATGCTACTAAACTCCTAGATAATATTATGGTTAATTATTCTCAATGGCATACTGAAAGATCTACTAATAAAAAAGTGCATGCGATAGAAGAAATCAATGTTTTGAGTGGAAAGATGGATAACTTATGAAATTATTTGCTACTAAGAGTGTTTCTTCTGATCCTAATGATATGCCTTTGTCTACTTTGATTGAGAATAATAATGAATCTATGGATGTGAATTTTGTTGGTAGGAATAATTTTGGTAACAACACGTATAGAGGGAATTTTAATCCTAGGCCTTATCCTAGTAATCCTTCTAATAATTATGGAAATTCCTACAACAACTCTTATGGAAATTTTAATAAGATGCCCTCTGAATTTGAGAATAGTGTTAAAGATTTTATGAATTCACAAAAGAATATTAATGCTTTACTTGAAGATAAATTGCTTAAAGTTGATGATTTGGCTAGGAACGTTGATAGAATTTCTCTTGAGGTTGATTCTTTAAAGCTTATATATATTCCTCCTAAGCATGATATCAATGAGTCTCTCAAAGCTATGAGAATTTCCATTGATGAGTGCAAAGAAAGAACCGCTAGGATGCGTGCTTCCAAAGATGCCTTTATTAAAGCGTGTTCTTCTAATTCCTGTGAAAATCAAGATGAAAATCTAAAAGTTATTGATGTGTCCCCCATTAAATCTTTGTTTTGCAATATGAATCTTGATGAAACTGAATATGATCTTCCTTTACCTAGAAGGCGTTCTAAGAATTCAGAGTTTTTAGATCTTGATGATGAAATTGACAAAAGTGGAATTGAAAGAAATAAAAATCTAGATGTTGCTAAACCCACTATTTTGGATCTCAAGGAATTTAATTATGAAAGTTGCTCTTTAATTGATTGTATTTCCTTGTTGCAATCCGTGCTAAATTCTCCTCATGCTTATAGTCAAAATAAGGCCTTTACCGAACACATTGTTGATGCCTTGATGCAATCTTATGAAGAAAAACTTGAGTTGAAAGTTTCTATCCCTAGGAAGCTCTATGATGAGTGGGAACCTACTATTAAAATTAAAATTAAAGATCATGAGTTTAATGCCTTGTGTGATTTGGGTGCTAGTGTCTCTACTATTCCCAAAAGTTTGTGTGATTTGTTAGATTTCCGTGACTTTGATGATTGCTCTCTAAACTTGCATCTTGTGGATTCCACTATTAAAAAGCCTATGGCAAGAATTAATGATGTTCTTATTGTTGCAAATAGGAATTATGTTCCCGTAGATTTTATCGTTCTTGATATAGATTGCAATCCTTCATGTCCTATTATTCTTGGTAGACCTTTCCTTAGAACGATTGGTGCAATTATTGATATGAAAGAAGGAAATATTAGATTCCAATTTCCATTAAAGAAAGGCATGGAACACTTTCCTATAAAGAAAATAAAATTACCATATGAATCTATCATGAGAGCCACTTATGGATTGCCTACCAAAGATGGCAATACCTAGATCTATCCTCGCTTTTATGCCTAGCTAGGGGCGTTAAACGATAGCGCTTGTTGGGAGGCAACCCAATTTTATTTTTAGTTTTTTGTTTTTGCTTCTGTTTAGGAATAAATAATCCATCTAGCCCCTGTCTGGATGTGGTTTTATGTTTTAATTAGTGTTTGTGCCAAGCTAGACCTATTGGATCTTCTTGGATAATAGTTATTTGATCTTGCTGTAATTTCCAGAAACTTTGCGCTCAGTGCCTGAATTGTTAAAAATCACCAGAACTTGATAAAATATTGATTCCAATTGCTGCTGATAAATAAACAAATTTTCCAGGTTGTCTAATTTTGGTGGAATTTTTTGAGTTCCAGAAGTTTGCGTTAGTAACAGATTACTACAGACTATTCTGTTTTTGACAGATTCTGTTTTCCGCGTGTTGTTTGCTTATTTTGATGAATCTATGGATAGTAAAATAGTTTATAATCCATAGAGAAGTTGGAATACATTAGGTTTAACACCAATATAAATAAAGAATGAGTTAATTACAGTACCTTAACGTAGTCTTTTGTTTTCTTTCTCTAACGGAGCTCACGAGATTTCTATTGAGTTTTGTGTTGTGAAGTTTTCAAGTTTTGGGTGAATTCTTTTGATGGATTATGGAACAAGGAGTGGCAAGAGCCTAAGCTTGGGGATGCCCATGGCACCCCCAAGATAATCCAAGGACACCAAAAATTCAAAGCTTGGGGATGCCCAGGAAGGCATCCCCTCTTTCGTCCACTTCCATCGGTAATTTACTTGGAGCTATATTTTTATTCACCACATGATAAGTGTTTTGCTTGGAGCGTCTTGTATTATTTGTGTCTTTGCTTGTTAGTTTACCACAATCATCCTTGTTGTACACACCTTTTGAGAGAGCCATGCATAAATTGGAATTTGATAGAATACTCTATGTGCTTCACTTATATCTTTTGAGCTTGATAGTTTTGCTCATGGTGCTTCACTTATATCTTTTGAGCGTGATAATTTTTTCTCTAGTGCTTCACTTAGATCTTTTAGAGCACGGTGGTGGATTTGTTTTAAAGAAACTATTGATATCTCATGCTTCACTTAGATTATTTTGAGAGTCGTTAATAGCATGGTAATTTGCTTAATGTTAATATACTTGGTATTCAAGATATGTGAAACTTTCTTTTGAGTGTGTTGAATACTAAGATAAGTTTGATGCTTGATAATTGTTTTGAGATATGAAGATGGTGATATTAGAGTCATGCTAGTCGAGTAGTTTTGAATTTAAAGAATACTTGTGTTGAAGTTTGTGATTCCCGTAGCATGCACGTATGGTGAACCGTTATGTGATGAACTCGGAGAATGATTTATTTATTGATTGTCTTCCTTATGAGTGGCGGTCGGGGACGAGCGATGGTCTGTTCCTACCAATATATCCCCCTAGGAGCATGCATGTAATATTTTGCTTTGATAACTTCTAGATTTTTGCAATAAGTATATGAGTTCTTTATGACTAATGTTGAGTCCATGGATTATACGCACTTTCTCCCATCCTTCCACCATTGCTAGCCTCTCTAATACCGCGCACCTTTCGCCGGTATCATACACCCACCATATACCTTCCTCAAAACAGCCACCATACCTACCTATCATGGCATTTCCATAGCCATTCTGAGATATATTGCCATGCAACTTTCCACCGTTCCGTTTATTATGACACGCTCCATCATTATCATATTGCTAGCATGATCATGTAGTTCACATCGTATTTGTGGCAAAGCCACCGTTCATAATTATTTCATACATGTCACTCATGTTTCATTGCATATCCCGGTACACCGCCGGAGGCATTCATATAGAGTCATATTTTGTTCTAAGTATCGAGTTGTAATGGTTGAGTTGTAAGAAAAATAAAAGTGTGATGGTCATCATTATTAGAGCATTGTCCCAATGAGGAAAGGATGATGGAGACTATAATTTCCCCACAAGTCGGAATGAGACTCCGGACGAAAAAAAAGAGGCCATAAAAAAAGAGAAAAGGCCCAAACAAAAAAAACAAAAAAATGAGAGAAAAAGAGAGAAGGGACAATGTTACTATCCTTTTACCACACTTGTGCTTCAAAGTAGCACCATGATCTTCATGATAGAGAGTCTCTCATTTTGTCACTTTCATATACTAGTGGGAATCTTTCATTATAGAACTTGGCTTGTATATTCCAATGATGGGCTTCCTCAAATGCCCTAGGTCTTCTTGAGCAAGCAAGTTGGATGCACACCCACTTAATTTATTTTGTTGAGCTTTCCTATACTTATAGCTCTAGTGCATCCGTTGCATGGCAATCCCTACTCACTCACATTGATATCTATTAATGGGCATCTCTATAGCCCGTTGTTACGCCTAGTTGATGTGAGACTATCTTCTCCCTTTTTGTCTTCTCCACAACCACCATTCTATTCCACATATAGTGCTATATCCATGGCTCACGCTCATGTATTGTGTGAAGATTGAAAAAGTTTTGAAAATATTAAAGTATGAAAAAATTGCTTGGCTTGTCATCGGGGTTGTGCATGATTTAAATATTTTGTGTGGGGAAGATGGAGCATAGCCAGACTATATGATTTTGTAGGGATAACTTTCTTTGGCCATGTTATTTTGAGAAGACATAATTGCTTAGTTAGTATGCTTGAAGTATTATTATTTTTATGTCAATATGAACTTTTGTCTTGAATCTTTTGGATCTGAATATTCATACCATGATTAAGAATATTTACATTGAAATTATGCCAAAGTATCACTCCGCATCAAAAATTCTCTTTTTATCATTTACCTACTCGAGGACGAGTAGGAATTAAGCTTGGGGATGCCTGATACGTCTCCAACGTATCTATAATTTTTTATTGCTCCATGCTACTTTATCTATTGTTTTGGACTATATTGGGCTTTATTTTCCACTTTTATATTATTTTGGGACTAACCTATTAACCGGAGGCCCAGCCTGTAATTGTTGTTTTTGCCTATTTCAGATTTCAAGAAACAGAATATCAAACGGAGTCCAAACGAAATGAAACCTTCGAAACGTGATTTTCTCACCGAACGTGATCCGGAGACTTGGACCCTACTCCAAGAAGTAACAGAGGCGGTCACGAGGGTGGGGGTGCGCCTCCTAGGTCGCGCCGCCTCGTGGGCCCCTATTGCTCCACCGACGCATTCTTCCTCCTATATATACCCACGCACCCCAAACGATCGAACAGAGCCAAAACCTAATTCCACCGCCGCAACTTCCTCAGTATCCACGAGGTCCCATCTTGGGGCTTGTTCCGGAGCTCCGCTGGAGGGGGCATCCACCACGGAGGGCTTCTACATCAACACCATAGCCTCTCCGATGAAGTGTGAGTAGTTTACTTCAGACCTTCGGGTCCATAGCTAGTAGCTAGATGGCTTCTTCTCTCTCGTGGAGATCTATTCGATGTAATCTTGTTTTTGCGGTGTGTTTGTTGAGACCGATAAATTGTGGGTTTATGATCCAGCTTATCTATGAATAATATTTGAATCTTCTCTGAATTCTTTTATGTATGATTGAGTTATGTTTGCAAGTCTCTTCGAATTATCCGTTTGGTTTGGCCAACTAGATTGGTAGTTCTTGCAATGGGAGAAGTGCATAGCTTTGGGTTCAATCTTATGTGTCCTTACCAAAGGATGTAAAGGGTTGCAAGGCACGATTGTATTGTTGCCATCGAGGATTACAAGATGGGGTATTTATCATATTGCATGAATTTATTCCTCTACATCATGTCATCTTGCTTAAGGCGTTACTCTGCTTTTTAACTTAATACTCTAGATGCATGCTGGATAGCGGTCGATGAGTGGAGTAATAGTAGTAGATGCAGAATCGCTTCGATCTACTTGTCACTTAACGTGATGCCTATATACATGATCATACCTAGATATACTCATAACTATGCTCAGTTCTCATCAATTGCTCAACAGTAATTTGTTCACCCACCGTAGAATACTTATGCTCTTGAGAGAAGCCATTAGTGAAACCTATGGCCCCGGTCTATTCTCATCATATCAATCTCCATCACTTTTATACTTGCTTTGTTTTTACTTTGCTTTTTACTTTTCACTTTGCATCTCTATACCAAAAATACCAAAATATCATCTCTATCGATCTCACTCGTAAGTGACCGTGAAGGATTGACAACCCGTAATCGCGTTGGTTGCGAGTAGCTATCGTTTTGTGCAGGTACGAGGGACTTGTGCGTGGCCTCCTACTGGATTGATACCTTGGTTCTCAAAATCTGAGGGAAATACTTACGCTACTTTGATGCATCATCCTCTCCTCTTCGGGTAAAACCAACGCAAGCTCAAGATGTAGCACCTATATTCATGATCATTGCCTTAGATATCGTCATAACTTTGCGCTTTTCTGTCAATTGCTCGGCAGTAATTTGTTCACCCACTGTGATAATTTCTTTCTTGAGAGAAGCCTTTAGTGAAACCTATGGCCCTTGGGTCTATTTTCCATCATATAAGTTTCCGATCTACAATTTTAGTTCCCTATTTCTTTTACTTTGCAATCTTTTACTTTCCATTCCATATACCAAAAATTCCAAAAATATTACTTTATCGTTTATCATCTCTATCAGATCTCACTTTGCAAATAACCATAAAGGGATTGACAACCCCTTATCGTGTTGGGTGCAAGCTGGTGTTTGTTTGTGCAAGTATTCGGTGACTTGAGCGTTGTCTCCTACTTGATTGATACCTTGGTTCTCAAAAGCTGAGGGAAATACTTACTCTACTTTGCTGCATCACCCTTTCCTCTTCAAGGGAAAAACCAATGCAAGCTCAAGAAGTAGCAGCTTTCCATTCTTCTTGAAGTTCCCCTTCTTTCCCTTGCCCTTTTTTCTTGAAACTAGTGGTCTTGTTAACCATCAACACTTGATGCTCTTTCTTGATTTCTACCTCCGCAGCTTTGAGCATAACGAAGAGCTCGGGAATTGTCTTATCCATCCCTTGCATATTATAGTTCATCACGAAGCCTTTGTAGCTTGGTGGCAGTGATTGAAGAACTCTGTCAATAACACTATCATCCGGAAGATTTACTCCCAGCCGAGTCAAGTGGTTATGATACCCAGACATTCTGAGTATGTGTTCACTGACAGAATTGTTCTCCTCCATCTTGCAGCTATAGAACTTGTTGGAGACTTCATATCTCTCAAATCGGGCATTTGCTTGAAATATTAACTTCAACTCTTGGAACATCTCATATGGTCCATGACGTTCAAAACGTCTTTGAAGTCCCGATTCTAAGCCATAGAGCATGGCACACTGAACTATAGAGTAGTCCACATACCGCATCTGCCAGACGTTCAAAGCGTCTACATTAGCGGGAGGGGCTTGTCACCTAGCGGTGCATCAAGGACATAATTCTTCTGTGCAGCAATGAGGATAATCCACAAGTTACGGACCCAATCCATGTAGTTGCTACCATCATCTTTCAACTTAGCTTTCTCTAGGAACGCATTAAAATTCAAGGGAACGGTAGCACGGGCCATTGATCGACAACATAGATATGCAAAACCTATAAGGACTAAGTTCATGATAAATTAAGTTCAATTAATCATATTACTTAAGAACTCCCACTTAGATAGGCCTCAAGTCATCTAGATGATCACGTGATCCATATCAACTAAACCATGTCTGATCATCACGTGAGATGGAGTAGTTTTCAATGGTGAACATCTCTATGTTGATCATATCTACTATATGATTCACGTTCGACCTTTCGGTCTCCAGTGTTCCAAGGCCATGTCTATACATGCTAGGCTCGTCAAGTTTAACCCGAGTATTCCACATGTGCAAAACTGTCTTGTACCCGTTGTATGTGAACATAGAGCTTATCACACCCGATCATCACGTGGTGTCTCAGCACGACGAACTATCACAACGGTGCATACTCAGGGAGAACACTTATACCTTGAAATTTTAGTGAGGGATCATCTTATAATGCTACCGTCGTACTAAGCAAAATAAGATGCATACAAGATAAACATCACATGCAATCAAAATATGTGACATGATATGGCCATCATCATCTTGTGCCTTTGATATCCATCTCCAAAGCACCGTCATGATTCCCATCGTCACCGGCTTGACACCTTGATCTCCGTCGTAGCGTCGTTGTCGTCTCACCAACTATTGCTTCTACAACTATCGCTAACGCATAGTGATAAAGTAAAGCAATTACATGGAGTTTGCATTTCATACAATAAAGCGCCAACCATAAGGCTCCTGCCAGTTGCCGATAACTTTTACAAAACATGATCATCTCATACAATAACATATATCACATCACGTTTTGACCATATCACATCACAACATGCCCTGCAAAAACAAGTTAGACGTCCTCTACTTTGTTGTTGCAAGTTTTACGTGGCTGCTACGGGCTTCTAGTAAGAACAGTTCTTACCTACGCATCAAAACGACAATGATCATTTATCAAGTTTGCTGTTTTAACCTTCAACAAGGACCGGCCGTAGTCAAATTTGATTCAACTAAAGTTGGAGAAACAGACACCCGCCAGCCACCTTTATGCAAAACAAGTTGCATGTCTGTCGGTGGAACCGGTCTCATTAACGTGGTCATGTAAGGTTGGTCCGGGCCGCTTCATCCAACAATACCGTCGAATCAAAATAAGACATTGGTGGTAAGCAGTATGACGATCACCGCCCACAACTCTTTGTGTTCTACTCGTGCATATCATCTACGCATAGACCTGGCTCGGATGCCACTGTTGGGGAACGTAGCATGAAATTTGAAAAAAAAAATCCTACGATACGCAAGATCTATCTAGGGGGTGCATAGCAACGAGAGGGGGAGAGTGTGTCCACGTACCCTCATAGACCGAAAGCGGAAGCGTTTGATAACACGGTTGATGTAGTCGAACTTCTTCTCGTTCCGACCGATCAAGCACCGAACGTACGACACCTCCGACTTCTGCACACGTTCATCTCGATGACGTCCCTCGAACTCTTGATCCAGCAACGTGTCGAGGGAGAGTTCCGTTAGCATGATGGCGTGGTGACAATGATGGTTAAGTGATCCACGTAGGGCTTCACCTAAGCACTAACCGGAGGCGTAAACTGTGGAGGGGGGGCGCCGCACACGGCTAGGAATCAATGTTGTGTGTTCTAGCGGTGCCCCCCACATATATATAGGTGGGAGAGGGAGAGGGGCAGCAAGGGGCGCCCCAAGTAGGATTACTCCTACTTGGGCGCCTCTCACAAGTCGGCCTCCCCCCTACCATAAGTGTCGGAGAGGGAAAGAAAGAGAGGGGGGAGAGAAGGAAAGGGGGAGGCCGAATCCTCCCCTTTCCTTTCTCCCTTCCCCTCCTTCCTTCTCCTCCTATTCGGCCTATATGGGGTGCACCAGCCCACTAGGGGCTGGTCTGTCCCGGCCTTGCCCAATAAGGCTCATATCTTTGTCGGGGGGTGCCCGGAACCCCTTCCGGTGACCCGATACGTACCAGGTGCCCCCCGGAAAACTTCCGGTGTCCGAATACTATAGTCCTATATATGAATCTTTACCTCTCGACCATTTAGAGACTCCTCATGATGTCCGTGATCTCATTCGAGACTCCGAACAATATTCATTCACCAAATCACATAACTCATATAATACAAAATCGTCATCGAACGTTAAGCGTGCAGACCCTATGGGTTCAGGAACTATGTAGACATGAGCAAGACACTTCTCCGGTCAATAACCAACAGCGGAACCTGGATGCTCATATTGGTTCCCACATATTCTATGAAGATCTTTATCGGTTGTACCGTAATGACAACTTACGTTATTCCCTTTGTCATCGGTATGTTACTTGCCCGAGATTTGATTGTCGGTATCTTCATACCTAGTTCAATCTCGTTACCGGCAAGTCTCTTTACTTGTTCCATAATGCATCATCCCGCAACTAACTCATTAGTCACATTGCTTGCAAGGCTTATTATGATGTGCATTACCGAGAGGGCCCAGAGATACCTCTCCGATACTTGAAGTGACAAATCCTAATATCGATCTATGCCGACCCAACAAACACCTTCAGAGATACCTGTAGATCGTATTTATAATAACCCAGTTACGTTGTGACATTTGATAGCACATAACGCATTCCTCCGGTATCCGGGAGTTGCATAATATCATAGTCAAAGGAATATGTATATGACATGAAGAAAGTGTAGGATCAAAAGTATGTCTAGAGGGGGGTGATTAGACTACTTGACCAAGTAAATAACTAACATTTTCCCAATTTTAGTTCTTGGCAGATTTTAGCAACTTTGCACAAATCAAGCAATCAACCTACACATGCAATTCTAAGAGTATAGAAGCGGAAAGTAAAACAATTGCATATGAAGGTAAGGGGAGGAGTTTGAGAGAGCAAACGCAATGTTGACACAGCGATTTTTTATCCGTGGTTCCGATAGGTGGTGCTATCGTACATCCACGTTGATGGAGACTTCAACCCACGAAGGGTAACGGTTGCGCGAGTCCACGGAGGGCTCCACCCACGAAGGGTCCACGAAGAAGCATCCTTGTCTATCCCACCATGGCCGTCGCCCACGAAGGACTTGCCTCACTCGGGTAGATCTTCATGAAGTAGGCGATCTCCTTGCCCTTACAAACTCCTTGGTTCAACTCCACAATCTTGACGGAGGCTCCCAAGTGACACCTAGCCAATCTAGGAGACACCGCTCTCCAAGAGGTAACAAATGGTGTGTTGATGATGAACTCCTTACTCTTGTGCTTCAAATGATAGTCTCCCCAACACTCAACTCTCTCTCATAGGATTGGATTTGGTGGAAAGAAGATTTGAGTGGAAAGCAACTTGGGGAGGCTAGAGATCAAGATTTATGTGGTTGGAATGGAATATCTTGACCTCAACACAACTGTAGGTGGTTCTCTCTCAGAAAATGTATGTTTGAAGTGTAGGCATGTTCTGATGGCTCTCTCCACGAATGAAGAGTGGGTGGAGGGGTATATATAGCCTCCACACAAAATCTAACCGTTACAAACAATTTACCAAACTCGGTGGACCGAATCATGAAACTCGGTCGGACCGATTTAGTTCAAAATGTGAACATTAGGATTTTTGGTGGGACCGACACGTCAACTCGATGGGACCGATTTTGTTAGGGTTAGGGTGAGACCGATTACACAAACTCGGTGAGACCGATTTTGGTAATAGACTAACCAGAGAGTTGGTCAGGCAAACTCGGTGGGACCGATTCGCTCATCTCGGTTGGACCGAAACGTTACGGAAGGGAAACAGAGAGTTTGCATTGCAATATCGGTGGGACCGATCGCTCATCTCGGTTTGACCGAAACATTATGAAGGGAAACAGAGAGATTACAATCCCATCTCGGTGAGACCAAAAAGACGGGTTTCTGGCAGTGGCTATGTCAAGAGAACTCGGTGGCGCCGGATAGAAAGTTTCTGTAGGGCCGAGTTTGACTTTTGGTTTGGGACATATGTGGATATGAGAAAGTAGTTGAGGTTTTTTGGAGCATATCACTAAGCATTTTGAGCAAGAAACTCATTAAGCAACACCTCACCCCCTCTTGATAGTATTGGCTTTTCCTATGGACTCAATGTGATCTTGGATCACTAAAATGAAAAATTTAGAGTCTTGTGCTTTGAGCTTGAGCCAATCCTTTTGTCCTTAGCATTGTGAGGGGTCCACTTTCTAATCCATGCCATGCCAATCTTTGAGCTTTCCTGAAATATTTATCTTGAAATAGCATTAGCTCAATGAGCTATATGTTGTTAGGAATTACCAAAACCACCAAGGGATAGTTGCACTTTCAATCTCCCCCTTTTTGGTAAATGATGACAACATATAGATCAAAGCTTCGACAAATGATAATAAGATTGAAAAACATCGTTGCTTTGAGAAGTATGTGATAAGCAAGAGCTTCCCCTAAATTTGTGCATTATTTAAAATTTGCTATTGAATGCAAATGCACAATCGATTAGGATCATGGGTTACTCTTCCATGTCACATACATCTTGGTGGAGCGCTCAAAATGATAGAAATTAAAAGCATGCACTCATCACCAAGCAAGTGAATGATCATATAAGGATATAAGAGATAATATCATCCAACAAGCATTAAGGGTAGCATATGATCAAACACAGGATCAAACAAGTATCTCACAAGAACATAAAGTATCTCACACAAGCACACAATCAAGAAGTTCAACCAAACCAAAAACAAGAGAGATAAAAAGAAACACTCTCTCTCGAAGCCTATGATCTATACATTTTTCTCCCCCTTTGGCAACAAGTTACCAAAAAGTTCAAAAATGCATAGTGCTAAACGTCTCTCAGGCTTGATCTTCGGGAGGTGGTGTAGAGAGAACTCCAAGGACGAAGGCATCAGTTGAAGTAGCTGGAGCTGATGGAGTGGCTGCTGGAGGTGGCACTGGAGCTGTAGCTGCTGGTGCTGACGCTGTAGCTCGAGAATCTCTCACTGGCACTGCAGCAGATCTCTGTCCTCTAGGCACTCGCTTAAATGCATCAGTGGTTGCCTTGCCCTTCTTCTCTTCTGCTTCCTCCTGAAGCTGCTCAACTGCGGTTTGGATCTCAGTTACCTTGACATCAAGATCATAGAATTTCTGCTCAATGATCCTCTCCAAGCTCTCCTGGTTTTGAGTCAGGGTGACCAAGCCCTTCTCAATCCTCAAGGTGGATTAGATCAGATATGCTAGCTGATCTTGCTTGCTCTTCAGGAAAACTTGAGATGCCTCTCCAACACTTGGCATCTTGGCAGCTTTCTCAGCTTTAGCTTTGGCTTTCTTCTCCTGTTCTTGAACTGATGATGGTTCATTCTCATCCATCACAACTGTGTCGTCTTCAAATTCAGGGTATATGGCCAGGTGCTCCTTAACCAATAGATATTTTCCTGTGCCCATCTTGGAGTTGATGAGCTCCTGAATTTGTGGAGCATACCCACAGCTTCTCTTCTAATCAGCTGTTGTCCTTTTGATTGTCTCTACAGTCAGACTCATGACTTTGAACTTTTGAGGCACATCAAACAAATGTAGAAAATTGATAGCATGCCCTATGATCATCTTGTGATCACCTGACTTGGGTAGCAATGTGTGCCTTAGGATCCAGTTGATGGTAGGCAGACCAGACAACAAGAAGTGGACAGATCCAAGCTTATGAGTCTCTAAAGCAACATCTGGGATCTCTCTGTACATGTGTGCCATAGTGTTGTGGTCTTTCTTCTTCTCGGCATAAACATCCAAGTCATCCTCATGTTCTTCTGGGGCATTGATCAACTGAGCCCATTCTTCAACAGAGGATTGGTACCTAGTACCTTCTGACATCCAAATGATCTTCCCATCTGGATAGAAGTGGGCAGTGGAGTAAAACTGCATGATAAGCTCATCATTCCACTTGGTGAGCTTCTGGGCAACAAAAGTATCAACTCCACATGCTTTGAAGCTGTCATATACTCCTGGATAGTGATCTTCATTTTCCTTGATGTACTCCCAGTCAACCCATCTCATGTCACACACTATGGGCTTCTTGTCAAGCAGGACAGTCTCATAAAAGTCTTGTTGTTCCTTTGTGTGGAACCTGTAATCCACAACAGTTCTCCTCCTGACAGCATATGGATCAGACTGCCTCCACAATCTCAGTCCTGAATCCTTCCTGATCTTCATATTTTCTGCAACAGGATGTGCATCATTGTGGTCAGGGATCTTGGGCTTGAGATTCCTTAGCACTTGGGCTTCATCGTCTTCTTCATCAACAGTCTCAGGCACTGGGGCCTTGTTCTTTTCTGCATCTGGAATGTTTCTAGTGCTTCTCTTTGGAGCAGACTTCTGAACTGGAGCTTTCGGAGCAGACTTGGGCTTTGATGGAGCAGCCCCTGACTTTATAGCATCTACCATAAGCTTCTGAGCTTTGGGTGCTGGAGCAGCATCCTCTTCCTCTTCTTCATCATCTCTCATCATTGATGGCTTGTCAATAACTCTGGCAATGGTCTTCTCGACCTTTTCTTTCCTCTTCTTGCCTTCACCTCCTTCTTTGGGTTCAAGAGTGAACTCCATTGTTTCTTGAGTGGAGGCTCTGGCTTTTGACATTGGAACTCTTCTTGCTGGAGCCTTTGTCTTCATTCCAGGCTTACTTGCAGCAGTTGTGCCATACTCCTTTTTCAGCACCTTTTTCCTTGAAGTGGCTTCATCCTCAACAGCCACATAATCCTCGTCCTCAGAATCTGAGGTTTTCTTCTTCCTTGTCCTGGTAGCTGCCTTTGGCAGGTTACTAGGTGTGCTCCTGCTGCCCTCATCATAGCTGCTGGAGGGACTAGTGCCCTCACTCATCTGAACCTGCTCTTCAGACTTGTTCTGACTGTCACTTTGATCAGACATCTTTAGGAAAACTGTCAGCAGACCCTGTGAATAGGTTGTAGATGAGGTAGAGTAGATGAGCATCACAAAGTACAGAGTTTTTCAAAACAATTGAATCAAAAAGCTTAGTTTTAGTTCTCTACAAAAGTGATCTCGGAGCTACCGAATTGACAAACTCGCTGATACTGAAGCAACACTTGGAACCTAAACTAGTGAACTCGGTTGGGCCGAGTCACAGTTTGGTGGCACCGAGATTGCTAGGGTTTCATAGAATCTTGAACTCGGTCACACTGATTTGCACATTTCGGTCGGACCGAAAAGCGCATGTGCAATGGCCAAGGCCGAATCGGTGAGACCGATTTCTACAGTTTGGTCGGTCCGAGATGAGTTCTGCGGAGAGTTAACCCTAAAATTTTCAAATCAATCTAGACCTAAGGAAGTTTTAGCTGGATGGATCAATCTCAATCGTGGCAAGAAACATGGCATTGTCCTTGTGCTAGGAATCGGAGTGAAAAAGACAGCACAAGGGGTCGAACACTTACCCTAGAGCGGCGAGTGTTTGATACTGAGGCAACGGCAGAGCAGATTGCCGTTGACGGTGGCGGAGACCAGCGGCGGGAGGTCGCTAGCGGCATGAGGACGATCCGGAGACCCGAAGAGGCAGAGCAGGTTACGCGCGGGTGAAGGGTTTCAGAAAATTTTCCAAAATTTGACCCGTCAAGATATATAACTGACCTTGTCGGTGTGACCGAGTGGAACAACTTCGGTGGCACCGAGATGCAAAACTCTGAGCGATTCGCAACTCGGTGTGACCGAAGGTTCTAATCGGTTGCACCGAGATTGAAAACCTAGATCAACTAAGTGATCTCGGTAGGACCGAAAAGGATGAATCGGTCAGACCAAAATGCACAAAGAGGTTTTGGAAGTTTAAGTCTATGACGAATCGGGGACTCCGAGTGCTCCTCACACAGAGTGGTTCGAATCTGACATGATCAAACTTTGTGATGTAGCATGAATAGAGTTTGAGACGAGAGAAAAGCATAGATAGCTAGAGGGAGTTCTTAGGCATTCTTGTCCATCCATTTGGCAAAAGAGAAAAAGCCAAACAATCAAAGCAACAAATGGATGTCCTCGAATGAGAAAAATATGCATCCAACATGCTCACACAATTAAAATGGCAAATGAAATTTTTGTCAAAGCATGCACAAACACTCTAGCATCTATCAAGCAATTGGCGATGACTAGGTCATCTATATATGAGTATATTGACTTAGGAGACAAATGAGAACATTTGATCATAGGTCATACTCATCATTTAAGCACAAGTGGGGTTACCACTTTTACATAAAGCATTGTTGTGCTCACACCATTAGAGTTGCTTTAGCTCAATTTTAGAGTAAAGCTCCCCCTAGATGTGATATCCCCCCTAAGAAGGATGCATTAACCTTGGGTTTTGTCGATGATGACTTCATGTAGGTAATGAAGATGTGGATTCTCAATGTTGATGTAGATCATTTGGAGCAATCCTTTGGAGTGAGTTGCACTTTCAATACCTACACGGGTTAGTCCCACAAGGAACAAGCAAGGATGTCCATAGACATAGAGTGATGTATACACAAGATGATGTCCATGAAAGCATTGGGTTACCTTGTCCCTTGTCTTACCAACAAGAGGGTTTGTGACTCCTTGAACTAGTGCAAGATGTGGAAGTTGTTTGCACTTGTCCTTGCCAAAATGATAAAAGTGAAGTATGTTGGCGGAGTCACCCTCAAGAACTCTCTAGTTCTTCTTATTCAGGATCCACACCATCTTGATGGGAATCCTTGGAGTTGTAGTCGTACTTGATGAAGTAGAACTTGATGTAGTCTTGGGAACCCACTTGACCAAGGCCTTAGGTGCTTCTTCAAATGCATCAATCTCCTCTTGAAGCTTGTCCTTGCCTTTTTGCTTGTGGTCTTGTGGTGGAAGATCATCTTGAGCTTGTGTTCCTTGGAAAGAAGTAGGATCATACTTCTCTTGTTGAGGAACAAACTTCGTCTTGGGGTATTGATCTTCTTCCCACTCAACTCCATTGGCATTGAACTTTCATTCAAAACCAACACCTTGATTCTTCCGGTGCCTTCCTTGCTTGCGTACAATTTCCTCAAATTGCTTACTTCCAGCAAGGCTCTTGTAAACACCTTTCTCTATAATTCCCTTCAATAAGCTATTTTCTTGCTCAAGTGTAACTTGGCTAAGAGAATCATTAGTGGAATCAAGAGAGCTACTAGAAGCAACAACATTGGATTTAGCATGATTGTTGTTACTACTAGATGAAGAATCTTTCTTGTTCTTATTGCTAGATTTAACTTGTGGCATGTAAGTAGACAAGAGTAAACGCTTGGCAATGTAAGAAGAACTTTTCCTGCGAAGATCATCATTGATTGCCTTTAAAAACTCATGCTCTTGCTCAAGGTTAAGATTTTCAAAGCGTAGCTTCTCATGAGTCTTTAAAAGTTCTCGATGATCTTCCAAGGTAGTTTCATGAGCTAACTTAAGAGTGTTTAGTTCTTTAGTTAGACGCTCAATCTCCTTCTTATCATCGTCATTCGTTTTATCTTGATTAGCATGATTAATAGCAAGTTCATCATAGTTTTCATAACTAGAGTTGTCAACAAGTAAATCATCATCTCCTAGCAAATCATCTTCATCACTATTGAAATCAACATACTCGGGGTGTGTTACCTTTGGACCTTTAGCCATGAAGCATCTTCCAATTCCTTCATTTGGTGAGTCAAATATGTCGTAGGAGTTGGTTGTCACAAGTGCTAGTCCGGCAACACCTTCATCTTGAGTATATTCGGAGTCGGAGTGATAACTTCTTTCGGAGTGATGATCGGAGTCGGAACCGGATACTCATTCACCAACATGAGCTTGATGTCTTCCTTTTGTGTAGCTCCTTGATGACTTATCCTTCCTTTCCGAATCCTTGCTTCTCCGAGAGGGTCTTCGTTCATAACGATCATCCCTACTCCTTCTTTCTCTTGGTGGTGATTCTTCTCTTCTACTCCTTCTTTTGGGAGAATCTTCTCTTCTTTTGTAGGGAGCCGTACACTCGTTGGAGTAGTGTCCGGGTCTTCCACAATTGTAGCAATTTCTTTCACGACTTGAAGATCTCTTGTCATTGTAGGATCTTGACTTGGAGCTTCTTTCCTTGCTCCTTCTCTTGTAGATTTTGTTGAAGTTCTTCACCATTAGACTCAATTCTTCATTGAAGGTTTGCTTCTCACTTGATGATGTGGGAGCTTCACATGAGGCTTTGTAAGCACCACTTTACTTGTTGTGGAGCTCTTCCTTATCCTTGAGTGACATCTCGTGAGCAACAATTCTTCCAATGACTTCCGTTGGCTTGAGATCTTTGTAATTGGGCATCATTTGGATCAATGTGCATACGGTATCATATTTTCCATCCAAGGCTCTTAGGATCTTCTTGATGATGAATCTATCAGTCATCTCTTCACTTCCTAAGCCGGCAATCTCATTTGTGATGAGAGCAAGCCTAGAGTACATTTCAGCGACGCTTTCACCATCCTTCATTTTGAACTTGTCAAGTTGACTTTGAAGCACATACAATTTGGATTCCTTGACGGAGTCGGTACCTTCGTGCATATTAATCAAAATATCCCAAATTTCCTTTGCATTCTCAAGACGGCTGATTTTGTTGAATTCTTTGGGGCACAATCCGTTGAAGAGAATATCACAAGCTTGAGCATTGTATTGCAGCATCTTCAACTCTTCCGCGGTAGCTTCACTGTTTAGTTCTCTCCCATCAAAGAATTCACCTTGCAAGCCAATACACACAATAGCCCAAACGGCGAGGTTATGTCCAAGAATATGCATTTTCATCTTATGCTTCCAACAAGCAAAATTAGTACCATCAAAGTAAGGACCTCTACGGTGGTAATTTCCCTTGCTAGACGCCATACTCTCCTAGGTTGTGAAACCAAGGCTATGACCACCAAAAGCTATGGAAATCAAAGCAAATGGAGACCAAAGCTCTGATACCACTTGTAGGATCGAAAGTATGTCTAGAGGGGGGGTGATTAGACTACTTGATCAAATAAAAAACTAGCCTTTTCCCAATTTTAGTTCTTGGCAGATTTTAGCAACTTTGCACAAGTCAAGCAATCAACCTACACATGCAATTCTAAGAGTATAGCAGCGGAAAGTAAAACAATTGCATATGAGGGTAAGGGGAGGAGTTTGAGAGAGAAAACGCAATGTTGACACGGAGATTTTTTATCCGTGGTTCCGATAGGTGGTGCTATCGTACATCCACGTTGATGGAGACTTCAACCCACAAAGGGTAACGGTTGCGCGAGTCCACGGAGGGCTCCACCCACGAAGGGTCCACGAAGAAGCAACCTTGTTTATCCCACCATGACCGTCGCCCACGAAGGACTTGCCTCACTCGGGTAGATCTTCACGAGGTAGGCGATCTCCTTGCCCTTACAAACTCCTTGGTTCAACTCCACAATCTTGACGGAGGCTCCCAAGTGACACCTAGCCAATCTAGGAGACACCACTCTCCAAGAGGTAACAAATGGTGTGTTGATGATGAACTCCTTGCTCTTGTGCTTCAAATGATAGTCTCCCCAACACTCAACTCTCTCTCATAGGATTGGATTTGGTGGAAAGAAGATTTGAGTGGAAAGCAACTTGGGGAAGGCTAGAGATCAAGATTTATGTGGTTGGAATGGAATATCTTGACCTCAACACAAGTGTAGGTGGTTCTCTCTCAGAAAATGTATGTTGGAAGTGTAGGCATGTTCTGATGGCTCTCTCCATGAATGAATAGTGGATGGAGGGGTATATATAGCCTCCACACAAAATCTAACCGTTACACACAATTTACCAAACTCAGTGGGACCGAATCATGAAACTCGGGCGAACCGATTTAGTTCAAGATGTGAACGTTAGGATTTTCGGTGGGACCGACACATCAACTCGGTGGGACCGATTTCGTTAGGGTTAGGGCATAACGTAATCTCGGTGAGACAGATTACACACCGATAGTGAGACAGATTACACAAACTCGGTGAGACCGATTTTGGTAATAGACTAACCAGAGAGTTGGTCAGGTAAACTCGGTGGGACCGATTCGCTCATCTCGGTTGGACCGAAATGTTACGGAAGGGAAACAGAGAGTTTGCATTGCAATCTCGGTGGGACCGATCGCTCATCTCGGTTTGACCGAAACATTACGAAGGGAAACCAAGAGATTACAATCCCATCTCGGTGAGACCGAGATCCCTATCGGTGAGACCGAAAAGACTAGGGTTTCTGGCAGTGGCTATGTCAAGAGAACTCGGTGGCGCCGGATAGAAAGTTTTGGTAGGGCCGCGTTTGACTTTTGGTTTGGGACATATGTGGATATGAGAAAGTAGTTGAGGTTTTTTTAGCATATCACTAAGCATTTTGAGCAAGAAACTCATTAAGAAACACCTCACCCCCTCTTGATAGTATTGGCTTTTCCTATGGACTCAATGTGATCTTGGATCACTAAAATGAAAAATGTAGAGTCGTGTGCTTTGAGCTTGAGCCAATCCTTTTGTCCTTAGCATTGTGAGGGGTCCACTTTCTAATCCATGCCATGCCAATCTTTGAGCTTTCCTGAAATATTTATCTTGAAATAGCATTAGCTCAATGAGCTATATGTTGTTAGGAATTACCAAAACCACCCAGGGACAGTTGCACTTTCAGAAAGCTATAGCAATAAAACTGAACGATCATTATGCTAAGCTAACAGATGGGTCTTGTCCATCACATCATTCTCCTAATGATGTGATCCCGTTCATCATATGACAACACATGTCTATGGTTAGGAAATTTAACCATCTTTGATTAACGAGCTAGTCTAGTAGAGGCTTACTAGGGACACGGTATTTTGTCTATGTATCCACACATGTATCAAGTTTCCGGTTAATACAATTCTAGCATGAATAATAAACATTTATCATAATATAAGGAAATATAAAATAACAACTTTATTATTGCCTCTAGGGCATATTTCCTTCAGGCGGTGTCTTCCCTGGTGCAGAGTCAAGTTTTATTGGTGCTCTTTGTGAGGCTGCAGTGAGTCCCTCTGGTTCCCCAGTATCCTCCAAGACTGGAGGATAGGGTTCCCTCCTCCAGTGGCTTCGCTACAGCTCGTCAATAGAGCCGAGGCTCCTGATTTGGTCCTTGCCCTTGATGTTGCCCTTTTCTGCATTCTGGTCGCTCGCCCTCTTTAAGCCAGAACTCTAGTATTTGGCGTAGCTCTGCCCTTATGTTTGGAAGGTATTTCCGGCATGTTGGCCCATGAGGATCAGATTAGTGGAATTGAGGGTATCCATGTTTGTAGAAATGCCCCATGAATTTCTCGCCTCCTTTGTGCGGACTATTTTTTATTCCTGAAAGGATCGATACGATTGACTAGAGGGGGGATGAATAGGAAACTACCATTTACTTTTCTTACCAAATTAGGTTTACCAACAAATAGGTTGTCTAGATATGCAATTAGGTGGACAACCTATATGATGCTAAACACCAACACAAGCCAGCAAAGGATAGAACACACGAATAGCTTGCACAAAGTAAAGGTAAGAAACAACCACAAGTGGAATCGATGAAGATGAGGATGTGTTGCCGAAGTTCCTTCGCTTTAGGAGGGGAGTACGTCTCCGTTGGAGCGGTGTGGAGGCACAATGCTCCCCAATAAGCCACTAGGGCCACTGTATTCTCTTCACTCCCTCGCACAATGCAAGATGTCATGACTCCACTAGTGGTGCCCTTTAAGGCGGCGACGGAACCTTTACAAACAAGGTTGGGTCTCTCTCCACAACTTAATTGTAGGCTCCAAACACCACCATGAAGCTTCACCACAATGAATTGTGGCTTCGAGGTGACCTCTTCCATCTAGGGTGCCCAAACACCCAAGAGTAACAAGATCCGCAAGGGATTAGTGGGGGACTCAAATTTCTCTCGGTGGAAGTGTAGATCGAGGCCCTCTGAAGCAAACCCTAGAAAATCAACAAGATTTGATGGCTAGGGAGAGAGACCAGGCAAAAATGAGCTTTGGGGAAAAGAGGTAAGTCTTCTTGGGGAAGAAGACCTAATTATATAGTGGGGGAACAAATCCAACTGTTTTCTGCCCGCAAACGCGCACAAGCGGTACTAACGCTCGAGGGAGCGGTACTGCCGCTTGGCGCGGTGGTACTGGCCGACGCGTGCAAGTGGGCGAGCCACATGCACGGTAGTTCCACCGGATCGGTACTACTGGCCCTACGAGCGGTACTACCATTGCATATAGCACAACGCGGTGGCACCACAGTAGTGGAAACGGGTAGGGCACTACCGCTTGGGACGGTACTACTGGGGCCTACATCCGTTCTACTACCGTCGATGCGAACACGAGTTTCAAGGGGTAAAACATGAGCTACGGTTGGCCAGTGGTTGAAGGAGTTGTAGCACCGCACTAAGCGGTACTACCGCCCTTCACCCGCGGTAATACCGCTTAAGGTGGTACAACTGCCATATACCATCGCCTTACCACCATGAAAACAGGGAGGGCAACAAAAGCTCAAAACTAAGCAGTGGTAGGCGTAGCACTGGACTTCGATAATACCGCATTAAGCGGTACTACCGCTGCCAGGTGTGGTACTATCGCTTAGGCGCCACCAGGAAGCCAAGCAAAGATAGGCAGGAACTCCAAGTTGCCGGGAAGGGAAAGAGGGTGCAAATGAAATCTGCATGTGTTGATTTCACCCTAACATTTGAACTGCGGACCCCCTCTTAATAGTACGGCTTTCCTACGACTCAAATCCACCAAAAATAAATCATCGGAAAATAACTGTCTTCACTCTTAAACACCGAGGGGAAATAAACTGTCTCATGCCATCTAATATAATCTCTAAAATACGCAAAGGCACACAGTTAGTCAGCAAAATGCATCGTCATCAATCACCAAAACCACTAAGTGTGAAATATGCCCTAAAAATTCCGATGAGGGCATATGATCATACTGCAAATTTTTTGAAAAGGATATTGCACTCTATGGAATCAGCTACTTTGCCATCGCGGATCTTTGCCGTCGCTGGCGGACGGCAAATAACTCTTGCCATCGGCTACACAAAAGCGGACGGCAAAGAAGCGCTGATGGCAAAGACCAAGGTTACCATCAGCGAGTTCTTTGCCGTCCGCTCATGACGGCAAAGATTCGTTATCGTCTGCTAGCGGACGGCAAAGAGGAGAGGGCCCCCGACGAGTTGCAAAAAAAAAACCTAACGGGGCCCTCTTTGCCGTCCGCTAGCGGACGGCAAAGAGCACGCAGCGGACGGCAAAGAGATGGCGGACGGCAAAGAGGGGGCCCCACGTAACGTTATGGCGCCCCCCCTCTCTCTCTCTCTCTCTCCCACCTCTTCGCACCTTCCCGCCCCCTTCGCACCACCCCCCGCCGCCGGCGCCCGCCGTCGCCCCCCACCCGCCACCCGGCCCCCCCCCCTGCCCCCGCCCGCCTGCCGTCTGGCGCCACGCCACGCCCGGCGAGCCCCCCTCCTCCGCCGCCCAGGCGGCCCGCCGCCCGCCGCCCGGCGGGCCCGCCGCCATGACCGCCGCCCTCCTCCGCCGCCCAGAGCCACACCGCCCCCTCCTCCACCCTCGCCGCACCCCTGCCCCCCCCCGCCTCGGTGAGTTTCTTCTTCTTTTTTTTTTTTCTGTTTTTTAGTTTTAGGTTTATGTTTAGTTTTAGGTTTATAGGTTTAGTTTTAGTTTAGTATTAGGTTTATAGGTTTAGTTTTAGTTTAGTATTAGGTTTAGATTTAGTTTAGTATAAGAAGAAGAAAAGAGAGGAGAGGAGGAGAAGAAGAAGAGGAAAAGGAAAGGAGAAGAAGAAGAAGAAGAAGAAGAAGAAGAAGAAGAAGAAGAAGAAGAAGAAGAAGAAGGAAAAAAGGAAGAAAAGGAAAGGAGGAAGAAGAAGAAAAGGAAAAAGAAAGAAAAGGAAAAGGAAGAAGAAGAAGAAGACACCCCGACCCCGAGACCCCGACCCGACCCGACCCGACCCGACACCCGACCCGACCCGACCCCGAGACCCCGACCCGACCCCGACACCCCGACCCGACCCGACCCGACCCGACCACGGTACAGGACCCGACCCGGCACCCGACCGACACCCGACCCGAGACCCGACCCAGACCAGAGACCCGACCCGACACCCGACCCCGACCCGACCCGACCCGACACCCCGACCCGACGACCCGACCCGACCCGACACCCCCGACCCGACCCGACCCCGACACCCCGACCCGACCCGACCCGACCACGGTACCTGGACCCGACCCAGCACCCGACACGACACCCAGACCCGAGACCCCGACCCGACCCGAGACCCGACCCGACACCCGACCCCGACCGACCCGACCCGACCCGACACCCCTACCCGACACCCGACCCGACCCGACACCCCGACCCCCAAGGTGACCCGACACCCCGACCCCAGAGCCGACCCAACACCCGACCCGAGCCCGACCGGACACCCGACGCCGACACCACACCCGACCCGAAACAACACCCGACACCGACACGGCACTACCCCGACATCGACCGACACCCAGACCCCAGACCTGAAATAGCACCCGACCCGACACGGCACCCGACACCGACAGGACACCCGACCACCGACACCTCCGAAAAGGTGTTCTTTGGCCTTCGAGGCCGACGGGTCATATATATATTTGTGAATTATTAGTTAGGTCATATATTTTTCGATTTTGCTATGAAAAACATCATATATAATTGTGTTGATCGTGTAGTTTTAATTGTGCGATTGTTTCATCGCTGCGAGGTTTGGTGTTCGACGACCTCGCCGTGTGTTTGTGAGCTCGCCCCTTCGTTCGTGGGTGAGCACAAATGACAACTCCTCCTCCCCATTAATTATTTGATCTATTCCGATGAAACTTGATAGCTAGCTATATATGTGTCTTGAATCATCGATATCGTAACCAATATGTGTCTCCCGTTCGAAAGCGTCATAGTTATAAATATGCATGCATTTGCATATTTATAACCTTGATTCTTCGAATTGTCCAACGCTATCCATGGACAGCCAGTATGTGTAGATTGGGTTCGTTTTCCCATATGCTTTGCTCGGATCCGGCGCATATATTTTGTCGATTGCCTCCCTGTTGTTCTCGGTTACACATCCTCTCTGTTTATTGCGAGGCGTGTATCGGGAGAACGGCGGGAGGTGCTGCCAAATTTTGCGTCGGATCGAGCATAGCATGGGAAAATGAACCCAATCTACACATACACGCCCGGATGGGGTACTGGCGGATCAGCCCGAGGAGCCGAGTGGCCATCTTGATGATGGCGGGGCCGGTGATCTTGAGGAGGAGGGGGCACCGTCTACCGGCGTGGTGCTACGGCTCCGTCCGTGCGGTGACCATGAGCAGAGGTGGTTGATTTTCCCTGATGGGGAGAGGTGCGTAAGTGCATTTAATATTTTTGTACCTTGTGCATTCAAGTTTTTCAAATAACTAATCGTTGGCCTTGTCATCTTTGCAGAGGTTGGGACCACCATCATAGTGTCCGCCGCCCAACTCCGTCCTTGGAGTTCTTTGCGGCAAAACTTCCGGGGTTTGTCACGTTGCTGGTGAGGTCGGCTTCTGAGCTTGGATTGAGCTGGGAGCACTACGTGGCTGCCCGCCCCGCCGGATGAGATTATCGGCGGTGTCGTGTGCGACCGAGGCGCATATGGTGATCGAGAAAGTTCGGTAATTTCTCCTACACATTTAAAATCTTCAACTAGCTAGTTATTAATTGTACTAATCAATATTGTCTCATTTGATTGCGGACATTCTCTGGTGTGAGGAGGGATACGAGGAGGACACGGCACATGTTATCGAGAACGTCTGCAGCGCCTACTCCGGAACTTACGACACGAGGCTCGGGTGCGGGCTGTTCGAGACTACTACGCCTTGCGTGGTATCAAGAAGACCAAGCGGCGTGCCGCGATAAGTTCTGAGTAAGGAGCAGTACATGAAGGTAATTCTTAAGGCCTTCTCTACTTAAGTTCCTTCATTTAGTAATTCTGGCGGAGGTTAGTGATACATACTCAGTTATCTTTCTCTATTACATTGTGTGCGCTTCCATCAATGATTACAAATGGTCATGTGAGTGGTGTTGCAGGCTGCTATCTGAGTGAGAGAGATAGAACGGAGAAACTTGGCGGAGGCGGCGGAGAGGCAGCGGGAGTTGGAGGAGAGGGCGACAAAGATGATGGAGGAGGAGAGGGCACGGAATGACATGCGAGCAAGGGCCATGTACGAGCTCCTTGTGGTAAGTTTCTTCTGCAGATTAGCCAAAACATTCATGTAGTGTTTGTCTCATTACTAACTAGTATGGTGAGTCGTCAAAACCAAATGTGCGATGCGTAATGCGAGAAGACAGGTCGAGACCGCTCCGCCGATGCCGATGATTGCTCACAGGACCACGGTGAGTTTTATTTGAATGGACATTACTTGCTAGTCTTAACATTTGAGTGTCATCATGCTAACAAGACATTGGAAATGATCTTTGGTGCAGCGTAACTCGAGACAAGCATCGCATACGATCCTTCTCCGACTACTGAGCCACGAGCCACCCCGCTTCTACACCTCCCGGATCTTGGTAAGTTTATCTAGTGTTTTGCTTAACACATGCATAAAGACCTAGACTTAGCTTTATTTCCTCCAATGCTTACCATAATGACCTAGACTTAGCTTCTTCTCCTCCAAAATGACTTAATAAGCTTATCGACCTCCAAAACCATCCATTTTACCTAAGTTAGCTCTAAAGCGATCGTACTTAGCTTACTTATGTCAAAATTGCATAATTAGCTTAGTTAGCTCATAGGCGATCCATTTTACCTAAGTTAGCTCTAAAATGACCCATTTTACCTAGGTTAGCTTATAAATGATCCAGTTCATCCAAGTTAGCTCAAAAATGACCCATTTCACCTAAATTAGCTCTTAAATGATCCATTTCACCAAGTTAGCTACAAAATGATCCATTTCACCTAAATTAGCTCTTAAATGATCCATTTCACCTAAGTTAGCTCAAAAAGATCCATTTCAACTAAATTAGCTCATAAATGATCCATTTCACCTAAGTTAGCTCAAAAACGATCCATTTCAACTAAGTTAGCTCATAAAAGATCCATTTCAACTAAATTAGCTCATAAATGATCCATTTCAACTAAGTTAGCTCATAAATGATCCATTTCACCTTAGCTAGCTCATAAACGACCCATTTCAACTTAGTTAGCTCATAAATGATCCATTTCACCTTAGCTAGCTCATAAACGACCCATTTCAACTTAGTTAGCTCATATATGATCCATTTCACGTAAGTTAGCTCATAAATGGCATACTCTTCTTGTTCTAGTCTTCTTCTTGTTCTACTCTTCTTGTTCTAGTCTTCTTCTTGTTCTACTCTTCTTGTTCTAACTTTCTTATTTTTCATTTTGCGATTTCTTTCACTTGTAAAGCTTGCATAGATGGAGTGCTCCTTATCCCTTTCTCTGTTTCTTTTGTATCGTTGAACTATGCATGTATCGTTGGATGAAACTATTGTAATATATATGGTTGGATGCCTCTATGTTGAACTTGTTATGTATGATGGAACTATGCATGTAATATATATGTTTGGATGATGAAGTTATGTGTTGGATATCTTATATGTTTGCTCTGTAATGGCCTTTTGAAATATATCTATATATGTCATATATATTTGTGATGAAAATTGTTGGATTTAATAAAAAGCAGATAAAAGAGCCAATATGGGCTCTTTGCCAAATCGCCATCGACGACAGCGCTCTTTGCCGTCCACCGCGGACGGCAAAGAAGACACGTGGCATCTAGCGTGCTTCACGGAAGCTGACCCATTTGGTCACTTTGCCATCGATGTGAGCGGCAAAGAACCCGCACTTTGCCATTAGTGGCGACGGCAAAGAACACGCACTTTGCCATCGATGGCGACGGCAAAGACACTAGAAATTTTGCCGTTAGCGGCGGACGGCAAAGGCCTGCCGTTAGACATAACGGATGACGGCGCAATTATTGCCGTCCGCTCTCTTTGCCGTCCGTCGCGGACGGCAAAGATCCTTGCCGTCGACCACCGGAAGCGGACGGCAAAGTAGTATTTATCGTAGCCTACGTTGCGGAACTGTTGCCGTCCGTGGTGACGGCAAAGGATTTTGCCGTCCGCCATTCATGCCTTTGCCGTCCGCCATGGCAGACGGCAAAGTAGCTGATTCCTGTAGTGTTGGATACATACTGTGCTAGTTCTAGCCAACTTGTGATGTACAACTAAATCCAGTATTTTCTTTACTCTGAACACCAATGTCAACGCTAGGGAAGGTGTGTGAAGAGATCTGGATATTTTAACAGAAGCATTATCAGATAAATACTTAGGCTTGCTTACCATGGTTGAAGCGGACATGAACTATTGTTTCCAACATCTTATTGACAGATTTTGCCAACGGCTTGAAGGGTGGAAGGGAAAATTCTCTCTATGCAAGGCAAGGAGATTTTGTTTAAATATGTAGCACAAGCAACCCTTTGCTATGCTACGTCAGTCTTCAAATTGCCAAAGGGAATATGTATATCAATTACTGATGAAATTTCGGGCTTCTGGTGGGGAGATGAGGAAGATAAGAAGACTCACTGGTTTGCATGGTGGAGGATGTGTGTACCAAAGAAGATGGGGGCTTGGGGGTTTAGAGACCTTCACAGTATTACCTTGTTATGTTAGCAAAACAATGTTGGCGACTACTCGGAAGTCCGTAATCTCTCTGTGCACGAGCGTTGAGTGCAAAATATTACCCTGATGGTGATATCCTAAAAGCTGGTCCAAAGAAACGGTAATTGTATACTTAGCAAAGCATTGTTTATGGGATTCAGACCTTTAAGAAGGGTTACATTTGGCGGTTCGCTCCGGCTTGCACATAAATATTTGGCAAGATCAATGGATTCCCTCAAGTGAATCGAGGAAAGTTATTACTCCAAGGGGTGCACTTATGTTTTCAAAGGTGGAAGAGATAGTTGACCCGCATACTTGACATTGGGATGTTGCCCATATTCGATTAGTTTTTTCTCATGTCGATGTTGCTCGCATTTTGCAAATTCCCCTCCGGATGAGGTTGTAGAGGATTTTGTAGCTTGGCAATACACAAGGTTTGTAACTTTCTCTGTCCGGTTGGCTTACCATGTTGATTTCCAACACCAGTTTGGGCATCATTTACGTAGATCTGATGGCCAGGAAAGTATTCACATAAATTCAGTTTGGAAGGAGATATGGCGGCTTTGGATTCCTGAGAAAATTCAAGCATTTTGGGTGGGAGGTGTTAAGAGGGATGTTACCATGCTTAGGGGTGCTTGTAGGAAGGCATATACCGCTTACGCCCCAATGCTCGATGTGGCTGATTAGTTTAGAAGACATACACCACTGCCTCTTTACATGTACACATGCATCTGAAGTTGGTTTCGAATTTGGTTTAGTTGATGTAATTCGAAGGGCAGTCACCGAAAACCGATCTAGGTCTAATACATTGGATGTCCTGATGAGGCGGCGTTGGATAATCAATGACTTGCGGGTGGAGGAGCTTATTTTGGTTGCAACGTGGTATATCTGGTGGCAACGGTGTCAGAGTACAAAGGGTGAAACTATCCAGTCACTGGATCGTACAACCATGTATTTTAGGGTTTTGGCCACAAATTTTGTTAGAGCCTCAACACCCAACCAGCGTGCTCGCAAAAACAATCACAACTAGAAGAGGTCGTCTACGGATGTTATCAAAGTGAATGTCGATGCCTCGTTCTATCCCGAAACGTTATCAGGAGCTACGAGTGTTGTGCGCGTGATGACCATGACTATTTTATAGCTGCTAGAACGTGGGTGCTACCACATGTGAGCAATGTAGGCTCCGCTGAGATTATTGCTATCTGAAATGGTTTGATTTTGGCAGCACATGTTGGTTGTTGAGTTTGAACTGTGGTAGATACACTCAACCAACTTGATGCATTTATGAGGCCAGAAATCTCGGTAAGAGCAGAATGCAAACAACTTGCATCAAATTTTGCTAGTTCTAGTTTTATGCATTGCTTCAGAGAAGCTAATAAATACTCACTTTTATATTTCTTTATGAAGGGAGTAGCTAATAGTCTAGCTTAGAATTCTTTTACAATAGAATCGCAAATTTCTTGGATTCCACTTCCCTGACTTTATTCTCCTCAAATTGTAGACGATATGGCCGTTATTTGTTAAAAAAAAAGTCTAGAAATTATACTTGAGTGAACAGATTTCATCACAATGATTTATTTATTTTTAGTATAAATCACAATGAACCATTTGTGCGCTCAGTTCGCGACGGGCGCACCGCGCACAGATACCGCTTAATTCGGAAGAGGAAAACGCGTGGAAGAGGTGATGTGTGATTCTAGACAATCCAAAAGGAAATAAAAGAGTGATGACGTGTGATTCTAGACAACCCCCACAAAAAAAAAAAAACCCGAGGTGTTCAGTGTTACTCGGCGAAGCAGTGGAGAGCAGACACAACAGTCGTTCGTCAGGGTACGTAGGTGCGAGAAGGCTCCCCCAACTCCCGATTCCCCAAATGGAGGCGGCCGCGTCGTCCCCGTCGCCGGAGCAGCCGCTGCTGGCACCGCCGCAATCAGGCGCCGGCGCCGGCGCGGGGTCCGGAGCCAGCCCGCCACGCCCCCGCCCCGGCGGCGGCGAGGCCGAGCCGCCTCGCGGCGCTCATCGGGCGCGCGGCGGGGCGGCGCGGGCCGTCGATGCTGGTGCGCGAGACGGCGGCGCTGCAGCTCGACCGGAGGCGCGCCGACTGGGCCCACTCCCGCCCCGTCGTCGCGCTCGACGTAGCCTGGAACGTCGCCTTCGCGGCGGCCGCCGCGGCGGTGCTCGCGGCCTCCACCGCCGAGAGCCCCGCCAAGCCGCTCCGCCTCTGGCTCGTCGGCTACGCCCTGCAGTGCGTCGTGCACGTCTCCCTCGTCTGCTCCGGCACCCGCCGCCGCCCCGCCGCCCCCGCGCGAGGCCCCGACATCGAGTCCGGCGCCGCCAACGCCGGGGCCAACAGCTCGGAGAGCGATGAGGGGAACGACGAGGAGGCGATGGAAGAGAGGGCAAGGTAAAGCCAAAACGGAGAACCCCCAAATTTTCCTCCGGTTTCGCTGTCGTTGAGAGGTAGAAGCTGAACTAGGGTTAGTGGATTTGTGGGTTGTGATATCTGCTTAACTAGAAATCACGCTTGTGCCTGTGTGTGTGCTTTGATGTACTGACTGCCTTTTGATGATTTCGTTACTTGTGCAGCTCTACGGACCGTTGTGAGTCGGTCAACACGATGGTGTCATTCCTGTGGTGGATCATTGGGTTCTACTGGGTGGTGACCGGCGGCGACGTGCTCGAACAAGGTGCTCCAAGGCTGTATTGGTACCGTGGCCTTAAACCTACACCCATCACGCACTACATTTTTTGTGTGGGAACTTGAATGCTTAATTTCTTGTGGTAACTAGTTTGCAATTGCATATGTGTAACCGAAAGCACTAGCAACATAGTTTTATCATATGTTTTATATCTGGAATTTTGCGACTTGCAAAGTTGAATGCAAGACAGGCAGCACAATAACTCTTCTGTCGTTAATAAACGTGTACAATAAACCCAGAGCAAGTGCGCCAAGACACTTATTGACTAAAGTGGTATGCTGTTATACATTATGAATATGAGCATTTATAAGTTTTGAAATCTGCTATCTACTCCCTCCGTTCCAAAGTAAGTGTTGTGGTTTTAGTTCAAAACTAAAACCAGGACACTTTTTTTGGATCGGGGGGAGTAGTTAATAATATTAAGCTATTACCCTTTCTGGTAAATACTTAATGCGACTGACAGATAAAGCTGTATCATTCAATCTTCACTACCATTTGGTGAGTGCTAACTTCCTATTAAACCTAACAGAGTTTCCTGGCTTCTGATTTGTGTGCAGGTTAACTGTCGTTTTTCTCGCGTTTGATGTCTTCTTTGCTGTTTTTTGTGTTGTTGTGGCCTGCTTCATTGGGGTTGCACTGTGCTGCTGCTTGCCTTGCGTCGTTGCAATACTGTATGCTCTGGTTGGCCAGGTAATCAATTTATTCTGCGTTTGAGGAAGTGTCAGCTACCTTACTACACAAACTATTATTACCTGGCTCATTCCCTTCTCTCTTACATATGTAGGAGGGTGCATCAGATGCAGATATTGGCGTTCTCCCCAGATATAAATATTCTGATCTCAGTGAGAATGGAGAAAAGGGAACGGACGAGGGGGTTATGATTCCTATCCTTAATAATAGTGGAACATCAACAAGCGAACGAATTCTTCTTCGTGAGGATGCTGTAAGGATTATGCTTTTTGCTTTCTAACTTTATTGTAAAAGTTGCTTTGTTTGTATGTGTAGTTCTTTATACTCCCTCCATTCCAAAATGTAGTGCCTATAGATTTTTGTAAAAGTCAAACGTTGTCAACTTTGACCAAGTGTATAGAGAAAACTATCTACATCTACAATACCAAACATGTATATTCTGAAAATATAACTCACGATGTATCCAATGAGGAGCATTTGGTATTCTAGATGTACCTATTTTTCTCTATAAACATGGTCAAAGTTTGTAATGTTTGACTTTTGTAAAAATCTATAGGCACTACATTATGGAACGGAGGGAGCATTATCTTTGATCTTCATATATCCTATTGGAAGCGAGCATATAGTTTAGTGATCCATTACACTAGAGAAAACTTCACATGTTATGCCAGTTCACAAATTTAGACAGTCTATTCTCAGAAACCAAACAATGCTGAACGGTGCCCAGTTCTATCTAGTCTCTGCTGACAGCTTGTTTGTTCTAACAGGAATGCTGCATATGTCTCTCATCATACGAAGACGGAGTGGAGCTATCTGCCCTCCCTTGCAACCATCACTTCCACTCAACGTGCATTACGAAATGGCTACGGATGCACGCAAACTGTCCACTTTGCAAGTACAACATTCTCAAAGGCAGTGAAAACTGAAAACTCAAGGAGGACTTACACTGACGTAACTTCCATACTCAAGGCCTGTATGCATGGACATTCTGGAGCAAGCAACAAGTGAGAAGCCTTGTGATTCCCGTCTGTTTGTAAACTGATGATATCGATGAGAGTTTGTTTGTAAACTGATGATATCAGTGAGAGTCTGTTTGTAAACTGATGATATGTCTGTAACTGGTGATATCAATGACAGTTTTGTGAGGATTGCTGTGCTTTCAGTTTAGGATGTGAGCGTGTACAAGTGTACATGAAATGAACATTAACATAAAGTGTGCTCTGTATAAGAAGGTCACAGAATAGCTTGACGTTTGGTTATGGACTCACTTTATGCAAAATTGGCACTGTACCTGAATATCTGTATATTGCTATAGATGTAACAAGAATAGGAGTGATCACAGAAATCGTAGAAGCAGCTGGGTGAGTATCTGACTCGTCATTTTCTACGGCTGGTAGAAACCTTCATCGGGCCTTTGCTGATACTCCTAGCTTCTGCCATGCTCAGCGCCATGTGAACCAAGATCAAATTACTTTTTCAAGACACACGACAGATCAACAGTAAACACAACGATTTATAAGCAAGCAATGCACTTATGCACACAAGATTGATATCGGAAATTCACTGCAGTCCGAGTGAAAAAGAGTCGAACAATTCTTCATCACTCTTGGAGAATTGTGAGCTGAGCATCCCTCACTCCCCATTGCCCCTGACTATTACAAGACAATAGTGCAAAGTACAATGAGGCTACACCAAATGACCAGTGAGAGACCCTGTGTGAGCTGACATGATGAAAGTCAGTGGTAAACAACACTACAAAACTACCAGCCATTTGTTTACATTTTACAGGCACCACTGCATCTGCACCTAAGTAGTGTATCCACAACGAAAACATAGGTGTTTCATGGGCGGATCCACATCCACCATAGGGTCAGCTGGGGCAGCTGCCCAACTATCCTTCTCCATTGGTTTCCATGGGGCGAAGCTCTGCCCTGTTTGGACGTTAGAAGAACATGTGGAGAACGCCTTGTGCCACCCAAGCCCCCCTACCGTGTTTCACACATCCCAACTCCACTCCGCTGAGCACCGAAGCATCTATCTTCTCCACTGGACACAGGATCATGCTTCTTCTCTTCAGATGAAGTACCCATCTCCATAGACCTTCGAGAACGCATCATTCACATAAAAGTTCCTCTCTTGGATCATCGCACAGACATTTTCAGCGTCTCGCCACTGCCTACACCTGACGTACATATGCACAAGTAAAGTTTGCAGCACCACATTCGTCTCAGAGCCTATCTTAATGACATGAGCATGTATCTGCCTTCCGTAGCACAAAAGCCCTTGGTACCGGCAAAGGCTTAGAAGCCCTGCCAGAGTGTATTGGTCAGGCCTGATGCAGGCCAACTCCATCTGACGGTAAATGTTTATCGACGCACCTGGTTGTCCATCCCCTACATAACCCAAGAGGAGAGCGTTCCAGGATATCAGGTTCCTCTCGTTCATCCTGAGGAACAGTAACCGGGCAACCTCAATGCAGCCGCACTTTGCGTACATGTCGATCAGCTCAGTTTCCAAAACTACATTCATCTGGTGTATGGCCTTGATGGCATGGGCATGGATTTGCCTTCCGTATTCTGTATACCTTCTGTTGCCACAAAGCTTAAGAAGGTTCACAAAGGTATGTTGGTTAGGCTTTATGTTTGCAGACTCCATTTGTCGGAAAACCTTGAGTGCCAAGTCAACCTGCCCATTTTCAACATAGCCAGACAAGAGTGCATCCCAGGCTACATAATTCCTTTCATCCATTCTGTCAAATACCAGTCGAGCATGCTCCATCAAGCCACATTTCCCGTACATGTCAACAAGTGCGCTGCCCCGGATAGCATCAGTGTCTAATGCTCTTCTTATCAAATAGCCATGGAATGCACTGCCACTGTCAATGTCAGCCAAATGGGCACAAGCTGCGACTCCACTGCCAAGGGTGAATCGATCAACGGTGAAACCACATTGCTGCATCTGGATGACCATGTCGAGCGCCTCTTCACAAAAACCAAGACGAACATAGCTTGAGATGATGGTATTCCAGCTCACTTGATCCCTGTCTATCATTGTGTCAAAAACTGCCCTGCAACTATCCATGTCGCCACACTTCCCATACATGTCGATGAGGCAGTTCCAGACAGTGGTATTCCTTTCAAATCCGAGGGCGACCGCCAACGCGTGCAGCTGCTTCCCACGAACCAGGCACAACAACGCACTGCACACCTGAATCGCCATCACAAGAACCGAATCAGCCAGAAGCTCCCCAGCACGCTGCATTGCCGAGAAAGCATCCCATGCCTCGTCCCACCGACAAGAACGGACATAGCCTCCGATGATCACGCTCCAGGAGACCATGTTGGCCTCGTCCATCTCAGCGAACGCGTTGCCTGCATCATCCATCAGCCAGAAATCGACGTACGCGCTGACCAGCGCGGTGCCCACGACGACGTGCTGGCACAGGGCGCACTTGATGACCACGGCATGCGCGGCCCGGAGCATCCCGCCATCCTGGAGGCGCGAGCAGGCTTTGAGGACGCTGGGCAGCATGAACCTGCTGACCGGCAGCCCGTCCCGCCGCATCCTGCAGAAGAGCTCGAGGACCTCCGCGTGCCTGCAGGCGTGCGCCAGCGCCAGGATCGCCGAGCTCGCGCTCTTCTCGCCGCTCCTGGGGGGCGCTCTCCCGGGTAGGCTACCTCCACTCGCGCCCTCGCCGCTCGGACGAAGCATTTCGTCGAACAGGTTGCCCGCCGTGTTGGAAGTCGCGACGGTCCTCTCCTGCATACCGTCGAACGGCCTGCGGGGGTTCACGGTTCTTGGGTTGGTTGGCGCTAGCTGTTCCTGCAAGGTGAGCGCGGAGACGGCCACGCGCCGGAGGAGATGGTGGCGACGGCGGCGGCGGCAGGGGGGCCATTTGAGGTGGGCACGCTGGGAGGTGGGATTGGAGGGAGGAAGAGGGAGCGGCTGTGGATAAGGGTGTAGCAGGCAGGAGTCCATCTTCCGCTCAAGTGAGCTTTTTGCCTCTCTCTCGCGGAGTACTACTGCTAACGACGACGACGACAGCAGAGTCGCCACGTCTGCAGAACCTATTCAACTAAATAAAAATAAAAAATCGTAACCAACACAATGATTCTCCGAAGGAAAATTTGTGATTTTATGAGAATATTGTGAATGTTCCATTTCAAGGACATGAAAATACCATAGAACAAGCTTCAAAAAGAAAATTCCATTTCAAGGCACACGAAAACCCCAATTATAAGTGCCACACATGTGGCACGAAATAACACCACCCCAACGTTTTTATAACTAATAAAATTTCCATAAAAAATGAACCACAAAAAACTGAAACTTGTCATCAAAACAGAAAGTTGTCATGCTTCACAACTAAAATTGTCATCCTCGATAACTAAACTTGCCATAAAAATGTCAGGACAGACTTACTTCGTGTCACACGTATTCATGAAAATACCGAGAGCAATTGTTCTAGGCTTAAAAAAACCCATTTCAAAGCACATGAAAACTTAGAGCCTCTTTGATTCAAATTGTTTTCATAGGAATATTAGAGGATTAAAATCCTCAGGAATTTATATGTTTGTTGTTCGTAGTAGGATTCGATCCTATAAGACTTTCTTCTAAGGGTACTTTTCTTTTTGACTTCATTTGACCCAGCTCCGATTCACTAGGAAAAGATAGAAGAGAGTTGACCAGTTAGTTCACAGAAATTCGGACTAAAACTATTAGAACATGTCCATAAGATAGGGCACTCTAGCCAACATGACTATCCACAAGACCCGCACATAACCTTAAAAAAAATACCCACGCACACCATCACGGTTGTTCATAACGCCATCATCATCACTTCTCCATAGCAAACGACTTTGACTTCACCACTAACGACCCACTTCTCCCCTAGCAAACGACTTCGACTTCATCACTACGACCCACTTCTCCCATAGCAAACGACTTCGACTTCACCACTACGACCCACCACGCCACCAACACCACCCGGCTTTGCCCTCCGGTGGCGATGAGGTCGGAGGAAGCAAATGAGTGGGGGGCTATGTGGCCAGAATTTGGGCACTACTCGTGGAGCCACACTGGAGGAAGAGCGAAGCTCCTAACGAATTCATTGCACTGCATTTTATAGGAAATCTGCATCAGTTCGAACGAAACAGCTCAAATCTCAGGATTTTCAGAAGCAAATTTTATTTTGTGCAATAGCAGCAAGAATGAACTAGAGAACAGGTAATGAAGCACATCCCACCAGGATTTTATTTTCAGAGGCCAACAGTTTCAGCACTTGCGTGGCAATCAGCAGATGTGTATAACACTGTCGCTGCACTGGTAGACCGCAGTGCAGCTCTTCATTTTTTTTTTTATTTTTTTTTTGAAATGTTGGCATACCCCCGGCCTCTGCATCATGATGATGCATACCACAGTGCAGTGCAGCTCTTCATTCTCCGGTATTATACATTTGCAACAGCACAAGCATTCCAGAGAAAGGTCCTGCGTGTTGTACCTCGCCACAGACCTAAAACAGCCATGAAAAATATGTACAAGGCGAATGTTTTCTCCTCCCAACTACCCGTTCTCAGTGTTACATGCCGCGGCAGCAGGACTACAAAGCATAGATCTTCTTCTCGTGGTCTTCCACGGCCTCCAGGTCCGACAGCCCTTCTCGGACAGACCAGGAGAAGGACTTGCTGCCGCTCCCCCTCCTGATGCGCCGCTGCCTGTCCTCGCCGAAGCTGAACCGCGGGCGCAGCAGCAGGTAGGCGAGGAACAGGAGGGTCCCGATCATGATCGGCCCTCCCACGGCCGATATGGTGAAGGCCATCCAAGCGTGCTGCGGGCCGACCACGACGTAGGCCAGCGACACGAACGCCGCGCACGTGCTGAGGCACGCCGTCCACATCAGCTTGTTCACGATCTTGATGATCTGCTTCTGCGCGCCGGTCTCCCAGGCGACCAGCGTGATCTGCACCACCACCACCGCAAGCGAAATGAAGAGGGCGATGGCGTTCAGGAGGCAGAACACGCGGAAACCGGTGAGCTTGGATATGTGGGCCTCCCCGATCTCTCCCCCGGTTGTAGTGTCCTGGTAGTACTGGCCTGGCAAGTTGAAGATGGAAACGAACGCGATGGAGGCGATCAGGGTTGCCACCAGAGTAACCGAGTTGATGGTGTTCTGAACCGCTTCCCTGTGCAGCTTCCGCAGCTCCTTGGCGATCCCCGTCACTCTTTTGTTGGTCTTCATGTTCTCACTGAGCTGTGCTTGCACATTGTGCTTGATATCACTCACGGTTCTCCTTAGCTCTGATGCTTCGTCAACTTTACCAACATTTACGGCATTCTTTGCACCAGCCTCTGACAGCCACTCGATGATTTCCATTTTAGACTCGGCATAGGGAACTTTCTCAGCCAAGTCCATAGCTGTTTCGTTTTGACCATTGATAGCATTTACTTCAAGTGAATCATAGGCGAGCAGAAGTTGAACCATCTAGAGATCCAAAAGAAAAAAAATGGCAGAGAAATATAAAGTTGTTAGGTTAACAAAGCATGCTGGGACATAAATCACCGAGAAAAACTATCAGTTCACGTGGGAACAATGAATCTCCCATGAAGGGAAAAACAGGCGTATCTTCTGTTTCAAAATCACATAAGAGTTCAGACAAATCTCACAGCTTTAGTAGATCAACTGTCCCTACCTCTTTGTTTTGGTCCTTTTTTATTCAGGGGGACAGTAGAAAACAAGAAAATCACCTAGAAAGCACTTAGACAAACTAAATCAAATTTGTAACCGCACTCGGCAGCTTTCAATTTCACACACGATACCACTGGATGAAATGTAGAAGAGTAATGCTATGTGTGTCTCGATCTTAGCTTCATGGTTATTTGTTTTTCCAGCTGATGTACAAAGGTACTACTTACATGTACTGAAAAATAGACAATAGTGGCAGAAAGTCAACAAGAAGACGAATACTGTTTTTATAGTGTTCCATCCTTCATATGTGACGGGCACACATTTTTGCTACACTTGGTAATTCACTATATACTCCATCTACCAGGCACTAGCAAGGTGCCTTGCCCGAAATATATATATGTTACGTTGGGAAAGTATGGAGTTACTCAAATTACCAATCCTGTCAAATTGAGCACGATGTAGCCAATGCCCAAATGGCTGTCATTGTCTCACATATAATGTTGGTTAAGTCTGGTCTAATAGATTCAAAGTGGTATGACATCAACTAATACCAGTCTCAGGCTAAATATAACTGCAGAAATTTTACAGCTCTATCTAGAAGAACTTAGTAATTGCAACTGTGAGTATATGTTACAGCTTTCCATTAGTTAAACTAGATTCCTATGACGTTGCAGTAGCCCAAGGTGGGCAGGTTGTTGAAAAGGGCGATTAAAAATATAAGAGAAATGTTTAGGTATATATATTCCAATCTAAGTAAGGTAGGGTTAACCAAAATGATCAAACAAACAGGAGAAGATACATGCAATGTGCTCATCATGTAATTTTAGAAAAGAAGTATACCTGGGGCCTCCATTTTCGTGTAGCTATATGTAAGGCTGTGTTTGCCTTCTTGTCACGCACATTGAGGATGGAAACATCAGCCATCAGCAATTCTTCCACCACATCTGTGTTTTTACCCTTCACGGCCATGTGAAGGGCAGTTTGTCCCTTCCTATCTTTGATTGCAACAATTCCCGGGTCTCTCTCAATGAGTGCTTTGACAATGCGATGGTACCCTATCCTTGCAGCATTATGTAGTGATGTCTTCCCATTTTTTCGCACAATCTTTACGCAGCTATCGTCAGTGTCCAATATAGCATTCACCACATCCAAGTGGTCTTTTACGGCAGCAGAGTACAGTGGGCAAGTGTTGGACGAGTCACACACTGAGCAAAGCTCAGGCCACCGCCCCAAAAACTCCTTCACGACCTCTGTTTGGAAAGCAATTTATCAGTCTACTTGGCATGAGAAAAAGTAGCATTCATCATTGAACAATAGCTGCTGCATCAGCAGAACCTTGAAAAAAAGGTAGGTTGTTCATGCTAAAAGTAGAAAATCTTAGGATTCTTGACCGCATCAAATTACATGTCGGTCTCCGATTTCCTTTTGATTAGTACCAAAAGTCACCATTAGTATCACTGGTACAACCACAACCCTAGATAATTCACATATCCTGGCATACACATCCAGTGCCATAGCGCAATCGATCGAACTGCAAAGCCCAGAACACCAAACAGCTCAAAAAGCTATCCTGGATTCAGCCTGGTCTAGCTGAGGTCAAGGCAGCAGCCCTGGGCTGAGCTAAAATCTAGCAACACACTGGACCTAAACATCAAATAGTTCCAAAAACACACTGGACTTAGCTCGTTCCGAAAACCCAGCGGAAACTACTGATCGAGCGAGGAGAGGGGCTCACCAGTGTGGCCTTGCTTGGCGGCGACGTGGAAGGCGTCGAGGTCGAGGCGGGAGCGGAGCTTGGCGGCGTCGAGGTCGTAGAGCGGGAGGAGGAGGCGCACGACCTCGAGCGCGCCGGCCTCCGCCGCGACGTAGAGCGCGGACTCCCCGGCGTCCGTCTGCGCGGCGGCGAGCGGCGCGGTGGAGCCGGACGCCTCGGCGCCGGCCAGGAGGCGGCGCACGGCGTCGGCGTCCGCGGATCGGACGGCCGCGAAGAGCGCCTGGTGGGAGAGCGGCGGGAGATCCATCGGCGGGCGGGCGGCCAACCGGAGAGCCGACGCGGCGCTGATTCCGCGGGGTGGGTCGGCGCGGGGGAGGGGAGGGGAGGGGGGAGGGGCGCCCGCCGTCGCTGTCGCCGCACTGCACTGATTGGTGCGGGTGGACTCGGCAGCTGGGCTCGGAGTTGGTTATCGGAAAGTAAAATCCTTCTGCTCGGAAAAGAAAAATGAAAGTAAAATGCTGCCCGCCTTTCTTTCGAATCTTCCTTTTCTCTCTCTGGGAGTGGGAGAAAGGCGCCGAAGGGCAAAAGCAGCGACGCGCATCGCATGTGTTGCCGCGTTGGGTGGTTGTGGCTTTCCTGCCTGATTTCCTTTACTGTTCTTAAAATTTTCATATCTTTCAAACCGTAACTTAAAATTAAACATGTTACGGGATCTCTCATGGTGACCCATAAATTTCCTCCCGCATCCGTCTGCGGACATGGAGCCAGTTCGCAAAAACAGATGCGGGAGACCGCCATACAACGTTACTGGCATACATCCGGCCTTGTAAAGCCTACTTAACATGATGGTTGGCTTCTTAACATGACCATGTTACTGCCCTTGTAAAGCCTTCTTAACGTGATTGGCAAGGCAAAGAAAGCATGCCAAAGCTCATGTGATGCAACTGCTTCAAGGATAATGGTTGGCTTCTTAACATAACCCTGATATTGCCCTTGTACCCCGCAAAAAAAGATCGGGCCACCCTCTTTTCTTCTGAGATTGCCAAGAGCCTCTCGGTATCTGCCACAGTTGGTTCTCTCAGGCACCGAGGTCCAAACACCTCAACTATGGCAGTTGCAAACCTGACCATGACATCTTCGCATGTGCTCTCGGACATCCGTAGGTACTCGTCCTACGAATCAGTGACCGTGCCATATGCAAGCATCCGGGGTGCGGCCGTGCACTTCTGGTAACTAGAGAACCCAATCGAACAATAGGCCCGCAAGCCATGGTACAAATGATCAAAGGCGGTCTTGCGCATCCGGAAACGCCGGAGAAAATGGTCAGCGAAGAGCGCATCGGGGGCAAAGTAGTTGTCCATCAGTGTCAAATGGCCGCGCGCCCTGTTACCGTTGAGCACTCGATAACCCTTGATCGATCCGTTGAAATTGAGAACATGCTCCTTCGCACACTCCGCATCTTCAAGGACCGCCTACATCATCGCCGTATCATACGTGTAGTCCTCCTCGTCGGACGACTCAACATAGTGCTTGTATATGTACTCCAAGTCAGAATCCATTACTTGAAACAAGAAGGAACATCATTTTTAGCTCCGGCAATTCATCGAACAGTTGTTATGCATGGTGAGTATAGCAGTAGCGGATGGTACCAGGCACGGAGGGAGGGGGGTCGGAGGAGATGGGTTGAACGACGATGAAGGAGAAGCGGGCTGGAGCCCGACTGGAACGCTGGAAGTGACTGAGACATACAATTATGGCAGGGGTGTTGTATGGCGGTCAGGGTGGTGGAGCGGCGGCGAAGGCAAGAGAGAAAGAAGAAAGGAGAGAAAATAGGAGGGTGGAAGCGCGGGGTTCGGGAAGGGTTTTGGGTGGACAGGGGCTGTCGAAGTCCTACGTGTCTGCTGGTCGGACTCCCGCAAAGCACCCCCTCCCCCATGTTTGTCTCGAGTTTGCCAGAAAAGTACGTCCGGACCGTCCTGCGGACCGATACAGGCCTGCGTTAGATGGCTTCAGCGGTCCGGACAGCGATGAGTGGACGTATGCAGGCGGTTTGAGGGTCTACCTTGGAGATGCCCTTATATTTGGAAATCGCTCAGAAAAATGTATAAATTTCAAATATTCTATGCATGTTAATTATTTCTAAATTTTTGTGTAGGATGTATGCTTAATTAATACTTTTCCTTATATGGTGTATTTGAAAATGCCTATTGTATATTTTTTTTACCCATTTAAATTGGTTAGATAGGATAGTTTGATGCTCTCAACAATTCTATTATTGGCACCATAGGGGGGATGTATATCGGTAATTGCCTTTGGCTCCTAGGTGCATATGCATCCATTGTTGAAATACACATTTCGAAAAGTTAAAAAATTCGGAACAAAAATCCCGCGTGTATATCCGGACATTTTGTGTGCGTGCACAAGATTTCGGTGAAAACGACGTTTTTTGTGGCTTGTGTAAAAAAGACAATTTCTGATGCTTCATTCTAACTATTCACGAGGCATTTCTTTATCTTTTTTTACACAAGCCACAAAAAAATGTCGTTTTTCACTGAAACCTTGTGCACGCACATAAAATGTCCAGATATACACGCGGGATTTTTTTTCTGAATTTTTCAACTTTTCGAAATATGTATTTCGATAATGGGTGCATATGCACCTAGGAGCCAAAACACCGTTCTCGATGTATATGCTAAAGGTTACTGCATGCACATAATCATTCTCTCTATTTCGGCGAGTGCACAATAACCAACCCATATAGATGATGTACACTAAACTACTAATATTAGCTTTATGTCAACCAATGGCTTAATGTTGATTTCCAGAAATGGTGCCTATAAATACTTTTTTAAGAATATCAATGTTGACATGCAACCCTGAACATTTGTCATGCATGTCCTTACAGATTAATTATTTTTGATAGAGGTGTCTAATATGTGCTCTTATGCTCATGCTATAATTGAGTACTAAAATATACTCCCTCCGTCTCATAATGTAAGACGTTTTTTGACATTAGTATAGTGTCAGAAAACATCTTATATTATGGGACGGAGGGAGTACTTTGTTATTTTCAGCCTAACACATTATTTGTTGGGCATCCCTGAGGAGGTACATCAGCAAAGGCATGAATTGATACAGAAACCTAGGTAGATATTTTTGTTGTCTAATAAATTAGACACATCTTCAGTACAGTTAAGAAATCATCCCAATTTTATGTCTTTGCGCAACACCACTTATCATGTTGTTTCTCGTACAACATCATGAAATAGTTTTAAGGGATTTGCTGATGTCGTCCAATGTGTATATGAGCGATGATTTTTTCTCTCTCGTCGCAGCGTACAGGCACGTTTGCTAGTAGAATGATAAAACAAAAATCCATAAGTATATGGATACACAGAACATAAATTAAACAACTTGTTACCTACCCATACATGGATCTGTAATCAAAATGGTAATTCTAATTGTTTGCGAAAACCAAAGAGACACATGTATAACAAAGAGCTCTATTGTCAAAATTTCTAAATGATTGGCACAAAATCAGCATTCAAGAGAAAAAATTTCGGACCTGATAGTGGCGCTCAAATCCACTTTTCCGAATAAGAAGTTTGCAGCTTAGATAGTTTCATAATATACACAACAATGAGATAACTATGAAAATAGTAGCACACACAATACTGATTACCAACACGGCCACACCAATTCAACCTATATCCTATTGACAAAGCAAGTTGTATTTCTTTGCTTTTTCCATCCGTTCATCATCGGATCTTTTTTATTATCTGAGGTGGTACCACTTTTTTGTGCGTTCCTCTGCTAGAAAAGGAAAAACGGATTGTGCAAAATTGCGTACATGGGCCGCGTGCGTTGTGGCCCAGCGAAAACCCTATTTGCCGCACGTGGCGGAAAATAGTTGGAGCTTTAAATTGGGCGCCCAAGAATGGCTCGACCTGTTTTCCATTGTTTTTCTCTGTTCTATTTCTATTTTTCCTTTTCTGTCCCTTTCTATCTTTTTTGCCTGTTTTTCTTATTTTTTGCTTCCAAGTTTATTTTTTTACTTTTTAAAAAAATTCAAAACTTTCAAAAATGTTCATAATTTCAATTTTTTGCTCAAATTTGGGAAAAATGATCAAATTTCCAATTTTTTGTTCCCATATTGAAAAATGTTCAGGACGTGGAATTTTTTTTCCCATTTTTTCAAAAATGTTTGTGTTTTCCAGAAACATTGTGCTTCCGTCTGCTAGGAATGGAAAAACAGTTCGTGAAGGATTTCCTACGTGGATGCGCGCGTTGTGGCCTAGCGAAGCGAACCCACTTATTTTCCTACCAACACATCTTGGAGAAACCTATTCGCCGCATGTTGTGGCAAATAGTCGCAGGGCGTCCAAGAATGGGCCTGGCCATATTCCTTTTTTTTGTTCTGTTTCTGTTTCTATTTTTCTTCTTCTATTCATTTCTCTTTTTTTTTCTTTCCGTTTTTTATTTTTTCCTTTCCATGTCTATTTTCTTTTTTCACTTTTCAGTAAATTCAAAACTTTCAAAAAGCAATTAGAGTTTTGCAAATTTTGAAAAGTGTTATAATTTCAATTTTTTGTTCTTGTATTGAAAATGTCTAGAAATAGAAAAAAGGTTCCCATTCTTTTTAAATGTTATCCGGAGTGGTTTTAAATTTTTGTCTGCCCGTCTAATAGAAAGGGTAAAATGGTTTGTGCATAATTTCGTACATGGTCCGCACGCGCTCTGGCCCGGCGAAGCCAGGCCACTTATTTTCCTCAGCACGCAGCTGGGAAACCCCTATTTGATGTGTATGTTGCGACAAATTGTTTGAGCTTCGCATCGGGCGCCCAGCAATGGCCCGACCTGTTTCCCTTTTGTCTTTGTAATGTTTCTATTCTTTCTTTTTTGTTCCTTTCTCTCTTTTCTTCATTTTTCATTTTTCTATTTCAAGTGTGATCTCCTTTTTTTGGTAAATTCCAAGTTTTTGTAATTTCAAATTTTTTATTTTTTATTTGGAAAATGTAAAGAAATCCAAATTTTTATTCTCAAATTTATAAATGTTCGGAACTTGAAAAAAAATCTTCTCATTTTAAAAAAATGTTTGTGTTTTCCAAAAACATTGTGATTCAGCTTGCTAGAAAGAAAAAACGGATTGTGCAGAATTCCTTACATGGGCCACACGTGTTGTGGCCCAACCAAGCTAGCCCCCTTATTTTTCTGACCACGCAACTGGGATAAATTTATTTGCCACACGTCATGACAAAAGGCAAATCCTAAACGGCGCCCGTTGCGCCCGTTTCTTCGCTGCACGCAAACGGGCGCATACCCCCCGCGCCAGGCTGGGCCGGCCCACTTCTTCTTTTTCTGTTAAAACTGCATCAATCAAAAAAGCGTGAGTGCAGTGGTTCGAACTTGGATGTTTCGTTTAGACATCAGCGCAGTTACCACTAGGCGAAGAACCACTTGCTGTTTGCAAACCTCTTTTCCCTCTTCTATTGTTTCTCCAGGTCGCGAGATTTTTTCTCCTTTTTCCTGCTCTTTTTTCATTTCTCTTTTCTTTATTCCTTTTTCTTTTTTTCATAAATGTGCAATTTTTTATTCAAATTTGATGAACCTTTATCAAATCGATTAACTTTTTTTAAAATTCGATGAAAATTTTCGAATTCCATGATTTTTTCAAAACATGAACAATTATTGAGAACCTGAACAAAAAATTATATACGATGAGCGATTTTGAAATATACACTGAACATTTTTTCTGTGTACTATGAACAATTTTAACTACACAGCGACATTTTGTGATATACATTGAAATAATTTAAAACAAATTTATACATTTTTTGATATAAGATGAACAACTTTTATACATTGAACATTTTGTAATATAATCTGAACAATTTTAACTACACATTGAACAATTTTGTGATATGCGCTGAAAAACCATTTAAATACCCATTGAACATTTTTATGTACGCTGAACAATTTAAATAGTGATTTTTTTTTGAAAAGGTGAACAAATTTGAAAAACTATGAACACATTTTGAAATCACGAACAAAAAACGAAAAATACATTTTTTAAAATTCCATGAACTTTTTTCAATTTCAATGAACTTTTTGTAGATTTCGATGAACCTTTTCTAGATTTCGACGAACTTTTTTCAAATTCGATGATTTTTTTTTAAATTTGGTGAAGTTTTTCCAACTTTGATGAACTTTTTTTCAAATTTGATGAACATTTTTCAAATTCGTTGAACCTTTTTTGGAATTTGAACAATTTTTTTTTGATATTGATGAACTATTTTTCAAAATTGATGAACTTTTTTGAAATTTGTGAACTTTTTAAAATCAATGATTTTTTAGTTCGTTAACCTTTTCAATTCGTGATTATTTTGAAATCTGTGAATTTTCAAATTTCGTCCCGAAAAAATTACGTTTCCCAAAATCTGTGCGCAATAAATAGCGCGACTTTAATTATTCTTAATACAAGCGCCCTGAAAATATCCATGATCAATTGGTTGCACTAGTGGTTAGTGGACTGGAACATGTACCGGAGGTCGCGTGGTCGAATCCTCACGGGAGCAACACTTTTTAGGGGATTTCTTTTGTGGTATAGAAGGCGTGTCGTGGGCCGGCCCAGCAGGCGCGGCTGTGAGCGCCAGCTTCCTGAACCGGCGCTTAGGCGCTTAAGGCGCCGGTTAGGAGCTCCCATAACAAAATATTTGGTGCTTGGCACAGGACGTCCAAGAATGGGCCGGCCCATTTTCCTTTTTCTTCTTTGTGTCGTTTCTATTTTTTATTTTTCTGTTTCCTTGTTTCCTTTTTTTCTCTTTACTTTTTTTGTCAATTAAAAATTATCAAAAAAGTTTAGATTATTTTCTAACAGAATTATATTTTTTTGTTCTTGTATTGAAAGATATTCGGAACTTGAAAAAAGGTTCCCATTTTATCAGAAATGTTATCTGTGGTAATTCTAAAAGTTGTGTGCCCATCTGCTAGAAAAGGAAAAATGATTTGTACATAATTTTGGACGTGGGTCACGCGAGCTGTGGCCCTGCGAAGTGAGCGAGGTGGTTTTAAAATTTATAACGCAGCTGGTAAACCCTATTTGCCGCAAGTGGTGGCAAATAGTTGGAGATTTGCATAAGGCGCCCAAGAATGGCTCGGCCTGTTTTCTCTTTTTTCTTTGTTCTGTTTGTGTTTTTACTTTTCTGTTTCTTTCTCTTCTTTTTTGTTTTATTTTTTATTTTTTACTTCCAAATTTGACTTGATTTTTTCCTTTTTTCGTAATTTGCAAATTTCAAAAAACTTTTGGATTTTCAGCTTTTTGTTCAAATTTTGGAAAAATGTTCAAAATTTCAAATTTGTGTTCCCGTATTGAAAAATGTTTGGAACTTGAAGAAAATGTTCCCATTCTTTCAAAAAATGTTTGTATTTTTCAAAAACATTGTGCTTCAGCCTGCTAGAAAGTTCATACGCTCACACGAGCTTAGATGGTCGCATGAAATGTCGTTGAATGCTCTGGACTTCTTCTCTGTTTGTGTCGAAAGTTCAGATGACCGCTCAGACGAGTTCAGATGCTCGCATGGAACACCGCCGAAGGCTTTGTTGCCTCTGGTGTGTTTTTGTTGGAGCCGCCAGGATTTTATACGACCAACCATACGACACCACGGTCGCACGTTAGGCCGTCTTTTATTCTGTTTCTTCCGAAACTTCACTTTTCCTCTAATTTCTGCGGTGTTAGTTCCAACATAATGCATAGGCATATTTCCAGGCATCCAAACGTCAGTACAACACGATAATTTTGCACAATACTAAAGCCTCATTCGAACAACTTTTCTCAACTTATCTTCCTTGACAACAACATCCACACTCTTTTATTGAAACCAAAACAAAAACTTACTTTCTACCTTATTCGCGTGGATTGCCTCCCACGAAGCGCTTGTTTTCGGTCGGATAACTCGGTCGCAGTGATGATAACTTGGGTACAAATACACCGAGCTCATAATTCGAGCATTGACGACAATGTCGTCTTCGGTGTATGTCTTCATTTTTTTGTTTCCCGGGGAAATGTCTCACAACAGGACCCTTAGGTAGGTCAAAATCTCACATTTCCCTCAAACACATTAATCACAGCCTTTATGGTCCTAAGAAAAGGTCTACCGAGAATTATATGAGCAATGGGATCTTCAGGCATATCAATTATAACAAGACTAATCATGACAGGGTAATCATTTATTTGAACAATAACAACATGCTTAATCCCTACTCTTTTTTTGGAAAAGGAGGTTAAACCCCTGACCTCTACATCAATCGATGCATACAGTCATCTTTATTAATTATTCCATAAAGGTCTGACAAGAAAATAAATCAAGCCATCTCAAGCCACCACTCACGCCTACAAACTCGATAATGTGGAGTGCTCTCACCCCCATATCTAAAACAGGTGTTTGATACGTCCATTTTGCATCATGCTTTTATATTGGTATTTATTGCATTATGGGTTGTTATTACACATTATATCACAATACTTATGCCTATTCTCTTCTATTTTATAAGGTTTACATGAAGAGGGAGAATGTCGGCAGCTGGAATTTTGGACTGGAAAAGGAGCAAATATTAGAGACCTATTCCGCACAACTACAGAAGTCCTGAAACTTCACGGAGAATACTTTTGGAATATATAAAAATATTGGGCGAAGAAAGCACTAGAGGGGGGCCACCTGACATCCACAAGGGTGGAGGGCGCGCCCTCCGTTCTTGTGGGCCCCCTGGCAGGCCCCCGACACCCATCTTCTGCTATAAGGTGTGTTTTGCCATGGAAAAAAATAAGAAGGAAGCTTTCGGGACGAAGCGCCACCGTCTCGAGGCGAAACTTGGGCGGAACCAATCTAGGGCTCCGGCGGAGCTGTTCTGCCAAGGAAACATCCCTCATGGAGGGGGAAATCGAAGCCATCGTCATCACCAACGATCCTCTCACCAAGAGGGGGTCAATCTCCATCAACATCTTTACGAGCATCATCTCCTCTCAAACCCTAGTTCATCTCTTGTATCCGATCTTTGTCTCAAAACCTCAGATTGGTATCTGTGGGTTGCTAGTAGTGTTGGTTACTCCTTGTAGTTGATGCTAGTTGGTTTATTCGGTGGAAGATCATATGTTGAGATCCTTAATGATAATTAACATTCCTCTGATTATGAAAATGAATATGCTTTGTGAGTAGTTACGTTTGTTCCCAAGGACATGGGAGAAGTCTTGTTATATGTAATCATGTGAATTTGGTATTCATTCGATATTTTGATGAGATGTATGTTGTCTTTCCTCTAGTGGTGTTATGTGAACGTCGACTACATGACACTTCACCATGATTTGGGCCTAGGGGAAGGCATTGGGAAGTAATAAGTAGATGATGGGTTGCTAGAGTGATAGAAGCTTAAACCCTAGTTTATGTGTTGCTTCGTAAGGGGCTGATTTGGATCCATATGTTTCATGCTATGGTTAGATTTATCTTATTTCTTATTTCGTAGTTGCCGATGCTTGCGAGAGGGGTTAATCATAAGTGGGAGGCTTGTCCAAGGAAGGACAACACCCAAGCACCGGTCCACCCACATATCAAATTATCAAAGTAACGAACGCGAATCATATGAGCATGATGAAAACTAGCTTGACAGTAATTCCCATGTGTCCTCGGGAGCGCTTTGCTTTATATAAGAGTTCGTCCAGGCTTGTCCTTTGCTACAAAAAGGACTGGGCCACCTTGCTGCACCTTATTTACTTTTGTTACTTGTTACCCATTATGAATTATCTTATCACACAACTATCTGTTATCGACAATTTCAGTGCTTGCAGGGAATACCTTGCTGAAAACCACTTGTCATTTCCTTCTGCTCCTCGTTGGGTTCGACACTCTATGAGGTTCGGTAGTAACTTGATCGGAAGTTTCATGATCATTATCATTAGCTTCCTCTCTAGTTGGTCTAGGCATCACGGGAACGGTTTTCTGTGATGAGCTACTTTCCAATCCGAGAGAAGGTACAATTAACTCATCAAGTTCCACTTTCCTCCCACTCACTTCTTTCGAGAGAAACTCCTTCTCTAGAAAGGATCCATTCTTAGCAACAAATATCTTGCCTTCATATCTGTGATAGAAGGTGTACCCAACAATTTCTTTTGGGTATCCTATAAAGACGCACTTCTCCGATTTGGGTTCGAGCTTATCAAGCTGAAGCCTTTTGACATAAGTGTCGCAACCCCAAACTTTAAGAAACGTCAGCTTAGGTTTCTTGCCAAACCACAGTTCATACGGTGTCGTCTCAATGGATTTAGATGGTGCCCTGTTTAACGTGAATGCATCTGTCTCTAATGCATAACCCCAAAACGACAATGGTAAATTGGTAAGAGACATCATAGATCGCACCATATCTAATAAAGTACGGTTACGATGTTCGGACACACCATTACGCTGTGGTGTTCCAAGTGGCGTGAGTTGTGAAACTATTCCACATTGTTTTAAATGAAGGCCAAACTCATAACTCAAATATTCGGCTCCACGATTAGATCGTAGAAACTTTATTTTCTTATTATGATGATTCTCCACTTCACTATAAAATTCTTTGAACTTTTCAAATGTTTCAGACTTGTGTTTCATTAAGTAGATATACCCATATCTGCTCAAATCATCTGTGAAGGTCAGAAAATAACGATACCCGCCGCGAGCCTCAACACTCATCGGACCGCATACATCAGTATGTATTATTTCCAATAAGTCAGTGGCTCACTCCATTGTTCAGGAGAATGGAGTTTTAGTCATCTTGCACATGAGGCATGGTTCGCAAGCATCAAATGATTCATAATCAAGTGATTCCAAAAGTCCATCCGCATGGAGTTTCTTCATGCGCTTTACACCAATATGACCTAAACGGCAGTGCCACAAATATGTTGCACTATCATTATCAACTTTGCATCTTTTGGCATCAATATTATGAATATGTGTATCACCACGATTGAGATTCAACAAAAATAGACCACTCTTCAAGGGTGCATGACCATAAAAGATATTATTCATATAATATTCTCTAATTTAAATGAATAATCATCTCACATTAAACAAGATCCAGATATAATATTCATGCTCAATGTTGCACCAAATAACAATTATTCAGGTCTAAAACTAATCCCGAATGTTGGGGATATGACTATCAGATATGACCCGCCCAGGAGGGGCCGGGTCATTCCTAAGGCGGTTCATCTAAATGAAGCCCAAGAGTACATTAGAGATGGCGGTTCAATAGGCAGGCTTGTTAAAGGGTCCAAACCCGAAGGCGGCTTAAGGCTTGTAAGTGTAAACCGCTATGTATATGTAAACTTGTATTGTAAGGCATGTAAGATAAGTCACCGAGCCGGACACGTTTGTATGAGCCGGCCGGGACTCTGTAGGCCGCAGGGCGTCAACCCGTGTATATAAGGGGACGACCCGGCAGCGGTTTAGGGAAAGATACAACAGATCGAAACCGGGAAAAGCGTATCCGCTCCCTATTAATCGCAACCCTAGCAATACCACCTCAAACTGGATTGGGCTTTTACCTTCACCGCAAGGGGTCGAACCAGTATAAACTCCTCGTGTCCTTTGTCCCGTTTAACCCCTTTAAGCTAACATCGTCGTAATGGCTCCACAACTAAGTCCTTTCACGAGGACATCTGCCGTGACACTTCCATGACAGTTGGCGCCCACCGTGGGGCCAGCGCACGGTGGTTTTGAGTTCTTGAAGGGCAACTTCGAAGGGATCAAGGGATACGTTGTGGGCTGGAGGACCAAGAGTTGTCGCTGCAAGCTCTACATCGGCGACGCGGGCTGGGGCCCCGAGGCTGGCTCAATTGAGTACGGGTACCGGGTCCCCTTCGGCGGAATCCACGTCTTCATCGGCAAGATCGGCGGACTGGGCCCTGAGCCGGACATCTGCACCGACATCATCGAGATGGCTCAGCGTGCACGACCCGCCCGGGTTAAACCCGTCGTGAAGCATGCCTTTGTTGGACGTATCCATGGGGCTGAGTTTGAAGGCTCTATGTCTGGCGGTGAGACGACCATCTACTCTGATGGTGAGTAGTCCACGGGTGAGACCAACTCAATGTATCAACTACAAGACGGACGGCTTGGGGGCTGTTCCGATGGCGACAGTATTCCGGACCCCCATGAGCCGCCGAACAGAGTGACGATCTTCATGGCTGGCACTCAGCTGGTTCTCGGTTCGACAACCGCCGCGGCTATGACCTCCAGTGCAGCGGCGATTACGGCGACAGGCGCTGGCGGGTCAGCACGCCCGCCGGCTGAAGTTTTGACAGATCTGCTGGAGGATCTGGCAACTCTTATGGGGGTGGACGTAACCCCAGAAAACCAGGAATAGCATAAGGTGGATGTGGCTAAACTGCGTGATGAGATAGCGCAAGCCAAGATAGAGTTGGCAGCGGAAAATGCTAGGATGGCTGCAGAACGGGCCGTTTTAAATGCCCAAGAACAGCGGATTCAAGTAGATTCGTACCGACTCATGGTGGATCAAAACGCTTCAAATGAAGTCTTGAGGAGAAAGCGTCAGAGTCGTCCGCCCTCAGTTTATGAGTCGAGGAATCTCTTCAACACACCCGGAGCGGGGGCCAGTAACCCGCCGGTGATAAACCGGATGACTGAAGCGCCAGGGGGAGGAGCGCCAGTTCAGCCACGCGTCACCGGTTCTCCACATATGAATAACACCCCGCCTCAGCATGTGGTGACAACGCCGGGTCATTACTCCAACTCTTTAGAAAATATGATTGCTGCAGCTACGCGATTGGTGGCACAGCCAGTCGAGGGTGAGACTCCAACGTCGGTTGAAACCCGAAGGGCTAGGGAACTTTTTCAGACAGCTTTGGTGCAGCAGCAGGCTTATTCCTATAGTCGTGACCGGATCCATTCGACCCCTCTTCCAAGCCGGAGCTAAAGTAGACACATTGACTCGCCAGCAGTCTCTAGTACGGAGCAGCGCCATAACCAACCTGATGGACATGACCCGGTGTGCAATGGTGCTAATGCACAGAATTTGGTGGACCAAGGTAGAGCACGTCGGGAGGCTGAGCTGGCGTCTCAGCTCACGGCTCATCTGCACGCGCCGGTTTACCCGATGGCTTCAATTGAGGCAGGAGTGACTTCTAGAGCCTTTGGTGTGCCGTGTTTAACGGCGGCTATACGAAACGAGCATCTGCCTAAGGACTTCAAAGGCCCTCATAAGGTGCCCAATTACATAGCAGATCAGCCCCCTGAGGCCTGGGTTGAGAGTTATGAGATGGCTATGGAGATGCTGGATGTTAGTGAGGCTGCGTACGCTAAGTAATTCACCATGATGCTGGAGAGGATGGCTCGTACTTGGTCGAAGGGGCTGCCGGCTAACTCCATCGGGCCATGGGCAGAGCTGAAGGCCCGGTTTATCCAGAAATTCAAAGACACGTGCAAGCAGCCTATGTCGATTGTGGATTTGGTTTCTTGTGTACAAGCTGAGGGCGAGTCAACGACCAGCTGGGTGCGCCGGGTCTCGACTATCATACATTCTTCAGATAACATCAATGTCGGCTCAACGGTTCTAATGTTGGAGAAAAATGCCGTTTTATTCCACTCAAGCAAAAGCTTGGGTGGCTTAAGCGTCATTGCAATGACATGGGGGAGCTTATGGCGGCTCTTGTTAAGTATGCCGACTCTGATGGTACCAAGGACCCCGACTCTGAGGATGAAAGATCGGGAAAGGGAAAGAAGAGTAGCGGCATGAAGGGACAACAATATAACCCTACCAATCAGGGCGGCAACGGTAAGCGCAAGGCTGATGATTTTGTGGCTAACACCGGGGTGCGCAATTATAACCAGCGTCATAAGGGGCCGCTGGTTCAAGGGACAAGGTTTGACCTTGATGCAATATTAAATCAGCCATGTCCAAAACACGGATCAGTAGTCGGCTACTCATCTGTGGAAAGATTGCAGCATAATGAGAAGCTTTAGGGAGTCCATCCAACACAACCATGGCCCGAACGGCGGTTCAGGGTCCGGTTCTCGTGGTCCGGGTCATGGAGGCGGCGGTTCAAATTCCGGGTTTCAAGGCCACGGTAACCAGGGTGGCTACAACCAGCAGAATAATCAGGGAAATCAGCAGCAACAACAGTCTGGTTATCAGAGCAACCCGAAGCAATTGAATAGTGGACAGTATCACGCCTTCACTACAAGCTTGTGTAAGCGAGATCAGAAGCTTCATAAGAGGTAATTGAATGCTGTTGAGCCGGCGGTGCCACGTTATTTACGGTGGTCAGAGTAGCCTATTGTGTGGAGTCGTGAGGATCATCCGCCCCGGGTTGATAATCCGGGTCACCTGGCTCAGGTGGTGGCGCCTCAGGTTGGGGGCTATAAATTTACTAAGGTACTCATGGATGGAGGCAGCAGTATTAACATACTTAATTATGAGACCTTCCGTCGTATGGGATTGACTGATAAGAATCTTAAACCATCAAACACTGTTTTCCATGGTGTGGTGCCGGGTAAGTCGGCCTACCCAGTGGGCAAGATATCTTTATAAGTTGCCTTTGGAGATGAGCATGATTCCAGGTCTGAGACTTTAACTTTTGAAGTGGTCAAGATCAAGAGCCCTTATCATGCTCTGTTTGGGAAGCTGGCTTATGCTAAGTTCATGGCAAGGCCTTGTTATGTTTAATTGCAGCTTAAGATGCCGGGTTATAAGGGCACTATCACAATGCATGGGAGTCGCAAGGTGGCCTTGGAGTGTGAGGAAGGTGATGCGGCTTATGCTGAATCAGTTTGTGCAATAGAGGAGCTGAAATTTCACAAGGATAATGTTGACTCGGCAGACATGACGTCCTTGAAAAAGCCAACCATAGAGCATGATCCTTCGTTGAAGTTTAAGTCGGTGGATGACACTAAATTGGTTGACTCCGTCCCTGGTGACTCATCTAAGCAGTTCAACATCAGTGCTAATCTGGATTCGAAATAGGAAAGCGCGCTCATCGAGTTCATCCGTGAGAACCGGGACATTTTTGCATGGAAGCCTTCAGACATGCTAGGTGTACCGAGGGAACTCACTGAGCACACTCTTAATATTGATCCGAAGTTTAAGCCGGTTAAGCAATTCCTCTGTCGTTTTAACGAGGAGAGGCAAAAGGCCATTGGTGAAGAGGTGGCCCGGCTCTTAGCGGCCGGGTTTATCGTTGAAGTTTTTCATCCTGAATGGTTGGCTAACCCGGTGTTGTTGCTTAAGGAGAATGGCACTTGGCGAATGTGTGTGGATTACACGGACTTGAACAAGGCTTGTCCGACTGATCCTTTTGCTCTCCCTCGTATTGATCAAATCATTGATGCTACGGCGGGTTGTGAGTGTTTGAGTTTTTTGGATGCTTATTCTGGTTATCATTAGATCAAGATGGCAGTTAAGGACTAGGAGAAGACAGCTTTCATTACTCCGTTTGGAGCCTTCTGCTATGTGTCTATGCCTTTTGGGCTCAAGAGTGCCCAGGCGACTTACCAGCGGTATGTGCAAAATTGCCTTCACAATCAGATTGGGCGTAATGTTCATGCTTATGTAGATGACATTGTGGTGAAGTCCAGGAAGAAAGAGACCTTTATTGATGATTTGAAGGAGACACTTGACAATCTCCGGTTCTACAAGATGATGCTTAACCCAGCCAAGTGTGTTTTTGTTGTACCAGCAGGCAAGCTCTTGGTTTTTTGGTCTCTAACAGAGGCATTGAAGCTAACCCGGAGAAGATCAAGGCTATTACTTCTTTGGCTAAGCCGGCGCGTGTCAATGATGTTTAGTGCTTGGCGGGCCGTATTGCGGCCTTAAGCCAGTTCATAAGCCGGTTGGGGGAGAAGGCTATCCCTCTTTACCAGATGATGCAGAAGACAGATCATTTTGTTTGGAGTCATGCTGCTAACCAGGCGTTTGAAGATCTGAAGAAACAGTTGGCTAAGCCACCCGTCCTTGCTACTCCCATTGATAAGGAGCCTCTATTGTTATATGTGGCTGCTAATAGCCGGGCCGTCAGTGTAGCTATTGTGGTGGAAAGGAAAGAGGCAGGCAAAGAATACCCGGTTCAACGACTGGTTTACTACATCAGTGAGGTGCTTATTGAGTCCAAAAAGAGGTATCCGCATTGGCAGAAGCTTGTTTATGGGGTCTTCATGGCAAGCCGGAAGCTTAAGCAATATTTTCTGGGTCATCCCATTACTGTGGTTAGCTCTGCTCCTTTGGGGGACATCATCCAAAACAGAGAAGCCACGGCCCGGATTGCCAAGTAGGCTGTCGAGCTGGGGCCCCATGGTTTGAAATATGTGCCTCGTACGGCCATCAAGTCACAAGCCCTTGTGGATTTTATCAATGATTGTACAGAGTTGTAGATGCCTGAGGACAAGCTGGACAACACGTATTGGACTATTCACTTTGACGGATCCAGGCAGTTGGAAGGCTCGGGGGCTGGAGTTGTATTAACTTCCCCGCGAGGTGATAAATTTTCTTATGTTCTCCGGTTAATGTTCCCTTGTACTAACAATGCAGCTGAGTATGAAGCCTTGCTCCATGGTCTTCGGATGGCTAAGGAGATGAACTTGAGCCAGGTGAGATGCTTCGGCGATTCCGATCTCGTGGCTCAGCAGGTTTCTGGTACTTGGGATTTTAAGGATCCGCTCATGGCGGCTTATCTTCGAGAGGTTGATGCCATTGCGGGTCATTTCAAGGGTTATCAACTTGAGCATATTGATCGCAGGAAGAATGATACGGCTGACACTCTAAGCCGGTTAGGGTCTCAGCATAAGCCAGTGCTGCCTAACACGTTCCTGGATGTTCTGTTCAACCCTTCTGTCAAGATACCTACAGAGGAGGATCTTGTTGTTCCTGACCCGGAAGCACAATTGGTGGCAGATCTTCATGCTATTCCTGATTGGACAATACCATATTTGGCTTACATGACCTGGGGCAAATTACCCGAGGATGAGATCTTAGCTAGGTAGATAACCCGGCGGTCTAAGTCAATGTCAATTGTTAATGGGAGTTGCATCATCGCAGTGTCATAGGGGCGTTTCAACATTGCGTGTCTCCTGAAGAAGGCTGTGAGATTTTGTGAGGGATTCATGAAGGAGATTGTGGTCATCATGCCGGCTCTAAATCTCTCGTTGCCAAGGCTTTCCGCCGCGGTTTTTATCGGTTGACGGCTCATGCTGACGCTGAGGATTTGGTCAGTAAATGTGACGGGTGTCAGAAGTTTTCATGACGCGCTCATGTTCCAGCTCAAGAGTTGATGATGATTCCAATTACTTGGCCGTTTGCGACTTGGGGGCTTGATATGGTTGGGCCTTTCAAGAGGTCCAAAGATAAGAAGACCCACCTTTTGGTGGCGGTTGATAAGTTCACTAAGTGGGTTGAAGCAGAGCCGGCCAGTAAGTGTGATGCAGCAACGGCGGTTCAATTCATCAAGAAGCTGATCTTCCGTTTTGGCTTTCCACACAACATTATAACAGATAATGACACTAATCTCTGTAAAGGCGCTATGAGAGAATTCTGTCAACGGGAGCATATTCGGCTTGACTTATCCTTTGTGGCTCACCCTCAGTCCAATGGCCAAGCGGAATGAGCTAACCAAGAGATTTTGCGAGGTATCAAGCCCCGACTTATGGTTCCTTTGCAAAGAACGCCATGTTGTTGGGTGGAGGAGTTGCCCTCAGTGTTGTGGAGTATCAATACAACCCCCAACAGATCTACAGGTTACACACCTTTCTTCATGGGCTACAGGGCAGAGGCGGTTCTCCCTAGTGACATCCGTCACGATTCACCTCGGGTGGCGGCTTACGTTGAGGCGGATAATGAAAAAGCCCGTCAAGATGCACTTGACCTATTAGATGAGGAGCGTGACTTAGCAGCGGCTCGTTCGGTGATTTATCAGCAAGACCTATGTCGTTATCACAGCCGCCGGGTCAAAACCAGAACCTTTCAAGAAGGCGACTTAGTGCTCCGACTCATCCAGGATCAGACAGATATGCATAAGCTATCCCCGCCTTGGGAAGGACCTTTTGTGGTCAGCAAGAATCTGCATAATGGGTCATATTATCTTATCGATGTTCGAGACCACAAGGACTCACGCAAGTCGGAGGAGGAGACCCGTCGGCCGTGGAATATTGCTCATCTTCGGCCCTACTATACTTGAGCCACCGGCTCTCGTGATGTACATAGTTTGATGATGTATATATTATAAAAAGTATAATAAAGCCGGCATCCCTGATAATTTAGGGCCTCTATAATTTCACTTCCTCAAAGTTGAGTCTTTATCATCATCTTATATGTTCACTTAAGAGGTTCGACGCCCAAACTTCAGGGACCAAAGAGAGTTGGATGCACAACACGACTCAAACATAGGTCCCTAACGAGCATGACTTGTCAGGATGTCATTTGGGGGCTTCCTGTTCAAACATAGGCGTATTCGACCAAAGAGAACATAGCGTTACTACCCTCTTGACCAGGTTCTGTCCAAACATAGGCGTATTCGACCAAAGAGGACATAACCTTTCCGGGTCATCCTACCTGTATACCAGCTGCTTCAACTCCATCGGGTAATCCCGATTGACCCGTTGAACTCTTAACAATCAATCTTTACGGCGTATTCGACCAAGATCTGAGCTTGTTAAGGTTCAAACGGCGGCTTGTCATGCGAGAGCACGGCCTACAGATAGTCAGGATAGGTCCAGGCTTCATAAGCCGCCTTCCTTGAAAGTTGGATAAATCGGCCCGTGATGTATGCTGTTACTCTGAACCCGCGTACTCTTGATAAGTCTTTTAAGCAAGACCTGACTTTATTTGGGTTCAAATGGAGATTGGGTACTGTGAGTGAGGCTCACGGAAAGCACGTACCTTCCAGTGGCTCAGCTAGTTTCATCGAAGAAGACACTTTGGCTTGGCGGCCGACGACAGCCTCGAATTTTTTGTTTTTTTGTATGATTTCTTTTTTGCTATCTGGTTTTTATTCATCGGGCCAAGCTGCCCTACTTATGGCTCATATTTGAAGCATCTTTTGGGTCTCTACAACCCGCCAGGATGGCCGACTCTAAGCCGTCAAGAGTATTATAATATTATATTTGGAGTTATAATTCTACAAACTCTAAGCTGTATGCGGCTGTTAAGCCGGCAGTCTAAGCACATGCCACAGGTATGATATTTTGTTATGTTAAACATTATGGCCAGACTAGCCCTGGTTATGGACTGTTCGTCCCCAGTGGCCTTTAATTGGGTATCATGACCCGCCCAGACCGCCAGGGCACTTGTGACTTGTTTTTGTGCAGGAGAATAATCAAGTCTGATCTTCATCAATCAATACTATCATAAGAATAAAATGATCATCTTTCAAACTGGCGGATCAGAAATATTGTGCAAAACAGAAACATGCACGATGGCACGACAGATTCAAGTTTTTACTACCCTATTACATGACTCCATGAGCCAAATGGGATCAAGTGTTTTTCCAAGAGTTAAAATATATAAACCGCCCGGCGGTTCAATCTTCTTGGCCTTGCTAATTGGAGACCTATGGGTCATCCCTTTCTAGTTCTTCGTCCTCCTCCGCCGTCTGAAAATTTGGTGATGACCAATCGATGCCAGATAAAGCTTGAAATTCAACCTCGTCATCTATAAGATCATACGGCTCAACTTCAGGGGCAAAAGTGTGCTTACGGATTGGGGGATAAGCCGGGGTTGGCATCTTCTAGTTCTCCTTGTTATAAGCCGGATGGTACTTTGAAAGGTCCGAGTCATTGGCAATCATAGTGTCCATTGGACGTATCTCTTTCACACAAGCAGAGAAGTCCTTCTGATCAAACGACGTACCATCTTCTTTCAAGCTCGGGTAACCAGTGGCTACCTCAGATGGGTCAAGCTCTGGTACCCATGCCTTGGCCCGACTCAAATCCGTCACAGCACCGGCTCTTGTAGACGACCGCTTCATTTCCTCCATCCTCACAGGAAGCACATAGAGTTTTTTCAAGACATCTATGAAAAGAGTAGGCGCTTGATTCATTGGAGAAATTGCGGCCAGTGCATGTTGAGCTCCGGCGTATAGCTGTTCGACAAGTGTGTAGACAGCTTTGAGCTTCACAAGCATGTCTTGGTTAAGATTGCTGCTCCTGGGACCTGAATACATAACAGATTGGTTAACATCGGTTTATATTATCACGACAAGTATTCATTTTTTATGATAAGCAAGGCGACTCACCAAAGATAGCAGAAACCATCTGAGATGCGTGGAGTTTTAAGCCGGTGAGCTCAGTGGTCACCTCTTCAAGAGCTGCCTCTGCTTTTTCAGCTAGCTGCATTAAAGCAGTCTTTTCTTTAGCCCAAGTGCTTTTCTCCGCCTCAAAACTGGTCTTCAGCTTTTCCGATTCGGCTATGCTAAATTGGAATTTGGATTCAGCTTTCCGGGTCTCAGACTCCTGATTCGCCAACCGAGTCCTTGCATCATTTAACTGTGACTCAAGTTCAGCAGTAGCAGCCTGTATAAAGCAGAATTGTCAACACATTCATATCAGGATTACAAGAATATAAGTCCGAAGCCTTTTGCAAGCAACAAAACTTGGCACTTGGGGGCTAATGTCTGTCAAAGAATTTCTTTACGTAAGATGGCTCTTATAAATAAAGTCCCAAGCACTTTGCAAGCAAGACTACTTGGCACTTGGGGGCTAATGCATATCGCTTGTATCTTCTTAATGATGAACCGGTTGTGATGTAAACAACCACAGCCGATTCATGGGGGCTACACAGATAAGCTCTCCTTTCTTAAACAAGGGTAAACAGGACCGGCTCATTCATGCTGATTAAACCGGCCCTTGGGGACTACGAATGCAATGCTAACTTGTCTAAACATCTGGTTTAATTTTAACAATGACAACCGGCCTTGGAGGGATTCTACGACATAGGCTTATGGATTATTCTAAGTCTACAGCCTATTCAATCTTATCATAACCAGTAGACTTGGGGGCTAGCAGGATATATATATAATTGTTCAAAGTTGGAAGTCATACCTCATACTTTTGGTGCATTTGCTTCACCATATCAATTTCAAGATCGCAGCTGGAGTGTACTTGGTTGAGGTAGACAGAGAGTATATCACTGCTGCTCAATTGTGCATAATGAGAGACGTCAAACCTCGTCTTCCGCCTTTCAATAACCTCTTGCTTAGCAATATGCTTGGCCAAGCTATTGGATTTCCCGGTGCTGTAAAGCCGGTGCCAGTGATCAGAACATCATCAGTATGAGTCTCCGACGACTTAAGTGGGCTTGATGGTGCATGGTTTGAAGAATTAACATTGGTGTCATCAACGCAGAAATCCAGAATCTTAGGTGAAACGTTAGGGGCAGGGTCATCTGGTTCTTTTTTAGAAGCATCAGGTGCAGAGACTTGCTATTCCGGTTCAATAACTTTAGGATCCTCAGCTAGCTTGGAAACCTTTGTTTTCTTGCTAGGCTTTGCTTGTCTGCTACACAGGTGGTGACAAGTCAGAATAAGTATAAGAGTATAAAGAAATACAGAATAAAAGGTAATTATTGTTACCCTGGGGCAGTTTTAAAAGCCGGCAACTCGGTTTGCGATGAGTCGCCAGAGGAAGAACAGGCAATCTCTTGGTCAATTGAATCAACAGAGTTAAGTGGTAAGCAAATAAGACCTGGGGCGGGTGAAAAGAGTTTAAAAGTAAAAAAAAGAACCTCTTTTCGACGTTTTCGAGGAGCTGGAGTGTTCAGTAAGCCGGATGACAACTCTTCACCTCCACTGGTCCGGGTCTGACATTGATTCTCGTGTTGTTGTTGCTTCAAAAGAAAGTGAGGATCTAAATAAGCCGAGGGGTGTGAAAACCTTACTTTCTGGGTTACTTGTCGAAGTTTCTGTCTTGGCAAAGGTTCTGAGCCGGAGGAAATAATAGTTACCTCTTCTTCAACTGCTTGGCTGGCTCCCGTGTCATCTTCATAATAGTCAGTGTCAATAAGATGGTTGAAAAAAGAGCCAAGAGAGTCAAGGGATACCTCCGACTCAGAGGTATCATCCAGATTAAGCAGGTCAGAGGCGCTTGGTTTCTTCTTCCTCTTGGTGGTCTTCTTGGCGGCTTTCTTGGCAGCCTCATGATCATACGTCGCTTTCCAAAAGTCAGACTTAGCCTGTAAAGGTTATCAAAGGTTGAGTTAATAAAGTATTTGAATAATGAGGTAAAGGTAAACAAGTTTAGAGACTCACATCCGGTGGCGGGTTAAGTTTGCAGAAAGGCTCCAGACCCACTTTAATGCAATCTTCAGGGTCTTCATTAAGAAGGGACTTAACCATTTCGTTAATTGCCCCGTCAGTTAATGGCACAGAGCTGTGGCGCAGTGGATCCTTTACACCACCAGTGTAAGTGCACATTAAGCCGGTGCGGCGACTCAAGGGTATGATCCGCCAAGAAACCCAACACCTGACCAAATCAACGCCAGTTAACCCGTTTCCTAGCAGAGCTTTAACCTTCGTAATGGTAGGAGCAAGTTTTGCCCGTTCAGCGGCAGTAAGTTTTTCAGGAAGATTGTGCTTTGGGTCTAGGCGCTCGACACGGTAACCCGACAGTGGATTCTCATCAGCCGGAGAGGCATCTTTATAGTAAAACCACGTCTGGTTCCAATCCTTGGGGTGACTCGGCAGGCAGGCATAAGGGAAGTTAGCATCTCTTCGGTGTTGAATCGAGATTCCGCCAAGTTCCAAGCTGGGCCCGTTCGTAAACTCATTCTGGTGGTTCAAATAAAAATATTCTCTAAAGAGGTCGACGCTGGGCTCCTCTTGAAGGTATACTTCGCAGAAGACTTGAAAGTTGCAGATATTTGACACAGAATTGGGTCCGATGTCTTGAGGATGGAGTTGGAAGAAATGCAGAACATCTCGGAAAAACTTAGAGCCGGGTGGTGAGAAGCCCCGGTTCATATGATCGGTGAATACAATGACTTCGCCGTCCTTTGGTTGAGGTTTTTCTTTGCCCGGTTCAGGGGCACGACAATGCATAACATCCTTTGCGGGTAAGTACCCGATTTTGACAAAATCTTTGAGTGAGCCCTCAGTGATGATGGAGGGAACCCAATTGCATGTATAGACTATCTTTGGCGGCTTTGTGAAGAGAGAAAGCCTAAAGGAAGGGAAAATTTTGCCTGTTCAAGTCAGTTGGTGAAATCACGAGTTAACAGTTGTAGTATATATTCAAAATGGGCTTAAGTGAGGACTAATGATATATGAGTAATTTTAAGCTGGACATGTAAGCCGCCATGACACGTACTGGTATTCAAGATCTAACAAGAGCAAAATTTTACTAAGTGTTGGGACAAACAGGTTTCACAGATTGAAGCAATAAGATTAGATCTGCAGCTATTCAGAAAAATGAAATAAAAGTGTAAGTTCAAAGTGGCGGTGGCCGAAAAAATGGGGATGTCCAGATGAGATCTATTTGCAATGGGTATATATTCTGGTATCAAAGAACAGGTGCTAAAACTGCTACCGCGTAAGATTTATGTGGTTTTTTGGATCCAAGCTATGAATCTAAAGCAAGGAGAAGGAGGGGCGGTGTCGAACATTGATGAACACCGAAACCCTAACACAGATCTATGAAGAGGAAAGGGGAAGACTTACCAACACTGATTGACAGCGGAGGAGTGCCGCGGCGTTCTGGTCCGTTCAGGATGATGCAGCGGCCGGAGTCGACGAAGGGGACGAAGGTCGACGCCGGCGGAGCTCGGGCACACTGGAGAGTCGCGAGGAGGAAGAAGAAGGAGAGAAGGCAAAGGGGGAGAATGAAAAAGTGAACCCGTGGCCCTATTTATAAGGCTGGAAGGATAAGTGGTATGCGCGGGAATCAAGGAGACAGGAAAATTGATATATGACGGTGTGGGCGCCTCGATTTTTGGAGGGTCAGTAAAGGAAAAAATTTATTAAGATTTGGGCCGTGTGTAGCATTAATCACAGGTGTCGTCACGGCTGGTTACCGCAATTTCTGGAGATGACATCATGGCGGGTTACAGCATTTCACAGGAAGATGAAGAAGAATTTTTTCTAAATGTTGAAGATTGACACGAACAAGTTCAAATCAACCTGGGGCCTAATGTTGGGGATATGACCCGCCCAGGAGGGGTCGAGTCATCCCTATGGCGGTTCATCTAAATGAACCCAAGAGTATATTAGAGATGGCAGTTCAATAGGCAGGCTTGTTAAAGGGCCCAAACCCGAAGGCAGCTTAAGGCCCGTAAGTGTAAACCGCCATGTATATGTAAACTTGTATTGTAAGGCATGTAAGATAAGTCACCGAGCCGGACAAGTTTGTATGAGCCGGCCGGGACTCTGTAGGCCGCAGGGCGTCAACTCGTGTATATAAGGGGACGACCCGGCAGTGGTTTAGCGAAAGAGACAACAAATCGAAAGCCGGGCAAAGCGTATCCGCTCCCTGGTAATCGAAACCCTAGCAATACCACCTCAAACTGGATTAGGCTTTTACCTTCACTGCAAGGGGCTGAACCAGTATAAACTCCTCGTGTCCTTTGTCCCATTTAACCCCTTTAAGCTAACCTCGTCGTAATGGCTCCACAACTAAGTCCTTTCATGAGGACATCTGTCGTGACACTTCCACGACACCGAAGGTAGATGTAGAGGTAGTGTGCCGGCAGTGATCACATCGACCTTGGAACCATTCCCGACGCGCATCGTCACCTCGTCCTTAGACAATCTTCGTTTAATCCGTAGCCCCTGTTCCGAGTTACAAATATGAGCAACCGAACCGGAATCAAATACGCAGGCACTACTACGAGCATTAGTAAGGTACACATCAGTAGCATGTATATCAAATATACCTCTGTTCACTTTGCCATCCTTCTTATCCGCCAAATACTTGGGGCAGTTCCGCTTCTAGTGACCAATCCCTTTGCAGTAGAAGCACTCAGTTTCGGGCTTAGGTCCAGACTTGGGCTTCTTCCCGGGAGTGGAAACTTGCTTGCCAATCTTCTTGAAGTTCCCCTTCTTTCCTTTGCCCTTTTTCTTGAAACTAGTGGCCTTATTAACCATCAACACTTGATGCTCCTTCTTGATTTCGACCTCTGCAGCTTTGAGCATAGCGAAGAGCTCAGGAATTGTCTTATCCATCCCTTGCATATTATAGTTCATCACCAAGCCTTTGTAGCTTGGTGGCAGTGATTGGAGAACTCTGTCAATAACACTATCTTCTGGAAGATTAACTCCCAGCTGAGTCAATTGATTATGATACCCAGACATTCTGAGTATGTGTTCACTGACATAACTGTTCTCCTCCATCTTGTAGCTATAGTACTTGTTGGAGACTTCATATCTCTCAACTCGGGCATTTGCTTGAAATATTAATTTCAACTCCTGGAACATCTCATATGGTCCATGACGTTCAAAACGGCTTTGAAGTCCCGATTCTAAGCCATAAAGCATGGCACACTGAACTATTGAGTAGTCATCAGATCGAGCTTGCGAAACGTTCATAACATCAGCATCTGCTCCTGCGGCAGGCCTTTCACCTAGCGGTGCATCAAGGACATAATTCTTCCACGGAGCAATGAGGATAATCCTCAAGTTACGGACCCAGTCCGTGTAGTTGCTACCATCACATTTCAACTTAGCTTTCTCTAGGAACACATTAAAATTCAAGGGAACGATAGCATGGGCCATTGATCTACAACATAGATATACAAGAACTATCAGGACTAAGTTCATGATAAATTAAGTACAGTTAATCATATTACATAAGAGCTCCCACTTAGATAGACATCCCTCGAGTCATCTAAATGATCATGTGATCCATATCAACTAAACCATGTCCTATCATCACGTGAGATGGAGTAGTCTTCAATGGTGAACACCTCTATGTTGATCATATCTACTATATGATTCACGTTCGACCTTTCGGTCTCTAGTGTTCCGAGGCCATGTCTGTACATTCTAGGCTCGTCAAGTTTAACCCGAGTATTCCGCATGTGCAAAACTGTCTTTCACCCGTTGTATGTGAACGTAGAGCCTATCACACCCGATCATCACATGGTGTCTCAGCACGATAAACTGTCACAACGGTGCATACTCAGGGAGAGCACTTATACCTTGAAATTTTAGTAAGGGATCATCTAATAATGCTACCGCCGTACTAAGCAAAATAAGATTCTTAAAAGATAAACATCACATGCAATCAAAATATGTGACATGATATGGCCATCATCATCTTGTGCCTTTGATCTCCATCTCCAAAGCACCGTCATGATCTCCATCGTCACCTGCTTGACACCTTGATCTCCATCGTAGCGTCATGGTCGTCTCGCCAACTATTGCTTCTACAACTATCGCTAACGCATAGTGATAAAGTAAAGCAATTACATGGCGTTTGCATTTCGTACAATAAAGCGACAACCCTAAGGCTCCTGCCAGTTGCCGATAACTTTTACAAAACATGATTATCTCATACAACAACGTATATCATCATGTCTTGACCATATCACATCACAACATGCCCTGCAAAAACAAGTTAGACATCCTCTAGTTTGTTGTTGCAAGTTTTATGTGACTGCTACGGGCTTTTAGCAAGAACCGTTCTTACCTACGCATCAAAACCACAACGGTGATTTATCAAGTTTGCTATTTTAACCTTCAACAAGGACCGGTCGTAGTCAAATTCAATTCAACTAAAGTAGGAGAAACAGACAGCCGCCAGCCACTTTTATGCAAAACTAGTTGCATGTCTGTCGGTGGAACCGGTCTCACGAACATGGTCATGTAAGGTTGGTCCGGGCCGCTTCATCCAACAATACCGCCGAATCAAAATAATACATTGGTGGTAATCAGTATGAAGATCACCGCCCACAACTCTTTGTGTTCTACTCGTGCATACAATCTACGCATAGACCTGGCTTTGATACCACTGTTAGGAAACATAGCATGCAGTTTCAAAAAAATTCCTACGCTCACGCAAGATCTATCTAGGAGATGTGCATAGCAACAAGAGGGGGAGAGTGTGTCCACGTACCCTTGTAGACCAAAAGCAAAAGCGTTTGACAACACGGTTGATGTAGTCGAACTTCTTCTCGTTCCGACCAATCAAGCACCGAACGTATGGTACGTTCGAGTTCTGCACATGTTCAGCTCAATGACGTCCTTCGAACTCTTGATCCAACAAAGTGTCGAGGGAGAGTTCCGTCAGCACGACGGCGTGGTGACGGTGATGGTGAAGTGATCCGCGTAGGGCTTCACCTAAGCACTGCGTGAATATGACCGGAGGCGTAAACTGTGGAGGGAGGCATGATACGTCTCCAATGTATCTATAATTTTTGCCCCATGCTATTATATATTCTGTTTTGGATGTTTAATGGGCTTTATTATACACTTTTATATTATTTTTGGGACTAACCTATTAACCCAAGGCCCATTGCAAATTGCTGTTTTTTTGCCTATTTCAGTGTTTCGCAGAAAAAGAATATCAAACAGAGTCCAAACGGAATGAAACCTTCGAGAGCGTGATTTTTGGAACAAATGTGATCCAGAGGACTTGGAGTGGATGTCAAGAAACGAACGAGGAAGCCACAAGGCAGGGGGCGCGCCTACACCCCCTGGGCGCGCCCTCCACCCTCGTGGGCCCCTCGTGCCTCGATCGACCTACTTCTTCCTCCTATATATACCTACATACCCCAAAACCATCCAGGAGCACCATGAAAACCTAATTCCACCGCCGCAACCTTCTGTACCCGTGAGATCCCATCTTTGGGCCTTTTCCGGCGCTCTGTCGGAGGGGGCATCGATCACGGAGGGCTTCTACATCAACACCATAGCCTCTCTGATGATGTGTGAGTAGTTTACCACAGACCTTTGGGTCCATAGTTATTAGCTAGATGGCTTCTTCTCTCTCTTTGGATCTCAATACAAAGTTCTCCTCGATCTTCTTGGAGATCTATTTGATGTAAATCTTTTTGCGGTGTGTTCGCCGGGATCCGATGAATTGTGGGTTTATGATCAAGATTATCTATGCACAATATTTGAATCTTCTCTGAATTCTTTTATGTATGATTGGCTATCTTTGCAAGTCTCTTCGAATTATCAATTTGGTCTGGCCCACTAGATTGATCTTTCTTGCAATGGGAGAAGTGCTTAGCTTTGGGTTCAATCATGCGGTGCTCGATCCCAGTGATAGTAGGGGAAGCGACACGTATTGTATTGTTGCCATCGAGGATAAAAAGATGGGGTTTATATCATATTGCTTGAATTTATCCCTCTACATCATTTCATCTTACCTAATGTGTTACTCTGTTCTTATGAACTTAATACTCTAGATGCATGCTGGATAGCAGTCGATGTGTGGAGTAATAGTAGTAGATGCAAGCAGGAGTCGGTCTACTTGTCACGGACGTGATACCTATATACATGATCATGCCTATATATTCTCATAATTATGCACTTTTCTATCAATTGCTCGACGGTAATTTGTTCACGCACCGTAATACTTATGCTATCTTGAGAGAAGCCACTAGTGAAACCTATGCCCCTTGGGTCTATTTTCCATCATATTAATCTTCCGTCAACTAGCTATTTTTGTCGCCGTTTATTTTGCAATCTTTACTTTTAGTCTTTATCATAAAAATGCCAAAAAAATTATCTTATCATCTCTATCAGATCTCACTTTTGCAAGTGGCCGTGAAGGGATTGACAACCCCTTTATCGCATTGGTTGCAAGGTTCTTATTTGTTTGTGTAGGTACGAGGGACTTGCGTGTGGCCTCCTACTGGATTGATACCTTGGTTCTAAAAAACTGAGGGAAATACTTACGATAATTTGCTGCATCACCCTTTCCTCTTCAAGGGAAAACCAACGCATGCTCAAGAGGTAGCAAGAAGGATTTCTGGCACCGTTGCCAGGGAGTCTACGCACTAGTCAATACATACCAAGTACCCATCACAAACTCTTATCCCTCGCATTACATTATTTGCCATTTGCCTCTCGTTCTCCTCTCCCCCAGTTCACCCTTGCCGTTTTATTCGCCCTCTCTTTCCGTTCGCCTCTTTTTCACATGCTTCTTGTGTGTTCGTTCTCTGTACTACCGTCATATCTGAAACTGGGGAGGTTATCGTTGATAAGGATAATAATATGGAATACTTTGATGTTTTTGATGATCCTCTTGAAGATCCTACTATTTTACGCACTAAAAAGTTTCGCATTGGTAGCGGTAATATTATTGGGAAAGGAGTTATTCAAGATTTGTTTACTTGTGCCGGTACCCTACCCTCTATGGGTGGGTCTATTCTTCATAGAACTAGTAGTCTTACGGATGCTATATCCTTGCTCGTAGTTGAACTTGAAAGACAATTTATCCATTTGCATCGTTGCATACAAAGGATATTTTTAGAATTTTCCAATATCGAGCATTCTTCTGTTAAGCGAGCGGCTACTATCTTTTTGGCACATGAGTTAAGATTCATAATGAAAGAGGCCAATGAAATTTTTGCGCATTATAGGGTGGACGCTGGTCGTCCTCCCATAGAGGCTATCCTTTTTAATCAAGAAGATTTAATGCGCTTACGATCCTTAGATCATGTTGCTTACAATGAAAACCTTAGAAAGAAGGTTCCTACCGATGTTATAGTTGATAGAATTTCTAAACTTAATGATGAATTTGCTATTCAGAACGACGGGTTAGGTTTTTCTCTTGAACAAAGGCTCATGACTTATTGCCAAAAGAATGCTTATAGTGATGAATTGGTTGTGCAATATAAGGGGCCAAAGGAGGAACCCATACCTCCCGAGCTTGATGTTGGGGACTTTGGTCCCATTAAATTTAGCCCTTTTGATTACTTTTGCTTGCCACAAAGAAAACTTGCTGCTGAACATAGGGAATATGAGATGAGTTTTCGTGATTTACCCTACTATCATTATGGCAATACCAAGATCTATCCTTGCCTTTATGCCTAGCTAGGGGCGTTAAACGATAGCGCTTGTTGGAGGCAACCCAATTTTATTTTTGTTTCTTACTTTTTGGTTCTGTTTAGGAATAAATAATCCATCTAGCTTCTGTTTAGATGTGTTTTTGTGTTTTATTTAGTGTTTGTGCCAAGTAGAACCTTTGGGAAGACTTGGGGAAAGTCTTTGCGATCTTGCTGTAAAAAACAGAAACTTTAGCGCTCACGAGATTAGCTACAACTTTTTACTGGAGAGTGTTATTTAGTTGATTCTTTTTGCAGATGATTAATAGATAAATTCCTCACGTCCAGAAATGTATTTTTAGAATTTTTTGAGTTCGAGAAGTTTGCGTTAGGGACAGATTACTACAGACTGTTCTGTTTTTGACAGATTCTGTTTTTCGTGTGTTGTTTGCTTATTTTGATGAATCTATGGCTAGTATCGGAGGTTATGAACCATAGAGAAGTTGGAATACAGTAGATTTAACACCAATATAAATAAATAATGAGTTCATTACAGTACATTGAAGTGGTGTTTTGTTTTCTTTCGCTAACGGAGCTCACGAGATTTTCTCTTAAGTTTTGTGTTGTGAAGTTTTCAAGTTTTGGGTAAAGATTTGATGGATTATGGAACAAGGAGTGGCAAGAGCCTAAGATTGGGGATGCCCAAGGCACCCCAAGGTAAAATCCAAGGACAACCCAAAATCCTAAGCTTGGAGATGCCCCGGAAGGCATCCCCTCTTTTGTCTTCGTCCATCGGTAACTTTACTTGGAGCTATATTTTTATTCACCACATGATATGTGTTTTGCTTGGAGCGTCTTGTATGATTTGAGTCTTTGCTTGTTAGTTCTCCACAATCATACTTGCTGTACACACCTTTTTAGAGAGACACACATTGATCAGAATTTATTAGAATACTCTATGTGCTTCACTTATATCTTTTGAGCTAATTTTTTTGCTCTAGCGCTTCACTTATATCTATTAGAGCACGGTGGTGGTTATATTTTATAGAAATTATTTATCTCTCATGCTTCACTTATATTATTTTGAGAGTCCTTTAGAACATCATGGTAATTTGCTTTGGTTATAAAATTAGTCATAATATGATAGGCATCCAAGATAAAAACTTCCATATAAGTGCATTCAATACTAAGAGAAGTTTGATAATTGATAGTTGTTTTGAGATATGGAGATAGTGATATTAAAGTTGTGCTAGTTGAGTAGTTGTGAATTTGAGAAATTCTTGTGTTGAAGTTTGCAAGTCCTGTAGCATGCACGTATGGTAAACGTTGTGTGACAAATTTGAAACATGAGGTGTTCTTTGATGGCCATCCTTATGAGTGGCGGTCGGGGACGAGCGATGGTCTTTTCCTACCAATCTATCCCCCTAGGAGCATGCGCGTAGTGCTTGGTTTTTGATGACTTGTAGATTTTTGCAATAAGTATGTGAGTTCTTTATGACTAATGTTGAGTCCATGGATTATCGCACTCTCAACCTTCCATCATTGCTAGCCTCTTCGGTACCGTGCATTGCCCTTTCTCACCTTGAGAGTTGGTGCAAACTTCGCCGGTGCATCCAAACCTTGTGATACGATACGCTCTATCACACATAAACCTCCTTATATCTTCCTCAAAACAGCCACCATACCTACCTATTATGGAATTTCCATAGCCATACCGAGATATATTGCCATGCAACTTTCCACCATTCCGTTTATTATGACACACTTCATCATTGTCATATTGTCTTGCATGATCATGTAGTTGACATCGTATTTGTGGCAAAGCCACCATGCATATTATTTCATACATGTCACTCTTGATTCATTGCCCATCCCAGTACACCGCCGGAGGCATTCATATAAAGTCATACTTTGTTCTAGTATCGAGTTGTAATCATTGAGTTGTGAATAAATAGAAGTGTGATGATCATCATTAATAGAGCATTGTCCCAAATAAAAAAGGGAGAAAGGCCCAATAAAAAAAGGAAAGGCCCAAAAAAATAGAAAAAAAGAAAAAACAGAAAAAAGAGAGAAATAAAAAGGGACAATGCTACTATCCTTTTTCCACACTTGAGCTTCAAACTAGCACCATGATCTTTATGATAGAGAGTCTCTTGTTTTGTCACTTTCATATACTAGTGGGAATTTTTTATTATAGAATTTGTCTTGTATATTCCAACGATGGGCTTCCTCAAATGCTCTAGGTCTTCGTGAGCAAGCAAGTTGGATGCACACCCACTTAGTTTATTTTGTTGAGCTTTCATACATTTATAGCTCTAGTGCACCCGTTGCATGGCAATCCCTACTCCTTGCATTGACATCAATTGATGGGCATCTCCCTAGCCCATTGATTAGCCGCGCCAATGTGAGACTTTCTCCTTTGTTGTCTTCTCCACACAACCCCCATCATTATATTCTATTCCACCCATAGTGCTATATCCATGGCTCACGCTCATGTATTGCGTGAAAGTTGAAAAAGTTTGAGATTACTAAAGTATGAAACAATTGCTTGGCTTGTCATCGGGGTTGTACAAGATGAGAGCATCTTGTGTGACAAAAATGAAGCATGGCCAAACTACTGCTTCTACAACTATCTCTAACGCATAGTGATAAAGTAAAGCAATTACATGGTGTTTGCATTTCATACAATAAAGCGACAACCATAAGGCTCCTGCGATTTGCCGATAACCTTTAGAAAACATGATCATCTCATAAAACAATGTATATCACATCATGCCTTGACCATATCACATCACAACATGCCCTGCAAAAACAAGTTAGACGTCCTCTACTTTGTTGTTGCAAGTTTTACGTGGCTGCTACGGCGTTCTAGCAAGAACCGTTCTTACCTACGCATCAAAACCACAATGGTGATTTATCAAGTTTGTTGTTTTAATCTTCAACAAGGACCGGCCATAGTCAAATTCGATTCAACTAAAGTAGGAGAAACAGACACCCGCCAGCCACCTTTATGCAAAACTAGTTGCATGTCTATCATTGGAACCGGTCTCATGAATGTGGTCATGTAAAGTTAGTCCGGGCTGCTTCATCCAACAATACCACCGAATCAAAATAATTCGTTGGTGGTAAGCAGTATGAAAATCACCGCCCACAACTCTTTGTGTTCTACTCGTGCATATCATCTACGCATAGACCTAGCTCTGATACCACTGTTGGAAAATGTAGGATGTAATTTCAAAAAAAATCCTATGCTCACGCAAGATCTATTTAGGTGATACATAGCAACGAGAGAGGGAGAGTGTGTCCACGTACCCTCGTAGACCGAAAGCGGAAGCATTTGACAACACGGTTGATGTAGTCGAACTTCTTCTCGTTCCGACCGATCAAGCACCGAACGTACGGTACCTCTGAGTTCTGCACACGTTCAGCTCGATGACGTCCCTCGAACTCTTGATCCAGCAAAGTGTCGAGGGAGAGTTCCATCAGCACGATGGCGTGGTGACGGTGATGGTGAAGTGATCTGCGCAGGGCTTCACCTAAGCACTACATGAATATGACCGGAGGCATAAACTATGGAGGGAGGCGCCGCACACGGCTAACAGATGTTGTTGTGTGTTCTAGGTGCCTTCCCCACCTCATATATATATAGGTGGGAGGGAGAGTGGGCAGCCAAGGGGGCGCCCAAGTAGGAGGAATCCTGCTTGGGGCCCTAATCCTATTCGCCCCCCTTACCATAATTCCTGGAGGAGGAAGGAAGGAGGAGGGGGAGAGAAGGAAGGAGGAGGGGGAGAGAAGGAAGGAGGAGGGGGAGAGAAGGATTCGCCCCCCTTACCGATGCTTTTCATGATTTTAGCACTAAATATTGACTTGACTCTGAGATAGTAGCTTCTTTTTGTGAATCTTTTGCTACTCATGTTGACCTCCCTAAGGAGAAGTGGTTTAAATATATCCTCCCATTGAAGTTAGTAGAACCTTTTAAAGTTGAAGAAGAAACTATTACTTATAATGTTGATCCTATTGTTCCTACTGCTTATATTGAGAAACCACCTTTTCCTGTTAGAATAAAGGATCATGCTAAAGCTTCGACTGTGGTTTGTAAGAGTTATACTAGAACACCTACACCCCCTGAGCAAATTAAAGTTGAACCTAGTATTGCTATGGTTAAAGATCTCTTGGTTGATAATATTGATGGTCATGTTATTTATTTCTGTGATGAAGCTGCTAGAATTACTAAACCCGATAGTAAAGATAAACATAGACCCGTTGTTGGCATGCCTGTTGTTTTAGTTAAAATAGGAGATCATTGTTATCATGGCTTATGTGATGTGGGTGCTAGTGTGAGTGCAATTCCTTTTACTTTATATAAAGAAATTATGAATGATATTGCACCTGCTGAGATAGAAGATATTGATGTTACTATTAAGCTTGCCAATAGAGATACTATATCGCCAATTGGGATCGTTAGATATATTGAAGTCTTGTGTGGGAAAATAAAATACCATACTGATTTTCTTGTTCTTGCTTCCCCACAAGATGACTTTTGTCCCATTATATTTGGTAGACCTTTCTTGAATACTGTTAATGCTAAGATAGATTGCGAGAAAGATATTGTTACTATCGGTTTAGGGGATATGTCTCATGATTTTAATTTCTCTAAATTTCGTAGACGACCCCATGATAAAGAATTGCCTAGTAAGGATGAAATTATTGGTCTTGCTTCTATTGCCGTGCCTCCTAATGATCCTTTAGAACAATATTTGCTAGACCATGAAAATGATATGTTTATGAATGAAAGAAGGGAAATAGATGAAATATTCTTTAATCAAGGGCCTGTTTTGAAACACAATTTTCCTGTTGAAATCCTTGGGCATCCTCCTCCACCTAAGGGTGATCCCGGGTTTGAGCTTAAACAATTACCTGATACTTTGAAATATGCTTATCTTGATGAAAGAAGATATATCCTATTATTATTAGTGCTAACCTTTCAGAGTATGAAGAAAAGAGATTATTGAAAACTCTGAAGAAGCACCATGTCGCTATCGGATATACTCTTGATGATCTCAAGGGCATTAGTCCCACTCTATGTTAGCACAAAATTAATTTGGAGCATGATGCTAAACCAGTTATTGATCATCAACGACGGTTAAATCCTAAGATGAAAGAAGTGGTAACAAATGAAATACTAAAGCTTTTGGAGGCAGGTATAATTTATCCTATTGCTGATAGTAGATGGGTAAGTTCCGTTCATTGTGTCCCTAAGAAGGGAGGTATTATTGTTGTTCCTAATGATAAGAATGAATTGATTCCATAAAGAATTGTTACATGTTATAGAATGGTAATTGATTTTCACAAATTGAACAAAGCTATTAGAGAAGATCATTACCCTCAACCTATTATTGATCAAATGCTAGAAAGATTATCCAAACATACACATTTTTGCTTTCGAGATGGTTATTCTGGTTTCTCTCAAATACTTGTGTCAAAAGAGGACCAAGAAAAGACCACTTTTACTTGCCCTTTTGGTACTTTTGCTTATAGACGTATGGCTTTTGGTTTATGCAATGCACCTGCTACCTTTCGAAGATGTATGACTGCTATATTCTCTGACTTTTGTGAAAATATTGTTGAGGTTTTCATGGATGATTTCTCCGCTTAAGGAACTTCTTTTGATGACTGCTTATGCAACCTTGATCGAGTTTTGCAGAGATGTGAAGAAACTAATCTTGTCTTGAATTGGGAGAAGTGCCACTTTATGGTTAATGAAGGTATTGTCTTGAGGCATAAATTTCTGAAAGAGGTATTGAAGATGATAAAGCTAAATTGGATGCTATTGAAAAGATGTTGTGTCCTAAAGATATCAAAGGTATAAGAAGTTTCCTTGGTCATACTGGTTTCTATAGGAGGTTTATTAAAGACTTCTCTAAAATTTCTAGGCCTCTCACTAATCTCTTGCAAAAAGATGTTCCTTTTGTTTTTGATGATGATTGTGTATAAGCATTTGAAATACTTAAGAAAGCCTTGATTTCTGCACATATTGTTCAACCACCTGATTGGAATTTACCCTTTGAAATTGTGTGTGATGCTAGTGATTATGCTATTGGTGTTGTTCTAGATCGAAGAGTTGATAAGAAATTGAATGTTATTCGTTATGCGAGTAAAACTCTAGATAGTGCCCAGAGAAATTATGCTACCACTGAAAAAGAATTCTTAGCAGTTGTTTTTGCTTGTGATAAGTTCAAATCTTATAATGTTGATTCCAAAGTGACTGTTCACACTGATCATGCCGCTATTAAATATCTTATGGAAAAGAAAGATGCTAAACCTAGGCTTATTAGATGGGTTATCTTGTTACAAGAATATTATTTGCACAATATTGATAGAAAGGGAGATGAGAACTCCGTTGCAGACAACTTGTCTAGGTTAGAAAATGGTCTTGATGACCCACTACCTATTGATGATAGCTTTCCTGATGAGCAATTAGGTGTCATCAATGCTTCTCGTAATACTCCATGGTATGCTGATTATGCAAATTACATTGTTGCTGAATTGATACCACCTAGTTTAACATACCAGCAAAATAAAAAGTTTTTCTATGATTTAAGACATTACTTTTGGGATGACCCACACCTTTATAAAAAGGAGTAGATGGTGTTATTAGACGTTGTGTACCTGAGCATGAACATGGACAGATCCTACGCAAGTGCCACTCTGAGTCCTACGGAGGACACCATGCTGAAGATAGAACTGCACACAAGGTATTGCAATCCGGTTTTATTGGCCTACTCTCTTCAAAGATGCTCGTAAGTTTGTCTTGTCTTGTGATTAATACCAAAGAATTGGTAATATTAGTAGACGTTAGGAAATGTCTATGAATTATTCACTTGTTATTGAACCATTTGATGTTTGGGGCTTTGATTATATGGGACCTTTTCCTTCCTCTAATGGGTATACACATATTTTAGTTGTTGTTGATTACGTTACCAAGTGGGTAGAAGCTATTCCAACTAGTAGTGCCGATCATAACACTTCTATTAAGATGCTTAAAGAAGTTATTTTTTTCGAGGTTTGGAGTCCCTAGATATTTAATGACTAATGGTGGTTGACATTTTATTCATGGTGCTTTTCGTAAATTGCTTGCTAAGTATGATGTTAACCATAGAATTGAATCTCCTTATCATCCTCAGTCTAGTGGTCAAGTAGAATTGAGCAATAGAGAGATTAAATTGATTTTGCAAAAAAACTTTTAATAAATCTAGAAAGAATTGGTCTAAGAAACTTGATGATGCATTATGGGCTTATAGAACTGCTTATAAGAATCCTATGGGTATGTCTCCGTATAAAATGGTTTTTGGAAAGGCTTGTCACTTACCTCTTGAACTAGAACATAAGGCATATTGGGATATTAAAGAGCTCAATTATGATTTCAAACTTGCCGGTGAGAAGAGGTTATTTGACATTAGCTCACTTGATGAATGGAGAACCCAAGCCTTTGAGAATGCCAAGTTGTTTAAAGAAAAGGTTAAAGATGGCATGGCAAGAGGATACAAAAGCGTGAGTTTGACGTAGGTGATCATGTTTTGCTATACAACTCTCGTTTAAGATTTTTTGCAGGAAAGATTCTCTCTAAATGGGAAGGTCCTTACATATTATCGAGGAGGTCTATCGTTCCGGTGCCATCAAAATCAACAACACCGAAGGCACAACTCCGAAGGTGGTAAACGGTCAAAGAATCAAACATTATATCTCAGGTACTCCCATAAATGTTGAGACCAATATTATTGACACCGTGACACCGAAGGAGTACATAAGGGATACTTTCCAGAATGTTTCAGACTCCGAAAAGGAATAGGTATGTGGTACGGTAAGTAAGCTGACTCCAAAACGTTTCCAATGATAATTTTTCTCCATTTTTGAATATTTAAAAAATTAGGAAAATTAAAAGTAGTCCGAAAGAGACACGAGGAGACCACAAGGGTGGAGGGCGCGCCCTACCCCCTGGGCGCGGCCCCTGCCTTGTGGCCACCTCGTGTGCCTTTTGGACTCCGTTTTCTTGCACAATACTTATTTTGGTTAGTAAAAATTCATTATATAATCTCTCAAGGTTTTGACCACCGTACCACGACAAAATCCCATGTTTTTGTTTTGAGCTGTTTTCTGCCAGAGATTTCAAGGCCAGGCATCATGTCGTCCTCCTCCTCCAACAACGTGGACGGCGATGCTTGGTTGATGTATATGGAACTTACAAGGGAGGATGCCAAGGGATCCACAATGGAGGAGGATGAAGGAGATTCCACTACAAAAAAAAGACACATCCGTGACATTTTGGGCTGAAGAATTTTTTTGTGTCATGCTTATGACACTTCTATGACGATAATTGTGACAAAACCCAGTATCATCATAGATGTGGTGGGCTCCTACTTCTATGACAAAAAATCATGACAGAAAATGGGCTTTTCGTCCTGGGCGAGCCGGAGAGGCGGCTGCATGACATTCTTTGGGCCGTCCATGACGGAAAAAACAGTGGTAGAAGCGAGGGCGAGGAAAATATCGGGGAGTTCCCTGTTATGGTGGGTGGTCGGGGCCGAGTGATGCGCATTTCTCTCGTACATGTACACGCGTGGGTGCGAGGCGTTGGGCTCTAACTGAACCCGAGCGATTGCACTGCAGGCTACACGTTACTGAACCCGAGAGATCGATCGATCTGGCTGTTAACTGAACCCGATCGAGCGATTCCTTCGCTACTGCTGCTAACTGAAGCCGATCGAACCCAGCTGCCTCCTTCCCTTGATGAACAGTGAGCGTTGTTGGGGGGGAGGGGGGTTGGATGAACAGTTCCCGGTGGGGGGTTGGACGAACATGCCCCCGTGGTAGTAGAGGCTGTTACCGCTGGATGAACAGGACCCCGATCGGTCGAGCCGGTTGGAGGTGGATGAACAGGACCCCGTGGAGGGCTGGATGAACAGGACGACCCCTTGGAGGGCTGGTTGAACGGTAGCTGGTGGAGGGGTTGATGAACAGTAGCCCGTGGAGGGGTGGTTGAACATGACCCCGTGGAGAGGGCTGGTTGAACAATAGCCGGTGGAGGAGCAGTGGAGGCTGGATGAACAGGAGCCCGTGGATGAACAGTCACAGGTGGAGGCTGGAGGAGGTCGACGGTGGATGAACAGTAGCTGTGGAGGCAGTCGACGGTGGAGATGAACAGTATCTCGTGGAGTCCGTTTTGCGGTACGCCACACCCCTCCCGATGAACAGGACCCCGTTTCGATCGTAGTGCTCCAACACAAGTCCGTTTCCTTCATTTTGCGGTACGCCAAACCCCTCCCGATCAACAGGAACCCGTTTCGACCGTAGGAGGTCCAACAGAAATTCGTTTCCTCCATTTTACGATACGGCAGACCCCTCCCGATGAACAGGATCCCGTTTCGATAGTGGCTAGTCGAACACAAGGCCGGTTCCTCCGTTCTTTGGTACACCAGGCGTCATTTTGATCGGCTGTTCCGTCCAAGCCGATTGGCTCTCGATGAACATGACTCATTCCGACCCAGTCGGTTGCCTCCTGATGAACAGGACACTGTTTCTCCATTCCGACCCAGCAGGTTCGCTGCCCGATGAATAGGACGCCGTTCCTGTTGTCCGTTGCCTCTCCATGTACACAAGCCCTGGCCGTTCATATATATATATATATATATATATATATATATATATATATATATATATATATATATATATATATATATATATATATATATATCTTGTGAGTGCTTTCGATACCCCGCCCGTATGTACGTACGTGGCCATCTTTTTTGCCTTGTGGCTGTACGTACGTGTACATGACTTAGACAGGACTGCGTGAACTGCTACTTACTTGGCCACGATTCATACTTGCAGAGAGATCGATTGACCAGTATGTACGTACACGTTCACGACCAGACAGACAACACTACATACGCTTTGATCAGGTGGGTCCCAGTGGTTAGGGAGAATAAGGATGCACTTCCTTGCGTGCGAAGATATAGCTGCTCGGTCCCAGCTGTCAGGGGAGGACTCATTTTTATTTTGCGAGTAATAAGGAGACACTTCCTTGTGTTCGAAGATGTAGCTGGTGGGTCCAGTTGTCAGACTAATTGCCTAAAGTCCTCTTCCGATGGCTGTCCTCCGTTGACCACATTGACCACGCCGCGCCGAGAGCACCAAGGCGGTGGACGACGGCGAGGCCTAGGAAGGCAACGACACGGAGGCGGGGAAGACGCGGCAGTGGATGCCCACGCGGAGGGGAGTACGTAGGTTGACTACTTCGGCTGCGGTGTGAGGCTGTCGTCGCCGGAGAATAACAGGAGGTGTGGGTGAATATAGAGGGATGGCATGGCCAGTGGTGGCAGCACAGTCAGACAAGGGAGGCAGGAGCAGGCGGCACGGCCGGCGCTGGTTTGTGCGGCTGGAGTAAGAAGACCAGAGGTTGAAGAAGCACGACGGCTGTTGGATGGACATCGTACAGTCACTGCAGCTAGAATCGTTTATATTGACTAAGCTGACAAAGCCCATGGTACGCGTCAACTTAGTATGCCCACAGGCCAGCCTCCGAAACGGTGCGCCCCAGATATCAGGGGGAGGAATTATTTTTTGGGTTGTTGAAGCAAGAATTTCCGAGATTGAAGAAGAAGCACGACATCCGTTGGATGGACATCCAATAGCCACTGCTGCTAGAACCGTGTGTTGACTATAAGTTGACAAAGCCTTGCATACGCGTCAACTTTGTTTTTGTTAGGGGATGCGTCAACTTTGTAGGCCCACAAGTGTGTGGCAGAGAACATATAGCCCATTATCGATTTGTAAGAATGTACAACCCATTTTTGAATTCTAATGGAATTTACTACATCCCATTTACAGTTTGTTAAAAGTACAACCCATTTTCTAGCTAGAAAATGATTAATAATTTCAACCAACCGCTCAAAACAGAATTCAATAAAATTTCCCACATTTTGATGGGATCCGAAATATTTTTTATCCCGAAATTTCTAGTCACATTAAAAATAATTTCAAAATAAATTTGTGTTACGTAAAAATCCAACGAAATATTGCGCGTGCAACAATTAATGAAATTAAAATATTCAAAATCCAAAAATAATATTTTTAAAAACTAATTATGTGTTTGGTGCATTTTTTTATAGTTACTGCCCAGTTTTCTTAATTACATCCCATTTATTATTTCTAAAAGCCCATTTTCTTGTTAAGCCTAATGCATCCCTCCTAGGAAAGATTTGTAGCCCAGCGGGGCAGAGAATACCAAGTTGACCTTGCCTGGGTATTCCTCAAAAAAAGTATAGCTGGGCTAGCCATTTTCAGCTTGAAAAAATTTAATATCTGGGCTGGTTATCTGTCCTGGGCTAGACGGGCCACAACCCGCCCAGTTAATACCCTGCTCTCCTCTGAACAACAACAAAAACATCACTCAAGAAAAACTCAAAAACACAAATACTGCTCGAGCTACTTGGTCCCAGCTGTCGGCCGCTCCTTGTGCAATTCTCTCGTTTATTGACTACATAGGTTGCCAATGGTGTGGGTCCGTGATGTGAGGAAACCAGGAGGAAGCAAAAAAAAATATAGTTGTATATAATAAGGAGGCACTTGCTTACGTGCGGCTATGGCCCTGGTGGGTCCCCACTGTCATCCTCTCCAAGTAAAGTCATCTCCTCGTTCCTCATGTCCGTTGACCATGTTGAAAGCACGAGACGACAGCTCCACGGTGAGTGCAACAACTCAAAGGACGACGGAGAGGGACTCGCGGGCCCTACGGATGGTCTGATACAGCGCCCACTGCTCATTCATGAAGCCAGGATCATAGGGCCACATGTCCGCGACGGCATTGTCGTTCGCTTGTTCACCGGTGCTTGTTGAGGAGACGGAGGTTGCAGCACATGTCCACCTGTGCTGGTAGCTCTTCCGCCATTAGGGCGTCGAAGTGCGTCCGCACCTGCTCTACGGTGAACACGACATGAACCGGCTTGGACACTGGCGCCGGCTCCTGGTCGGAAGCTACATCCATCGTCTGATTGTCGTCGCACAGCTCGGCGAGCTCACTGGTGAGCCAGCATGTCCGGCTGCTGGACCGACCCGTTGCCAAGCACGAGTCTGACCGCCCTGGCCCACCTAGACCGCCTCCCTCGCCCGCGCGCGCTTTCCTCCCAAAACGGCCAGCGCTGCCCGCGCCGCTTCCCGGTGTAGGCGATTGCTCCATGTTCAAACGACACAAGTGTCGTCCGTCCATCCGTCTGCCGCCCACATTAATGATACGCGGTTGCCGAGGCGGCTATTCCGGCGCCAGCCGTCCGTCCCTCCGCCGCCCACCATTGCTATATAGACTGCTGCGCCGGCCATAGCCGCAGTCATCCGCCTCTACTGCCCACCATGGCTTCCTCGCGCTCCAGCACTCTTCGGGACGGGTGATGTCGCTTGAAGCTATGTCATTATTTCCCCAAATAGGAAGGGATGATGCAGCACAACGGCGGTAGGCATTTCCCTCAGAAATGAAACCAAGGTTATCGAACCAGTAGGAGAACCAAGCAACACAACGGAAACAGCCCCTGCACACAAATTACAACACCTCGCAACCCGACATGTTAAAGGGGTTGTCAATCCCTTTCGGGTAACGGCGCCAGAAATTGCGTGTTGATGGGAGGAAGTTGTAATAGATTGAATAAATAGATCGCAAATAAAATAAAATGTAGCAAGGTATTTTGTATTTTTGGTTTAATAGATCTGAAAATAAATGCAAAGGAAAAGTAGATCGCAAAGGCAAATATATGAGAAAGAGACCCGGCGGCCATAGATTTCACTAGTGGTTTCTCTCGAGAAAAATAGCAAACGGTGGGTGAACAAATTACTGTTGGGCAATTGATAGAACTTCAAATAATCATGATGATATCCAGGCAATGATCATTATATAGGCATCACGTCCAAGATTAGTAGACCGACTCCTACCTGCATCTACTACTATTACTCCACACATCGACCGCTATCCAGCATGCATCTAGTGTATTAAGTTCATGGAGAAACGGAGTAATGCAATAAGAACGATGACATGATGTAGACAAGATCTACCTATGTAGAGATAGACCCCATCATTTTATCCTTAGTAGCAACGATACATACGTGTCGGTTCCCCTTCTGTCACTGGGATCAAGCACCGTAAGATCGAACCCACTACAAAGCACCTCTTCCCATTGCAAGATAAATAGATCAAGATAGCTAAACAAAACCCAAATAAAGGAGAATAAATACGAGGCTATAAGAGATCATGCATAAAAAGGATCAAAGAAAATCAAATACTTTCTTGGATATAAAAAGATATAACTGATCATAAACTCAAAGTTCATCAGATCCCAATAAACACATCGCAAAAAGAGTTACCTCATATGGATCTCCAGGAGACCATTTTATTGAGAATTCAACGAGAGAGAGGAAGCCATCTAGCTACTAACTACGGACCCGAAGGTCTACAAAGAACTACTCACGCATCATCGGAGAGGCACCAATGGAGGTGGTGAACCCCATCCGAGATGGTGTCTAGATTGGATCTGGTGGTTCTGGACTCTGCGGCGGCTGGATCCATGTTTCGTCGACTCCCCTAGGGTTTTGGGAATATTGGGGTATTTATAGAGCAAATAGGCGGTCCGGGGGCACCGAGGTGGGCACAACCCACCAGGGCGCGCCTGGGACTCCTGGCGCGCCCTGGTAGGTTGTGCCCCCCTCGGGGCACCCCCAGGCACAGCTAGGGCCCATTATGTTCCTTCTGGTCCAAAAAAATCTCCGTAAAGTTTTGTTGCATTTGGACTCCGTCTAATATTGATTTCCTGCGATGTAAAAAACATGCAGAAAACAACAACTGACACTTGGCACTATGTCAATAGGTTAGTACCAAAAATGATATAAAATGATTATAAAACATCCAAGATTGATAATATGACAGCATGGAACAATCAAAATTTATAGATACATTGGAGACGTATCAGCATCCCCAAGCTTAACTCCTACTCGTCCTCGAGTAGGTAAGTGATAAAAACGGAATTTTTGATGTGGAATGCTGCCTAACATGTGATATCATATTCTTTTCTTTATAGCATGGACATTTGGACTTTTATGTGATTCAAAGCAATAGTCTAGTTTTGACATGATAATTTAAATAGTCAAGCATATCAACAAGCAACCATGTCTTTCAAAATATAAATGCTAAAATAAGTTATCCCTAGCCCATCATTCTCAACCATTGATCCATTCATGAAACACACTCGCATATTAGCTACACCCAATACTCAAGTACGATCATATTGCCTCCTAGTTGGTGCTTTTATAAGAGAATATGGAGACTCAAATTCAAAATAAAAATTGCATAAAGTAAAAGAAAGGCCCTTCGCAGAGGGAAGTAGGAATTTGTAGAGGTGCTAGAGATCGAAGCAAAAAATTAGAGATAAAAAACATTTTGGGAGGTGCATCCATCCCACCAATGAAAACGACTTAGAGTTCCCAACACTTTCCATGCTAGATTTATCATAGGCGGTTCCCAAACAGAAAATAAAGTTTATTCCTTTTTCCACCATACTTTCACTTTCCATGGCCAGCCGTATCCACGGTTGCCTTCCATAGCAACGCTTTCCAAGGAATTTATTATTTGACAACATAAAGTAAATTCATTGTTTTTCATTTCGGGACTGGGCATCCCTAAAACCTTTGCCTTACTCTCGTGCAATGACAAGTGAATAAACACTCATCGTGAGGATAACATATCCAGCATGGAAAATATTAGCCACCCCTCACCGCTCCGCGAGCGAAACGAACACACAAAAGAGAAGTTTATTTTGAAAATTAGAGATGGCACATGCTAATTTGCTTATTATGGCGAAAGAATACCGCATATAGGTAGATATAGTGGACTCATGTGGCAAAAACAGGTTTAAAGGATTTTGGATGCACAAGTAGAGATCATACCTAGTGCAAAATGAAGGCTAGGAAAAGATTCAGAAGCGACCAACCAAGAAGCGAATAATCTCATAAGCAAGCATTAAGCATAATCAACACCGAATAATGCACCACAAGTAGGATATAATTTCGTTGCATGACTATTGACTTTCGTGCTTGCATAGGGAATCACAAACCTTAACACCAATATTCTTACTAAAGCATAATTACTCATCAACACAACTCACATATCACATCATCATATCTCAAAACTATTACTAAGAATCAAGTTTATTTTTTCCAATGATCTTCATGAAAGTTTTTATTATATCCTTCTTGGATATCTATCACTTTGGGACTAATTTTCATGTGTTGTTGTTCATAAGCTCAAACAAATATAAGTGAAATCATGGGCATAATTTTTTTTATTTCTCTCAAAATAATTTAATTGAAGCAAGAGAGAATTTCTTGAAAATTTTACTAACTCTCAAATAAATCTAAGTGAAGCAAGAGAGCATTTCTTCAAAAATACTAAGCACACCGTGCTCAAAAAGATATAAGTGAAGCACTAGAGCAAGTCCATGGCTCATAAAAGATTTAAGTGAAGCATAGAGAGCAATTCTAACTAGTCATGACGTAATTTTGGCTCTCTCAAATAGGCGTGTCCAGCAAGGGATCAAGACTTAAAACACAAAATAAAACAAGCAAACACTCATATTATACAAGACGCTCCAAGCAAAACACATACTATGTGACGAATAAAAATATAGCTTCGAGTAAAATACCGATGGTCGTTAAAAGAAAGAGGGGATGCCACTCGGGGCCATCCCCAAGCTTAGTTGGTTGCTCATTTTTGGATAATAGCTTGGGATGCCGGGGCATCGACAAGCTTAGGCTCTTCTATCCTTCCTTCATCCATCGTAAGATAACCCAAAACTTGAAAACTTCAATCACTCAAAACTCAACAAAACCTTCTTGAGATCCGTTAGTATAAGAAAGCAAACCACTACCATAAGTACTTTATCAAACCAATTCATATTTTGTTTTTGCATTATATCTACTGTATTCCAACTTTCTATGGCAAAAACTCATCAAATAAAACCATATAGCCATCAAAATAAGCACACAACACAAAGAAAACAGAATCTGTCAAAACAGAACAGTCTGTAGCAATCTGACTATTTTGAATACTTATGTAACTCCAAAAATTATGAAAAATTAGGAAGACCAGGGTAATTTGTATATTAATCTTCTACAAAAATAATTCGCATTTTATCATTCTCTAGTGATTTTTAAAAATTGTTTTCGTGAGCGCATAAGTTTCTGTTTTTCAGCAAGATCAAACAACTGTCACCCAACAAGATCCTAAAGGCTTTACTTGGCACAAACACTAATTAAAACACAAAAAACACAATCATACCAGTAGAATAATTGTGCAAACACACAAGAACATAAAGCAAAAAGAAAAACTAAATTTTATTCATTGGGTTGCCTCCCAACAAGCGCTATAGTTTTGCGCCCTTAGCTAGGCATAATGCAAGGATCTAAGTATTGTCATGTTTGGTTCGAGATCCATAAGATGCCCTCATGATTGATTCATATTGTGGCCTAATTATTGTTCTAGGGAAGTGTTTCATACCCTTCCTCAAAGGAAATTGGAACTTAATATTGCCTTCTTTCATATCAATCACGTCACCGATAGTGCGTAAAAACGGTCTACCAAGAATAATTGGACAAGACAGATTGCAATCAATATCAAGAGAAATAAAATATATGGGAACATAATTCCTATTTGCAAGAATAATAACATCATTAATTCTTCCCATAGGCTTTTTAATAGTAGAATCCACCAAGTGCAAATTCAAAGAACACGATTCAATATCGGTAAGACTAAGCACATGACATAAAGATTTTGGAATTGTAGAAACACCAGCACCCAAGTCACACAAAGCAAAACACTCACAATTTTTAATCTTGACTTTGATAGTAGGTTCCCATTCATCATGCAATTTTATAGGAATTGAAACTTCTAATTCCAATTTTTCTTCAAAAGCTTTCATCATAGCATCAACAATATGTTTAGTAAAAGCTTTATTTTGTTCGTAGGCATGGGGTGAATTTAGCATGGATTGCAAAAAACAAGTACAATAAATCAAAGAGCAACTACCATAATTAAAGTCTTTTGTAATCCAAAAGAGTGGGCACATCACTAGCTAAAGTTTTGACCTCTCCAAACCCACTTTTATCAATTTTCTCGACAAGATTTTCACCCTCCGAATCATCGGGACGCCTTCTAGCTAAAGTTGACTCTTCTCCAGTCCCTTTTTCATCAATCTTAACTTTACTAAACAAGGAATAAATAGAAGAAACACCAATCATTTTAAGATCTTCATCACTCTTACAAAAGTAATCACTAGAGAACGCTTTTTCTAAAAAGTCTCTTTTAGCTCTAAGCATAGCGGTTCTTTTCTTACTTTCATCCATAGAAACATAAAGAGCTCTAACTGATTCATCGACCTTAGGCACAACATCTTGGTATTTTCAACATCATGAGAAATTCTATCAACACTTCTAGACAAATCATCAATCTTATTCAACTTTTCTTCCATGGTAGTGTTGAAAACTTTTTGCGTGTTGATAAATTATTTAATATTATTCTCAAGATCAGAGGTGTTCCTATTATTATTGTAAGATTGATTTCCATAGGAATTACCATAATTATTAGAGGAATTACTAGGAAAAGGCCTAGGATTAAAATTACCTTTATAAGCATTGTTATTGAAATTATTTCGAGAGATAAAATTCACATCTATGGCATCACTATTTTACTCAATCAAAGTAGACAAAGGCATATCATTAAAATCAATAGGAGCACTTTTACTAGCAACCAATTTCATGAGAGCATCAACTTTTTCACTCAAAGGAGAAATTTCTTCAACCGAATTAACTTTTTTACTAGTAGGAGCCCTTTTGGTATGCCATTGTGAATAATTTTCCATGACATTATCAAGCAATTTGGTGGCTTCATCCAAAGTAATTTCCATAAAAGTACCACCCGCAGCGGAATCTAAAAGATTACGAGAAACAAAATTCAATCCCGCATAAAAAATTTGTATGATCATCCAAAGATTTAACCCATGAGCTGGGCAATTCCTTAGCATCATTTTCATCCTTTCCCAAGATTGTGCAACATTCTCATGTTCAAGTTGCCTGAAATTCATGATGTGGGTTCTAAGGGAAATAATTTTTGCGGGCGGAAAATACTTAGTGATAAAAGCATCTTTGCACTTATTCCAATAATCGATACTATTATGAGGCAAAGAAGAGAACCAAATTTTGCAGAATCACGCAAGGAAACAGAAATAATTACATCTTCACCACATCATTGTCCACATATTTTTATTTTTCATATCGCATAATTCCACGAAGGTATTAAATGGGACGCAACATCCTCATTAGGAGTACCATAAAATTGATCTTTCATAACAAGATTCAGCAAAGCAGTATTAATATCACAAGACTCCACACTAGTGGAGGGAGTAGCAATCGGAGTGCCAATAAAATCATTGTTGTTTGTATTTGAGAAATCACATGACTTGGTGTTCTCTTGAGTCATGATGACTACACAACAAGATTGCACTCAAAAACAAGTCCGGTAAGAAAACGGCAAACGGAAAAAGAGAGGCGAATAAAACGGCAAATTTTTGTGAAGTGGGGGAGAGGAAAATGAGAGGCAAATGGCAAATAATGTAAATTGCGAGGAGATGAGATTTGTGATTAGGAACCTGGTATATGTTGAAGATCCTCCTCGGCAACGGTGCCAGAAATTCCTTTTGATGTCGCTTGAAGCTACGTCGGTATTTCCCCAAAGAGGAAGGGATGATGCAGCACATCGCCGATAGGTATTTTCCTCAGAAATGAAACCAAGGTTATCGAACCAGTAGGAGAACCAAGCAACACAACGTAAACATCCCCTACACACAAATAACAACACCTCGCAACCCAACGTGTTAAAGGGGTTGTCAATCCCTTTCGGGTAACAGCACCGAGGCAAAGGATTACGCCGGCTTCCGCGAGGCCCTGCTCTGCTGAGGCCCCGCCTCACTAACAACGAGGCAGAGGACATCGTCGGCTCTGCCGAGGTCCCACCCCGCCGGCACCGAGGCGGAGGACCTCGCCGGCTTCGGCGAGGCCCTACTCCGCCGAGGCCCCGCCCCGCCAACAACGAGGCAGAGGACATTGCCGGCTCAGCCGAGAACCGGCCCTGCCGGCAACGAGGGGGAGGATTTCCCCCGCTCCACCGAGGCGCCACCCCTCCGGCAATGAACAGAGGACATCGCCGTCTCCGTCGAGGCCCCACCCCGCTGCCAACTAGGCAGCGCCACACAGAAAACGAGGAAGAGTAGAACACAGTAGGTCGCCGCCTCTCGGGTCCAAGTAAGGCCACTGCTGCTACCCTCCGGTTGAATCCAAGCTAGGCAGGTTGACTATTGACAGCCGATTAGCTTCTTGGCGGCGACGTGGAGTCCGAGAGCTGCGCTGGAGAAGAAGCTTCTGTTCGGCTCAGCCGGACACGGGTGGGTAGCTTCGGTTAATTAATTATACCTCCAGCGCACCCCTTTTTAGTTGAAGAGTGTATGAAATGTAATGAAATCCGGCATGTTTATATGAAATCCGACCGTGTATGAATGAATTTAGTTCGATTAGTTCGAATTCTTGTATCACTGGCATTGGATGAACATGCAAAACAATACGTACTAGCATTATTCCCAGGGTGATCACCTCGTTTGCAGTAGTTTCACATGTACTCCCTCCGGTCCTTTTTAGTCTGCATATAAGTTTGTCTGAAGTCAAAGTATCTCTACTTTGACCAATCTTATAGGAAAAAGTATGAACATTCACAATGTAAAATCAACTGAGTTGAAAGAAATCTAATATGCGAAGTAAAAAGGAACATAGGGAGTACAAAGAGTTTGAGCAGCTTTTTAGCGTTCTTGTACATTGCAATCAAACACACAGGCCTGACAATTCATAGGGAACATTCAAAACAATCAATGATTATGCATCTCAGCGATTCACATGTCAAAGCCAATATTTACTTCACAATTAAAGAATAAAGAAAAATCAATCGATGCTGCTGACAGCAAAGGGCGTCCCATTCGAAAATAGCAAACACATTTCTTCTTGCTAACATCAATGAGCAAAATTTGACAAGGTTGTCCCATTCCAAAATGTCAAATGTGTGTTGTTTTGCGTACATCAATGAGCAAACTTTGACAAGGTTTTCCCATTCCAAAATATCAAATGCCTACGATTGTGGAATGGGCAGGGTTTGCCATCAGTTCGGACATTGACATGGCACCTCGTGCTAAATAAACCAGCTGTTCTTTTTGTGTAGTTCCACCAAAATCAACCAAATTCACGCGTAGCTTGTATGATTTTGCCTTTATATGTTGCAACGCCTTGAACATATCACACCTCCTTCCTTGTGGTGGAAATGAATGATTCGATGTATTCATGAACATTTTGTGAAGTTCCCATTGAAATCAAGCTGAGCACCACTATTTGCACAAATACAAAAAAAGTGATTAGTATAAAGCAAACTGTACTATGAATTGACAGTTTAAACAGGAAACCTGCATGATCCATGCAGAGCACACATTTAAAAAAATGGAACTCACTGGAAGGAATCCTAACACAACATTGTATTGGCCATCACAACAACAAAGATGGAGATCCGTGAGTCCTTCTGAGCTGAAGTTAGCTTGTTCTTGTGGGCTATAATGTAACCATCATTCAACTGCTCCCTTCTTAAGAAGAGAGCCTTGGCTTCTTTATCCTGGCATAATCGGAACTAGGCACTTCACGTACTCCATATTCTTCTCAGAGGAGGATGATCCTGTTGTGCAAAGACAAGAGGGCAACTAAATGCTAGCATCGCTGTTTGATCGAAAAAAAGGAAAGGAAATATTTAAAACATCACAGATAAAGCACTTCTCAAGGATAATACCACTTTCTCATGACAGTATCTAAATAGTAGCACAACACCAATAGAGATGACAAAGCTCAATCACATGGATGAAATCCGTGGGCGAGTACCAACCTTTGTTAGGAGGCTTATTGTGTAGAGCATACAGATCTAGCACTTCTCCGGAACCATCTATGGTTTCCATGCTTACTATATACTCCTCGACTAGGTTAATGTTTCTAACATCTTCTTGTGCAGTTCCACTAAAATATATGTTATCTTCAAAGAAGATCCTTGTTTGCACAAGTAGAGATAGTTACATATTACATTAAGAGTGGCATCAAATCAGTGGCAAAACAATTGCTCCTTCCAGCCATAGCAATAAATTAAGATGCAAAACTATATCATTACTTGTGTCATCACAGTTTCAGTGCTTGATTACAGCACTGGGAGTTGATTTTTGTTTTTCTTCCGCTTGTTCTTCCCCTTCATCACTTGGTTCAATAACAGACAAGCTTCGCCTTCAATGTAAGATTTGGCATGTCAATTAGGGAGGACAAGTATAGCACTAAACAACGACATTAATTTTCTAATGAAAGTGGCAAAATACAGGCCAACAGTTGTGAAATATCCTTATCTTACCTCAATGGGATATTATGGTGCACATACAGCTTGGAAGTCTTGTCTCCATTTGTGCAGTTCACTAAAATCAAGCAACATTACCGTATAAGTAGCACAACATATGAAAGCACACTGCACAATCATCTGAAATAAGGCTAGTACTGACCTCTCATGATGCGGAATTCTAACAACTCACAAGAAGAAGATCTGAACCAAATTTGCCAACACGGATAGGAAGTCAGATCTCCTCTTGTGTAGTTCCACTAAGATCAAGCAATCAAGCAACGTTGTCGGCGTGACATTTTGGTTGAACTGCACAAAACACTCTTAGTACAAAAATGTTTTGTGCAGTGCAACAAAAGGTCACAATAGCAATGAGGTGAAGTAGATAACCATGTTTACACAGAGGTGCAAAGGAAACAACTAGTGGTCAATAACGATGGATGACACAGAAGCCAACAAAAAGAGGCATCTAACTTATCTAAATGGGAAAGAAAGCAAGATAGTAGCATTTCTGAAACGGTGGCATTGATTCATATTAACAGAGAGATTATATTAACAATAAAATTCGTTAAACATGTAATTTGCTTTTAACCATGGTATTGCATCAATTTTCCAGCGGCATTATTAGAGGGTGTTTGTTCACAGGGACTTTTTGGTGTAGGGACTAAAAAAAAGTCCCTTTCAGTCCCATCTAAACCAAACATGAGGGACTTTCAGGGACTAAAAGTGGGCATTTGGGACTAAAGAAAGAAGACCCTGAGGGAGAGTCTTTTTGGGACTTTTTCCAATAGTTGCCCCTGCCCCGCATCGCACCTTATCTCTATTAGTTCATTACTAGGGGTAACATGGTCTTTTAGCATGTCATTTAATAACCTCTAGTCCATGTTTAGTCCCTGGAACCAAGCAGGTAGGGACTAGGGACTTTTTAGTTGGGACTAAAAAAAAGTCCTACGACTTTTTAACCAAACAGGGCCTTAGATTAACAACAGCTAAAGAGTTGCACGGGACAGTGGACGCACCGGCACCATGTGCATCTAGCGATGTATAAAGGGGTGATGCACAGTATGTTGCAACAAAGAACAAACAACCAAGGAGCATATTTGTGTTGGTCCTAGTTTTGTTATCTTTAAACACCTTTCCCTATGTGAGGGCAGCAAATCTAGTCATGCTCAAAATCTACAGCCTTGTCCCCCAAAACAAAAAGATCAGTTTGTTACAGATGTGCGTACTGCGTTTGTCATTGTTTTCCCTTTTCGACCAACGTAGGTGCTGGACAGCAAGTCTATACTAGTACTTTCCCCCTTCCTTTCCTCTTTGAACCACGTCCTAGATTCATGCTATAAAACTTTCCCCACTACTTTCCCCCTTCCTTTCCTCTTTGAACCACGTCCTAGATTCATGTTATGCAACTTTCCCCACTACTTTCCTGTTTGATCCAACACCTGGATTTGAGTGCAGAAGCGGAAAAAGCCCACATGCAGTTAGAGAAATGCATGTGGAATAAGTAAATTATATCTTGAGGTTCTTGGGGTGTGGTTCGGTGGCCGACCGGAGGCCGTTTTGCCCACACTATGTACGGCGGCGAGGAAGAAGGGGTCGGAGGCCCTCCCGCGCCGTTGCTGGGTGAAAGAGAACAGCTGCACCGGTAGTGGATTCCCTCCCTCGCCGACAGCGATAGCGTTAAGCCTCCTTCCCTTCCCGACCGATAGATCCTGCCGGCTCTTTGACCAGCAGTGAGGGGAGAGAGCAAGAGAGTGTAACATCCCAAATTTTCCTATTTGGAATGTTTTACAATTATAGATAAGCATCCTATGCATCCTGTTTGAATTTGAATACCATTTGAAGTTTCAGAGAGTTTTGAATTTGAAATTTGAATTCCAAACTTTGGCATGTGGGAAACCATTCAAAACCAAGCCTGATAAATACTTGATCAAAAGTATGAGAGGAGCTAACATGACACTCCAAAATATCAGAGGAAACAAAGCCAAAAGAATTGGATTCAAATCTGAATTTTTTGAATTTGAAAAAATGGATTTTATGAAGTTTGGATTTTGCCTTTGGAAAAATGTTCAAATGAAAGGAATATTCCCCGATCATTTTGGTATATATATACTATATATAAAATATTTATAGTTTAGGTTTTATTTTTGTGTTGGTTTTATTAAAAAATAAAAGAAAAACTTTTGAGGCGCCAACCAGCCACAGAGCCCAGCCAGTGCCGCCTCATTCCCCCCAGCACACGAGGCCCCCAGCCCAACCGCCCACTAGGCCAACAGCCAGCCAGTGACCGCCGCCCCCCTCGCCGATCCCCTAGGATCCGGTCGACCGACCGAAACCCCCTCTCTCCCTCAGCGACCCGTGGCCCCACCTCTCTTCTTCCCCGCCCACGCTTGAACCTCATGGGAGATCCGCCGGATCCCGAAGAATCCGGGGATCCCCGATCGCCCCGATGCCCTTCCGCCCCTCAACCGAGGCCCTGGCTATATAAACCAAGCCCCCCGCACCCCATTCCCCCCCGTAGCCTCGCCGGAGCCCCTCCCTCTCTCTCCCGAAGCACGCCGGAGCCCGAGCTCACCTCCGCCGCCAAAACCCTCGCCGTCGCCGCTCTGGTGCACCCCGACCCACCCCAACTCCACCGAACCATCCCCCGAGCTCCCCCGCATCTCCCCGACGTCTCGCCGAAGCTCGCCGACGCCCGAAGCCCCCGGAGCACTCCCGCCCGCCGCCCGGCGTCATGGAGTCCGTAAGCCCAGCATCCCCCTCCACTGTTAGATCCTAAACCTAGGGTTAGGATTAGAAGCCCCAGAAGGGTAAGTTTTAGTTAGAAAACCGGACGGCCGAGAGGTTTATTTTATTAGTTAGGTTTATTTTAGTTAGGCGGTTCTGTTAGTTAAACCCTAGGCCCACTTAGTCTATCGACGCCTAGTGCATAGTTTAGGCCCATTAGGCCTTTTTTCTTTTATTTAGATTTTCTGTTTTAGCGATTTGTTTCAAATTTCAAAAATGTATATCTTTTGTTCTGTTTAATATTTTTAGTGATTCTTTTTTTGTTGGATTGCAAATTTTATGTAGTTTCTGAAAAACATATATTTAGCTATGTTAAAAATAATTAAAAATGCTTTAATATTGTTTTAGTCAGAATAGCAAATCTGCTATAGTTTTAGTTAGAAAAATTATTTTGCATGATTCTTTTTGCAATCACTTTATTTTGATATTGCCAAACCCTAGAAATTAACTTTGGTATTTTAGGATTAATAAATAATTAATTCTAGGCAGAATCCTATTAATCCTAATTAATTGATTAGTTCTGTTTTCCTAATTAATTAATTAGTAAATTAATTTATTTTTAACTTGTGATTAGTTATTCTAGGTTAGTTTCTGTCATTCCATTAGATGAACTTTTATTTACAATTAATAAAAGTTTTAAATTAATTTTCCTAATAGAAATTGGATTAGGCCTAAAGTGAGTTTTATAATAGCTATTTAATTAATTCTTTTTGCTCCTAGTTGCTTAGTTAATCCTTTTCTGTTAAGTTAACCTAAAACAATGATTAGGTTATGTTGAGGAATTTTGTTATATAAAACTATTTTTGTTATTGTTTGGAATAGGGAAAAACTTTGAATTTGATTTCTTTGAGTTTTCCTTTTGATTTGGTTTTGATTGTTTGGTTGTGTTATGTTATCTTTGTTATCTTGTGTGATCCTCTTGCTTTGTGCTTATTATGTTATTGTTTGTCTCGGTAGAGTTCTGAGTCTGAAGCTTGCTACTCGACTCTTTAGCTTACGAGGATCATCGGCAAGGAAAGTTTTGATCATGTTATTTCTATACCTATGTTTTGTGCATTAGTAGTTGTCACCACCCCACCATTGCATGCAGTAGTGAAAATCTTGAAGTCATTAAACTTGAGTAGTATCATGTGGTAGGATGAACCAATCCCTTGTTACCATGGCCCCGGACGTAGTAGTTATTTTGCTATGCTCGTGAGCGGGATTTGTGGTGAGTGAAATCCATAAGCAAGATGTGAGAGTCAATGATGATGACAACCCATGGACTACAATGATCAAGATGGACTTGGAAAATCACTCTTGGGTGGAGGGCGGTTGACGGGCACCTGGAGCACCAGTGGTGGCGGGATGCATGGAGAAGCGCCATGACATCCTGCGGAAAGCTTCACCCAGCCACGAAGAGAAGGATGGATGCCCCATGACCGGAAGCTTACATGCAGCCGCAAGCCATTATGGGCTCTGGCTGGGTTGACCCTTGTAGTGAAGCTGGCTGGGCGGTACTACGAGAAGTAGCGAGCGGTAGGGTTGGATGGGTACGGCGCAAGTGGTCGGAAGAACTCTTTGGAAGACCTGTTTCATTCGTCCGTCTTCAAACACCATGAAGTGCGAAGACTTTAAAGGAGGAATGATTCTTGCGGGAAAGTCGCAAACCTCTGCAGAGTGTTATAACCTAATCGATTAGCCGTGTCCCGATTCACGGACATTTGAGCATCTGGACCTTGGAAGTATTCGGATATCTCAACACTTAACTCTAATGAATTAATTTGATTGGGTTTATGACTTAATAATAATTTGGGAGCGAGATATTGGTTGGCGGAACCATCTCAATAACTACCAACAATTTGTAGTAATTTGCAAATAAGTCCTTTGTAGTAGGATAAAATTGGCTTTACATAAAATGATGAAACTTAGAGCTCCACGACCAAATATGCATATAGAGTTAGTAACTTTATTATTGTTATTCTTCATAACTTGCCGACTTATTCCAAAAGCTGACCTACATGGCTGCAACGTATTATGTTGCGTAGATATATTCGATCGGGAGTGAGGCTACGCTCGCGCTTGGCGATTGCCCTTTGAGTCGGATGGACTCGCTTACCTTCGACGCTTCCGCAGCATTTTAGTTTAATTCTCATGAGTTGGCCTTGAGCGAATTTATTCCCTTGTAATAAAGACTCTATATGAGAATCGATTAATGATATTCAGGTGTGATTGAACTTTGATTACTTTATCGATGTCTTGTGAGTACCGGCATGATCTTGGGATGAATACAGATACGTAGATTTGACCGATTTTGGGTCAGTCGCTCTGAGAGATGGTATCGAGCACACGCTGACCGTAGGATCGTAACCCCTAGGATCGGAAAGCCATAGCAGAGACCATTTACTTTGAACCCTCTTTCATTCTATAATTCTTCCTGATCTATTCGACTCTTCTCCCTTTGCAACATTCTAGATGGCGTCGAGTTCACCCAGTTTGCTACGGAGTTACGCCGGCCCGATGAGGCGATGCCCTTGGAAGGAAGCTGGTCCAGATGGTGAAGCTGCTGAAGATTGCTCGCCCTCGATCACCGGGAAACCCACTAATGCACTTCCGCGGACACCGCTCTGAGATTGAGGTGCATATCCGGGGAGGACCTTTGGAGGACGACGGAGCCTATCAACTTTGAGTTCACGAGTTCAACTGGATCATCGGAAGAGGCGTGGCGATCTACCGAGCACTTGGACATCTCCGAGAGGAGTCAGGATGAGCTCGATCACTCGGACCTCGCCATGGTTTCTCGCAGGCAAGGAATGGAGATATCATCCGTACCATCGAGGGCGATTCCACTCTCTCTTACATCCAGGACTTGGAGTGTCTTCTCGGGACACGGGAGATTGAGCTCGCCGTAACTTCGAAGACACAGGAAGCTTTTGTTCCATGAATCGGGCTGGAGGAGAAGGCTCGCGAGACTTCCTTGGCCATGAGGAAGAAATCACGGACTTCATGGAGATAGTCGACGACCGAAGATGAAGCTTGCCGCGATTGAGGAAAAGATGGACTTGGGAGAGGACCTTACCCGAGTGGAGATGAAGCACCCTCGTGAGCAATGATCAGGATTTGAGGGAGTACCACCGAAGGAAACCCCAAGAGGAGGCGCCACTGATGCAGACTTTTAGTCGACCACCATGTTATCTTTTATTTCCTTTCGTCGATCAGTTAGGCCGATGTTTTCTTTCGTTTAGTCATGAGCTTTGTAATCGAGTTTGAACCATGTTTGAGTGGAATGAATAAATGTTTGGTGTGTTATGATTGTGCATTCATATGGGTAGTGTTATTCTCATAGATCCTTGTTCTATTCTAAATTTTCTCATCCACTCCAAAACACCAGATGCCTCCGAGGCGTGACCTTTGGTTTCCGCGGAGCTCACCCAGCTGCTCCGGCAGAGAATGCATTGATGCAGCTCGATTCGAATCGAGAACAACCCGCCAACAATCCGCCGCCACCACCACCCTTGTGGACAACTTGACTCGATTTACGAGGTTGAATCCATGGTGTTCTCTAGTAGCACTTGAGCCGATTGTGGTGACGGTGGCTCCGCAAGATTGGAAGAGAGCTAGTCACCGTTGGATGCACCGATCTTTGAGAAGCTGCGCTTTGCAGCGCATCAAGCTGGATGGACCTGCAGCTTCTTGGTGGGAAAATTACACGCCACTTTTCCCTTGGGTGGCATCACTTGGGATCAATTCCAGCAGGCCTTCAGACCTTTGCTCATGTCTCATCTGGAGCCATGAGTGCGAAGAAGCGTGAGTTCGAAACTTGCGCCTAGGGAACCGTCTTGTGGCACGAAGCGTGGAGGAATTCAGCAAGCTTGCCCGCTATGCCCCGATGATGTGGCCACCGATGCCGCCAAGCGGGAGAAGTTCCTTGAGGGACTAAATGATGAATTGAGCATGCAGCTTATTGTGGCTACTTTCAACAACTACCGGAGCTGGTAGACAAGGCCACCATCTGGAAGGCAAGCAGCAGCAGATAGAAAGCCGCAAGAGGAAGTACAGCCGGGGAAGCACAATTCAGAGCTCGTGAAGCCCGCTATGCACCGTACTCGGGAGGGCACATCCATCACAACCATGGAGGTCATAACCATGGTGGAAATGGAAACAACCGCAGCCAGGACAACAAGTCAGGCCATGGCAATGGCAATGGCGATGGTAATGGAAATCAGCACCGTTCTGCCCGGCTCAGAAGGATCTGAGCCACATCACGCTTCAAGTGCGGAAGGCGGGGCACTCGCCACCGACTGCCGGAGGCCAAGCGGAGAACAGGAATGGCAATGGAGGCTCGTGAAGAAGCCCAATCCTTTCCCTCGTGCTCAAGTGAATCACATCGGCGTGGAGAGCGTCTATGATCAACCGAATAATCGTGGTTGGTAAGTTTTATTGAATTCATGTTCAGTTTTGGTTCTGTTTGATTACGGTGCAGCGCATTCATTCATATCAAGGGTAGTTGTGGATAAGTACGGATTCGCACTAGAACCCTTAGAAGCCCCCTCGCGTCGGTTCGCAGGAGGAGAAATGATGGCAGGTTTAAGTTGTCCTGCAAACCTCAACATCGGGAACCACAAATTTCCGTAGAACTCATAGTGTTGGAAACTCAGACCTTGGATGTAATCCTAGGCATGGATTGGTTGTCAAAGTATGAAGGGAACATTGATTGTGCCGACAAGTCTATTCGCCACCACCCCGGGCGAAGAGGATCAAGTATGTAGCGAGCACGCCGGATGAAGAATCAGTGCATTCCCTCACGGGAGTTGTTCGGGAGGAAGTGCACAGAGTGCAAGAATTTCCGATGTGTTCCGGAGGAATTACCGGGAATGCCACGGACAGAGACATTGAGTTTCGATCGAGTTATTGCGGCACAGCCCCAATATCCAAGAGACCTTATCGGATGCCACCGAATGAGTTGAAAGAGATCAAGGAACAAATAAATGAGTTATTGGAGAAAGGATATATTCGTCCAAGCTCATCACCTTGGGGAGCCCAGTTCTTTTGGTAGAGAAGAAGGATGGAAGCTTGAGGATGGTTGTGGATTATCGTGCATTGAGCGAGGTAACCATCAAGAACAAGTACCCTCTGCCCATGATCAATGACTTGTTTGATCAGCTTGTTGGAGCCAAGGTATTCTCTAAGATCGATCTTGATCGTGGTATCACCAGTTGAAAATTCGTGAGAAGGATATACCCAAAACAGCATTCACCACGGTATGGTTTATCTGAGTATACCGTCATGTCATTTGGATTGACTAATGCTCCTGCATACTTCATGAATTTGATGAACAAGGTGTTCATGGAGTACTTGGACAAGTTTGTCGTGGTGTTCATCGATGACATATTGATATTCTCCAAGAGCGAGGAAGAGCATAAGGAACATTTCGTCTAGTTCGGAGAAACTTGAGAACATCAGTGTATGCCAAATTCAGCAAATGTGAATTTTGGTTGAAGGAAGTTGGATTCCTCGGACATGTTATTTCAGGAGAAGGAATAGCAGTTGATCCCGCCAAGGTTGAATCGACCACCGATTGGCGGTCACCCACCTCGATCAAGGAGATCCGCAGTTTTCTCGGACTTGCAGGATACTATCGGAGGTTCATTGAGAACTTCTCGAAGATTGCCAAGCCCATGTGAGCTGTTGAAGAAGGAAGCCAAGTATGTTTGGACCGAGGAATGTGAAGCCAGTTTTAGGAGTTGAAGAAAGCGGTTGGTCACAGCTCGGTGTTGATATTGCGGACATACATAAGGAATACCAGGTCTATTGTGGCGCTTCTCGTCAAGGACTCGGAGGAGTATTGATGCAGGAAGGTAAGGTTGTAGCGTATGCCTCCGGACAGCTACGGCCTCATGAGATGAATTATGCCACGCATGATTTGGAGTTAGCGGTGTAGTGCATGCACTCAAGACTTGGAGACATTTCCTCATTGGAAATCGTTGTGATGTCTATCTGGATCACAAGAGTCTGAAATATATCTTCACGCAGAAGGAATTGAACCTCAGGCAGAGGAGATGGCTAGAGTTGATAAAGGACTATGACATGAGGCTACATTACCACCCCGGTAAAGCCAATGTTGTAGCAGATGCTTTGAGCCGTAAGAGTTATGTGAACACTCTTACAAGCAGGAGGATTACCCCAGAGTTGGTTGATGACCTCGAGATCTCCGATGGAGATAGTTCGAAAGGATTTGTTGCAACCACGAAGTTCAGTCCACCTTGACCGAAAGGATTCGTGAAGCCCAGAAGTCGGACAAGGAAATCGATGAGATTAAGCAAAAGATGGAGGATGGAAAAGCTAAAGGATTCCGAAAGGATGAACATGGAACTATATGGTTTGAGGATCGTATTTATGTGCCCAATGATCCCGAGCTCAGGAAGCTAATTCTACAGGAGGCACATGATTCACCGTACTCGATTCACCCCGGCAACACCAAGATGTACCGGATTTGAAGCAAAGTTTACGGTGGACAGGAATGAAGAAGGACATTGCGAGTACGTAGCCGTATCGATGTTTGCCAGCGTGTAAAGGCGAACATCGAAGCCAGCGAGGTTACTTCAACCTTTGCCGATTCCCGATTGGAAATGGGAGAAACTTGGTATGGATTTCATCACGGGATTACCGGGACCCGCCAGGTTATGATTCTATCTGGGTAGTAGTTGATCGTTTGACTAAGGTAGCTCACTTCATTCCGTGAAGACTACCTATACCAGTGCCAAGTTGGCCAAGATATACATGACCAGGATCGTGTATCGCATGGAGTTCGAGGAAAATCGTGATAGATAGAACGCAGTTTACCTCAAAGTTTTGGAAGCAATTGCATGAAACTTTGGAGTGCGAGGCTGGAATTGATCAGCCTTTCATCCATGACGGATGGATGATCGAGAGAGTAAATCAGATTACGGAGGACATGTTGAGAGCTTGTGTGCTAGACTATGGGTCTAGCTGGGATGACAATTTGCCCTACGCAGAGTTCTCGTACAACAACAGTTATCAATCCGGTTTGAAGATGGCCCCTTCGAAGCTCTATCACGGAAGGAGGTGTAGAACACCATTCTTGTGGGATAGTGTTGGAGATCGATCACTTTTGGTTCCGATCTTATCAAGGATTCGAAGAAAGTCAAGCTAATTGAGACCGGCTCAAGATAGCACGATCCACGACGGAAGAGTTATGCCGACGATGGCGCAAGGAGGTGACTTACGAAGTGGGAGACCGAGCATATCTTCGTGTATCTCCGCCGTGGAATCAAGAGGTTTGGAGTCAAGGAAAGTTAGCACCCGATTCATTGGCCCTACAAAATCCTCGAGCGTCGTGGAGAAGTTGCATACAAGTTGGAATTGCGGAAGGATTGTCCGGAGTTCATGATGTCTTTCACGTTTCTCGATTGAAGAAGTGCCATGCGACATGGCCGATGTTCCGTTGAGAGACACGGTGCCCCTAGAGGCCATACAGACAGCGGTGATTTGACTTACAAGGAGAAACCCGTCAAAATTCTCGAGACTGCAAGCGAGTCACCCGCAGCAAAGTCATCAAGTTTTGCAAGGTCTTTGTGGAGTCACCACACCGAGGAAGAAGCCACTGGGAAGCCAAGAAGATCTTCGTCGAGACCATCCGCACCTATTGCTAGCCAACCCGAATCTCGAGGGTGAGATTCATCTTAAAGGTGGTAGGTTTGTAACATCCCAAATTTTCCTATTTGGAATGTTTTACAATTATAGATAAGCATCCTATGCATCTGTTTGAATTTGAATACCATTTGAAGTTTCAGAGAGTTTTGAATTTGAAATTTGAATTCCAAACTTTGGCATGTGGGAAACCATTCAAAACCAAGCACGATAAATACTTGATCAAAAGTATGAGAGGAGCTAACATGACACTCCAAAATATCAGAGGAAACAAAGCCAAAAGAATTGGATTCAAATCTGAATTTTTTTGAATTTGAAAAAATGGATTTTTATGAAGTTTGGATTTTGCCTTTGGAAAAATGTTCAAATGAAAGGAATATTCCCTGATCATTTTGGTATATATATACTATATATAAAATATTTATAGTTTAGGTTTTATTTTGTGTTGGTTTTATTAAAAATAAAAGAAAAACTTTTCAGGCGCCACGAGCCACCCGAGCCCAGCCAGTGCCGCCTCATCCCCCACTTTGAGGCCCGATAACCGGCCCACTAGGCCAACAGGCCACCAGCCGACCGCCCCGCCCCCCTCGCCGATCCCCTAGGATCCGGTCGACCGATCAAACCCCCTCTCTCCTCAGCGACCGTGGCCCCACCCTCTCTTCTTCCCTCGCCCACGCTTGAACCTCATGGGAGATCCATGGGATCCCAAGAATCCGGGATCCCGATCGCCCGATGCCCTTCCGCCCCACCGAGGCCCGGCTATATAAACCAAGCCCCCGCACCCCATTCCCCCCTTAGCCTCATGGAGCCCTCTCCTCTCTCTCCCAAGCACGCGAGCCCGAGCTCACCTCCGCCAAAACCCTCGCCGTCGCCCGCTCTGGTGCACCCGACCCACCCCAACTCCACCGAACCATCCCCGAGCTCCCGCATCTCCCGACGTCTCGCCAAGCTCATGGCCTTCAAGCCCGGAGCACTCCCCTGCCGCCGACGTCGCCGAGTCCAGTAAGCCCTGCATCCCCCTCCACCGTTAGATCCTAAACCTAGGGTTAGGATTAGAAGCCCCAAGGGGTAAGTTTTAGTTAGAAAACCGGACGGCCGAGCGGTTTATTTTATTAGTTAGGTTTATTTTAGTTAGGCGGTTCTGTTAGTTAAACCCTAGGCCCACTTAGTCTATCGGCGCCTAGTGCATAGTTTAGGCCCATTAGGCCTTTTCTTTTTATTTAGATTTTCTGTTTTAGCGATTTGTTTCAAATTTCAAAATGTATATCTTTTGTTCTGTTTAATATTTTTAGTGATTCTTTTTTGTTGGATTGCAAATTTTATGTAGTTTCTGAAAACATATATTTAGCTATGTTAAAAATAATTAAAAAGCTTTAATATTGTTTTAGTCAGAATAGCAAATCTGCTATAGTTTTAGTTAGAAAAATTATTTTTGCATGATTCTTTTGCAATCACTTTATTTTGATATTGCCAAACCCTAGAAATTAACTTTGGTATTTTAGGATTAATAAATAATTAATTCTAGGCAGAATCCTATTAATCCTAATTAATTGATTAGTTCTGTTTTCCTAATTAATTAATTAGTAAATTAATTTATTTTTAACTTGTGATTAGTTATTCTAGGTTAGTTTCTGTCATTCCATTAGATGAACTTTTATTTACAATTAATAAAAGTTTTAAATTAATTTTCTAATAGAAATTGGATTAGGCCTAAAGTGAGTTTTATAATAGCTATTTAATTAATTCTTTTTGCTCCTAGTTGCTTAGTTAATCCTTTTCTGTTAAGTTAACCTAAAACCATGATTAGGTTATGTTGAGGAATTTTGTTATATAAAACTATTTTTGTTATTGTTTGGAATAGGGAAAAACTTTGAATTTGATTTCTTTGAGTTTTCCTTTTGATTTGGTTTTGATTGTTTGGTTGTGTTATGTTATCTTTGTTATCTTGTGTGATCCTCTTGCTTTGTGCTTATTATGTTATTGTTTGTCTCGGTAGAGTTCCTGAGTCTGAAGCTTGCTACTCGACTCTTTAGCTTACGAGGATCATCAACAAGGCAAGTTTTGATCATGTTATTTCTATACCTATGTTTTTGTGCATTAGTAGTTGTCACCACCCCCACCATTGCATGCAGTAGTGAAAATCTTGAAGTCATTAAACTTGAGTAGTATCATGTGGTAGGATGAACCAATCCCCTTGTTACCATGGCCCCGGGACGTAGTAGTTATTTTGCTATGCTCGAGACGGATTTGTGGTGAGTGAAATCCATAAGCAAGATGTGAGAGTCAATGATGATGACAACCCATGGACTACAATGATCAAGATGGACTTGAAAATCACTTTGGGTGGAGGACGGTTGACGGGCACCTGGAGCACCCAGTGGTGGCGGGATGCATGGAGAAGCGCCATGACATCCTGCGAAAGCTTCACCCAGCCACGAAGAGAAGGATGGATGCCCCATGACCGGAAGCTTACTGTGCAGCCGCAAGCCATTATGGGCTCTGGCTGGGTTGACCCTTGTAGTGAAGCTGGCTGGGCGGTACTACGAGAAGTAGACGAGCGGTAGGGTTGGATGGGTACCGGCGTGGTCGGAAGAACTCTTTGGAAGACCTGTTTCATTCGTCCGTCTTCAAACACCATGAAGTGCGAAGACTTTAAAGGAGGGAATGATTCTTATGGGAAAGTCGCAAACCTCTGCAGAGTGTTATAACCTAATCGATTAGCCGTGTCCCGATTACGGACATTTGAGCATCTGGACCTTGGAAGTATTCGGATATCTCAACACTTAACTCTAATGAATTAATTTGATTGGGTTTATGACTTAATAATAATTTGGGAGCGAGATATTGGTTGGCGGAACCATCTCAATAACTACCAACAATTTGTAGTAATTTGCAAATAAGTCCTTTGTAGTAGGATAAAATTGGCTTCATAAAATGATGAAACTTAGAGCTCCACGACCAAATATGCATATAGAGTTAGTAACTTTATTATTGTTATTCTTCATAACTTGCCACTTATTCCAAAAGCTGACCTACATGGCTGCAAGTATTATGTTGCGAGATATATTCGATCAGAGTGAGGCTACGCTCGCGCTTGGCGATTGCCCTTTGAGTCGGATGGACTCGCTTACCTTCGACGCTTCCGCAGCATTTTAGTTTAATTCTCATGAGTTGGCCTTGAGCGAATTTATTCCCTTGTAATAAAGACTCTATATGAGAATCGATTAATGATATTCAGGTGTGATTGAACTTTGATTACTTTATCGATGTCTTTGTGAGTACCGGCATGATCTTGGGATGGTATGAACCACGTAGATTTGACCGATTTTGGGTCAGGTCGCTACAGAGAGAGAGGCCAACGAAGTCTTGTTTAGATCTGAAGAGGGTGAGAGAGTGAGAAGAGAGCAACTACAAGCGTTGAGGCTCCAGTGAGTATATATAGAGTGGAGAGAGAGTGTGAAGAGTGCAAACCCTAGAAAACAAGCGCCGAGGCTGCAGCGTATACGTGATGAGGTGATTATACGGTCACTGCGAGATCGTATAGCTCCGTATCCATCCATTTTGACCAGTCAAAGAATCCTCCTGGCACCGCCCCAGATCACTTTCTCTCCCTGTCATGCGGGGCCTACCTGTCATTGGGTGGAAGAAAGAAGTCGAACAAAAACAAAATTATGCTCAAGTGCGGTTATCAAACCCAAGACCTCAAGTTTGATGAGCCCCTCACGTTATGTTTAACGAGAGGAAAATAACCTTTTATACATTCCTGCATTCGTGTGACAAGCATGCCGTGTTTTTTTTGCGTGGGAGTAATTGGGATTTAAATCATAATCGTGTCATGTGGCTTTGGTGGTAAGGTCTTTTGGGATTTAAAGCAGTGTTGGTAGTACATAAATAATGCAGCCTTAGTCACCTTACCTCTCTCCATGTAGTACGTTGGGTTCCACCAGTCAGAGGGTGAAACAAACAAATTAATAAGAAAAATTAAAAGAGTCAACGATGTATCTTACCTCACAAGTCTCGCTACTGCTCGTGAACACTGTCCAATTGATCCCTCTGTTCGCTCACGTACTATTTTAAGTGAATCCTTATTATAACATGCATCCAATATGCATGCATGCACTCGCACACTAGCATGCAGCGGGCAAACACACACTAGTTAGCACACAACACGCACACACCAGCGACTGGCGACAAAGTTGAGGCCGCATGGTCGTACTTCGGTAGCCGCACGACAATCGTGCGCACATGGCGAGTAGAGCGACCTAGTGTGGGTGTCATCATAATCATCATTGATGGCCATGTCATCTCACGCAGATGGAGTTCGTATGCATTGCGCCACAAGCAGTGAGAGCTCGGACTTGGCGTAGTGGTAGAGCAACGGGTCGACGACCTCAGCTGGCAGGGTCAACAATGGGAACGACGGACAATAGGCGAGGTACTGCACGAACTTGCGACAATAGAGGCCAGTGTGCGACTTGAGTCCGTGCTAGTGCGTGTGCATGCACTGTAAGCTGCAAGCTGCATGCATGTGCCGCTACTAAAGGTAGAAAACTATATTTGCCACTAGTTAATCACAACTGGAGGTTGGTGTAGCTGGTTAACCTGTTTCCCCATATAAAGCGTGAGGTCTAGGGTTCGAACCACTCCCCCATGCTTATTTTTATTTTCGTTCAACTTATTTCTTCCACCCAATGACAGGTAGGACCCGCATGACACAGAGAGAAAACTAATCTGACAAGGCGCCAGGAGGGTTCTTTGACTGGTCAAAATTGATGAATACAGAGCTATACGATCTCGCGGTGACCGTATAATCACCTCATCACGTATATAGTGACCGTATCGACCGTATTCTTGAGTACAGTGACCAAAGTGAACTTATACGATAAGTTCAATGACCAACAATGCATTTTACTCTTTTAATTATTTAGTTTGTACACTTTGCTCTCTTCCAATAATTTTGGGCACTTGTATTCGACCAGGTCAGTGTGCCACCGTATCTCGTACTACCCCCTCCATCTAGGTGTAAGTCACGTTAGAAGGTGCAGCGGGACCAAGGTGCAAGTAGATTGGAGGAGAAGGAGAAACTTGACCGGTCCTTCCTCTAATCAAAGCCCTAATTTCTGTCTCTAAATGCAACAATTAAGCGCAACAACTAAGAGATGCCGTTTTAGCTACCATGCAGGGCCACGTACTAACTCGCATGCAAGCCGACTTTGATTTTTCTTGACTGATCAACGCATAGTTGCGCTCCATGCATTGGGTTTCCGGGGGAGATAACAAGGTAGAGTAAGGGAGAGTTTGGTTACATTGCTTAGTAAGGAAATTGCGCGGCTAGCCCAGCGAGCCGGCTTTCGCTTTGCCAACCTTGCCTGGTCAAACGATTTAGTTCTTTTTCTTACCAGCCTTGCCCCGTGAATATCGGTGTCATGAGGGGGTCGCCGAGTTTTCCGTGCACGAAGTTTGCCGTTGGAAGTGAGGTGATTTGGCTCTTCTGAGCTAGCAAGGTTTTTCTAGCCCATCCAAGCTAGCTGGCCCACAAAAGCTAACATATTTTAACAGTTCCAAACGCCTAGCCTTGCCCGGCTAGGCTATAACTATTCTTGCTAAGGATCCAAACACTCCCTAAGTAACAACGCTCGCTAGCAATGAGGCTAGGAGGGGATTGAGATGCGAAGTTAATGGACGATGCCTAAACATTTTGGGAATAGCTCATTTTCGTAAGATGACTTATCACCTAGACGGAGGGAGTACTACTCCTCAGTCCAGGTTTGATGGAATATTCGTCACCTCTTCTCTTCTTGTACGTACTCCATTTGTATCTCACTTCCTATGGCTTCGCACTCGCACAATATTCCTATTCTATGAACCTGTGTGTGCATGTGCATGTGTGTGTGTGTGTGTGTGTTTAACAGCATGTGTGTGTGTTAGAGAGAGCGACACATCAACCTACTCTTATAGAGAGATGGTGTGTAGTGTACGATTTAGCTGCGAGAGTCAGTGCATCCTCTCATTTTCGGGCGTCTGGTCGGGACAGCTGCCATGCCCGCTCCTGACCAGCCTGGCCCACCCAAAGCCCCTCCATCGCCCGCGCGCGCCTCCCGCCCGAAACGGTCAGCGCTGCTCCAAAGAATCGGTGCCGCATTCATGCTCGGGCAGAGAAGACGCGACCTCTCACTAGCGCCTGCCTTGAAGGGAGAAGCGGATTCAAGAGTGATGGTTGCTTCGTCCGTCCAACTTACTGTTGGGTCTATGTGATTTGACGGCTCAACGGGTGTAAGCCAGATTTACACACGCGAAACACTTAGGTTAACTTGACGAGCCTAGCATGTACAAACATGGCCTCGGAACACAAGAGACCGAAAGGTCGAGCATGAGTCGTATGGAGGATACGATCAACATGAAGATGTTCACCGATGATGACTAGTTCGTCTCACGTGATGATCGGACACGGCCTAGTTGACTCGGATCATGTAATCACTTAGATGACTAGAGGGATGTCTATCTGAGTGGGAGTTCATGAGATGAACTTAATTATCCTGAACATAGTCAAAAGATCTTTGCAAATTATGTCATAAGCTCACGCTTTAGTTCCTTTGTTTAGATATGTTCCTAGAGAAAATATAGTTGAAAGTTGACGAGAGCGATTATGCGGACGAGAAAAAAGCTTATGTCCTTAATGCACCGCTCGGTGTGTTGAACCCCAAACGTAAATCTGTGGATGTTGCGAACATCGGACATACACGCTTTGATAACTACGTGATAGTTCAGTTAAGCGGTTTAGAGTTGAGGCACCAAAGACGTTTTTCAAAGCGTCATGAGCATATGAGATGTTTCGAGGGCTGAATTGGGATTTCGGGCTCGTGCCCACGCCAAGAGGTATAAGACCTCCGACGAGTTTCTTAGCCTGCAAACTAAGGGAGAAAAGCTCAATCGTTGAGCTTGTGCTCAGATTGTCTGAGTACCACAATCACTTGAATCGAGTGGGAGCTAATCTTCCGGATGAGATAGTGATATTTCTCCAAAGTCATTGCCACCAAGCTACTAGAGCTTCGTGATGAACTATAACATATCAAGGATAGATATGATGATCCTTGAAATATTCGCGATGTTTGACACCGCGAAAGTAGAAATCAAGAAGGAGCATCAATTGTTGATGGTTAGTGAAACCACTAGTTTCAAGAAGGGCAAGGGCAAGAAGGGATACTTCATGAAACGGCAAATCGGCTGCTGCTCTAGTGAAGAAACCCAAGGTTGAACCCAAACCCGAGACTAAGTGCTTCTGTAATAAGGGGAACAGCCACTGGAGCATAATTACCCTAGATACTTGGTAGATGAGAAGGCTGGCAAGGTCGATAGAAGTATATTGGATATACATTATGTTAATGTGTACTTTACTAGTACTCCTAGTAGCACCAGGGTATTAGATACCAGTTCGGTTGCTAAGTGTTAGTAACTCGAAATAAAAGGCTGCGGAGTAAACGGAGACTAGCTAAAGGTGAGCTGGCGATATGTGTTGGAAGTTTTTCCAAGGTTGATGTGATCAAGCATCGCACACTCCCTCTACCATCGAGATTGGTGTTAAACCTAAATAATTGTTATTTGGTGTTTGCATTGAGCATAGACATGATTGGATCATGGTTATCGCAATATGGTTATTCATTTAAGGAGAATAATGGTTACTCTATTTATTTGAATAATACCTTCAATGGTCTTGCACCTAAAATAAATGGTTTATTGAATCTCGATCGTAGTGATACACATGTTCATGCCAAAAGATATAAGATAGTAATGATAGTACCACCTACTTGTGGCACTGCCATGTAAGTCATATTGGTATAAAATGCATGAAGAAGCTCCATGTTGATGGATCTTTGGACTCACTCGTTTTTGAAAAGTTTGAGACATGCGAACCATGTCTATTGGTGTATATGCATGAAGAAACTCCATGCAAATGGACTGTTTGGACTCACTTGATTTTGAATCACTTGAGACATGCAAATCATACCACATTGGCAAGATGATTTGAAAGCCTCGTTTTCGGTAAAATGGAACAAGAAAGCAACTTGTTGGAAGTAATACATTTTGATGTGTGCAGTCCAATAAGTCTTTGAGGCACGTGATGGATATCGTTATGTTCTTACTTCACGATGATTTGAGTAGATCTGAGTATATTTACTTGATGAAACACAAGTCTGAATTATTGAATGGTTCAAGTAATTTCAGAGTGAAGTTGAAGATATTCGTGACAAGAGGATAAACTGTCTATGATATGATCATAGAGATGAATATCTGAGTTACGAGTTTTGGCACGCAATTAAGATATTGTGGAAATTGTTTCACAATTAATACCGCCTGGAACACCATAGTGTGATGGTGTGTCCAAACATCATAGTTGCACCCTATGATGTATGATGCGTACCATGATGTCTCTTATCGAATTACCACTATCGTTCATGGGATAGGCATTAGAGACAACCGCACTCACTTTAAATAGGGCACCACGTAATTCCATTGAGACGACACCGTTTGAACTATGGTTTGGAGAAACCTAAATTGTCGTTTCTTAAAAGTTTGGGGCTGCGACGCTTATGTGAAAAAGGTTTCAGGCTGATGAGCTCGAACCCAAAGCGAATAAATACATCTTCATAGGACACCCAAAACAGTTGGGTATACCTCCTAATTCAGATCCGAAAGCAATAGGGATTGTTTCTTGAATCGGGTCCTTTCTCGAGAAAAAGTTTGTCTCGAAAATTGAGTGGGAGGATGGTGGAGACTTGATAAGGTTATTGAACCATCACTTCAACTAGTGTGTAGCAGGGCACAGGAAGTTGTTCCTATGGCGCCTACACCAATTGAAGTGGAAGCTAATGATAGTGATCATGAAACTTCAGATCAAGTCACTACCAAACCTCGTAGGTCGACAAGGATGCGTACTACTTCAGAGTGGTACTTAATCCTGTCTTAGAGGTCATGTTGCTAGACAACAATGAACCTACGCGCTATGGAGAAGCGATGGTGGGCCCGGATTCCGACAAATGGCTCGAGGCCATAAAATCCGAGAGAGGATCCATGTATGAAAACAAAGTATAGACTTTGTAAGAACTACTTGATGGTTGTAAGGCTATTGGGTATAGATGGATTTTAAAAGGAAGACGGACAATGATGGTATGTATCACCATTAAGAAAGCTCGACTTGTCGTTAAGATGATTTTCGACAAGTTCAAGGAGTTGACTACGGTGAGGCTTTCTCACTCGTAGCGATGCTAAGAGTCTGTTGGAATTGGATTAGCAATTACTGCATGATTGATGAAATCTTGCAGATAGGATGTCAAAACATTGTTTCCTCGACGTTATACTTGAGGAAAGGTTGTATGTGATACAACCAGAAGGTTTTGTCAATCCTGAAAGATGCTAACAAGTATGCAAAGCTCCAGCAATCCTTCTAAGGACTGGAGTAAGCATCTCGGAGTTAGAATGTACGCTTTGATGACATGATCAAAGATTTTGGGTTTATACAAAGTTTGCGAGAAACTTGTATTTCCAAAGAAGTGAGTGGGAGCACTATAGAATTTCTGATAAGTATATGTGAATGACATATTGTTGATCGAAAATGATGTAGAATTTACGGAAAGCATATAGGGTTATTTGAAAAGTGTTTTCAATAGAAAACCTGAATTAAGCTGCTTGAACATTGAGCATCAAGATATATGAGGATAGATAAAAACACTAAATGGTACTTTCAAATGAGCACATACCTTGACATGATCTTGAAGGTGTTCAAGATGGATCATCAAAGAAGGAGTTCTTGCCTGAGTTGTAAGGTATGAAGTTAAGAGTTAAAGCTCGACCACGGCAGAAGAGAGAGAAAGGGCGAAGGTCGCCCCTATGCTTCGTATATAGGCTCAGAGTATGCTATGCTATGTACCGCCGACTGAAGTGTGCCTTGCCATGAGTCCGCAAGGGGTACAAGAGTGATCCAGAATGGATCATTGGACAGCGGTCAAAATTGTCCTTGGAGTAAATAAGGACATGTTTCTTGATTATGGAGGTGATAAAGAGTATTCTCGATTATGGAGGTGATAAAGAGTACGGCGTAAAGGGTTACGTCGATGCAAGCTTTATGTAACATCCCAAATTTTCAATTTGGAATGTTATACATTAGGTCATCATGCATATCATATTTTCTCGCATTTCTCCGATCCTAGAAAATTTCACGCAACTCAAGGACCCTCGGAGAGAGTTGGAGATTTCATTATTTTCATATTTGGGATTTATTTTCAAATTTTGAAAATATAGGATCATTGGATTTATTTAATTAACTTCATAAGTTTTTCCTATAAAAAAATTAAGAGAGGGAATAATATGACTTTCCCAACATTTAGGAAAAATGAAGATTTAATAAATAAATCAAATTTTGGTTTTTGAAAGTTTATTTGCTTTAGGGAAAAAAATGAGTATTTTTAAAATATGCATTTTGCCCCGTTTTAAAGTTCATTTTGTTCGACTCATTTTTAGGAGTCGGGAAAATTAATTTTATTTAATTTGGAGTTTGTCTGGTTTTATTTTAATTCGTTCGTTTTGTTAAAAAAAAAAACGCGCTTCCCTTTGGGCCAAGGGCCCACCGCCCAACCGAGCCGCCCTGCCCAGCCGCCCTCTCCCTCGTCTTGCTGGAGGAGTCCCGCCGCCCCCGCCCGCCGTGCCCCCTCCCCATGGCACCGGACCCCCCTCCTTTATAAGCCGACCCCCCCTCTCTCCTCATCCCGCCTTGCTTGCGCCTGACCGAGCCGCCGCCCCGCCCAAGGCCGCCCGCCGCCGCCGCCACCGCCCGAGACCCGAGCCTCCGGCGACTCACGGAGGTAGCCACCGCCCAGCGCCCGGTCAGTTTTGCTTCAAAACCCGATCCGGTTTTTCTTTCGTTGTTCGTTTTTTTAAAAAAACCCTAGATTGGTTTTTTTATTTTTTGGTTTTATTATTTAGTGAGCGTTCACCGACCCGTTCGTTTAAATGAACGTGTTAAATCGGTTAGTTTCGTTAACGAACGTCCGTCGTTTTAACTGTTCGTCGTTTTTCTTTTAATCGGATTTAATCCGTTATTTTCCAATTCGATTTCGATCCAATTTTCAAATCTGTTTATTTTCTCGCTCGTTTATCGAATCGGGTGATTCAAGCGCTGGAGTTTCGTTTGAAACCGCCGTTCCGACTAACCTACTTAAACAAACTTTTGCTACCATAGAATTTTGACCTAGTTTCAAATTGCTAAAACCGAGTTGTTTTCTCTCGACTTTCGACTTTCGTTGCTTATTTTGATTTGATTCTTTTGCAACCAGGGTTCTTAAGATGAACTCTCTGGTTAGATCTTTTATTCGAGATTTCCCTGTGCATTAGATGAGTACTTATTGTATGCTTGTTGTTTGTCTGCGTTAGATCACCCGGAGTGCGCCGCTTGTTACTTCGAATCTCTAGGTCTCGCGGATCATCAGCAAGGCAAGTAACATTTGATCATACCTTTTCTACTACCCAGTTTTATTGCATTAGATCAAACCCTCAAACACTTGCATGATTAGGATCTAATCAAATTGTGGGATGGGAAGTAGATGAGGTAGTACCTATTACTGTTTTACTTATGAAACCTTGGGAGTTACTTCTCGCTTGCTTAATTATGCCATGCTATGCTAGTAGACGTGGATTGGGTGAGTGAATATCCATGACAGATGTGAGATTGTTAATTAATGGTTTATCTAAGGTGGCAACTTAAACACACATCCTGGGTGGACTGAGGCACTGGTTTCTATCAGACTTGCTCAGATTTCTTCGGACCGCCACCCGTGCTCTAAGGGATCATAAGATTATTCAAACTGAAACTTCCGTGTGCAGCCACAAGCCAATATGGGCTCTGGCATAGTTGAGTAAGTTATGCGAACTCTTACGGGTAGGCTAGATGATGTAGGGGATGTAGGTTGGTACGGTCTATCCACATGTAAGGTGCTAGTGCTTCGAAGGCGTGTCTCGGTCATCCATTTCTCAAACACCATGTAGTGCGAGAACCAAGCGGAGGCGATCGAGTCTTGTGGGGAAAAGTGCGCAAACCTCTGCAGAGTGTACAAACTAATCATGATTAGCCGTGTCCCCGGATATGGACGTTTTGAGTATCTAGTACTTGAATATCATGTGAATCTCAACATGTTACTTCTAATAAATGTTATTGGGTTTTGATGAGTACTTTTTAATTGGGATTGAGGATGCTATCAACCATTCTCAATGTTTAACAACCACCATGATAGTTAAATAAAATTATTCCTTTGTGGTAGGGAAAAACTAGCTTTATGCAAAAATGTAACCATAGAGCTTTACCACCAGCCATATATGCATGTAGTATAGGCTTATTCCTTCATTACTCTCTATGTGTTGCTTTGCCAAAGATATTCCATGTGACCCGTTTGCTGGCTGCAACTTTCATGTTGCAGACTTTTCGAACGACAGTAAGGTGTTAGGTCGTTGTTCTATACTCAGTGATGCCGATGGAGTTGATGGACTCACTTATCTTCCAAGCCTTCTGCTGTTATTGTTATTAGATGGCCTTAAGCCATATTATTGTAATAAGTTCCCTTGTGAACAACGCTGTAATAAGTGTGTGATTGCTACTCTGCTATAAATCCTTCGAAGTACTGTGTGGTGTTAGCATTACTGATCCAGGGATGACACTGAGCACAGAGACTTGATCCATTCGGGTCTGGTCGCTACACTTTAACACCTATCCGAGTGAATCTGAGTAGCAAACCAGATACGTATAGTGGAGCAACCATTTGGAATAGCTCCAAGTGGAGCGTGGAAGCAGCATTTACAATATGACATAGAGATTTGCGAAGTACATACGGATCTGAATGTTGCAGACCTGTTGGCTAAAACCTCTCTCACAAGCAAAACATGATCAAACCCCAGAAATCATTGAGTCTTAATCACATGATGATGTGAACTAGTTTAGTGACACTAGTAAACTCTTGGATGTTGGTCACATCGAGATGTGACCTATGAGTGTTGATCACATAGCGATGTGAACTAGATTATTGGCTCTAGTGCAAGTGGGAGACTGTTGGAAATATGCCCTAGAGGCAATAATAAATTGGTTATTATTATATTTCCTTGTTCATGATAATCGTTTATTATCCATGCTATAATTGTATTGATAGGAAACTTAGATACATGTGTGGATACATAGACAACACCATGTCCCTAGTAAGCCTCTAGTTGACTAGCTCGTTGATCAATGATGGTTACGGTTTCCGACCATGGACATTGGATGTCGTTGATAGCGGATCACATCATTTGGAGAATGATGTGATGGACAAGACCCAATCCTAAGCCTAGCACAAAGATCGTAGTTCAGTATGCTAAAGCTTTTCTAATGTCAAGTATCTTTTCCTTAGACCATGAGATTGTGCAACTCCGGATACCGTAGGAATGCTTTGGATGTACCAAACGCCACAACGTAATCGGGTGGCTATAAAGGTGCACTACTGGTGTCTCGAAAGTGTCATTGGGTTGGTACGAATCGAGGCTGGGTTTGTCACTTTGTGTAAACGGAGAGGTATCTCTGGGCCCACTCGGTAGGACATCATCATAATGTGCACAATGTGACCAAGGGGTTGATCACGGGATGATGCGTTACGGAACGAGTAAAGAGACTTGCCGGTAACGAGATTGAACTAGGTATCGGTATACCGACGATCGAATCTCGGGCAAGTACAATACCGTTAGACAAAGGGAATTGTATACGGGATCGATTGAGTCCTTGACATCGTGGTTCATCCGATGAGATCATCGTGGAACATGTGGGAGCCAACATGGGTATCCAGATCCCGCTGTTGGTTATTGACCGGAGAACGTCTCGGTCATGTCTGCATGGTTCCCGATCCCGTAGGGTCTACACACTTAAGGTTCGATGACGCTAGGGTTACGAGGGAATAGATATACATGGTTACCGAATGTTGTTCGAGTCCGGATGAGATCCGGACTTCACGAGGAGTTCGTAATGGTCTGAGGTAAATATTTATATATGGAAGTCCTATTTTGGCCACCGGAAAATGTTCGGGATTTTTCGGTATTGTACCGGGAAGGTTCTAGAAGGTTCGGAGTGGGGCCCGCCTGCATGGGGGGCCCACATGAACATGGGTAGTGGGGGAAAGGCCCCACACCCCTGGTCAAGGCGTACCAAGATCCCCCCTTAGAAGGAATAAGATCATATCCCGAAGGGATAAGATCAAGATCCTAAAAAGGGGATAACAATCGGTGGGGAAGGAAATGATGGGATTTCTTTCCTCCCACCTTGCTAACGCCCAAATGGACTTGGAGGGCAAGAAACCAGCTCCCTCCACCCCTATATATAGTGGGAGGCGCATGGGAGCTTCACCCTTGCCTCGGCGCAGCCCTCCGCCTCCCAAGTCCTCCTCCTCTCCCGCGGTGCTTGGCGAAGCCTGCGCAGATTGCCACGCCTCCATCACCACCACACCATCGTGCTGCTGCTGGATGGAGTCTTCCCAACCTCTCCTCTCTCCTTGCTGGATCAAGGCATGGGAGACGCCACCGGGCTGTACGTGTGTTGAACGCGGAGGTGCCGTTCGATCGGCACTAGGATCTCCGGTGATTTGGATCACGACGAGTACGACTCCTTCAACCCCGTTCTCTTGAACGCTTCCGCTTACAAATCTACAAGGGTATGTAGATGCAATCTCCTTCCCCTCGTTGCTAGTTTCTCCATAGATAGATCTTGGTGACACGTAGGAAAATTTCGAATTTCTGCTACGTTCCCCAACAGTACGACTGCTGGATGTCCCACGCTTCGGCGAAAGGAGGTAGTACTAGATTACAATTTTCTCCATTCTTACAGCAGAGGAGTGCAAAAGCAGTGAAAACACGCAGGATCAGTGATTACATGGCCCATCTCACACTATCACCATATTTTCTGGACACCGTGCTACATCTAACTCTTTACATAGTACTAGTATAGTCACTGGTGTGCGTCGGTCCTAAACAAACGGTTTTCTACCCCTTTCCGCGACGGCATTTGGAACCGTCGCCAAGTGAGTGTGTGCGATAGGGTGTACTTACCACACGACCCAGAAATCGTCGGGGATAGGCCCTCTTGGGACCCAGGCTGGGGCCGTGTGCGACCGGGCGAGGCATCGAAACCCAATCATTTCCGTAGGTATGTACATCCCACACGGTGAATCGCAGAAATCATTTTCGTAGGTATGTACATCCCACACGGTGAATCCTAGAAATCATTTCGTAGGTATGTACATCCCACACGGTAATCCGAGAAAATCATTTCCGTAGTTATGTACATCCCACACGGTAAATCCCAGAAAAACATTTCTTTTCGTATGTATATCACACACAGTCAATTGAAGGAATACGTTCCCGTTCTTATGTACATCCCACACAGTCAATCCAGGGAAAACGTTTCCGTTCGGACGTACATCCCACATAGTTTTATGTGTAGGCTCGTGTGTGAAAGGTGTAACTATCACACACAATCTTCCTTGGTTAACTGTTTGCTTTTATCAACTATATCACCCATGATTTGATGAAGAAAACTATGTGGCATTGGGCTATCCATCGCAACCGCTTTTACTGCTAGAACCGTTTGCAAAGGTCCACGACACATTTAGCAGGTTTATTAGTTTACAATTAATAATTCTAGTATTACGAAAATTCACATTTCATATCGAACAGCTGTTTGCCAATTTCATATCAGGCACATAAATATATTATAACATCTCAGTACGGTAGCTACATGAAAACAACACAGTACAACACATAGCTAGTTCATCTTCATAAGATCAATATATTTATTTCCCTAATCGAGATCATCCAGGCTCGTCTTATCCACCTCTGCTTTCAGTTCAGTAAGAACCCGTTTTGCACGGGGCAACTGGGAAAGTGCCTCCTCCTTCGCCAACACCATCTTAGCAAAGTCTTTAAAAAAATCTGAGCTCATTCTCCACCTTCAACTTTTTATCCCGCATCTTGAAATATGCTTCAACGTTGACAAGACTTTCTCTAAGCCTAGTTGTGTTCACTTCCTTATACATGCTCCAGAGCTTCGTTAGGCACATCTTGAAAGACTGCGGCCACTCTTGATCAACCCACTCCAAGTAAGAACACTTCCGTTCATCCTATAATATTTAAAACTAGATCAGTAACAATTGTAGGGGAAATGGGTTTATAGCAACATAGAAAATCACCAATGCTTATTTTATAAAACTGAAGAAACATGTTAATTATGACATATCTTCTCAAAAAGATCAATGTGCAAATGAAATAATTGGTACTGAGACAACAACCAAATTCTGGAACATCAGAAGCTATAATTAACTACAACGACGCTACAAGTTCTTACTCTTGTACAATAAATAACAAATTGAACATTTTATGAGGAAGGTAAATATAACTGCAACATCATAGCGACAGTGTTTGGATGATAGCAAATTGATACTAACAGGTGTGTACATGCACAAATTTAGTAACATAGAACTAATAGCACTAAGGCCGTCCACTATGTATGCCAAAACTGGTGTAAAGACAACTATTGCTACATCTCGCATCGGTGCCCTGAACTGGCGAGCCGATGCAGCGAAAAAAAATCAGGGACCCGGACTCCGGAGCACGTAGTTGCTCCGATGCCTAGTTCCTTCGTGCCATAAATATTTAGTATTTTACTGCTTGACTGCTTGGATGTGTGGACCAAAGTTGGCTGCACAAACTGCTAAAGCGGTGCCAAATAATTTTCTAATGGCACCGCTGATGAGATGGCAACAATTTAAGATACTAGGTACAAACGTGACACTATCTTAGGATGCGTTTGGTTGAATGTGTGGTATGAATGGGTTGGGACCGTGACAGTTTCTGAATCACATCTAAGAAATGATTTGTAACAACGGAAGAGGGTGTAACCTTCTCTGCACATGCCAGAAACTTCCTCCCAGTGTCCACAGAATCAAACGCAAGTAGCTTCACGCATGGAGATTGATGGTGACAACGAGCAGATAGATCTTCAGCCACCCCGCTCCATTCGTTGCCACTGATGGTCTTAGGGAGCTACAAGAGGAAGAAACGACTCAAATCGACCTCCGGGTAAAAATCCTTCATTCCAAGTCATAGCCCGAGAGAGAGAAGAGAGGCATACCCGGGTGGTGAAGTAGTAGTCGTCAGAGGAGGAACCGCTGGAGATGTCTTTGAAGAAGACCATGGCGACCCCGACGGTAGGATGCGAGACGGCGAGAGCGAGGAAGCGGCTATAGCTTAGCAAGGAAGGAAGGAAGGAGGAAACAAGGGAAATGTGGCTTGTGGTCGGGGAGAAAAGGGGGTGGGGGAAGGGGGGAAGGGGGGCGGGGGTAGATATTTTGGCGGTAGGCCAAAATTTTGGAAATGTGGAGGGAAACTTTGCGCGCGGTGCCGGCGAACCATTCACTTTGAACGATTGTGTGCATCACAAACGATTCTTCTGCTTTACACGCATGGGATGAGTTTGATAATTCAAATTTTGGTCTCAAGGCATGGGCACATTCACTTTGAACGCGCGCGGTGCCGCTAGACCATTCACTTTGAAAGGTTGTGTGCATCGCAAACAATTCTTCTGCTTTACGCGCATGGGATGAGTTTGATAATTCAAATGTTGGTGGAAATTTCCCCGTGTACGTCATTGCATAATTTAACATCGCTTGCTAATTTGGGCACACAAAAGAGTGTATAGCAGACATACCGCACTTACTGAATCGAGCAATTTTAGTAATTACACAGAGCCAATTGACCTAAACATTGCTCTAACAAAAGACCATCATTAAAAACAAAGCCTAAGTACACATAATTAAAATCTGCCACCGTGCCAGTCTATGCATCACCGGTGCGAGATGAGACGTCGATGACTTGTCCTGGCGACATGCCGCCGTTGGTGGACTCCGCGTCCCCCCTGCTGAAGTTGACCGCGTCCTCGTCCTCATCCTCGGCGCCGCCCTCAAGGTTGTAGTACTCATAGTAGTGGCTACGCCACAGCTCGCGTTGGTACTCCACCGCCGATTCCTCGATGGACAGACTCTTATCTACCTCGACCTCGGCCACGCGCAACTCCTCCTCCCGGCGCTCCTCGATCTCCGCCGCCTCCTGCATCTCCAGCTCCCGCTCGGCGACCTCATGAGGAAGCAGGTGCTCCATGGCCACCGCCGCCTTTTCAGACGTGGGTTGCATGCTGGAGTCCGAGGTGGCCTAGAATATCTTGGCGTGTGCATCCTCGATCTTGGCGTGGATGGCCTCGACCTGGGCCAGGGCGACATCAGCGGCATGGACGGCAGCTCGAGCGCTCTCGGCGTTTGCAGCCGCCGACGCAGCAGCTGCTGCAGCCGTCTCGGCTGCTGCAGCTGCCCTATCGGCTGCCGCAGACGCCCTCTTGGCGAAAGCGGCCACACTCAATGCGGATGCGGCGGCACTCTCGGTGTAGGCGGCCGCGCTCTCGGCGTAGGCGACGGCGCTCGGGGGGACACGACCAACGTACGGGCCTTCACGAAGCGTTTCCACGGCCTCATCTTTGCAAGAAGGGGTGCGGGAATGGGGATCGAGATTCGTGGATTCGGGGGTTGCCGGCACTGGAGCAGACGAGCCGACGAAGCTTAAGGAGGGAGACTTAAATAGACCTAGATATTTTCATTGCAAATGGTTCCTAGAAAACAACTGTGTGTGATGTTGTAGATATTTTTTATTAGCTGTGAAACATGAATTTGGAATAAAGTGTCAACGGATGGTGTTTTAAATGAATGAGAAATTTTATAGTACTAATACAACTGTCATGTCAAATTTTGGAAAATTTCAGGGGTCATTTGACCTTCTAAGACATTTAAGTGATTTTCTAGCCATTTAATGACCGTAATTGAAATTTGAACTACATGTACATGCAACAGCTAACCATAATGGTTTGAAAACTCGTATTTCGTGTACTTGTGTGCGATTTAATTCCATGCGCAGTAAATTGGAAGGAATTATCAAACATATTGGTCTAACGGCTATGACACAATTAAGCATGGAGTGACATGGCATTTTAATTCCAAAAAATAAAAATAAATTCAGAAACACATGAAACCTTGATTGATGTAATGTCATGCCACCAAGATGATGTGGTAAAAAGATTGGCATGTTTGACCAAAGTTTGGACACACACCCCTCACAAACCGGAGTAACTCACTAGAAGGCTCGTAGTTCCGAGAGGGAACAATGCATGTTTGATGATGAACGGGAGATAACTTCCTCTTACGACCTTCAAATTTTTTTCTACGTCTAACGTGCACTACTACAACTGTAATGTGAAATTTTTGAAAATTCTAGGGGTCATTTGACCGTTTAAAGACATTTAAGTGATTTTCTAGCTATTTAATGACCGTAATTCAAATTTGAACTACATCTACATGCAACGCGTAACCGAAACGGTTTGAAAAATCATATTTGTGTACTTGTGTGCGAGTTAATTCCATGTGCAGCAAACTAGAAGGATTTTTCAAACATATTTGTATCACGACATGGACACATATGCATGAATACGTACGCATGGAGTGGCATGGCATTTTAATTCCGAAAAAAATCAGAAACACATGAAACCTTGGTTGATGTTGTGTCATGCCACCAAGATGATGTGGTAAAGAAATTGGCATGTTTGACGAAAGTTTGGACACACACACCCCACAAACCGGAGCAACTCGCTAGAAGGTTCGTGGTTCCGAGAGGGAACAATGCATGTTTGATGACGAACAGGAGATAGCTTCCTCTTACGGCCTTCAAATTATTTCTACGTCTAACGTGCACTACTACAACTGTAATGTGATATTTTGGAAAATTCTATGGGTCATTTGACCTTTTAAATACATTTAAGTGATTTTCTAAGCATTTAATGACCGTAATTCAAATTTGAACTACATCTACATGCAACACCTAACCAAAACGTTTTGAAAAATCATATATGTGTACTTGTGTGCGAGTTAATTCCATGTGCAGTAAATTAGAAGGAATTTTCAAACATATTGGTCTCACGACATGGACACATGCATACGTATGCATGGAGTGACATGGCATTTTAATTCAAAAAATAGAAAAATGTTGAGAAACACATGAATCCTTGGTTGATGTAATGTCATGCCACCAAGATGATGTGGTAAAGAAAATGGCATGTTTGACGAACGTTTGGACACGCACCCCTCACAAACCGGAGCAACTCGCTAGAAGGTTCGTGGTTCCGAGAGGGAACAATGCATGTTTGATGACGAACGGGAGATAGCTTCCTCTTACGGCCTTCAAAATTTTCCTATCCATTTAACATGCACTAATACAACTGTTATGTGAAAATTTTGTAAATTTCAGGGGTCATTTGACCTTTTAAAGACATTTAAGTGATTTTCTAACCATTTAATGACCGTAATTCAAATTTGAACTACATCTACATGCAATGCCTAACCATAACGGTTTGAAAAATCATATTTTTGTGCACTTGTGTGCGAGTTAATTCCATGTGCAGAAAATTCAAAGGAATTTTCAAACATTTTGGTGTCAAGGAATGGGCACATGCATGGAGTGCATGCCATGGCATTTTAATTCCAAAAAATTAAAAAATGATCAGAAAAACATGAAACCTTGTTGATTTAATGTCATGCCACGAAGATGATGTTGTAAGAAATTGGCATGTTTGACGAAAGTTTGGACACACACCCCTCACAAACCGGAGCAACTCACTAGAAGGTTCATGGTTCTGAGAGGGAACAATGCATGTTTGATGACGAACGGGAGATAGCTTCCTCTTATGGCCTTGAAATTTTTCAACGTCTAATGTGCACTACTAGAACTGTAATGTGAAATGTTGGAAAATTACAGGGCTCATTTGACCTTTTAAAGACATTTAAGCGATTTTCTAACCATTTAATGACCGTAATTCAAATTTGAACTACATTTACATGCAACGCCTAACCAAAACGGTTTGAAAAATCATATCTGTGTACTTGTGTGCGAGTTAATCCATGTACAGTAAATTATAAGGAATTTTCAAGCATATTGGTCTCACGGCATGGACACATGCATACGTATGCATGGAGTGACATGGCATTTTAATTCAAAAAATAGAAAAATGACCAGAAACACATGAAACCTTGGTTGATGTAATGTCATGCCACCAAGATGATGTGGTATAGAAATTGGCATGTTTGACGAACGTTTGGACACACGCCCCTCACAAACCGGAGCAACTCGCTAGAAGGTTCGTGGTTCCGAGAGGGAACAATGCATGTTTGATGACAAACGGGAGATAGCTTCCTCTTACGGCCTTCAAATTTTTTCCTACGTTTAACGTGCACTAATACAACTGTCATGTGAAAATTAGGTAAATTTTAGGGGTCATTTGACCTTCTAAAGACATTTAAGTGATTTTCTAACCATTTAATGATCGTAATTCAAATTTGAACTACATCTACATGCAATGCCTAACCATAACGGTTTGAAAAATCATATTTTTGTGCACTTGTGTGCGAGTTAATTCCATGTGCAGAAAATTCAAAAGACTTTCAAACATTTTGGTGTCAAGGAATGGGCACATGCATGGAGTGCATGCCATGGCATTTTAATTCCAAAATTTTTAAAAATGATCAAAAAAACATGAAACCTTGCTCGATTTAATGTCATGCCACCAAGATGATGTGGTAAGAAATTGGCATGTTTGACGAAAGTTTGGACATACACCCCTCACAAACCGGAGCAACTCGCTAGAAGGTTCATGGTTCTGAGAGGGAACAATGCATGTTTGATGACGAACGAGAGATAGCTTCCTCTTACGGCCTTGACATTTTTTCAACGTCTAACGTGCACTACTACAACTGTAATGTGAAAATTTGGAAAATTCTAGGGGTCATTTGACCTTTTAAAGACATTTAAGTGATTTTCTAACCATTTAATGACCGTAATTCAAATTTGAACTACATCTACATGCAATGCCTAACGAAAACGGTTTGAAAAATCATATCTGTGTACTTGTGTGCGAGTTAATTCCATGTATAGTAAATTAGAAGGAATTTTCAATCATATTGGTCTCACAACATGGACACATGCATACGTATGCATGGAGTGACATGGCACTTTAATTCAAAAAATATAAAAATGACCAGAAACACATGAAACCTTGGTTGATGTAATGTCATGCCACCAAGATGATGCGGTATAGAAATTGGCATGTTTGACGAACGTTTGGACACACACCCCTCACAAACCGGAGCAACTCGCTAGAAGGTTCGTGGTTCCGAGAGGGAAAAATGCATGTTTGATGACGAACGGGAGATAGCTTCCTCTTACGGCCTTCAAATTTTTTCCTACGTTTAACATGCACTAATACATCTGTCATGTGAAAATTTGGTAAATGTCAGGGGTCATTTGACCTTCTAAAGACATTTAAGTGATTTTCTAACCATTATTGACCGTAATTCAAATTTGAACTACATCTACATGCAACGCCTAACCATAACGGTTTGAAAAATCATATTTTTGTGTACTTGTGTGCGAGTTAATTCCATGTGCAGAAAATTTGAATGAATTTTCAAACATATTGGTGTCAAGGCATGGAGTGCATGCCATGGCATTTTAATTCCAAAAAAATAAAAAATGATAAGAAAACCTGAAACCTTTCTTGATTTAATGTCATGCCACCAAGATGATGTGGTAAAAAATTGGCCTGTTTGACGAAAGTTTGGACACACACCCCTCACAAACCGGAGCAACTCACTAGAAGGTTCGTGGTTCCGAGAGGGAACAATGCATGTTTCCTGACGGACGGGAGATAGCTTCCTCTTATGGCCTTCAAAATTTTTCCTACGTTTAACGTGCACTAATAGTTTTGAACTACATCTACATGCAACGCCTAACCAAAACGGTTTGAAAAATCATATTTTTGTGTACTTGTGTGCGAGTTAAAAAATCATCGGACGATGTAAATACCTGGTGTTCAAAAAAGAAAATGTAAAGATCTTGCAAGACAACCGGGCCCCACACGATTGGCACTCTATCTCGCGGCTGGAGATTTGGTAGGTGATTGGTGGGGGTCATTAATCAGACACGATTCTGTATTGGAAACCGTCAGCTATTATGTTCACACACGGATTTGCTGCGGGAATTGTGTGTAATTCAAACTACAGTACTCGTAAATTCCGGCGACCGGCGTGTGTACTGTCCCTGTCGATCTACATTCTGGCCGCCAATAAATACTACCTTGCTCACGTCATCCTGCCTGAATTCTCATCTACATCCTCCCCTCGCTCGCCCTCTCTCTCTCTCTCTCAAATATCTGCCATGGCGCCGCCGGTGTGCCCACACGTCGACGTGGAGTCACAGCGACGAGGACCCCTACGTGCCGCCAGACGAGGTTGCGCCGGACCCCCCAACTTTGGATTGGTTTTGGGGCCAGTAAGATCTTTGTCCGTGGAAGTCGCTGCCGCCGGCTGAGAAAGCCAGGCAAGTGGCGTTCAAGAAGGAGATGGCGGAGGAGGAAGCCAGGTACCAGGCGGCCTGTGAAGCCCGTGATGCCGCCTGGAAAAAGGAGGCGGCGGAGCTTTCGGGGTGGGCGCGTCGTCGTGCCGAGGAGGTGTACGAAGACGGGTACTTCGCGAGGAAGGTCATAGGCGCTGGGTGCATCGTCGCTGCGTGGAGGTGGGACTCTAAGCTCCAGCGTACCACCGACGAGGAGCTCCGGTGGGCGCCCAACGAAATGGAAAGATCGGCCGCGCGCGTCCGCCAGCAAGAGGCAGATCGGTACATCAAGCGCTGCGAGGCGGAGGAGTCGAATACCGCCTCCAAGCCGGGAAGACGCCCGCGCACCATGGAGCTCTTGGCGGCGGGCTGCCAAATCTGGCCCTGGAGGGATTATTAGTTTTAATATTGTCCGTTTTCAATTTTATGCATTGTACCTAGTAGTTAAGCATCATCACGTATATGTGATATATATATATATATATATATATATATATATATATATATATATATATATATATATATATATATATATAGGCTGACTATTTCATGTTCGTAATGAGAATAATATTCATTACCCCCTCGCGCCCTATATAGCGCGACGCGCCGACCACCGTAGATTCCCCCCGACCCAGCCCGAACCCAACCCGCCTTCTTCCACCGGAGGCAGTAGTCATGGGCGAGTGAGCGACAGCGGCAGCCGGAGCGAGGGAGCCCGCGGCGCCGTGACTGGCCGGCGATGGATCCGTCGCCGTCTCCTGCCTCCTTCCGTCATCGGATTCATCGACGGGGTCGTGATCCGCCGTCTCCTGCCTCCTTCCGTCGCCGGATCCATCGACGGGGCCGTGATCCGCCGTCTCCTGGCTCCCTCCATCGCCGGATCCAACGACGGGGTCGTGATCTGCCGTCTCCTGCCTCCCTCCGTCGCCGGATCCAACGACGGGGCCATGATCCGCCGTCTCCTGCCTCCCTCCATCGTCGGATCCAACGACGAGGCCGAGATCCGCCGCCTCCTGCCTCCCTCCGTCGCCGGGGCTCCTTCTCCGGGGCAGTGATCCCCGCAAGGTGCTGCCTCCCCGGACCTCTTCGCCAGACATCCACCACAAGCAGGAGTTGCATCAATGGAGCCGCCTCCCAAGAACATGACAGTACGCCGCCGACGAGAGGAAGAAGAAGAAGTCAGTCCACTGGAGGTAATGTCTGCTTCCCACGTTTGTGTCAGTCCATCAGTTCATCAGTCCTGCTATGAAGAAGAACCTGATAGTACATTGCAAATGATTGATCAGTTCATTACACCCCTGCCACTTGATGCACAATTTGGATGTCGAGGTTACTGTCAGTACCTCTAATATGCTAGCTTCAGTTTAAAACCAAAAAACATAAACTTATGCATCAGTCCAAGGAGCTACTAGGCTTTATATAAGGTTCAGCTACTACTTCAAGTTGTATGATGTTATTTCTAATAATACATGCCGTGTAGTTGCGTCAGTTTGAACTAGTGAAAGAATGTTGTTGAAAAAAAAATACATATGTTACACAGTAAGTTCAATGATACATAAACTAGGAGTACTTCTAGTGTAGTTGCATAAGTTATAGATGAACAAAAGAGAAGACATGCATCAGTTACATATATATGCATATCCATACATCTCTGAAGTTCAATGTTCAGTTTACAAGAAGTGCTAAAAAACAGTACATCAGTACATCAGGGATACTCCTACACTAGAAGTTCAACCCTAACGTTGAAGCTTACGTTCTACCAAGACTAGAGATGCGCTATGAAACTTTTGAAGAAGCAAAGAACTTCTACAACGTCTATGCGAAGCACACGGGTTTTGCTGTCAGGGAAGGCCCCAAGTTTAAGACCAGAGCCTACCTTTATTGCACGTGCTATGGAGTCTATGAATCGAAGGTGTCTGAAGCAAATAGACAGCGGAACAAAACGACAGCCAGGACTAACTGCGGGGCTAAAATGAGGCTGAAGAAGGAAAAGGATGGAACATTTGTCGTAAAAGAGATAGTCTGGGAACACAACCACAGGCTACAGCTCACTCCGAAAATGCTTGTCTTCTTGCACTCCCACAAAAACTTTGACAAAACAATCTTGGAGTACGTCAAGTACGTGTAGTTCAAAGGCATTGAACACGCGCAAATCATGAGCATAATGGGCCGTGATGACCCTGGTAGCTACTTCCTCGAAATGAATGACAAAGACCTGATTAACCTGTAAGTACAAACTTGTTCTCCTCTCATAAACCGCCTCCGTCTTTTTTCCTCTATCAGTACAAACATATTACGCAACGCATGACTGGACTTGATTCAACATGCATTTTTGAATGAACTTTTAATATGCAGGAAAGCAAAGAATTCAAGGATGGATGATGTGGACGATGTCCTAAAGACTGTCAACTTCTTTAGGGAGATGAAAGCTATAAACAGAGAATTCTTCTGTGACATGCAACTCGATGAGTCCGACAGAGTTAAGAACATATTCTGGGCGAACACAAGCTGCCGAGGGGCCTATCAGGATTTTGGTGACTGTGTAACATTTGACACCACATATAAGACCAACAAGTACCATATGCCACTTGGGGTGTTTGTCGGTACTAACAACCACTTACAGACTACATTCTTTGGTTTCGCCCTGATAAGAGATGAGGATGCAGATTCATTCAGATGGCTGTTCAAGACATTTTTAAGGTGCATGAGAGGGAAGGCTCCTACATGCATCCTCATAGGTACAACCGCCAAAACCACCCCAACCACCTCCTCCTCCCCCAAAAATAAAAGGAAAATAACACAGTAAAAATGTTGTGTCAGTTCTATTTGTATATATGCACCACCATCTGCTGACCACTCCACGTCTCTTTTCTCATTACCAGACCAGTGCCCGTCAATGGCTTCGGCGATCCCAGATGCTTTCAAGAACACAGTACACAAGCTGTGCCGCTGGCACATTATGAAGAAGTACAGGGAACACCTCGCATACCTGTACTACTTGCACGAAGACTTTAAGGATGAATTCACATCAATCCTCAACTGGCCCCTCATGCCAACTGAGTTTGAGGATGCCTGGAAAGGACTCATGGATAGGTACAACCTCCATGATGATGCCACGATGGTGGCCATGTGGAACGAGCATGAGAAATGGATATCAGCCTACTTCAAAGAAATTTTCTGCGCCAAGATGACATCCACACAGCGAAGTGAGATCATGAACTATGTGCTCAAGAAGAACTTTGTAAGTGAGAGACAAAACCTACACCAGTTTGTGAGCTAGGTAAACTCCTGCGTTAAAACCAGGAGGCAGACAAAGAACCAAGAGACAATGGGTAACAGGGTATAGCTCTATCACCTGTCGTGAGACAAAAAAACATGCTTACTAAAGTAAAACTTTATTAGTTAGACAAGTTTTTGCTGCGAGAAAACTAACAATTTGGTCATCATTCTTGCATATGCAGAAGGAACAAAACACGCTGACCTTCTATGGGTTTGACACCCAGATGGCAAAGGTTTACTAACGAGTTGTGTACAACATGATTAGACAAAGGCTAAAACTGAGCACACTCTTCACGGCGACAGAGACGGAAGAGCCCACAAAGTACCTCGTGCGCTACAACAACCCGCAAAAACTGTCTGCATGGTCTCAACACGCGTTCCAGGTGGTTGCAGACCCCGTGGGAGAAACATATGAGTGCGAGTGCAGGCTATGGGACCACACAGTTGAGGACTAAAAAAAAGATGTTACATACTGTACTACTTTTTTTTGCAAAGTTTTTCTTCGAATGAAATGACAAAAAACATGCACCTCTTCCAAAAAAATACAGGTCTTTTCTGCGTGCATGTCCTGTGCATGATGCAAACAATTAAGGCTGGCAGCATTCCAGAGAAATACATCCTCAGGAGATACACCAAACGCTCGAACATCCAGCCAACATTCAGCAGAAATGACTTGAGGACAGTAGCGTCAAACAAGGCATCCCAATACTACATTGAAAGCTCATTGCTGACGTTGAACATGAGGGTGCACAAAAAAAGCCTGAGAAGCCAAGAGCAAATGGCAAGGTCACGGGTCGTATTGGACAAACTTGAACAAGAACTTGACACCATGCACTTTGCTAAAAATGGAGGTGTCGCGGACAATGAAGCCCTTGAGCAGGATATTGCTACAATGTTATCCGAGATGAACCATCTGGGAGCTGTTGACCCGTTCGACAACGAGGAAGAGGAGCAGCAGCAACCAGAGCTTGCCCATGTGCACACTCAACAGCAGCAACATGCTCACATGCACGATCATGAGCTTGATGGTGCTGTAGGCGAACGGCATGACAACAGGACATCCTACCGGCAGCTGCAGGAAAGGGTGATTAAACCACCCGTATTCTCAAACACAAAGGGGAGGAAGAGTAAAACGCAAGCAGCAAAAGCAGCAGCCAAAAAGCCGCCACGCCCCATCAAGCGCGTGGAATTTGGCCCGGACGGCAAACCTCTTGGGATAAGGGCATGCGGATTCTGCAACGTCGTGAGCAAACATAACTACCGCACATGCCCACTCCGCACAGATGGCACTGTCAACAAGCAAATGCTGCACAAGCAGATTGGAGCCACCCAGGTTTCTACCAATGGAGACAACACACATAACAACTACACTTGCCGCAAGTGTGGGGGGACTGGCGGGCATAATGCCCGCACGTGCAAAGTGGGCAAGGAGCTCAGTGGCGCTGAACAGACACATGGCAAGGTGCAGAGTTCCAAAAAATCAAATGAAGACGACGAAGAAGAAGAGTTTGACGAGAATGACGACCAACCAGACAAAGACAATGAAGATGACAGTGTCGGGGACGAGGAAACTGAAACTGACGATGAAGCTGCCAAGGCTCAACCAGGAAAGCACGCCGGCAAGGCACAACATTCGGGGCCAGTTAGGAGAAGCTCAAGACTGAACAATACATAGTGGTTATGCTGCTGTGTCAACTAAAAAATAAGCTTGTAGTCTCAGTTGCCTCGGCACACAATGAGGGAACATTTCAGAAACATTGTCATTACCAATACTTATTTAGCTTTATCATCGATTTCTCGATCAGTACTATAGTTAAGATATAATTTGTGATTTGTGCCCACTGGACCAGTGACATTATTATGTAAACCATTTGATAATCATTTTGAATGCAGTCACAAATACATTTGAAAAAACTTATATGGATTTATCTGACGCAAACTCTACTGTCGACCAGTAACTTAGCAAAAATATGCTAAGGAAAATTAAACTCTTATAGAACATCAGTACTGATAGTTCTCAGTCGTCAGTGCAAAGGCAGAGTACACATCAGTATTGATATAATTTGTGATTTGTGCCTGCTGGAGCAGTGACATTATTATGTAAACCATTTGATAATCCTTTTGAATGCAGTCACAAATACATTTGTACTGACGAAAACACTACTGTCGACCAGTAACTCAGCAAAAAAATTGTTAAGGAAATTTAAACTATTATAGTACATCAATACTGATAATTCTCAGTCGTCAGTACAAAGGCAGAGTAAAACAAACACACCCGTGAACACCTCAAAAAAACATCGTTTTGAAAAAACAAAGCTATGTCTGCTTCTACCAGTCCCAATTCAGAAAGACCATCAGTACATAAAAATAATTACCTCAAACAAAAATGTGAATATAATACATTCTGTACTGATGAAAATCTAATTTATCTGTAAAAAATACTCAGAGATTATCTTGATATAAACAATCCTTTTAAAAAATACAAAAATTGTTTTAAAAAACATTAGCAGCACACATAGTCTCACTGGTATTTGGTAAGTTCAATTACACTTCAATCATCAGTCCAAGTACCACAGTAGAGGAGTACAGACCTCCATCATCACCAACCCTGACACGTGCAAGTGGGATAAGCAGCTGATAAGTACAGCTTGACAAGACGAATCAGTGCGACAGTAAAATGCCACCATCACCACCCCTGAGATGTGCAAGTGGGATTTAGCAGGTCATAAGTACAGCTTGACAAGACTAGTCAGTGCAGCAGTAAAAACCATTTGACTTGGACGGTTAGTTCTTCCAGGCCACCACCCGCGCCACCCACTGAGCGGTTTCCACAAGAGACTGCAAACGGCGACCCCACGCCATTACACCCACTACACCCGCGTCCCCCGACGAACCACCTCCCACAAATCCCCATCAATGCACTGCAAAAAACCCCATTCTCTTCCATCTCTCCCTCATTCCCACAAACCACCATTGCCGCTTCCAACTCCACTTCACACAAACCACAAAATTCTCTCACACAAGCCCACAGTCGCCGGAGGAGGGCGATGGCAGAGGAACCATCCGCCAAACGTCATCAAGGTGAGCCGTCGGACAAGAGCAGCAACCTCGTCGACGTTCACGTCCCCGACGAGAAGCACGAGTACACCACAACACTCACAGGGGTTGAGCTCCACGGCAAGGAGACGCTGGAGATTGTGTGCACCAGCGAACCAGACAAGGCCGACGAGGTGATCTCCAGGCTCTGGAGGAAGCTTGGCGGCATGCATCATAGGATCGTCGGTGTTGGTGTGCACTACACCAACGGAGATGAACCTCCCCAGATGGCAGCAGTCCTGCAGTTGTGCGTCGACGACCTCTGCTTGGTGTACCACATCGCAGCGGCCACAAAATGGTGAGCCATCCTACTCATTTGCCCTGTTTGGTTTATCTGTTTTATTAGTACTGTATCCTCAAAATCTCATCAGACTTGTTTCCCAACTAGATGTACTACTGTGGTTTGTGAATAGTGGATGCACTACTGCATTTTCTCAAGTAGATACACTATAAATGTATTTTTGAACTTGATGCACTGGAATACTATTTGGAAAATCTTGTGGAAGATTAGTTTCTGAAGTTGATCGACTAGTGTAGTTTCTGAACTTGATCCAATAGTGTAGTTTATGTACTCGATGTATTAAAAAGATGTTTCTGAACTTGATGTAGTGAAGTATTTTCTGAATTTGATCTAATGTTATTTTCATAAGAAAATAAACTAAGGACTTGGTAAAGCACTGGTTATGTGTTATCCTATTCAACAAAAGCAGAACATACTTCATCGACATTCATCCATTAAACTACAACTAAGAAAATAAACTCACTGACTGAAACTATGTATGATCCAAAAAGAAGAATAACATGATGTACTTAATTTAATTTCAAAACTTTGTTTACTAGTTTTTGAAGTACATTCATCCATTATTTATGCTACATAAACATCTACTTCATGGATTCATCGCTTGTAAAACAAAGCAAAAATGAATAATTCAAACATCAAAGTAATGCTAATTTTCAAAAAAGTCTCTCCCCTTGCAGGACCAAGCGCCTGAACGAGTTGCTGCACCATGAGACGTTCACATTTGCCGGTTTCATCATTGGAAATGACAAAAAGAAGTTGAAGTTGTCCAGTTTGGAGATCAACCCCAACAAGTTCATGGACATTCAGCGCAAGTGGAGAGTTCCATACACCGGAAAAGAGTACGACTCCTTGACTGATGTTGCATCCAACGTCATCCACCCATTCTACAAAGGCATGAAGAAGAACATCAACACGCAGGAAGACTACAAACTGTGGGGGACCAGCCCGCTGCCACACAACCTCATCAAGTACGCAGGAGTAGATGCGTATGCCACGTACAAGTCATGGAGCATGATCAACTACATCACAGATGGTTCGGAATTTGCAAAAGAGCGGAAGGATGCGAAATTCTACGACCACCCCTATTGCCCCTTTTAGGGATGAAGATACATTAGAGCCTGCCTTCGTTTTCCATCCGCTTGTGCTTGCCTTTTATCTTGTTGTTTCAAATTAGTAGTTTGCTCATGTTGGGTTGAACCAGTATGATTATGTCGTGCTTGTCATGGTTGAACAAGTTTACTTATGTCATCAAGTACAATGTTTTGCTTATCTCATTATATAAGTTTGGTAGCTTCGTATGTTGTTAATCCATCATTTCAAATTCAAAAGTAGCTTCTGAATGGAACTTTGTGGCTTCTCTAAAGTACTAGTTATGATGCAAGTAATCACACGACGTTGTTCCGTGTCTAGTTTCGATTAAGTATTGTATAGAAAACATAACGTTGAGAACAATCAGCACAATTTGAGTTGCTTAACAACACTTCAAAAGTTGAAGCAAAAATTCTTAGTACTTCATGTAGTGTTCTCATTCATATGTAGCAGCTAGAAAATCAACAACTACTACAAACAGAAAAAGTTAAGAAGCATCAGCACACACTTATGTTGGTCGCTTGCAGATTAAGAATGAAAGTACTAGTACACTTGATCGGACAGTACATACTTACTACAATAAAAAGTACATAGAAGCATCAGTCCGTAAGCGCTACTACGAATGGACTATCAGTACAACTTAGTCTACACGCAAGTACATCTTAGATTACACTTACACAAAACTGACAAGAACTAGAACAAAAAGTTTCAGTCCAAGTTACTGCTGGAGTCAAGTACTAGATTCAAACAAACAAAAAAAGAAAAAACTGACCGCCCAAGGTCAGGCGCAAGCCTAGACGCTGCTAGATACTTGAACTCGAGCCCATAGGTGAATCCCTAGTAATCCGCACAACGCAGGGCCCACCGATCAGGGCCCACAGGTCAAGACAGAGAGCGAGCGCGGTGTATAAGCGCTCAGGTAAGTATTCAGAGGAGTTCGGCCAGTGAGTCTCGGCTGTGCTTATAAACAGGTCCGGAGCCCCCTCGACTAGCGAGGTGGGACTAAACCAGCAAGATGCAAGACGCCAAGACCGCACAAAGAGCAGCGGACGAGCTATCTGGGCCGGAAAACGGCCCAATAGCCTGCATCGTTTACAAACACCACACCAATAAGCCTAGTTAAACAAACCAGAGGGCGAGGCAAAGAAATACTCCCTCCGTCCGAAAATACTTGTCATCAAAATGAATAAAAGGGGATGTATCTAGATGTATTTTAGTTCTAGATACACCCCTTTTTATCCATTTTGATGACAAGTTTTTTCGGACGGAGGGAGTATAAACTACAAGAAAAATGTTCGAAACTGAAAATATATAAATTCAAATACTAGTTCGCAGAAAATAACTTTGAATACGAAAAATATAAATAAAAATAATTTTAGCTCTGCACCACGGATGATAAAAAAAGGAGAAAATATGATACAAAAACAATGAACCTCTAAAAAGAAGAGAACTTAATAGCCCATCATTAAATGTACATAATTTAAAAAACTGAATTAAATATTAATTTCAAGTTCAACTACTAAAATGCAAAAAGTTCAAACATATAATGTTTGTCAATTATGCTAAATTTCTTATTTATATAAAATCTGACAAGTTCAACTACTAAAATGCAAAAAGTTCAAAACATATAATGTTTGTCAATTATGCTAAAATTCTTATTTATATAAAATCCGACAAGTTCAACTACTAAAATAAAAGAAGTTCAAATAGAATTTATTTGTCAATTCTGCTAAATTTCTAATTTATATAAAATATGTACACACCTCAACGAACGATCTGGTCGTAAAATAATCTCAATCCCACAAACCACCAAAAAAAACAAAAAAACCCAGTTCAAACATACATATGACATCAGTACTAAAAAAGTAGGATCAGTAAGGCCACTCACACCACTACGACACCAAATTTCATAACCGCACGCTGTATGAAATTACATTTCAGTTCACACAGCACTAAACCATAAGTGCACTAAAATGAGAATACAAAAACTATAAAGGCCTAACTTAGGTAAATCAGATGAAAATAAAATAAGTACCGATTTTGAGCAACAACTCCTGTGGCAATTGAAAAATGTTTTCAGATAAACTAGTCTATAAGACTTCAGTGGAAAAACAATACTTAACATCCTCACGGAAAAACATCACAAAGCATACGTCATCCTAAACAGTCCAAAATGCCATCATCACCACCCCTGAGACGTGCAAGTGGGATTTAGCAGGTCATAAGTACAGTTTGACAAGACAAGTCAGTGCAGCAGTTAAACCATTTGAATTGGACGGTTGCTTCTTCCAGGCCACCACCGGCGCCACCCACTGAGCGGATGCCACGAGGGACTGCAGACGGGGGCCCCCACGACCACCACACCCACGCCCCCGACGAACCGCCTCCCACACATCCCCGTTGACGCACTGCAAAAATACCCCATTGTCTTCAATCTCTGCCTCATTGCCAGAAACCACCATTGCCGCTTCAATCTCCACTGCACACAAACCACAAACTTCTCTCTCCCAAGCCCGCAGTCACCGCAGGAAGGTGATGGCGGAGGAACCGTCCGCCAAGCGTCATCATGGCGAGCCGTCGGACAAGAGCAGCAACCTCGTCGACGTTCACGTCCCCGGCGAGAAGCGCGGGTACACCAGAACCCTCACAGCGGTTGAGCTCCACGGCAAAGAGACGCTGGAGATCGTCTGCACCAACGAACCAGACAAGGCCGGCGAGGTGATGAGCAGGCTCAGGATGAAGGGAGGCGACTTGTATCCGAGCTTCATCGGAGTTGATGTGGAGTTCACCAGCGACGATGAACCTCCATAGATGGCGGCAGTCCTGCAGTTGTGCGTCGAGGAACTCTGCTTTGTGTACCACATCGCAACAGCCACAAAATGGTAACCCATACTACTGTTCATTCATCTGTTGTACTAGTACTACTCACTAAAAACTTCATTAAACTAGTTTCCCAACTAGATGAACTACTATAGTTTGTGAAGTGGATGCACGAGTACATGTTTCTCAAGTTACATGCATTTCTGAAACTGTGAAGTGGATTGTTTCACCAGATTAGCATCTGAAAAAATGTTTATAGAATTCTGAACTTGATGCACCAAATTAATTTCTGAACTTGATGTGCTAGCATAGATTCTGATCTTGATGCACTAGTATAGTTTATATAATTGATGTATTAAAAGATGTTTGGTGAAGTGGTATAGGTCCATATCTTGATGCACATGTTTCTCAAATTAATTTCTGAACTTGATATAGAATTGATGCACAAAGATGTATCAAGCACTGGTATAGGTCTTTTATTCAACAAAAAAGAAAACTAAACTTGAATTAAGCAGCACATATATCATTGAATCTGGTGAAATTATTCTTGAATTTGGTGAAGCATTTGGTGAAGCACTGAAGATAGCAAAAAAGAAAAATAATATGGTCTAGTTGAATTTAATTTCAGGACTTCGTGTACTAGTTTCTGGACTACATTCATCCATGACTTATACTATATAAGCATCTACCTCATGGATTATCACTATCAAAACCAAAAAGCAGAAGAATTAAATCTTCAAAAAGAAGACTAATCTTTATATGTGTGTCTCCCCCCTTGCAGGCCCAATGTAACACCCCGGAAGTAACTTTCCATATTTGTAACTCCAACTCTTGCCATTTTCGGCATTGATATATGATATTCCCTCCGTGGTTGGGTTTTCTCCTTTTTGCATTTTGTCCATGTCATGCATTTTATCATGTCATCATGTGCATCGCATTTGCATACGTGTTCGTCTCATGATTCCGAGCATTTTTCCGTTGTCCGCTTTTGCAATCCGCACTCCTATCTCCCCGGCGGTCCTTTTACGTTTTTCCGTGTGCGGGTATTAAACCTTCTCGAAATGGAACGAGGTTTGTCTAGTGGCCTTGGTATACCACCCGTAGACCACCGGTCAAGTTTTGGGTCATTTGGAGCTCGTTTGGTACTCCAACGATTAACCGCACACTCAAGCAAAGGCCCTTTTAAGTTGCAGCCCAACACCCTTCAAAACAGCCCAATAACCCATCTAAGTCACTTCCATGCTCTCCGTCGTTCGATCACGATCGTGTGGCGAAAACTACACCTCATTTGGACTCTCCTAGCTCCTCTATGCCTATTTAAGCAAACCCCTCCAAATCCGGGTCTTCCTCCCGAAACCCTAGTTTTTCCTCCGCACCCGCGCCGGACGCGTCCGCCAGCGCGGACGCGCGACGCCGCCGCCGCCCGCAGCCAGTGGCAGGCTGCCACACGGCCCCGCCGCCGCCTCCACCGCTGGCTGCCGCCCGCCTGGGCAGGGGCCCTCCGACCGCCGCCGCCACCCGCCACGCCAGGCCGGCCGCCAGCGCCTCCGCCGCCCTCCGCCTGAGCTCCGCCCCCGCCGCCTTCTTCCTCCCGCCCGCCGCCGCACCGCTGGCGCCCCACCGCCGCACGGGTGCCCCGCCGCTGCCGGACGCATGGCCTTCGCCCTTCCACCGGTGGCGGCCGCCGCCGCCCGCCTCACGGCCACCGGGACCCGCCGCCCCTCCGGCGCCGCCTCCCCCTCGCCGTCCGCCTCCCCGGCGAGCTCCTCCGCCGCCGTCGCCAGATCCAATCGGGTCGGGCCCCGATCCGGCCTCGGTTCCCGCGCCGTTGACTCTCTCCCCTCCCTTTTTTTTCCTAAGTCTTGATATATTTGTTATTTTGTTCCATTTTCAAAGTGGTATATCTTTGCATCCGTAGATCCATTTTGCGCGTATAATATGTCAAAATGTTCGCCTCGAAGAGTAGATCATTTCGTATCATTGCATCATTTTCATTTGAGCTCATCTTGATACCCGAAAAGCTGTTGGAAGAGTGCTATGTGATGTTAGTTTCTGATTTTTATCAGAACTTGCACTTTTGTTATTTTTGCCATGATTGATGTGTGCACCCTATGAATTTGAGTCCTACATGTGCTTTGAAATATGCCATGCCATCTTTCCAGGGATATATGCCATGTATTTTTGTGATCTATGTGGTGACTAGCACAAGCATGCAAAGTAGGTGTCCTGATGTTGCTGTTTTCAGCCCTGTTTTAGCTGATTTTGATGCCATGTTAACTTGATGCTACCGAGAGATCTATGCATATTTTGAGATACTTCAGTAAGGGTGTTTTGTAAAACATGTCTTGCTCTATCCATCCATGCCTTTGTTTGCAATTATGGAGTGCCATAGCTTGAGTCAATCGAGCTCTACTTTTGCTATCAAATGTTTCCGGGCAGATTGTTTACATGTTATTCAATTTTGCCAAGCTTGTTGTGGTTGATCCTTTTATGCTATGTTATTGTTCTTGCCATGTATGTCTTCTATGTCATGTCTTATTGATGTATGTATGCTTAGTTTATCATATAAGACTCTGTAGTGAGTGCATTGAGCTTGTAAACATGCCTACTCGTTATCAGTTTTTGACATGCCATGTTGCTGAATCTGTTAACGAAACTTTCGATATTGACATGGGTGTTACTATATTTTCTAGTCCTTTTTGGCTTATGGTCAGTAAGGGACTTTTGATCTATGCTTTGAGTAGATTCATGCCATGCCTTGTTTTGCTATTTTGAGTTCCTGTAGCATGTAGTTTTGTTGCTCTGAACATTGCAACCTGATGCTGTTTTTGCCATGTCCAGCCTGATATTTTGTGCACTTTTGCCATGCTTGTTTGAACCTGTTATGATGTGAACTAGCCGTAGCTCAGTGCTCATCTTTTGTCGAGAATCTTGTGTAGATCACTGCCATGTACCTTGTTGATACGTTTGGGTGCAGTAGCTTATTTAATTGTTGCTTGCTAAGTGGCATCATGCTGTTAATGGCAGATTTGTGTCATTCTTGTTTTGCTTGTCATTTCCAAACCGTGCATCCGTTTCCGGTGATCTTTATATCGATTTCAACCGAAATCATCTCATCTTTCCAGTGGCATACTTGGTTTGCCAAGTTGATGCCTGGTTCATCATTTTCCTTCCGAGCGCAGATAAGCATTGCATATCACATCATGCATATCATGTCATGTTTTGCATCATGTTGATTGTGCATTACACCGTGATTTATTGTGGTTCCTTTGTTTGTGTTGTTGCTTTGGGTAGAGCTGGGAGACGAGTACGTGAACGAGGAACCTGTTGAGAACGCTTACGAGGATCAAGCTTTCGACAACTCTGAGAACATTGCAGGCAAGATGACCATACCCTCGAAATTATTTCTATCTTTGCTATGCTAGTTGCTCGCTCTTTTGCTATGCCTATGCTGCGATGCCTACCACTTGCTATATCATGCCACCCATATTGCCATGTCAGCCCCTAACCATCCTTTTCCTAGCAAACCGTTGATTGGCTATGTTACCGCTTTGCTCAGCCCTCTTATAGCGTTGCTAGTTGCAGGTGAAGCTGAAGTTTGTTCCTTGTTGGAACATGGAGATGTTATTCCTTATTGGAACATGTTTACTTGTTGGGGATATCACAATATATCTATATCTGCTATTATTAATACATCTATATACTTGGTAAAGGGTGGAAGGCTCGGCCTTATGCCTGGTGTTTTGTTCCACTCTTGCCACCCTAGTTTCCGCCATACCGTGTTATGTTCCTTGATTTTATGCCTTACGGTTGGGTGATTTATGGGACCCCTTGACAGTTCGCTTTGAATAAGACTCGTCCAAAGAAGGCCCAACTTTGGTTTTACCATTTGCCACCTAAGCCTTTTCCCCGGTTTTCGCGAGCCCGAGGGTCATCTTTATTTTAACCCCGGACCAAGTGCTCCTTCGAGTGCTGGCCCGAATCGAGCTACTCATGGGCCACCACGGGAAACTCGAGGCTTGGTTTTACTCGTAGCTAGTCTCATCCGGATGTGCCACGAGAACGAGATATGTGCAGCTCCTATCGGGATTTGTCGGCACAATCGGGCGGCTTTGCTGGTCTTGTTTTATTGCTGTCGAAATGTCTTGTAGTCCGGGATTCGAGATTGATCGGGTCTTCCCGGAGAAGGAATATCCTTCGTTGACCGTGAGAGCTTATAATGGGCTAAGTTGGGACACCCCGCAGGTAATATCTTTCAAAGCCGTGCCCATGTTATGAGGCAGATGGGAATTTGTTAATGTCCGGTTGTAGAAAACCCGAAGTTGACCTCAATAAAATACACATCAACGCGTGTGTAACCGTGATGGTCTCTTCTCGCGGAGTCCGGAAGTGAACACGATGTTGGAGTTATGTCCGACGTAAGTAGTTCAGATCACTTCTTGATCGCTACTAGCTTCACGACCGTGCTTTGCTCCTCTTCTCGCTCTCTTTTGCGATGTAGCCACCATATATGCTAGTCGCTTGCTGCAGCTCCATTTTACTACCCTGTCCTTCCTATAAGCTTAAATAGTCTTGATCTCGCTGGTGTGAGATTGCTGAGTCCCCGTGACTCACAGATACTTCCAAAACAGTTGCGTGTTCCGACGAGGCGGTGAAGGTGACTCAACCGAGCTCAAGTGGGAGTTCGACGAGGAACGTGGTCGTTACTATGTGTCTTTTCCCGATGATCGAGAGTGGTGCCCAGTTGGGACGATTCGGGATCTGTGTAGCATTTGGGGTATCTTCTTTTATTTTGGTTCCGTAGTCGGACCTTGAGTGTACTCAATGATGGATGTTTATTTATGTCTTGTGTGAAGTGGCGCATCGTAAGCCAACTATGTATCTCTTTCCTTATTTATTACATGGGTTGTGTGAAGATTACCTCACTTGCGACATTGCTTTCAATGCGGTTATGCCTCTAAGTCGTGCCTCGACACGTGGGAGATATAGCCGCATCGGGCGCTAAGTTGGTAATCGAGCCTTCCCGACTTAGGAGCCCCTACTTGATTGTTTTTGGCGTTGTTGAGTCTAGAATGGAAAATGTTTTGAGTCTTAGGATTATATATATCGAGAGTAGGATTCTTTTTACTCCCAGTCCCTTCGTCGCTCTGTGAGGTCTCCGACGAGAGTTTTGACTCTTCTCTTCTCAAATTTCACTAAATTTTTTTAGGATCACGTGGGTATCTTGGAATCGTTCCGATGGTTTTGTGACGAGAACATTGTTCTTGGTGCCTCGACATTTAGGGGTTGTGGCGGTGTCCCGGGAGTTGAGCTCCGAGGTGTTGTCGTCACAATTTTATCGTTGCGATTCGGAATACGAGTTTTGCCGACATAGAAATCTCTTTTGTGCAGTTGTTGGTGAGATAACCCCGATAGCCAAAGATCTTGTGGCGAAAAGGGAGTATTGCCATGACTTGTATAACGGATGTTTTTCAAGGTCGAGGTACACGATTTCGAGGATTTCTTGGTTATGTGTTGACGGATGGATACAAATGGATCTAGGTATTGTTAGTTTGGGTGATATATTTTGTGTCCCTGTATCCCCAACACCAGATTGCATAACCAGAAAGTTTGGGAGTTTATAGGTGGGAATTCTAGTAGCTTACGGGATATTCTTTCCGGCGGATGTATGATTTGAGATTGGGGTTCAACGTCTAGTGGTCCGCCCATTCACGGTCGATTTACAGTGGTCGCGAGACGTCTTAAAGAATCCTTGGCTATGCTGATTCGGGGACGTCTTGTTTGTCATTCGTGACGTCCGCTATACGTCGTGTCCGTGTGGGCCCCACCACGAACACTTTGGACGAAATCTCTATCATGTGTTTGTTCCGGCTCATTCTAGAAGCCAATCTTTTGTTTTCAGTTGTGATATTCGATTTGTTTCTAAGACAGATGTTGTTTCCATATCTTTATCTAAGTGGCTTCTCACCTTAATGGACGTGTGATGATTAACTTTTGGAATTCATTCGTTCATTCTTGTTCGAATGTTTATTGTGAAGACTATATGTTGCAATTTCTATCCGTTGATTCTACTTATCTTTTGTCTATCAAAGGACTAACGGATATCACCCTCTTCAGATGGCTCCGCCAACGCGTCGAATCCGGATCGCAATGATGGGGATCGATCGAACCTCCACCTCCACCTCCACCTCCGCCTCAGAGGCCCGGCAAGCTATCATGGCAGCCACCAATGCCAATGCTCGATGATTTTGCAGCTCTTGCAAGAACGTACTCAGGGCAAGGCAATCAAGGAAATCAAGGTCAAGGCAACAATCAGCCGCACTTTGCTACTCTCGTCGGGCCTCGCTAATCAGCGAAGTCTTTCGGTTTACGTGGTCGAGGCCACGACGCCGACGATTGGTTAGTGGACATCTGCAAGCACTTTGATTGTAGCAATGTCGGACACGAGGACTTTGTCAAGTTTGCATCGCTTCAACTCAAGGATCAAGCAGCTGAGTGGTACCAGAATACAAAGATTCCAGAGGAGGTCGTGTCATTACAGGATGAGTTCGCCGTGATTTGAGCTCATCACATTCAAAAGTGTTGTTGAGAGCAAGCGTGAGGAGTTCCGCAATCTCAAGCAGGCAACATGTCTGTCTATCAATACAATATCCAGTTCGAGCTCGCTCGTTTTGCTAAGCAAGACGCACACGATGAAAAGAGTATGATCTATCAATTCAGAGGTGGTGCGAGAGAAGATCTGCAATTACCTCTTGTGCTTTTTGAGCCGATAAGTATGATGATTTCTACAACATGGCATCAAGCAAGAAGCTGCCCAGCTCAAATGTGAGGCTTCTAAGAAGAGAATCAGGGATGCAGTTCAGTCCTCTTCTTCCTCTCAAGTGGCAGCTAAGCAGCAGAAGTTTTACCTTCCTCCTCCTCCGTTCCGCCAGCCTTACCAGCAGAAGAACTCAGGTGGCCGTGGATCTTCCCACCCACCCAACCCAAGCTATCAGAACAAGTCTAATTCTCAAGCTCCAAGGTCAAGTGCTCCTTACCACCGCCCACCTCTCAAGTGACTTGCAACAAATGTCGCAGAAGGTAACTATGCGAACAAGTGCTTCAACCAGAGGCGCCTTCCGCCTCCTCCTCCTGTGAAATCTTCCAGCAATGCAGTGGTCAAGCATAATCCCAAGTTTGCCAAGGTCAATATGATGAATGCAGCTCAAGCAGAGGAATCTTCTGATGTGATAATGGGTAGTCTCTCAGTTAATGATATTCCTGCAAAAGTCTTATTTGATACTGGTGCATCGCATTCTTTCATGTCATATCCTTTTGCATCGAAGCACAATTTTGATACAGAGGAATTATCTAAAGCTATGCAAGTTATTTCTCCGGCTAAGCGTTTGAGCTCTAGCATGATGGTTCCAAATGTCGGTATCAAGATGGGCGATTATAGATTTCTTTCTAAACCAATTGTTCTTGGTGACTCGGATATTGATCTTATTCTCGGAATGGACTGGCTTTCTCATCACAAAGCTCAGATTGATTGTGCTGCCAGGGAAATTCAATTGACTCACTCTTCTAATGATGTGATCATCTATGCCGCTCGTGATGAAACCATTCGGTTGTTTTCTCTCAATGAGAAGGGCGAACTGAATGCTATCTCTCGATTCGATCGTTTGTGAGTACCAAGATGTTTTTCCGGAAGAGCTTCGGGATGCCTCCTCATCGCCGATTGAGTTCGTTATCGATCTTGAGCCCGCATCGAACCCGCTTGCAAGCGCCCATACAAGCTTGGACTGAAGAGCTGAAGGAATTGAAGAAGCAGCTCGATGAACAAGAGCGTCTGGGTTTGATCGGACCGAGTTCATCTCCTTGGGGTTGTGGTGTTCTTTTGTCCGAAGAAGGATGGCACGGACCGACTTTGCGCCGATTACCGTCCATTGAATAAGAAGACAATAAAGAACAAGTATCCACTTCCCAACATCAATGAGCTTTTCGAGCAACTCAAAGGTGCTACAGTGTTCTCCAAGCTTGACCTTCGATGGGGTATCATCAAATTCGCATTCGTGAACAAGATATTCCCAAGACAGCATTCGAACAAGCTTTGGTTCTTATGAATATCTTGTCATGTCTTTCGCCTTGTCAATGCTCCTCCGACATTCTCTCGGATGATGAACTTCATATTCAACCCCTACACCAATGAATTCGTCTTGGTCTATCTTGATGATATTTTGGTCTTCTCCAAGAATAAGAAGGATCATGCCAAACATTTGCGATTGGTGCTAGACAAGCTCGAGAGTACCAATTCTATGCTAAGTTCTCCAAATGTGAATTTTGGCTTGATGAAGTGCTTTATCTTGGTCATATCATCTCCGCCAAGGGCATCGCTGTTAATCCCGAGAAGGTGTCCGCAATTGTGAATTGGGAACCTCCTCGTAATGTCAAGCAGCTCCATGATTTTCTTGGTCTTGCAAGCTATTGTCAAGATTCGTTGAGAACTTCTCCAAGATTGCAAAGCCTCTTTCCAACCTTCTCCGTAAGCATGTGAAGTATGTCGGTCTCCCGAGTGTGACGTTGCTTTCAATACCCTCAAAGAGAAACTCGTCACAGCTCTGCCTTGACTCCTCCGATGAATCCAAGCCATTTGAAGTTTTCTCGTGATGCTTCTCTTCAAGGTCCAGGTGCTGTGTTAATGCAAGAGAAGAGAGTTGTGGCTTATACCTCTCGCCATTGAAGCCCAACGAAAAGAACTACCCCACTCACGATCTTGAGTTGGCGGCGTTGTCCATGCATTGATTACGTGGAGACATCTCTTATTGGGAAGGAAAGTGGACATTTTCACCGATCACAAGAGTCTCAAGTACATCTTCACCCAGCCCAACCTCAACCTCAGCAGACTCGATGGGTCGAAATGATTCAAGAGTACAACCCAAGTATTGAATATACTCCGGCAAGGCCAATGTCATTGCAGATGCTTTGAGCAGGAAAGCTTATCGCACAGTCTAATCCTCAAGCCCTTTCAGCGGATCTCTGTGAAGCTTTCCATAAGCTGAATCTTCAAGTTGTTCCTCAAGGCTTTCTTGCCAACCTCATAGTCTCTCCTACTTTGGAAGATCAGATTCGGAGGCTCAACTTCGGATACCATGGTGAAAAAGGTGAAACGTGGTATCGACAAGGGCATTTCCAAGTACAAGTGCTTCCACGTTGATGACAAAGACACTCTTTTCTTTGAGGACCGGATTGTGGTTCCTAAGGGTGATCTGAGAAAAGTCATTATGAACGAGGCTCACAATTCGCTTCTATCCATTCATCCTGGAAGTACGAAGATGTACCATGATCTCAAGCAGTCATTTTGGTGGACTCGAATGAAGCGAGAGATTGCTCAATTCGTGAATGAGTGTGATGTCTGCAGAAGAGTGAAAGCAGAACACCAAAGACCAGCTGGTCTCCTCCAACCTCTTGCTATTCCGAATGGAAGTTTGATCATATTGAAATGGACTTCGTGGATGGCTTTCCAAAGTCCAAGCGTGGAAATGATGCTATCTTCGTTGTCATTGACAAGCTTACTAAAGTGGCTCATTTTCTTCCTATCAAAGAATCCATCACAGCAGCTCGGTTGGCGAGCTATACACCTCGAGATTGTCTCCTTGCACGGCATTCCACAAGTGATCTCTTGGACCGTGGTAGCATCTTTACCTCCAAGTTTTGGGATTCTTTTGAAGGCCATGGGCACCAACATTCGCTTCAAAGACAGCTTTCCATCCTCAAACAAGTGGCCAAGTTGAGCGAGTAAATCAAATCCTTGAAGATATGCTCGGGGCTTGTGTCATTTCTTTCGGCATGAAGTGGGAAGATTGTCTTCCATATGCCGAAGTTCTCTTACAACAACAGCTTCCAAGCGAGTTCGGCAAGGCCCCATTCGAAATTCTCTATGGCGAAAGTGCCGTACTCCTCTCAATTGGTGCGAGACAGTGAACATAAACTTCTTGGCAATGACTTGATCACGTATGTAAGAAATGTGCCAAGTCATTCGTGAGAATCTCAAAGCCGCGCAATCGCGCGGAAGAGCTATTATGATGATAAGCACCGTGATGTGACTTTTGATATCGGAGACCATGTCTACCTCCGCGTCTCCAATGAAAGGCACTCGCCGCCCGGTATCAAAGGGAAGCTTGCCCTAGATACGTGGGTCCTTTCAAGATAATTGGGAAAAGAGGCGATCTCGCCTATCAACTTGAGCTTCCATCCAACTTTGCAAAGCGTGCACGATGTGTTTCACGTGTCACAGCTTCGCAAGTGCTTCAAGACTCCTGAACGCACTATCAACTTCAAGAGATTGACCTTCAAGAAGATCTCTCTTATCATGAGCACCCGCTGCTATTCTTGAAGAAACCGAGCGCAAGACTCGCAACAAGTCAATCAAATTCCGAAAGTGAAGTGGTCACACCATTCCGACCGAGAAGCTACCGGGGCGCGAGGATCACCTCCGCTCGAGTATCCGGAGTTCTTTCAGTCCTAGATCTCGGACGAGATCCTCTTGTAGTGGTGGAGTGTTGTAACACCCGAAGTAACTTTCCATATTTGTAACTCCAACTCTTGCCATTTTCGGCATTGATATATGATATTCCCTCCGTGGTTGGGTTTTCTCCTTTTGCATTTTGTCCATGTCATGCATTTTATCATGTCATCATGTGCATCGCATTTGCATACGTGTTCGCCTCATGATTCCGAGCATTTTTCCGTTGTCCGTTTTGCAATCCGGCACTCCTATCTCCCCGGCGGTCCTTTTACGTTTTTCCGTGTGCGGGTATTAAACCTTCTCGAAATGGAACGAGGTTTGTCTAGTGGCCTTGGTATACCACCGTAGACCACCGGTCAAGTTTCGGTCATTTGGAGCTCGTTTGGTACTCCAACGGTTAACCGCACTCTCGCAAAGGCCCCTTTTAAGTTGCAGCCCAACACCCTTCAAAACAGCCCAATAACCCATCTAAGTCACTTCCATGCTCTCCGTCATTCGATCACGATCGTGTGGCGAAAACTACACCTCATTTGGACTCTCCTAGCTCCTCTATGCCTATTTAAGCAAACCCCCTCCAAATCCGGGTCTTCCTCCCGAAACCCTAGTTTTTCCTCCGCGCCCGCGCGGACGCGTCATCGCGCCGGACACTTCGCCGCCGCCGCCCGCAGCCAGTGGCAGGCTGCCACGTGGCCCGCCGCCGCCTCCACCGCAGCCCGCCCGGGCCAGCTGGGCCCCTCAAGACGCCATGCCGCGCCCGCCGCCGCCAGGCCGCGCCTCCGCCGCCCCGCCGGGAGCTCCGCCCGCCGTCTTCCTCCCGGCCGGCGCAGCAGTCAGCCCCTGGGCGCCCACCACCGCTGCCGGGTGGCCCCATGCCGCCGGACCTCATGGCTTCGCGCCACCGGCCGGCGCCCGCCGCCTCCCGGCCCGGGACCCGCCGCCCCTCGGCGCCGCCTCCCCTCGCCGTCCGCCTCCCGGCGAGCTCCTCCGCCGCCGTCGCCAGATCCGATCGGGTCGGGCCCCGATCCGGCCTCGGTTCCCGCGCCGTTGACTCTCTCCCCTCCCTTTTTTTTTCCTAAGTCTTGATATATTTGTTATTTTGTTCCATTTTCAGAGTGGTATATCTTCGCATCCGTAGATCCATTTTGCGCGTATAATATGTCAAAATGTTCGCCTCGAAGAGTAGATCATTTCATCTCATTGCATCATTTTCATTTGAGCTCATCTTGATGCCCGAAATGCTGTTGGAAGAGTGCTATGTGATGTTAGTTTCTGATTTTTATCAGAACTTGCACTTTTGTTATTTTTGCCATGATTGATGTGTGCACCCTATGAATTTGAGTCCTACATGTGCTTTGAAATATGCCATGCCATCTTTCCAGGGATATATGCCATGTATTTTTGTGATCTATGTGGTGACTAGCACAAACATGCAAAGTAGGTGTCCTGATGTTGCTGTTTTCAGCCCTGTTTTAGCTGATTTTGATGCCATGTTAACTTGATGCTACCGAGAGATCTATGCATATTTTGAGATACTTCAGTAAGGGTGTTTTGTAAAACATGTCTTGCTCTATCCATCCATGCCTTTGTTTGCAATTATGGAGTGCCATAGCTTGAGTCAATCGAGCTCTACTTTTGCTATCAAATGTTTCCGGCAGATTGTTTACATGTTATTCAATTTTGCCAAGCTTGTTGTGGTTGATCCTTTTATGCTATGTTATTGTTCTTGCCATGTATGTCTTCTATGTCATGTCTTATTGATGTATGTATGCTTAGTTTATCATATAAGACTCTGTAGTGAGTGCATTGAGCTTGTAAACATGCCTACTCGTTATCAGTTTTTGACATGCCATGTTGCTGAATCTGTTAACGAAACTTTCGATATTGACATGGGTGTTACTATATTTTCTAGTCCTTTTTGGCTTATGGTCAGTAAGGGACTTTTGATCTATGCTTTGAGTAGATTCATGCCATGCCTTGTTTTGCTATTTTGAGTTCCTGTAGCATGTAGTTTTGTTGCTCTGAACATTGCAACCTGATGCTGTTTTTGCCATGTCCAGCCTGATATTTTGTGCACTTTTGCCATGCTTGTTTGAACCTGTTATGATGTGAACTAGCCGTAGCTCAGTGCTCATCTTTTGTCGAGAATCTTGTGTAGATCACTGCCATGTACCTTGTTGATACGTTTGGGTGCAGTAGCTTATTTAATTGTTGCTTGCTAAGTGGCATCATGCTGTTAATGGCAGATTTGTGTCATTCTTGTTTTGCTTGTCATTTCCAAACCGTGCATCCGTTTCCGGTGATCTTTATATCGATTTCAACCGAAATCATCTCATCTTTCCAGTGGCATACTTGGTTTGCCAAGTTGATGCCTGGTTCATCATTTTCCTTCCGGAGCGCGCATAAGCATTGCATATCACATCATGCATATCATGTCATGTTTTGCATCATGTTGATTGTGCATTACACCGTGATTTATTGTGGTTCCTTTGTTTGTGTTGTTGCTTTGGGTAGAGCTGGGAGACGAGTACGTGAACGAGGAACCTGTTGAGAACGCTTACGAGGATCAAGCTTTCGACAACTCTGAGAACATTGCAGGCAAGATGACCATACCCTCGAAATTATTTCTATCTTTGCTATGCTAGTTGCTCGCTCTTTTGCTATGCCTATGCTGCGATGCCTACCACTTGCTATATCATGCCACCCATATTGCCATGTCAGCCCCTAACCATCCTTTTCCTAGCAAACCGTTGATTGGCTATGTTACCACTTTGCTCAGCCCTCTTATAGCGTTGCTAGTTGCAGGTGAAGCTGAAGTTTGTTCCTTGTTGGAACATGGAGATGTTATTCCTTATTGGAACATGTTTAATTGTTGGGGATATCACAATATATCTATATCTGCTATTATTAATACATCTATATACTTGGTAAAGGGTGGAAGGCTCGGCCTTATGCCTGGTGTTTTGTTCCACTCTTGCCACCCTAGTTTCCGTCATACCGGTGTTATGTTCCTTGATTTTGCGTTCCTTACGGTTGGGTGATTTATGGGACCCCTTGACAGTTCGCTTTGAATAAGACTCGCCCAAAGAAGGCCCAACTTTGGTTTTACCATTTGCCACCTAAGCCTTTTCCCGGGTTTCGCGAGCCCGAGGGTCATCTTTATTTTAACCCCCGGACGGTGCTCCTCGAGTGCTGGCCCGAATCGAGCTACTGCAAGGGCCACCACGGGAAACTCGAGGCTTGGTTTTACTCGTAGCTAGTCTCATCCGGATGTGCCACGAGAACGAGATATGTGCAGCTCCTATCGGGATTTGTCGGCACAATCGGGCGGCTTTGCTGGTCTTGTTTTATTCTTTGTCGAAATGTCTTGTAGTCCGGGATTCCGAGATTGATCGGTCTTCCCGGAGAAGGAATATCCTTCGTTGACCGTGAGAGCTTATAATGGGCTAAGTTGGGACACCCTGCAGGTAATATCTTTCAAAGCCGTGCCCACGGTTATGAGGCAGATGGGAATTTGTTAATGTCGGTTGTAGAAAACCCGAAGTTGACCTCAATAAAATACACATCAACGCGTGTGTAACCGTGATGGTCTCTTCTCGTGAGTCCGGAAGTGAACACGGTGTTGGAGTTATGTCTGACGTAAGTAGTTCAGGATCACTTCTTGATCGCTACTAGCTTCACGACCGTGCTTTGCTCCTCTTCTCGCTCTCTTTTGCGATGTAGCCACCATATATGCTAGTCGCTTGCTGCAGCTCCATTTTACTACCCTGTCCTTCCTATAAGCTTAAATAGTCTTGATCTCGCGGGTGTGAGATTGCTGAGTCCCGTGACTCACAGATACTTCAAAACAGTTGCAGGTTCCGACGAGGCGGTGCAGGTGACTCAACCGAGCTCAAGTGGGAGTTCGACGAGGAACGTGGTCGTTACTATGTGTCTTTTCCTGATGATCGAGTAGTGGTGCCCAGTTGGGACGATTCGGGATCTGTGTAGCATTTGGGGTATCTTCTTTTATTTTGGTTCCGTAGTCGGACCTTGAGTGTACTCGAATGATGGATGTTTATTTATGTCTTGTGTGAAGTGGCGATTGTAAGCCAACTATGTATCTCTTTCCCTTATTTATTACATGGGTTGTGTGAAGATTACCTCACTTGCGACATTGCTTTCAATGCGGTTATGCCTCTAAGTCGTGCCTCGACATGTGGGAGATATAGCCGCATCGGGGGCGTTACACCCAAACGCCTCAAAGACTTCCTGCAGGAGGAGAAATTGTACACATTTGTCGGTTTCAGCATTGGAGGTGACAAGCGGATGCTGAACAAGTCTGGTCTGGAGATCAACCCCAACAACTTCATTGACATGCAGCGCAAGTGGAAAAATCCAAAGACCAGCAAATACTACGACTCCTTGGCCGATGTTGCAGGCGGCGTAATCCACCCATTCTACAGTGGCATGAAGAAGAAGATGGACAAGGGAGAACACAAACTGTGGGGGACCAGCCCGCTGCCAGACAACCTCATCACGTACGTGGGAATAGATGCGTACGCCACGTACAAGTCATGGAAGACAATCGACAACATCGTGACAGGTTGGGATATTTCAAAAGAGCAGGAGGCTGACCCCTACTACCACTGCAACTTAGCGGGATGAAGATGCATGAGAGTCTGCATTCGTGTTGCTCGCACTTCTGCATGTCCTTAATATTGTTTTTTCAGATTTGTAGTTTGCTTTCGTTATGTTGAACCAACTACCTTATGTTATGTCTGTTAGGGTTTGAACAAGTTTGCCTATGTCTATCATGTACATCGTTTGCTTATGTCATTCAACAAGTTTGCTAGCTTCCTATTTTGTTCATCCATCATTTGAAGTTGAAGTAGGTTGAAGTTGAAACTAGTCATGCAGAAACAAAAATCACACATGGATATTTTCACAAAAAAACAAAAACAATGGCAGACTACCTAAGGACAACAACAAATAGTAGAATTGGACGCTCAGTACAGCTTAGACATTTACGGTAGTACTATCACACTAAGAAACAGTTTTTAGTTTCAGAAGAACACTAAAAAGACTAAGTTTCAGCCGAGGACAACATTCACTACTAACAACATCGTGCTAATAGTAGTTACAAATTCTTGAAATCTTCGCAACAGGAAAAGCAAAGAACAATCAGTACGTATTTCCCAGTCACTAGCATGCTAGGACTGAGAGTTCTGGTACACTTGAACAAATAGTACATTCATTCTACAAAATATAAAAAGGAACGGGAAGCTTCAGTTCACATTCCATAGAACATTGACACACTAAAGAATAATAGTAATAGTACAACTGAAATGTCAGTACAATTAGTCTGTAAGGCAAGTACTATGATCATATCAAACATTGCCTTGAGAAGAACCACAACCTAGAAAAAAGAAGGCCAAAACTAAATAAAAAAGATATCAGTTCGACCAAGGAGAAAAATCACAAGAAAGACAACATAAGCATCAACCCACATTGACCAAAGTGCACAAGAAAATAAAATGATCAAAGTACCAGCACAATTGAAATCTCAGTACAACTTAGTTTATTCGGTAAGTGCTATGATGATAAAAATTAATGCCTTGAGAAAGATGGCCAAGACTCAACCAAACAGATTACAGTTCAAACCAAGGACAAAAATTAACAAAAAACAAACAACAGAAGCATCAACCCACATTGACTAGTGAAGTCATTATTAACTTTATACGACTGTCTGTTAAATGTAGCTAATTTAAACCAGTGCTTTAAATTTTACTATGAAGTTCAACTACTACAATTCAAGAAGTTCAAACAAAAATTTGGCTCTCAAATCTTGCTAAATTTCTTATACTTGAATAAAATCTGGCTAGAGATGACGTAGCAACTTGGTCGTAAATAATTTCAATCCCAAAAAAACTTCAGTTCTAGTACATTATATGAAATCAGTTCTACATAAAAAGGAAGCGTCACTCCACTCATGCTAGATCCACAAGTGCTATCGTGACACCAAATATTAAAAGCCTTACGCTGAAGGACATTACAATTCGTTACTAACATACCTATACTATAAGTACGAGAAAAGAGAATACAGAAACTATAAAGGTCCAACCTAGGTTGGGACAGATGAAAACCAAATAAATCTCACTTTTCCAGCAACAACTCGTAATGAACTTGGGAAAAGGTGTTTTCAGTTCAACTAGTTTACAAGACTTCAGTACAAAAAAATAGAACTTAACCAAAACGAATTCCCAATGAAATCATACACAAGTGAAAACAGATATTCAACCACACTATCATCATGGAAAAAAAGATTGTTAAACATTGTGCCACACTTAAATACAACACAAAATATACCAGTAATTACATAGTACTTGACTAGACGTGCAAACACTACAATCAAAGCCTACAATGCTTTCAAGAGATATATCACACAACTATCCATTTCACTACGCAAATGATGACCATTTCTTCTATGCACCAGGGGCCAAAGGATGAAACTCCTTGGGAAGCTCTGTCACCAGAAGCTGGTTATTCCGGTTGAACACAACTCTATACAGATCCTCAACATTCCAATCAACAATACGAGGCCGCAAAACATTAAAACAAATTATTAAAATCATGACACATTAAAAAGAAGAATACGCAATAAACCAAACACAGAAAAGTGAAAAGCTCAACTAGAACCCACATCATTATCTCGAATGTTCCCAACGATCTTTTCACCATCATAGCATTCCGCATACTTCAGAGTATAATGGCCACATTCATTCTCCCCTTGAAGTGGAACCTTCACAAACTATGGTTTCTTTGCAAAAAGCTCCCATTTGGGCTGCTTGCTCGCATTGTACTGATCATCACCATAAAAAGCCTTCATTACTTGGAGCATCCCGGAGATCTGTAAAAAAAATAAAAGAAACCACACATTTTCAGGTCTCAGAAAAGAAGAAACAAAGACGCGGAAAAATTAATCCAGTACAGATAATAAATGTCACTCACAATCTTCTCGCAGTCTTTATGATAGGTGTTCTTTGAAGTACGATGGTTCTTCGGATAAGGTAAAGAGTCAAGGATGTCGGCACTACTTCGGTACCGATTCATGACATATAAGGAAAAGTGGTTCACTTTCTTATCCCTTGCTAAAACCATAGGCTTGAATAGAGGCATCATGATCTAAAAACAAATGACCAAAAAAGAGATGTTAAATATTCAACATAAAAACCAGCATGACAACAAACAATTAAAACCAAAAATCAGCTAATAGAACTCACAAGGTCGGCAGTGAGCAAGTCTTCCTTTTTTTTGACATAGCTCTTGAAATCTCTCGCTGCACTCTCGACATTAAACGCTTTATTTTCATCACCATAAAACATACAGTCAAGCACAACCTGCAAAAAGCCCAGAAAAGAAATAGACAGGTGGAAAGGATCAACAAGCAAAGTATTATTAAAACTCGTAAAACAATAGGCGCTCTTGTTTGAGAGAAACAAACGATCTGATTGATTACCGTGATGAAATATGGACTCAGCAATACCCTTTTCCCAGACGCAAAATCAACATTTCTATCGGGATCTTTCTTCAAATCATCAATGAGGAAGTCCATTACATCACCCTCCATCATTTGCCTAGGTGCAAAACTTCCCGAATCGCTTTTCCGGTGAAGCTAGTAACGTTATCACCGGGCTGAGGTATCATTGAGAATGTATTCCTGCAGCACACACAAGAACAAAAAGCGGGGAAGCAAGATAAGGCATTCATAGAAGTTCAAGTTGTACAAAAAGTGTGATTCAGGTCATATTTATCTAGCGATTTACAAACAACGAGAGGAAAAGAAGAGGAAGCGTAATGAGAGATAGTCACTCGGCATACTTCTCACATGCTTCATCGCTAAGCAACGGATTATGCAACTTGCGAGCCTTGTCCAGGTGAGGGAATTTATGAGGGTGAAGCTGCTACACAGGGGAGCAAAAATTTATAGGAGCTCTGGGTGCACGCTTCATGCTTGTAACATTGCCAGAATCCAAAGCAAGATCCTTCCTAGCACCACCAGCTCTACGGGCCACTATTCCAGCAAGTGGGGATAAACCCTTGGCAGCAGCAGCGCTCCTGGTAACTCTTCCCATGCCAGCAATCTTGTCAAACGCATCATCATCGCTGTCTATCAATTCCACAATGGGATTCTTGGGTGTAGAGGGGCTCTCTGCACAAGCAGTCGTAGAACCTTTCAGAGCTCCCAACCGCCCTTAATAAGACCAGACCTTGTCTTTTCTGGAGAATGCCCCTGGTTAAGATCAATAGATACGCGCTCGAGCTCCGAGAACTGACTGCCAAAGATCCTGTAGTCATGCTCATCAAGATCCAGCCACTCACCTGCAAAAAAAAAAAGACCGCATCAAGGGTAAAGTTCAAATACGTAATTCATGACAGTATCAGTCAAGAAGTACAAGCTGCAATAAATTACAAAAGGTCATGCATTACGTACAGGGTTCGATGCCAAACAAACCACAGAAGTCAACATCAAACACATCGCTAGTTGCGCAGGTATACAGAAACGTCTTCCTAATGTCAAGAATGTCTTCGTGGCTGTAATCTAACATTTCAATCACACCATCCTCCCGGCAATGATAGGTCTTGCAACTTTGTAGCATAAAGAATCCACAATCATGCCTGTTAACAAAAGAAAAACAAATGGGTACACTACAAATCCGAAAATACAGGAACACCACCCTCCCAGCAACAAAAACAACTAACAAAAACTCATTCAAAACGGATACTCACGTGTTTTTCTGCTGCGGCACCCGCACAAACTCGCAAGAGAAACCATCAATATGCACCGGCGAGAACGGTTTGGGCCTGTGTACGCTGGACTCCCTCCAAAGCTTCTTTATGTTATCTGTCATAGTCCTTAAGAATCTAACTGCATCACTCCAGGTTTCATCGCACAGTGAATCAAGACACTCAAAACGACGGAACCTCAAATTCAGAAAAATCAAGCACCAATGCCCAGATTCTTCGCTAGGCTTCATGGTAGCCGCAAAGGACGGCGGATCAAAAGTAGGGAAGAGAAGCTGACAAAAAAATCACAGAGGAAAAATGAATTTAACAAATCATAATGAAACAAAAAATTCAGCCTCCAAACAATAAAATAAAAGAAGAAAATTGAAATTCAGAAGTACAAACAAAAATAAGATAATCATAAGTTCTAATTGAGTAAGCAAAACACTACAAAAAAATATGCTACTCAAGTTAAAATTGCAACAAACATATCAGTTCAATTTCCTCGTGACAATAAGTTCAACTTCAAAAAAAGAAGCACACATCATTCATAAGTGCAGGGCTAAAAGCAGGCTGCTCAAGTTCATTCCCCCACCTCCCAAACTTGCAAGAAAACAGGACAGTTCTAGTTCATGAGTACAAAAATTTCAAGTTGACCTACCTGGTCAAAACCATCAGCACACGATCTTGTGAACCAATTTAGCACATTGGAATCAATATTTCCATCACGGATCTTGGTCTATTGTACAAAAAGAACAACAAGAGTTAGAAAATGGCAAAACAAGTTATCATCCTATCTACAAAGCAAAATACTGACCGTCACCCATCTGGGAACTATCAACTTGTCAGTGTCTCGGTACTTCTGACGTAGAGAATATAAAACAACGTCAGCACTGTCTGAGTTGAGCATGCCAGTGGGGACAAACGCTTTAGCAATAGAACCAACACTGGCATCACATTCTTTATTTTGAAACATCGGATTGTGACTAGAAAAACACAAAAGATTACATGAATTAAAACTACTACAACAACAACCATTCTCATATGAGAGAAAGAAAAAGAGATAAAAATGGTACGGGCAAAATCCCAAACTAACCATTTCGTACGGTTCGTGTGCAACCTCGTAACAGCGAAGAAAAACATATCAACCTTAACAACATTACCACTTTCTGATTGCAGAAAAAGAAGAAAAATAATAAGTTCAAGCACTACAAGTGAACATGTCCAAAATGCCAAAATTGAGAAGTACGCCTCATTTACAAGTCCTTACCTGCACTATCAGTGTTTGACGACGACGGTAGTTCCTGTGATGAGACCAATATGCATCCAGTTTCAGGGTTTGACGATGGGACATCTTGAGAGGACACCAACATCGCTGCGCTTTCAGGGTCTGTAGAAAGAAAATCCTGGGACGACACGAGCGCGTCATGCGTCAAGGGGCCAGAAGAAATCGACAGAAGTAAATCATCATCCTCGGATGGCACCTCCTCCATGATATAAGCATCTTACAATGCATCACCGTAATCAAGCCCTCCAGGCGGGAAATTTTCCACCGGCAAATCTTCAAAATCAGAAAGATTTTCATTCCCAGCAATACCAACACCAGGCGGTTTGGCATCAAGTATGCTAGCAGCACCAACATCCTCATCAGCAACTTTGGTACCAACATCGTGCCCACTACTCAATGGAATACCACGAGCATCATCTCCACCACTAACGACATCCTCACGCTCAACATCAGCCATCTGAAGAAATAAAAATTCAGAAAAAGTGAATAGTATGAGCAAAGCTAACAATCAAAAATAAGCTAGCAAGAGGTGCACAGAAAAACAAACCTTAGAAGCATTCATAGCAACATCATCGATCTTGTTGCCGCTAACATTCAAAGCAACATCACCAACGGGCGAACAAGGCTCATCGCCAACAACAGGACCCTGATTTCATATGTAATGAACCAAAAAAACAATGTTACTATTAGCAACAATAAACACAAGGAATTAAACCACAGTAACAAAAAAGGTAGGTATCACCTGCAAAACTCTTAACGGTGTGGAATAGAAAAATGAACAAGCAAGGCACATTGGTGCACATGAAAATTCAAGAAATATGGATAAACACATTAAAAATAAAAATAACCTTGCACTTATCAGTAGATGGATCATTAACTCCATGGTCAAAAATAGCCTCAACATTATGACTGGTCTCCTGCATGAAAATAAAAAATTAATAAACAGATGAAGATCAGGAAGTTCAACTACAATACCGACAGCAGAACAACATAGTGAAAACATACAAACACCGAGGACTGACTCACATCAACAACAGGGTGCTCCAAGCCAACATCGTTCGTATGGTGATCAGAAACATTAGCCTCAGTACCATCATCAGCTCTGTTGTCGGTGGCAGCAGCCTCATCCTGCTCAATCTGCATGGAAGAAAAATTAATAAATAGATGAAGATGAGAAAGTTCAACTACAATACTGACTACAGAACAACATAGTAAAAATTGCAAACACCGAGGACTGACTCACATCAACAACAGGGCGCTCCAAGCCAACATCATTCGTTTCGTGATCAGAAACATTAGCTGCAGTACCATCACTAGCCCTGCTGTTGGTGGCAGCAGCCTCATCCTGCTCAATCTGCCTGATAACAACTTTTGCACTTTCTTCATAAGGCTTGCAGCGAGAGTCTTGCATAGTTTTGAAACGCTTCATGTTGTTCAACAAATGAACCGAGCTCTGAACTAGATCAGCAGCACCGTAACGCATATCACCAATAAAAATTCTCTCCATCTCAATATAGTCCACTGCTACCTCAGCGTTAAACTGATGTCCTTCAGGAAGGATACCATTGATACAGCTCAGACGCTCAACAGTCGTTGGGACCTTTTGCAGCTCAGAACACACATTACTAAACATATGCTCAGCCCGCTCCAACGCAGAAACAACAACATCAATACCAAAACCCTGCCTCTGTGAAGTACTAGCATTACTAGGGCCAGGGGGAACATAACCAGCACCCTCAACACCACGGCCATCTCTCAACTCATCGTGCAGAAATGAAGACTTGGGAACCTGAGACGACGACATCTCCAGGACTAGCCGTTTATGCACTCGAAAAAAAACAACCTCCTCTTGAGTTTTCCACTACAAACAAGGGGAAAAAGAGTTAATTAATCAATGCAACACACAGGGAAAAATAAAACATGATATTAACAGATTTAAATCAACAACACTGTCAATTTTTAACTGTCAATGCCAATTTGTTAGTATTTACCGACAGGACAGTTGAACAAAGATATTCAGTTCAACCACACATGAAAAAACAGTACTAAAAATCGTACCTAAACCTCACAAAGCTTAAGAAATGACAAAATCTAAACATGTAACTCTGCGGGACACATGTTCGCTCCAGCAAAAATAGCTATACCTAAATAAAAAAAGGTCTGCAAGACACGAAAGAAATAAAACTCACCGGAAGCTTCCCAAACACCCAAGTCTTTGGATATGCATTGCCTTTTTTAATCAATTCTGCATCAAACAGATCAGAAAGCTTGAAAGGATCCATGGAACATATGCGGGGGACTCGCATGTCAGGCTCCGCAGTCTTGCCACGGATAAGGCAGTCAAGGTACATTAGTACAGGCCCTATAGCACAGCCTGTGATTTCCTTCCCAAGGGTAACACCATCTTGGTACCTGACAACAGCCCTTCTAAGCTCATCAACCATCAGCTGACAATAATCAATATTAGCCATGTCCTCAAAGACGAGACCCTCAAACATTGCCGCCTCCACAGAAACACGGTGCGGCACGTGCAACACAACCTTCATAAACACAATAACGAAGAACACTTTCAGAGCAAGGTCATCTTTGCTAGGATCCTTGATGAGCACCTTGAGCTTATTCCTCAAATCCTTTGTCTTGATATCTTTGTTCCTGCTAATGTCAAGCTCCGATCTTAACTTCATCAGAGTGTCGTCATATCCATCCTCTGACGGCCTTGGCGGAGAACGACCACCACGAGGGAACCCAAATAATTGTTGTATACCATCGCTAGTGATGCGAAGCTTCTTATTAGATTCACCCATGTCAAGAGTCATCGTATCAGGATCTATCCTCAGGTACAAAACTCCCATCAGAGGGCGGGAAATGTTAGACTTCACCCTCCAATTGAAGATAGAACCAAAACCAGCTGCACGAACCCTAGCCACATGCCGACTCTCAAGCAATTTAGCACAAGCTTCAACCTCTCCCAATGAACATCGCATAGTTAAGTTCAATTTCCGTTGGTCACCTTCATCCAAGGCAACTTTTCGGGCATTGCCTCCCACCGGCTTCACCGGACTCATAACACTAACAAGCTGTAAATGAAAATAAAGAAGCCACACCTTAAAATAAATGAATATAGAAAACAAAACAAGCATATGAAGGCAAGTAGAAATAAGAAAAGATTGCACAAGTTCAACTCTTGAAACAACATGAGTACCACCCTCGATTGATGCAAACAATGACCAGCCTCGGCTGGCCAGCATACCAGCCCAGACACAACTAAATCATTGCAAGTACAACTAGTTAGTCACATACAGTACAAAAGACGTACCACTGCAAATTCATCTTCAGAATCAACTTCGATATCATCTTCTTCAGATACAACATCTTCAGCTTCGACACGAGCACGCTTCTTAACACCTTTGTTCACCTTCGCAGGATGAACTTTACGCTTATTATTTTCTTTCAACAAAGAGCGCTCTCGAAGAGGAGGCGAAGAAGGCTTCTTATTTGTCAAAACCCGTGGACTACGACGAATAGGGGAGCCACCAAGTTTGCTTGGACCAATCTTCACAGCAACACTATCCCCATCAGCTTTGCTATTACCAGGTTGGGAACCAGCTTTCACACGTGGGCTACGCCTCTGTGTGCCATCAGGATTTCGATCTGACATCTTCCTCTTCAAAAAAGCTTTCTTCTCCTTAACTGCATCACGAGTAAACACTTGCGTCAAACGAGTTTGCATCAGGTTTGTCTTCACAGGCATGTCACTTCCATGAGATCCAGCATCAACAGTTGAAAAGGCCGCGTCACCACCTTCATCACCTACACCTTCAGGAGCTTGAGAAACATCCCGATCACTTCGTTGAACACAGGCAGCCTTTTGATGCCGTTCAAACTCCTTTCTCCTCTGGAAATCACACTTATTCTTTCTTATCCTTTCATCCTCGAGCTGTAACTGCATAGGAACATCCTCAGCTTGAGTAACAGGCTCAGTGCCATCAACACTCTATGACTGAGTAACAGACAATTGTAAGCTGCCATCAACATCATCAACGTTAAGAGAATACATTCCATCATTAATATCTTTGACAACATCAGCAATGTCCTCAGGAGCACCATGGCTGGCATTAACTGCATAAACCAACAAACATAAGCACGCACGTATAAAATCAAAACACAATTGACATTGCAGAGACAAGATAAATAAAGCGCATAGCATCAGACACAAACAAAAGGAACAACTGATGTAGCTAAACATATTTATGTATTCAAGGCTGATAAAAGAAGAGCAAATATAAGGGAAACGCCAGCAACATCCGCAAGTTCTTCTAGCGGATTTGGTGTCTCAAAAATAACATTCACAAGATCTTGAAAGCGTTCTGATTTTTTAGAGTCAGGAGGCACCGGCACTCCAATATCTGCAACAACATCATAATTAGCAAAAAAGTACATGAACAAGCAATCAGTTCAACTATATGAACACTACAAGTGCACCCAATAAAACAATATGAACCCACCACTGGCACAACAAACTTCAGAATGAAAACTCTTTCAACATCATACCAGTTCTTCACTGACTACTACAACCTATTCAAATGCCAGGATAGCAGTTCAAACTACAGATGGTGATCAGTACTACAACCTGTCTGCAGGTCACATCAACCGCCAAAACAATACACACCACACAATCCAGGGCAAATTTAATAGCTATCAAAATACATACAACTTATAAAGTCGATACGACCACACCTATACAACCTAAAAACCAGATCTGTTAAAACATCATCCAATTTACAGGGAAAATCACCTGCATTCAACTTGTCCGGACTGGATGATGTACCCATTGAGATCTACAGACCTAAAATCTGCCGAACCAGATCTTCCAGACACATGAACAAAAATTAGGGCTCTGACATATTTCAGAAATGAAGCACGCCATACGAAGCAAAACTCTTACAAGCAAACACAAAATCTGCCACGGAATCAAGTATCACTGTTGCCAACCGCTCGTTCAAGAGCAAACGAATCCTAGCGAATCCAGCCTGAGACAGCAAGAGAGCAAGAGCTAAGAAATAGAGGGAAAATCTGTACATAAGAGGACGCAAGGGAAGTCAATCGCAGACCAAAAGAAGCAAACAGAGCACCCAGACCTCCACCCATGGGGTTCAACCCGCCGGCCGACGCTCCCGCGGCGAAACAGGAGAAGCAACTTCTCTGCGACAAGAGGGGAACGAAGAAGGAATCAATTTGGAGAGGGGAGCGGAGTGGAACGGGGGAGAGCGGAGGTTAAAAGGTGAGTGGGAGAAAACCGACGGCTAAAGCCCAGAACCGTGGCGAAGCCCACTATCTCTGGGCAGTTACCAAAGATAATAGCAAAAATTAAATACAATAAAAAAATTAAAATAGAGGGAGAAACAAACAGCTAAAGTACAAATAATAACTCACAACAGTACAATAAAAATTATCAAAAAGTACAAATGAAATGATAATTCATAACGGTGCTGGTTTTTCCCCTAAAAAATAAAGATAAGATAACGGGGGCAAATCATGTACTACTATGCCCCTCGGTCCGGTGCGGTGCGGGGACAAGTCATGTTACGGAGATGTGTCAGTACTATTATGCCCCTCGGTGCGGTGCGATGCGGGAGCAAGTCCATACAAGGATGATGTGTCAGTACAACTATGCCCCTCGGTGCGGTGCGGTGCGGGGCCAAGTCATGTTACAGACTCGCCTCCGCATGCGACGCTTGTGCACGCCGCGTTGTCGCAGCACGGCTCGTTCTGGCTCGGCCTCGCCGAGATGGGGAGGGGGTCCGACCCCTCCCCGGCTCGGCCTCGCTTAACGCTGCAAAGGCGCTGCTCGACAAAGCGCAGAGCGGTTATTCTGTCCCCCCCACACACGCACTCCACACACCCCTAAAGATAGATAATTGGGGCAAGTCCATACAAGGACAATGTGTCAGCACAACTATGCACCGAGGGGCTGTGCGGTTATTCCCCCCCACACACACACGCACCCACACACCCCTAAAGTTAGATAATGGGGGCAAGTCCATACAAGGAAGATGTGTCAGTACAACTATGCACCGAGGGGCGGCGGTTATTCTATGCCCCCCCACACACACGCACCCACACACCCCTAAAGATAGATAATGGGGGCAAGTCATGTTACGGACTCGCCTCCGAATGCGACGCCGCGACACGCCGCGTCGTCGCCTGCTACGGCTCGTTCCTGGCTCGGCCTCGACGGGATGGGGGGGGTCCCTCCCCACCCCGGCTCGGCCTCGCGCTTCTTGCGGGCAAAGTGCACTCGTTTGACAAAGCAAGGCGGTTATTCATCCCCCCCCACACACACACCCACACACCCCTAAGATAGATAATGGGGCAAGTCCATACAAAGAAGATGTGTCAATACAACTATGCACCGAGGGCGTGCGGTTATTCTGTTATTCCCCCCCCACACGCACCCACACACCCCTATGATAGATAATGGGGCAAGTCCATACAAGGAAGATGTGTCGGTACAACTATGCACCGAGGGCGGTCATGGTTATTCTGTCCCCCCCCCACAAGCACCCACACACCCCTAAAGATAGATAATGGGGCAAGTCCATACAAGGAAGATGTGCCAAGACAACTATGCACCGAGGCGGTCTGGTTATTCTGCCCCCCCCCACACGCACTCCACACACCGCTAAAGATAGATAATGGGGCAAGTCCATACAAATGAAGATGTTTCAAGACAACTATGCACCGAGGGGCGGTGCGGTTATTCTGTCCCCCCCCTCACACGCACTCCACACACCCCCAAAAGATAGATAATGAGGGCAAGTCATGTTCGGATTCGCCTCCGCATGCGACGCCATGCACACGCCGCGTCGTCGCTGCACGGCTTGTTCTGGTTCGGCCTCGCCCGGGATGGGGAGGGTCCCACCCCCCCCTCGACTCGACCTCGCGCTATCATGACAAGGCGCTCTTGACAAGCGAGTGCGGTTATTCCGCCCCCCCACACGCACCCACACACCCCTAAAGATAGATAATGGGGCAAGTCATGTTCACGGACTCGCCTCCGCATGTGACGCCATGAGACGCCGTGTCGTCGCACTTGCACGGCTCGTGCTGGCTCGCCCTCGCAGGATGGGGGGGGGTCCCCGGCTCGACCTCGCGCTAACGCTGCAATGTGCTTGTTTGACAGTGAGTGCGGTTATTCTGTTCCCCCCCACACGCACCCACACACCCCTAAAGATAGATAATGGGGCAAGTCCATACAAGGAAGATGTGTCAAGACAACTATGCACCGAGGCGGTCTGGTTATTCTGCCCCCCCCCACATGCACCCACACACCCTTAAAGATAGATAATGGGGCAAGTCCATACAAAGGAAGATGTGTCAAGACAACTATGCACCGAGGGGTAGTGCGGTTATTCTATTCCCCACCCCCCCCCAACACACACCCACACACCCCTAAAGTTAGATAATGGGGCAAGTCCATACAAAGGAAGATGTGTTAGTACAACTATGCACCGAGGGGGCTTGGTTATTCTGTCCCCCCCCACACACGCACTCCACACACCCCTAAAGATAGATAATGGGGCAAGTCCATACAAAGGAAGATGTGTCGGTACAATTATGCACCGAGGCGGTCACGGTTATTCTTTCCCCCCCCCACACGCACTCCACACACCCCTAAAGATAGATAATGGGGCAAGTCCATACAAAGGAAGATGTGTCAAGACAACTATGCACCGAGGGCGGTCTGGTTATTCTGTCCCCCCTGTGCACCCACACACCCCTAAAGATAGATAATGGGGCAAGTCATGTTACGGACTCGCCTCGCATGCGACGCCTTGTGACACGCCCGCATCATCGCCTACTATGGCTCGTTCCTGGCTCGGCTTCGCCGGATGGGGAGGGGTCCCGACCCCCAGCTCGGCCTCATGATAACGCAGCAGTCCGCTCGTTTGATGCGCAGGCGGTTATTCTTCCCCCACACGCACCCACATACCCCTAAGATAGATAATGGGGGCAAGTCCATACAAGGAAGATGTGTCAGTACAACTATGCACTTTGGTGTGGTGCGGGGGCAAGTCATGTTACGGCTCGTTCCTAGAACAAAACTCATAAGAACTAGAACAAAAAAGTATCATCCCAAGTTACTGGTGGAGTCAAGTACTAGATTCAAACAAGAACAACAACAACAACAAAAAGGAAAAATTGAGTCGCCCAAGGATCATAAAGTATCAGTCCAAGTTACTGGTGGAGGCAAGTACTAGATTCAAACAACAAAAAAAGAAAAAAATATTGACCGCCCAAGGACAGGCGCAGACCCTGACGATGCTAGATACTTGAACTCGAGCCCGTTGGCGAATCCCTAGTAATCCGCACAACGCACGACCCGCTGTCCAGGGCCCGCAAGTCATGACAGAGAGCGGGCGCCGTGTATAAGCGCTCAGGTAAGTGTTTAGAGGAGTTTGACTGATGAGCCTCGGCTGCGCTTATAAACAGGTCTAGAACCCCCTCGTCTAGCGAGGTGGGACTAAACCCATAGCGCACGGGCACGCCGCACTGCACAGCCGCGCGGACGAGCTATCTGGGCCAAAAAAAATGACTCAGGCAGATGGCCCAACACAGTACTTCGCCCCATTACAAAATTCCAGCCGATCACACACGACAAAAAATGCAGATAATTTCAAAAAAACCTCACAAGAAATAAGTTCAAAAACAAATAATGTAAAAAGTTCAAACACATCTTAATTGTAAGAACTAAAAGTATAGAAATACATATGTTTTTTTGGAAAATTAAACGTAGAAGATTGTAATAAAATTCAGAAACAAATTTATAAAAAGTTCAACTACTACGATTCATAAGGTTCAAGTAAAAAAATACTGTTCAGCAAAGATTAAAATAGTCCATGGGATTCAAAAAGAGACCTACAAAAAAGTAGAAAACAAAACGAATAGAAACACATACCCATTATTCCTTCAAGTCACTAACCGTCAGGCGACAAACATATGGTGCACGAAACCCATGGTTGTTGTACAACAGACAAGAAAGTTGCCCACGGTGCTGAGTCTGGGTGAGCTCCAAACCAGATTCGTACACACAGCCATCAGCTATGCGTGCTATCTTTGCCAGGCATCCGCATGAACAATCCTCCATGGCACACACAGGAACAGGGAAGAAAACAACGGAGAGAAGAGGGAGGAACCTAGATCTAATTCTGGAAGAAGGAAGAAAAAGGACGGGGAGACTGAGCCACACACCACACATAGATGGATAGAATTTATAGCTAGGGAGACTCGCATATTATAAAAATAATAAATAGGCAGGTGGGCAGCCAGCTGGTAGGAAATAGTTATTATACAAGCCATGCAACATTTCACCGCAAATCAGTTCAACTTCTGACAAACAAGCAGTTCAAAAGTGCACATGTCAAAACATATGCAGATAAAACAACACATTCAGAGATAAAACAGTTCAACTCATTTAGTCATTCAAACATCTGCTCCCTCACAACAAAAATCTTAAAAACATAAGCTTCACTACTTCAGTCATAACGATCAAAGAAACGACGCCATTTGTCCCTGGTGGATGGATGTGGAGCCGTGGCTGCTCTCGCCCTAGCCCAACTGATGATCTGAATATGGTTCCTTCCCCTGCCCTCTGGGAAAAGAAGCTCCAATTCATTGGAAGTATCCATCACCTCGCGCGCAAGGCGTCTGTTGAACTCTGCCTCCAATTCCTCCTCGGCAGCACGTCATGCCATCTGCCTGCGCCTGCGCCTCCTCCTCCTCTGCTCCGCTACTGCAACCCTCACATCGATGGCATCCCCCTCCTCCTCTGTGACCTCTCCCAACTCAGGATCCATCTCGCTTTTCTTTGCTTGCAGCTGGTAGAATGAAAGTGACAGAGGGCTCTGGCTTTATAATCAAAGTGTGGACGTATCGGTAGGCAGACAGTTCCGATGTCAACGCACAGTAAGACAACTTTGACACGCAGCAGTCCAACTACACATACGGCAGCAATTCAAACAAACACTGAAAAACACGCAACTTAATTACACAGTTTGACCAGATTACAAGAAAAATCAGAGCCTATAGTCAGTCGCCATACACCACCTCCACCAACGACAAAATAACATGGGAACCCACGGTAGAAACAACTCAAAAGAAGCAAAATTGACAACGCAAATCTTTTCATACAATCCTCATATCTCTCCCTGCAACGCCAATTCGAAAGTAAAACAACAGAAAAAGAAGAACAAGTTTACATGGCGGGCGTGGAAAACGACCAAGAACACCAAAACTTGTAATCGGAAATTACAAATGAAATTAATATCCAAAAACTCTAACATACCGATAGTTCTCACATCCAAAACAACAAATAGGACGTAAATTGAGGCCTACGAACACCACCGTAAACACCAACGTCCAAAACACGTCTGCCGCCAAATACCCACGCTGTCACCTCCGGTGACTACAGATCGCAAAACACGACCAGGTGAGCGCGCGCACGTGCGGAACCCCTTACATGTCTCGTCTAGCAACGAATAGCCCGCAGCATCGCGCCGGAGAACGCCCGGAAGCTCCAGGTTGCTTCCCCTGTTTCCGCCCGTCGTACACGCAGGAAGATCAGTTCAAGAGGAAAACTACGTCAGTCCAACCTGTAAACCACGTCAGTTCAAGAAGGGTAACAGAATAGCCGAGATGTGTGTATATATATGTATATAGGATGGGTCTATTATGATAACACCCTTAAGAGTCTTATTCTAATAACACCTACTCTTATTCTGCTAACACCCGACACGAACCCCACGCACAAAAAAAAGAAAAAAACATCCCACCGACGCATCCCCCCCTCCTCCCTCGATCCACTCCACCTTCCTCCCACGTCCCACCCCCAGATCCACCAACCCCATTGCCGAGCACCATGCCCAGGGCCAACAATCGCTGCGATCCCCCCAACTGCCCCACCTTCTGCGGCTCCTCCCTCAACCGCCCCACCTTCTGTGGTGCCCCCACCCCGCCCTCGCCGCTTCCCCGCCCGCAGCCAGCTTCCTGGACCCGCCTCGCCCCGCGCAGGCCGGAGGGCCCCCATTCTGCGCCAACCCACCAGTGCCGCCAGGGCACCCGCCGCCCCCTGCCCCCCCGGAGCGGCGCTGGCCTCACCCTTCTCCCGGCCCTCCTTCTACCACGGGTTCTTCCACCCCCGAGCCCGGCGAGCACCTGACCCAGCTCTCGTCTGAGCTGACCAAGCTCCTGCATAGAGAGAAGACCACCAGATCTTCCTCCTCGACGACAAGTTCCTCCTCCATTGCGCGCCAACAGCGACCATGGCGGGGAGGTACCTCTACTGCCTCGATCTGGTCCTGACGAGGAGCTCCTCCCTCCCGCTCCTCTCCGGCGGCCGTTGGGCTGGGTCCATGCTGGAGATGAGGGCCCCTGGCCCGTATTCTTGTTCCTCTCTAACCCCTTCAATGGCTTGCAAGGAACTCCCCTCCCATCTCCAGGCGTCGTGTGTGTGTGCAGCTCGCCAGCGTATTGCGTGCAGCCGCGTGCGCGTGCATGTGCAGTTCGACAGTGGGTGGAGTAGCACTGCGGCCCTGCCCTCCGCCGCTGGGGCAGCACGGCTGTTGTGGTGTAGTGCAATGCTGCTCTACGTGTAGTGCAGTGGCTGTGTGACACCTCGAGTACTCCTCCTCGAGTCCATGCACCCTTGCAATATAGCACGTCCTCTTCCCCTGCAGGAGCGTTCTCTCGACGGTGGCATCCCGGTAGTTAGGGGCTCAGAGCCAACTCACCCCCGCCCGCTCATCCCCAGGCTTCCTTCCCACAAGCTCCTTCCCTGTTCACCTGCCCTCTCTCTCTCTCTGGCATGCAGCTCGGCCAGCGCTACAGCTCATTGTTTTCCTTGTTATTTTTTAAGAAAGATTCAGTGTAGTACTTTTTGAGAGAGATCCAGTGTAGTGCAGCTCACAACAAATGGTTACTACTGATGAAGTTTAGTTTATTTTGTGTGTCTATACTAATGAAGTTAATTTTATTCTACACAGGCAACAGCTCACGGAGCAACACCGATTATCCCATTGGGTGTGCAATTCTTGTTAGCAGAGAAAGAGGTGCTCGTGTGCATGCAGATCGGTGCTCATGTGCATGCGGTTCGGTGCTCGTGTGCATGAGGTTTGGTGCTCATGTGCTTGCTGTGCGATGAGCGCCTGAGCACAAACCCGTGATTGAAAAAAAATGATGTGGTCCATGTTCTGGTGGTTAATGGTTCATTTTCAGTAGTGATGCGATTCACTTGTGCATTTGTGCGAAAATTTTCTAGGGAAACAAAAAGAAAGCAATGCGGTTCACTTTCAGTAGTGATGCGGTTCATTTTTGGTAGTGCCGCGGATCACTTACGTCGACCAATATGAAGTGCAACAAATTGTATCAGAGAAAACATTTTTCTAATGTGGTTCACTTTTTATATTCGTGTGGTTCACTCGCCCTCGTCTTTGAGGTCCACTCGTTCATAGAAAATGTTGAAAAAAAGACAACAAAAACTCGTATGAGAAAAATAACGTTCGACAAAACAAATTATGCAGCTCGCTTGCCCAACCGATGCAGTGCGGTTTTCATTATGAAGCAGTGCGGTAGGTTGTGTGATGATGTTCATCCCGTAAGTGCAAAAAAATTATTATGGAAGCGAAAAAAAGTAATGCGGTTCACTTTTTGATAGTGTTGTGTTTCATTTATACCCGATGTGAAGTGCACTCTACTTTCTCGTCCTTGAAAAAATTACGTTTGAATAAAAAAACCATGCAATTCTCTTACCCGTCTGATGTAGTGCGGTTTTTCATCTGGTGCATTGCGGTTTTCAGTCGGATGAAGTATGCACGTCGATTTGGGTGTCGCGAAAAACAGAGTGTCCACATTTCGGTAAATTCAAAATTCCTCTTAAACCGTAAGGAATTAGAGAGATTGTTCTACATGAAAAAGTTGTGCCTCGTTGTTATCTTTCCAACGACATATCGTTTGAATCATTCCGACTAGCGGTTTGTAAAAATTTCGCAAAAAACGGCCGCTGCCACTCATCACCCGCCACACGATTTTAAAAATTAACTTAAAACCGTAAGGAATCTCAAAAAGATTTCAACATATGAAAGTTGCGCCTCGTCCATATCTTTTCAACGGTATATTACACGCCTCATTTCGACAAACGGTTTAAAAACAGGAGCGAAAACAGTACCGAAAATTAGAAATTTTTTAAAAAACAGAATTCCGCGATTTAGTAAATTTGAAACTGCTCTTAAACCGTAACGAATTAGAGAAAATAATAGATATGAAAAAGATGCGCCTCGATGATATCTTTCCAACGGTGTATCATTTGCTTCGTTCCGACGAGCGGTTTAGAAGAAACCGCGAAAAAACGCTCGCTGCCACTCGTCATGGGCCGCACCATTTTCAAAACTGCTCTTAAACTGTGTGGAATCTCGAAAAGTGTTCACCATGTCGAAGTTGCGCCTAATCTGTAGCTTTTCAACGGTATATTACACGTCTCATTCCGATAAACGGTTAAAAAACTAGAGCGAAAACAGTACCGGAAAAACAACGCATGCAGTTTTTTCCGACGAGAAGTTCACTCGTGTGAGTACTGCAACACACTTGGTTCAAACAATGACGTGCACTTGCATTGAGTGTGCAGTGCGGAAGTGTTATCAGAATAGTTATTCTGCTAATATTAGCAGATAGACGGCTATATATATATATATATATATATATATATATATATATATATATATATATATATATATATATATATATATATATATATATATATATATATATATATATATATATATATATAGGAATTTCATTTTCTATCTATACACACATTGAAACAGATACACACATTGAAACAGAACATATAATAATGGAAAACATAGTACACACATTGAAACAGAGCAATAAATAGAGCAATACTATGATAGTTGTGAGTACAAAGCTATCCACGTCGAAACAAATTTTCAGAATAAAACGCGTCCATGAGACCATGAGCAGCAACCCTTGCCTAGGGTATCTCTTGGCTCTGCCTAAACTCGTGCAGGCGTTCGTTCAAGCGGTCGACAAGCTCGCGGTACATCTGGAGCGCGATCTCGAGCTCCAAGTTGGCTATTTCATCAGAGATCACCAGCTCGAGGATGCGACGACCATGTTCCTCTACTGCACCCAGGTGGACATGATACGTCTCCGTCGTATCTATAATTTTTTATTGTTCCATGCCAATATTATGCAACTTCCATATATACTTTTGGCAACTTTTTATACTATTTTTGAGACTAACATATTGGTCCAGCGCCCAGTGCCAGTTCCTGTTTGTTGCATGTTTTATGTTTCGCAGAAACCCCATATCAAACGGAATCCAAATGGGATAAAAACTGACGGAGAATATTTCTGGAATATTTGAAGAATATGGGAAGAAGAATCAACGCAATACGATGCTCGAGGTGGCCATGAGGCAGGCGGCGCGCCCCTGACCCTCGTGGGCCACCCGTAAGGCGGTTGCTGCTATTCTTTTGCTGCAAGAAAGCTAATTTTCGGGAAAAAAAAAATCTCGGCGAAGGTTTCAGTCCAATTGGAGTTACGGATCTCCGGATATATAAGAAACGGCGAAAGGGCAGAAGACCAGAACGCAGAAACAGAGAGACAGATCCAATCTCGGAGGGGCTCTCGCCCCTCCCATGCCATGGAGCCCAAGGACCAGAGGGGAAATCCTTCTCCCATCTAGGGAGGAGGTCAAGGAAGAATAAGAAGAAGGGGGGCCCTCTCCCCCTCTCTTCCGGTGGCGCCGGAACGCTGCCGTGGCCACCATCATCATCACCGCGATCTACACCAACACCTCCGCCATCTTCACCAACATCTCCATCACCTTCCCCCCTCTATCTACAACGGTCCACTCTCCCGCAACCCGCTGTACCTTCTACTTGAACATGGTGCTTTATGCTTCATATTATTATCCAATGATGTGTTGCCATCCTATGATGTCTGAGTAGATTTTCATTGTCCTATCGGTGGTTGATGAATTGCTATGATTGATTTAATTTGCTTGTGGTTATGTTGTTGTTCTATGGTGCCCATCATATGAGCGCACGCGTGGATCACACCACAGGCTTAGTTGTATGTTGATAGGACTATGTATTGGAGGGCAAGAGTGACATCAGCTTCTACCTAGCATAGAAATTGATGCATACGGGATTGAAGGGGGACCAATATATCTTAATGCTATGGTTGGGTTTTACCTTAATGAACGTTAGTAGTTGCGTACGCTTGCTAATAGTTCCAATCATAAGTGCATAGAATTCCAAGTCAGGGATGACATGCTATCAGTGGCCTCTCCCACATAAAACTTGCTATCGGTCTATTAAAGTAGTCAATTGCTTAGGGACAATTTCACAACTCCTACCACCACTTTTCCACACTCGCTATACTAACTTTATTGTGTCTTTACCTAAATAGCCCCTAGTTTTTATTTATGTGCTCTTTATATTCTTGCAAACCTATCCAACAACACCTACAAAGTACTTCTAGTTTTATACTCGTTTTAGGTAAAGCGAACGTCAAGCGTGCGTAGAGTTGTATCGGTGGTCGATAGAACTTGAGGGAATATTTGTTCTACCTTCAGCTCCTCGTTGGGTTCGACACTCTTACTTGTCGAAAGAGGCTAAAATTGATCCCCTATACTTGTGGGTTATCAAGACCTTTTTCTGGCGCCGTTGCCGGGGAGTTATAGCGTGGGGTGAATATTCTCGTGTGTGCTTGTTTGCTTTATCACTAAGTAATTTTTATTTGTTGTTCTTAGTTGTTTTCTATCTTTAGTTATGGGTAGGAAACGCAAAATACCAAAAAAATTAGTTGTACCCACTACTCCAATGGTTGAAGAACCACTCAAAATCTATCACACTCCTGAAGCTTTTTACTTGGATCATCTTCTATCCCTATGTGCTCGTGCTAAAACCACAACTAGCTTAGTTGCGGGCAAATCTTTAGATGAGCATGCTTGTTATGTGCGACACCTCATATCTAAAAAAGGGAATCTTTTACTAGATCAAATTCATCGTTTGCAATGCTATGCCAGGAATTTATGTGAAATATATGATGTTACTTGTTGTTCTGAAAACCCTAAGAAACACCTTCCCTACCAATGTGAGTTTATCGATAATGGAATCGTATCTTCTTATGCTAAGGGTGTTTATAATTAATATGATGTCCAACAAATTGAAGAATTTGTTGCTTTTAAGGGTGCTTATGAAATTGCTTCTTTGATTGAAAAGTATGATGCTACTCTTTACAAGTCTAAAAATTTTGCCATATTTGAATATTTTTATGATAATTATGCTTCTAATGCCTATGTTAAACCATATATTGAGGACTCCTCCGCTGTCCAATAAGAGACTAATATTTTGCAGGAGTCTGTGGAAGAAGAAATTGATGAAACTGTGAGCTCATTGGATGAAAAAGATGATAAGGAGAGCGAAGAACAAAAGGAGGAAGAGAAGATTAGCTACCCATGCCCACCTACTAATGAGAGTAACTCTTCAACTCATATATTGTTTAATGTCCCTTCGTGCTTACCAAAGGATGATTGCTATGATAACTATTATGATCCCGTTGATTCTTTTGAAATATCCCTTTTTGATGATTCTTGCTATGCTTGTGGCCAAGATGCCAATATGAATTATGCTTATGGAGATGAACTTGCTATAGTTCCTTATGTTAAACATGAAATTGTTCCTATTGCACCCATGCATGATAGTCCTATTATCTTTTTGAATTCTCCCGACTACACTATATCGGAGAAGTTTGCACTTATTAAGATTATATTGATGGGTTGCCTTTTACCGTTGCACATGATGATTTTGATAGATATAATATGCATGTGCTTGCTTCTCCTACTTGCAATTATTATGAGAGAGGAACTACATCTCCACCTCTCTATGTTTCCAACACGATAAAATTGCAAGAAACTGTTTATACTATGCATTGGCCTTTACTATGTGTGCATGAATTGTTCTTTTATGACATGCCGATGCATAGGAAGAGAGTTAGACTTCGTCATTACATGATATATGTTTCTTTGTGCTCACTACTAAATGCTAAATCGTTGCTAATTCAAATTGGCTTTGATATACCTTGGGATCCGAGTGGATCCATTACTTGAGCACTATATGCCTAGCTTAATGGCTTTAAAGAAAGCGCTGCCAGGGAGACAAACCGGAAGTTTTAGAGAGTCATTTATTTCAGTTGAGTGCTTTCATATAGTTTAAACACAAAAAAATAAAGAGGGGAACCTAAAACTTTTTCAAAAAGAAAAGCGAAAGTGAGAAAGACGAGCATTGTTAAAGTGGGAGCTAGCCTTGAACTTTGTTCATGCTCACGGAAACTTTGTGAATACTGATTACAAAAACTTTTCAGTAAAAATAATTATCCCCTTGTACAATTCCATTGTATTATAAAAATAATGTGCCAAGGTTTTCCTTTAGGATGTTTACAATGCTTGTTGGTTTGTACGATGCAGGACAGAAACTTTGGTTGTACTGCGCGATTTTTAATTTTTTACTGGAACGTCAAATGGTTCTGAAACTTTTTGTAATGTCTTTATATACAAATTGTTTATTTTTCCTAATTTTGGAATAATTTTTCAAGTATCATAATTATGGTGAATGTTCAGATTATTACAGACTGTTCTGTTTTAGACAGATTCTGTTTTTGATGCAAAGTTTGCTTGTTTTGATGAAACTATCGATTTATATCAGTCGATTAAGCCATGAAAAAGTTATATTTAAGTAGCTATAATGCAAAAACAAAATATAAATTTGTTTTCAACAGTACTTAGAGTAGTGATTTGCTTTATTATACTAACGGATCTTACCGAGTTTTCTGTTGAAGTTTTGTGTGGATGAAGTGTTCGATGATCGAGAAGGTCTCGATGTGAGGAGAAGGAAGAGAGGCAAGAGCTAAAGCTTGGGGAGGCCCAAGGCACCCCAAGTAAATATTCAAGGAGACTCAAGCATCTAAGATTGGGGATGCCCCGGAAGGCATCCCCTCTTTCTTCAACAAGTATCGGTATGTTTTCGGATTCGCTTCATTCATGCGATATGTGCAAATCTTGGAGCGTCTCTTGCACTTAGTTTTTGTTTTTCTTTTATGCACCATGCTGGTATGAAATAGTCCTTGGTTGATTTATAAATGCTCTTTGCACTTCACTTATATTCTTTGAGTATGGCTTTATAGAATGCTTCATGTGCTTCACTTATATCATTTAAAGTTTGGATTGCCTGTTTCTCTTCACATAGAAAACCGCCATTTGTAGAATGCACTTTTTCTTCACTTATACTTGTTAGAGTGTGTTCATATCTTTTGTAGAAAGAATTAAACTCTCTTGCTTCACTTATATCTATTTAGAGAGATGACAGGAATTGGTCATTCACATGGTTAGTCATGAAATCCTACATAAAACTTGTAGATCACTGAATATGATATGTTTGATTCCTTGCAATAGTTTTGCGATATAAAGATGGTGATATTACATTCATGCTAGTGGGTAGTTGTGGATTGTAGAAATACTTGTGTTGAGGTTTGTGATTCCCGTAGCACGCACGTATGGTGAATCGTTATGTAACGAAGTTGGAGCATGAGGTATTTATTGATTATCTTCCTTATGAGTGGTGGTCGGGGACGAGCGATGGTCTTTTCCTACCTATCTATCCCCCTAGGGGCATGCGTAGTAGTACTTTGCTTCGAGGGCAAATAAACTTTTGCAGTAAGTATATGAGTTCTTTATGACTAATGCGAGTCCATGGATTATACGCACTCTCACCCTTCCATCATTGCTAGCCTCTTCGGTACCGTGCATTGCCCTTTATCACCTTGAGAGTTGGTGCAAACTTCACCGGTGCATCCGAACCCCATGATACGATACGCTCTATCACACTAAGCCTCATTATATCTTCCTCAAAACAGCCACCATACCTACCTATCATGGCATTTCCATAGCCATTCCGAGATATATTGCCATGCAACTTCCATCATCGTCATATACATGACTTGAGAACTTATTGTCATATTGCTTTGCATGATCATAAGATAGCTAGCATGATGTTTTCATGGCTTGTCCGTTTTTTATGTCATTGCTACGCTAGATCATTGCACATCCCGGTACACCTCCGGATGCATTTATATAGAGTCATATCTTTGTTCTAGTATCGAGTTGTAATATTGAGTTGTAAGTAAATAAAAGTGTGATGATCATCATTATTAGAGCATTGCCCCATTCAAAAAAAAGAAGAGGCCAAAGAAGCCTAAATAAAAAAAGGGGCCAAAGAAGCCCGCAAAAAAAGAAAAAAGGGGCAATGTTACTATCCTTTTGCCACACTTGTGCTTCAAAGTAGCACATGTTCTTCATGTAGAGAGTCCCTTGAGTTATCACTTTTATATACTAGTGGGAATTTTCATTATAGAACTTGGCTTGTATATTCCGATGATGGGCTTCCTCAAATGCCCGAGGTCTTCATGAGCAAGCAAGTTGGATGCACACCCACTTAGTTTCCAGTTTGAGCTTTCATACACTTATAGCTCTTAGTGCATCCGTTGCATGGCAATCCCTACTCCTCACATTGACATCAATTGATGGGCATTTCCATAGCCCGTTGATTAGCCGCGTCGATGTGAGACTTTGTCCTTTTTTGTCTTCTCCACATAACCCCCATCATATTATTCTATTCCACCCATAGTGCTATATCCATGGCTTGCCCTCATGTATTGCGTGAGGGTTGAAAAGGCTGAAGCACGTTAAAAAGTATGAACCAATTGCTCGGCTTGTCATCGGGGTTGTGCATGATGTAAATATTTTGTGTGGTGAAGATGGAGCATAGCCAGACTATATGATTTTGTAGGGATAACTTTCTTTGGCCATGTTATTTTGAAAAGACATGATTACTTTATTAGTAGGCTTGAAGTATTATTGTTTTTATGTCATATGATAGACTATTGCTTTGAATCACTCGTGTCTTAATATTCATGCCATGATTAGGTACATGATCAAGATTGTGCTAGGTAGCATTCCACATCAAAAATTATCTTTTTTATCATTTACCTACTCGAGGACGAGGAGGAATTAAGCTTGGGGATGCTGATACGTCTCCATCGTATCTATAGTTTTTGATTGTTCCATGCCAATATTATGCAACTTCCATAAACTTTTGGTAACTTTTTATACTATTTTTGGGACTGACATATTAATCCAGTGCCCAGTGCCAGTTCATGTTTGTTGCATGTTTTATGTTCCACAGAAACTCCATATCAAACTGAATCCAAACGGGATAAAAACGGACAGAGAATATTTTTGGAATATTTGGAGAATATGGGAAGAAGAATCAACGCGAGACGGTGCCCGAGGTGGCCACGAGGCAGGGGGGCACGCCTGCCCCCCTGGGCGCGCCCCTGGCCCTCGTGGGCCACCCATAAGGCGGTTGCTGCTATTGTTTTGACGCAAGAAAGCTAATTTTCGGGAAAAAAATCTCGGCGAAGGTTTCAGTCCAATTGGAGTTACGGATCTCCGGATATATAAGAAACGGCAAAAGGGTAGAAGACCAGAACACAGAAACAAAGAGAGACAGATCCAATCTCGGAGGGGCTCTCGCCCCTCCCATGCCATGGAGGCCAAGGACCAGAGGGGAAACCCTTCTCCCATCTAGGAAGGAGGTCAAGGAAGAAGAAGAAGAAGAAGGGGGCCCCTCTCCCCCTCTCTTCCGGTGGCGCCGGAACGCTGCCGTGGCCACCATCATCATCACCGCGATCTACACCAACACCTCCGCCATCTTCACCAACATCTCCATCGCCTTCCCCCTCTATCTACAGCGGTCCACTCTCCTGCAACCCGTTGTACCTTCTACTTGAACATGGTGCTTTATGCTTCATATTATTATCCAATGATGTGTTGCCATCCTACGATGTCTGAGTAGATTTTCGTTGTCCTATCGGTGGTTGATGAATTTCTATGATTGATTTAATTTTCTTATGGTTATGTTGTTGTCCTTTGGTGCCCATCATATGAGCGCACGCGTGGATCACACCACAGGGTTAGTTGTATGTTGATAGGACTATGTATTGGAGGGCAAGAGTGACAGAAGCTTCTACCTAGCATAGAAATTGATGCATACGAGATTGAAGGGGGACAAATATATCTTAATGCTATGGTTGGGTTTTACCTTAATGAATGTTAGTAGTTGCGGACACTTGCTAATAGTTCCAATCATAAGTGCATATAATTCCAAGTCAGGGATGACATGCTAGCAGTGGCCTCTCCCACATAAAACTTGCTATCGGTCTAGCAAAGTAGTCAATTGCTTAGGGTCAATTTCGCAACTCCTACCACCACTTTTCCACACTCGCTATACTAACTTTATTGTGTCTTTACGTAAACAGCCCCTAGTTTTTATTTACGTGCTCTTTATATTCTTGCAAACCTATCCAACAACACCTACAAAGTACTTCTAGTTTTATACTTGTTTTAGGTAAAGCAAACGTCAAGCGTGCGTAGAGTTGTATCGGTGGTCGATAGAACTTGAGGGAATATTTGTTCTACCTTTAGCTCCTCGTTGGGTTCGACACTCTTACGTATCGAAAGAGGCTACAATTGATCCCTATACTTGTGGGTCATCAGGACACCTAGGCCAAGGAGGCGGTCCAGTCTACGGACTAGCGCGTTTGCATCCAGTGGGCCATGGACAAGGCGAGCGGTGGCACCCATGCGAACGGCGCGGCGGGCGTCCGATGCAAGTACGGCGTGGCCGGCATCTGGTGCAGGTACAGCGCTGAGGGCCTTTGCCCACTCCTGGCGAGGAATGGGGGTACTAACGGGACGTGTACCCAGCTGAGACACCGCGTCGACAGCAGGCAAGCGCCGATGGAACCGCTCTTGTTGTGCGGCGCGCCGCGCCTCTCACTCTGCGGCGCTCCAACGGTCTCGCCGTGCGGCGAGCCGCAGCATATTCGCGCGGACGCGCCTAGCTTGCTCTGTGATGCGCCATCGATCATGTTGTGCGCCGAGCTGCAGCTTGTCGGTGCTGACATGCCTATCTTGATCCGCGGAGCTCAAGCGCCATGCGCCAAAGGTCTGCTCAACCCTGGCGATGACGCGCATCACAGCGTCGTCCATCGCGTTGCCGGGGAGCGCCTCGGCCTCGACGGGCCGTGGCGCCTGCTCGTTTTCCTCGTCGACGAGGTTGATGGCAGAGGCGACGCTTTGGTGGGTTGGCATGCTTGGAAAAGGTGGATGTGCTACAGGCTGCGCTTGTCGCCTCCCTGCGTCGCGTGCCCCCTATGTGCAATATATCAGGGTGGCGGGAAACAGGTGAGGAAACGGCGGGAAACGGTGGCGTGTTCATAAAACGCCATCAATTAATGGAAACTTAGCATCGAGCTAGCAGAAGAAGTAGATGATGATCAGATGAACATAGACCACACTAGGGATCTTGTCGGTGGTGAATTCATCAATCGCAAACGGTTGAATACTAGCAAGCGTTTGCCCACAACACACACGGCCTATTCCATCACAAATAGGTCGGATGGATCAACAGTATGCCACGTATCGCACATTGTCAAAAAGTAATGCGGTAGACCTTCTTTAACATGTGTTAAAAAATAAAATAAAAATAAAAAACAAGGACATCGAGGTTAAATTAGCCGAGGGAATGGGGCATTTCGGTCATTTGACCGAAATGACCCATCCCATCACCTAATTTAACATCGACACAACTTCCCATCCAGTCACCCATCCGATGGCTGCTCCAGCCCGAGCACACTTAACTTGATAGTTTTCTTACATAAGCTACTGGTGGAACAGCTAGTCCTTGCTAATAGGAATGCCTCTTCGCATCCTTATGGCGTATCCGGATGACCGCCTGTCGCACAATGGCCAATAGATGTTGTGTAGACAGAGCATATCACATACGTCTTATTAGAAGCAATCGTCTGCGTTATTATCGGTCTTCGCACACATTTCTGATTACAGACCTGTTTGCTGCGTATCACACACATCTTGTTATATTGAACCGTTTTTGTTATCTTTCCTAATCACAAACAGTTCATCCTAGTGAACCGTATGCTGTACATCGCACACACCTTTGATCTGGCTGACCGTTTTTTTGTGTTGCCTAATCAAAAAAATTTAATCCGAGTGAACCGTAAGGTGTGTATCGCACACGCCTCCATCTGGCTGCCCGTTTCTTTTGTTCCTCCTCATCGCAAATAGTTCATTGAATTGAACCATATGCCCTTCATCACACACGCAACTAAAACCTGAACCGTGTTTGATGCATCTGTCATCGCAAACGTTTTACACATTTCTGACGGTTTTCATACAGCACCGTTTGCGATATGGCATAGCACACAGTTTCTCGAAGGGTCTCTGATCGTAGTGTCGCGTTAGCAGCATCCTGCAGTAGTGAGTACGTACTGTAATTTCTCAGTGAGATAAATTTGTACAATTCTATGAAGCTTCGAGCTTCTGTTTCATGTATCTTGCGTCCAAGGTTGCCCCGTTGCAACATTTCATCAAATAAAAAGGAGACTAACATGCATGCTATTGCATCTCAATGATTGACATATCATAGCCAATATGTACTCCCTCCGTTCCAAAATAAGTGTCTCAACTTTATGCAAACTTTAGTAAAAAGTTGTACTGCTACTAAAGTTGACACTTATTTTGGAATAGAGACAGCTAAAGAAAAAAAACGATCCATGCAGTCCCTAGCCCTTGAACCGTAATCCCTAACCAGGCTTCCATTTGCTGGCAACATTGAACCTTCCCAAGAAATGAAGTTTGCAACCCTTGGACCATCGGATCATTTTGTGCAGTTTCACCTAAATCGAGATGAGCATCCTTGTGGCAAAGAAATTGAAGAAGCGTGATTAGAATAAGATTACTGGGACTAGTTGATGAGACATAAACTCATCACAAATACAGTACGTAGAAGCCAGTAGAGGTATGTGCGGGGCAAAGAAGTAGAGAAATATCCACATGGAGTGATGTGGGCAGCTGGGGCAGTGATGCAAGCCGGCTGCAAGGAAGTTGTACCTGAGGGATGTCGGGACGTAGCTCAACCTAGAGGATGGTGGCGGGAGGCGGCAACTGTCCACGTCGCGGCAGTGAGAAAGGGACAAAGGCAACCTCACCGGCTTTGTGAGAGAGAACGGCGGGGACCCCTGACCGGGACGTGCCGACAGTGGGTTTTTGCCGTCGGCGACGGCGACCGCATCTAAACTAAGCATCCACCCCTTCCCCGGCGGACGTGATCCACCCGGATGTTAGAGATGTGGCCACATTCGTTTTGTGCGAGAGAGTGTGAAGAGAGCAACCCTAGCAAGCAACCGTGTAGGCTCGTCCTGGCTATGTATATAGTGGAGTGGTTTCCTTTTCCCTCCATATGAACCTATTTATATTGCGTACGAGCCACTGAAGAAAAAAAACTTTATTTATAAATGACGCGGCACCGTTCATGCGTGGTTCCCAACCCTCCATTATTTATAAGTGAGTAACTAGTACTAGACGCATCAAATTATCACGTGAGCTGCATCATCTTACGAAATGAACTCCACCGTGTCACGTGT